>JAREYC010000016.1:11065000-12265000 GCA_030015325.1 Cryptoblepharus egeriae | reverse complement strand
GTAATTTACAGCAGAATGCAGTGAAACAAACCACTTTGAAATATCTTTATTCTGTTAAAATGTATGGCTAATAAAACCAGTGGAGGCGGGACAATGGCACATAACCATTAGCTATTAATTAGCTATTATTATTTTTCCATTTTCTTTGTAAACTGCTTTGTGAACTTGTTAGTTGAAAAGCGGTATATAAATACTGTAGATAGATAGATAGATAGATAGATAGATAGATAGATAGATAGATAGATAGATAGATGGATGGATGGATGGATGGATGGATGGATGGATGCCCACCATTCATATTGTTGCCCTGCCCGTGATGCACTGGCCTCCCGCACTGGGTGACGTGAATCCTAGTGACGCCCCTGCTGCTAGTGAAGCATCTGGTGTATCAGATGTTGAAGAGCTGTTGTGGGAAGGTTACATTGCAGAATGTGGCATGCATTGATGCTTTGGGGTGCACCCACAGGATCCCTGGTTCTCAACCCTTCTATGAATTATGATAAGAACAGATACTATGCATGATCTTAGCAATTAGTCCCTGAAGCCAATTATGAAGTTTGATTTTTTAAAAAATTTCTTTTCTGAGAATGGCTGAGTACTTCCCATTGTGGATGCTTGTTTCAGCGCTGGCTTTCCTCCCCACCCCAACCTCCTCTGCCTGTTTGTGAGGTGCTCTATATAAAAAGTCATCACCATGGCACCTAAGCCTTTTCCCATTAAAGAAACACTATTTTCACTGCTTACTTAGCAACACTGACAATAGCCTCCAGCAGCTGTGAAGCAAACCAACTTCATGGCGTTGTGTGAGATGAATTCTTCACCGCAGTCTGTTTTCTCCTTGTGCTTGCTCCTTTGCAAGGATGCAGCCTTGGCAAGGAGGAATCAGAGACAGAGAGAGAACACGAGCGAGAGAGATGCTCCCCACATCAGTTTCTGGCTGATGGTGCCACCGTGCACACTCTGTAGCCATGGATCAGTAGGTACACTCTGTACCTTTGCATGCCAAGAGGAGGAAAATCAATTTCCGCCTTGAAAAGGTGAAACTAGTGTTGCAGAAGATCTGTACACCATTCCCAGGTGCTGCAGGGCATGGGCATCTTGATGAAGGGATTCAACTAAATTTGACAGAGGAATGAGGCTTGGCTTGAGTGCTAAGTGATGTACTGCAGAAAAGAAAGGGCTTTGGAGGGAAGGAGAAAAAGGTTGGAAACATTTTGTCGTGTTAATTCATTAAGCTCATATTTTTAGCCAGTCCATGCCCAAATCTTGAAACATATGTATTATCCCAACTCTTTTTAATGAAAAAGAAAAACCTCTTTGCCACTGTCTTCGTATTTATTTATCTAGGGATTTCGATCCAGCCTTTCCACCTCGGAAGAGGTCTGGTAGGTGGCTTACTGCAATTAAAGTATTCATGAATAAAATGATTAAAAACCCTGAACATAAAATAATTCCAGCCCCAAAGACAATTAAATAACTGAATGGAGAGGTCAGTATAAATTAGAAGAACAGAAAAGGAATGCAGCACAGGGTTGGCAGTGTTAATAAAACAAATGCCCATTCAGTTCTAAGCAAGTCAGGAAAATGGTCCAAGGGGGGCAGGTGAACCAGTCTTCAAATCCCTATGGTGAGTAGGCGAGGGAGTAGCCACGGTTCTATTCTTGATCTGACCTGTGCAGTGCAATCAGGATGTCTGGATCAGGCTGCAATCCTAAATTCACTTACCTGAGAGTAAGACTCATTGAACACAATGGGGCTTACCTTTGAGTAGACATAGTTAGGATTGTGGTCTATGGGCATAATCCAGAGTAACTATGGGGAGTCCTTGCTCTGGTGTAAGAACAACTTACTCTGGATTCCAGTATGAATTTTCCATAGGTTTTCACTTGGTGGTGCAGTAACCACGGGTGCACATAAAGTCTCTTACGTGCTCACGTAGTTACTCTGGATTTGGGGGTATGTCTCATTCTGCCCCTTCTTTTAGATGGAGAGGAGGCCAGCCTCCCTGCACTGAGTGCAACATAGAAGAGTTCTCAAGCTCACAATGGTATTCACGTCTGGAATGGGTAGGTTCCCAATCACATGAGGGAGAGCTCTTAATAAGAGGGGGTCTCTCCTATTTAAAGGACACTTTTTGCACGAGACTCAAAGTGACATACAATAAAAATACAATTTCCCATAATATCCCACAAAGTAAAATTGGTAGGATAAGAGCAGTTCAGCCTGCAGACCCCAGTCAAACCCTCTGCAGTTTATTGTGCTCTGTGCCTTTTGTGCACATGATGTGCAGTTTGTGATCATATGTATGGTGGACCATAAGAGGCATGTGATCAGAGTGACCACATGACTGAATTTTTCTGGATTGCTCTTTTTTTAGCCTTCTGTCTGGGTGTCCTCCAAAATGGCTTCATTGTCCTCCATTTTGGCTTCATTTTGGAACTTTGCAATGGTGTGCAATACCCCATCATGTCATATGTTGTTGGATTCGTATTGAAAAGCAGAACCCAATGCAAAAATCGGTTTTGAAATATCTCCTGCCTATCAAACGTTATGGCCAAAAAACTAAAAATAAAAAAATATGCATTTGAGCTCTATGGCAAAGTGAAAGTGCCCAATATTGCAGCATTACTCATGAGTAGGCAAAGGTGCCATTGTCCACCAGAAAGGCCAGGCTGAGATGAATCCAAGACCTTGTCCTCCTTTTGAAGTTCGGGCATCTGTTCACCCTGCACGTGAAGCACACAGAGCTTGCCCAAACCCTTGCGGTGACCATGCCAGTGCTCCTTTCTTATGTGATGCGCCAGACTCTGCTTATCCCACACCTGGAGAAAGCGATGAAATAGGGCACTTCTTCCTCTGCTCTGCTGTTCTCTTTATTCTTCTGTCTAGGAAATAAGCTGGAAGTGAATTTGTGGACAAAAGTGGTAACCGATAAGTTGCCGGCAGTTCTGAATACCGCCAAGGATTGGATCTGCCCCTTTCTGCATGCAAGACTTTCCCTTTGAAGCTCTGACTCAGTTTCACATAGCTTGAATTTTCCAATTGCCCTGCAGTCCTCTCTGAAAGAAAATTAAGAAATAAACAGGGCAGACCGTCCCAGAGTTGTGGGAACGATTCTTTGAGCATCATTTACACAGTGCTACCCACTAAAACACACACACACACACACACACACACACAGCTTCCCATTTCCATATATATGCTGGAATGGAACTATGGCTACAATCCTAAAGACACTTTCCTGGGAGTAAGACCCATTGAACATAGTGGGGCTTATTTTTGAGTAGACATGGTTAGGATTGCGCTCTATGTTTTGTTCCCCAAGTTTAATGTTAGCGGACCTTATCTTCTCTATTTTTGCTGGAGGAATTTTTGGATGAGTCAGATATTAATATTTCAAGCTCTTACTGGAGGAGAAAAAGTGCTGGTAAAAAAAGAAAAGAAATATATAGCTGTTTCAACTAAGTGTTTGAATAAAAAATGCATTTTATAAAAGTTTGTGGCAAATAAAGTTTGCAAGGGAATTTTCAGACTTCAGGGCCTGATTACTAGACATTTCCAACAAACTGAAAAGCTAATCGCCTCCAACAGCCGCATACTTCTAGCTCTCTTCTCTACTTAATCTGAATTACCTAAACAGATACCTTAATATTATTGGTGCATTTATAGATACGGAATGTATATTCTATTCTACCTAAGGGTCAAAATATGTAATATTTGAATCATGGAACGTCAGAATTAGAAGTCCCTGGGAGATTTTCATCCAACTTCCTGATGAAAACAAGCAGCTTCTACACAGTGGTTCTCAAATTTTTAGCACCAGGACCCACTTTTTAGAATGTCAGGACCCACCAGAAGTAATGTCATGACAGGAAGTGAGGAAAATTTCCAGGAAAATCAAGCAGGAAAATTTGTAACAATCCTAGGCTGCAATCCTAATTACACTTACTCAGGAGTAAGTCCTATTTACTATCATTGTTAAAGCTTATACATAAGCTGCAATCCAATTTACACTTTCCTGGATTGACTCTCTAATGGACTTACTTCTGAGTAGGATTGGGCTCATATAGTCACCAGCAGAGCCCAGGGCTTCCTCCACGATGCTGATGGAGTGGTACAGGCTTCCTTATCTTCTCCAGGCTTAACATACAAGTCTCTTTGAAGCATTCTTCATAGGACTTGGTTTCCAAACTTCCTCCGCCACCACCATAAAAGGGTGAAAGTCCCCCTTCTTACACCACAGGGGAGTGTAAGCACACTGCATTATCAAAATGCGCCCTAGTGATGCATGGGGAATATTGTCACATTTGGACCTTTAGGTTTGTGTTTCCCCTTTTGTATAGTTCTGAGCCATGTCTACTGAAATAAATTCAATCAGCATGGATTTTTTTTGGGGGGGGGGGAATGCAAAAATGCAGTAAAAGCTCATCACAATGCATTACATTTCACTCCAAAATCACTACAAGCCTGTGCAAAATTTATCTGGCAGTTTCTGTGTTTGTGCAACCAGCTGTCTTCGTTCTTATCCAGCGTCCTCACGAGGGACAGGATGCCTGCTTGTGTTTAACCCTTTGGGTAAGAATCAAGTCTATTTTAATGAGCCAAAGGAAGCTGAGGATCTCAGCCGGCGCTGCCCTCTTCACAGGTTAGAATGATTTGCAGCCTCTCCACGTGGCTGGAATTTAAAACGTTTCCCGAGAAATCATCACTGTTGCTATTTCAACTGTCACTTTGTGGCATCCGTTCATTTATATTATGCCTTTGAATAGCCATCCGTGTGAGACCTAGCATATAATCCCAAACTGTTCTCATGCTGTTGCAGGCGCCGCATATTGCATATTGATGGCTGCGTAGCTGACCATATGCTGAAAACGGTTCACTTCACAGTGGCAGCCGAAGTGGCTGAGGCTGAGAATGGAAGTTAACTCGTATTTGGTCTCAAACCACCTCCTGATGCAGAGTCAACAGCCGGGTGGAAATTGAGACAGGTTTTAATCTGGTCCTGAATGCAATACAATATAAAAATAATATCCCAGACAAATCCGTTTCACTTGGTCGTCTCTGGTTCTAATAATGTGAAAGAACATAACTTCTATGCATCACCATTTTTCCCATGGCAAAATGTGGATAGTGTTGCTACTATCACTCTACAGTGAGATGCTAGAACTTCTAGGGAGGTAATAATGTTCAGTGGTGTCACTAGGGTTTGCATTATCTGGTGCATGAGGCCAGCATGTTATCCCTATGATGGACCTATTCTCATGCAGTGGGTGAGGCAACACCCATGGTGACCATATAGAACAGAGGAGAGAGTGCATCTACCTTTGACCATTGCAAAGAAGAGGGAATTGAGGCAGAACCTTCTATGCTGAGCTAAATCTGTCGTAGGGCACAATCCAGAGTAACTACGGGGAGTCCTTGCTCCGGTGTAAGAACAATTTGCTATGGATTGCAGTATGAATTTCCCATAGGTTTTCATTAGATGATGAAGTAACTACAGGTGCACATAATGTCTCTTACGTGCTCCCGTAGTTACTCTGGATTGTAGGGCCAATTCCCTCTTTTATGCAAGGTAGAGTCACTGTCTCCTCCATTCTATTTGGTCATCCTGATTATTCGAAAATACCAAGATACAAAAAAATTGACTAGTGGACACACATACACCTACCTACCTACCCACCCACTTACCTACCTACCTGTGTATGTCTCTCAGTATGGTCGACACAGCCCTAGCAGTGTTACTCATCATGTTAATCTGTACAGCATAAAGAACACTAAATCTTGTGACACCTTAAAGACAAACAACTTAAATTTTGGAGACTATTTACAACTGGTGATCATAACCTCTTAGCAATGCTAAGTAAAAGGCAGCACAATCCATACTGGCCTAGTGCTTCTGGAACACGCGTGCTCACTTTTCAAATATTTTACAGCAGTGGTTCTCAAGAATTTCAGCCAGGACCGGCTTCTGAGAATGAAATCTGTTCCTGACCCCCAGCAGTGATGTCATCAATCTGGGCATGATGTCATAGATGGAAGTGACATCAAACAGAAAGTAGAATCACTAATGCTAGAGCTTCTCCATGTCTATTCCATGTTCAGTGAGACTTGGGCTGCAATCCTAAACACACTTTCCTAGGAGTAAGATCCATTGAACTTAAAGGGGCTTACTTTTGAGTAGACATGGCCTAATCAAAAGTAAGCCTCATTGTGTTCAATGGGTCTTACTCCCAGGAAAATGTCTTTAGGATTGCAGCCATACTCCCAGAAAAGTATGGATTGCAGCCTGAGTGCTCCATTCCCAGATGGTGGCACCCAGTCCCAGATTTCAAGATTGTTGTACCAAGCTTTTTGCGACACTCCGGAAATAAAATTGTGACCCACATTTTGAGAACGACTGTTCTATAAAGCATCCAATGGCACATTTCCTGGCACTGGCTTCCTTGACTCCCAGGTTGGTGCAAACGTGTCTTACGTTTGCAACACTACTGGGCTGGTGCAAGCGACTTGCAGAACAACATGGGGGAAGTTGAAGATTGGATGCATTTTTTTAAAATATAATTTTATTTTCACCCTCCTTAAATAAAATAAGAACAAGTTTGGTGTTCAACAACCCCCACCTCTTTTTTCTCCCATCCTTTATCATGCTTCCAGTGCAGCTGCCTTGCTAGAAACGCTGAATCTCTTCCCCACTGATCAGCCATCTATTCATCCTCTATATTGTAACATACACAGGGGCCAATCTATCGCTGGCGGCCTGCACAAAAGAACTATGAACTCATGAATTAACTATGGAAAACCGCTTCATTGTCTCTGTTGTTGCACTGTCTTTCTGATAGTTCACAGTTCTTGAATGAAAATTGAAAGTTTGTGGGGAGGGGGGAGCCCCAGCCTCATAAAAATGGTCTTGGCTTTCATCCCATGCTCAAAAGGGAAGATGTTGCTTTCATCCTTTGGGTTCTTTGCACTATTAGCAGCTGTACATTCCAGGACTCCTGTCCTAGTTTGCCCCCTCCCCAAAGCAAGCGATTACGATCCTTCAAACTCTTTCTCCTGTAATGTTTTTAAATCATGACAGTAAGACAATGTGGTTCAGGGGAGGGTGGTCAAGCCTTTTCTTTTGAGACTGGTGTTGTTTCATTGGTGCAAAGCACTGAATATATTCACCACACTTAATAGGACTGAAAAATGTCACTCCTTCCCTCCCCTTTCCCAATTTCTGTCATAAACAATGGACTTCCAGAGTTAAGCCCTTGAAATAAAATACTTTTTTTCCAGCTGCGCATGGGATGCATCGTGACAAATTGCAAAGCATTTGAATAAAATTAGCCAGAGATGTAGCAGCATGGAAAAAAATAGTTGAAGGATAAAAGGGAAGAATCTATTCAGGGTATATTCAGGGTATATTCAGGGTCTCAACTTGGAAACCTTGACGAGATTTCCCAGAAAAAAAAAAAGTTGCAGGGGTTAAAGGGTAGACTGCATTTATCCCCGTCTCTCAACATTGCTGGTCTTTGTCTGTGATAAACACAAGTACAAGTACCAAAGAATCTCATCATCTAGCAATAGTTAGGGAAGCTCTTCCAAGTCATGTATTGCATTAAAGACTTTTTTATTTAAATGTTTGAGATATTTAGAGCCTTTTGTATCACATTTTCATCCCTCTAATCCACTGAGGAGCTCAGGTTAGCATACAAAGTTAACCCCAAGGTGTTAGAGCACTGATTTTCAACCTTTTTCATCTCATGGCACACCAATCAGGTGTTTTGTTAAGGCACACCATCTATAGTTGGCACACCATGCTTCTGGTGGGGGGGTTCATTTCTTCAATAACCCTATTAATAAATGATGTTTATTTAATAAATAAATTGTCCAATCTCTTGCGGCACACGTGTGGACCACTTGTGGCACACTAGTTGAAAATCACTGCTTTAGGGGATAGGTCAGATAACGCACAGACCAAAGTCCCTGTTCCCAACTGTGCCACCCCCAGTTGACAAAAGAATGCTAATACATATCAATGCTAATACATTTGATTGGACAGTTTTTGGATGGGTACGTTGTACAAATCAATGTGTAATGTTTTATATACATTTGATTATTTGGGATTGCATGGCTGTTTTAATTGTTTGACAGTACAAGCCTATGCAAATCTGCTCAAAGTTCTGTGAAGGAAGAAAAGCTGGATACAAGTATAAAGCAGGCAGAGAAGCAGGTCTGTCAAATAACTCATTGCAAACAAGCTTCTGATTTCCAACGATGAAGAGTTTAATCCTTTTTGAAATCTTGATCCTTTTAAGAACACTCAAGAGTGCCATTCTGTTACATAGACAAAAAGCTGGAAATGTAATGTGTTGAGTTGGTACCTTTACAGTCTGTCAAACATGAAAGAGAAGTGTGATGAACTAATTTATTTTAAACTAAGCGTATTGTGAGAGGAACACACACACCAGTGGTTCACACATAGAAGGATTTGTTTCTCTCTCTTTCTATGTGTATTTATGTTAAAGTTGTGATTAGTACACTTCTGGCGTCCTTGGATTTTTTTAAAAAGAAATTTTTTCTTACCCAAATCCAAAGAATGGCACCTCACCCAAGAGTCTGGCATTTCTTATAGCAGCTTTTGGAAAGTTCCTTCAGTTTCAAAAGTGATTTGCAGAGACTGCAGTTTCAGAAGCTCACAGCACAATCCTAACTTGTGTTGGATTTGGGAGGCTGTCGTAGTCTGCGCTGAATACAGCGCAAGTGTTGGGACCACTGCTGTGCTACCATGGGGAAGGGAAAGGTCAGGTCTACGCAGACCTAAGCCACCACCAGGGTTCAGTGAGATCAGAGTAAGGCTACAATCCAGAGTAACTATGGGACCTTTAATACCGATGTAGTTATGGTGCCACCTATCTACATCTACATGTACAGTATTTATATACCGCTTTTCAACTGAAAAGTTCACAAAGCAGTTTACAAGAAAATGAAAAAATTAATAGCTAATTAATAGCTAATGGGTCCCTGTCCCAAAAGGGCTCAAAATCTAAAGTGCAAAAAGAACACCAGCAGAAGCCACTAGAACAGACATTGCTGGGGTGTGGAGGGCCAGTTACTCTCCCCCTGCTAAATAAAAGAGGAACACCCACTTGAAAGAGTGTCTCTTGACCAGTAAGCAAGGGTAAACCTATGGAAACCTATGGGAAATGCATAGAGCAATCCAGAGTAAGTGCTGCTTACATCCTCCCATAGTTACTCTGGATTGTAGGTTATGTCTGAGCAGTTGGGAGTACCCCCCGCTCTCAGCTACCCAAGAGACGAGGCTTGGATCCAGCACAGCTGCCAGATCCAAGCCCTCTCTCCTGCTCTATACCCTCCCACCCCAAATTTTAATTTCAGTCTAGCCTCAACTCATAACAGATCCCCACATTTTTAAAAACTCTTTTTCAATCTCTGCACTAAATAAATAAATCCACCATGTTACTAAACTGTCACATTATATTAAAGGTAGATGGAGGGGAGAGACACCACTGTTTGTTCTGTTACCAGTGTGCAGTTGGCAATACCAGAGGGACTGAATTGAAATAGGGAAATTATCTCCCGTCTTTGATAGGATGATATTTTGCAGTGCATCTGGTTGTCTCTTGACTAACGAGCCTTCCTTTGCCAGGCTTAGCACAAAAAGTCTTCCTTCCTCCTTCTCTCCTGCCTTGCATTTCTGTAATAAAACAATTGATGTGTCATTCTATATTATGTCACACCACATGTTGTACATTATGTCAAACTGACATCTTGTGCCCTACAGGTATTTGAACATATCATATCAGAAACGAGAATTTTAAAAAAAAAGTTCTCTCTCTCTCTCTCTCTCTCTCTCTCTCTCTCTCTAACTGGGAAAATGATTGTTCTTCATTCCTGTTTTAATTACTCTTCATCTGCATTTTTGTTTTAAAAAAACTATTAATGACAAACCATGCCAGCCAAACACAATGCCCATTTGCTAAATTCTTTTTTCCTTAACATAGCAAAGGGAACCCACAATCACAGGAGAGAAGAGCCAACTGATTTGGTAAGCTGCAAAGACCACACACACACACACACACACACACACACAGCCCCTCTGCGTTTGCCAGACACAAGAGCCGGAGGAAAGATTAATTAAAGACAATGGAGAATTTAAAAGCGAGAAAATGCAGGGTAACAAGAATCATCTTAGAAAGCCAGAGGGGGCTCAATGCCAGTCAACATTAATTTGTGGGATGGGATATGTCAGGGACTGAAAACAAGTTTTGGCAGCACAGATGAGGTAGTCTTGGGTTTATTCAGATCGAGATGGAACGATGGTTGTATCTGTTGCAGTGGGCTCAAGGCTCTTGTTTACCAGCCTTCTTTGACTCACTTTCCAAGAATCCCACCATCTTCTCCCTCTAGCTGTATCGCTTCCATTTAATTCAATATTCTGCCTCTCTGTCCCTCTCTTTGTTCACTAATTTTTTTTTCCAGTTTGGAGGTGTCATCTGCTAACATTCTATCAGAAATATTACTGGGCCCTAATTGGTGACAGTGGAAAAAGCTCGGGAAGATGCAATGAAGCTGGAGCTCAGTGGTGGGTCAAGGTTAGAACCAAGATGGAACTGGGTGAGCTAAGGCAAAATAAATAAACAATCTAGTGTTTTCTGGCTTTCCAGTCCCTAAAACAGCAAATTTCAACTTTTTTCATTTGTGGCGCATTGACAAGATGACACAACATGAGGGATTTTAGGCAATTGACAAGGCACACCACACTGGCACATACCACAAAGGTTCTTCTAATAAGTTATTCTCTGTGACTCCAGCAGCGCACCGATGGACTGCTCACATAGCGCACCAACGTGACACAGTACACTGGTTGTGAATAGCTGTTCTGAAGGCCAGAGAACACCATATAATGTTAATATAGTATATGTTATAATAACATAACCTATAGCAAATGTAGGTTATGTCCTATTGTAAATAGTATGTGCATGAGGGCCTTGCTGCTTTAAATTTGTGGTTTGAAGTAGGGGTACTAAATCATTTTTTCCCTGCTGTGGTCTCAATTTGGATCACACAGAGCCCTCCCGTGTAGGATGACCATATGACCGGATTTTTCCTCTTTTTTTAGTCTACTGTCCAGGTGTCCTCCAAAAGGGCTTCATTGTCCTCCATTTTGGCTTCATTTTGGAACTTTGCAATGATGTGCAGAACCCTGTCATGTCATATGTTCATTTGATTCATACTGAAAAGCAGAATCCAATGCAAAAATTGATTTTGAAATATCTCCTTCCTGTCAAATGTTATGGCCAAAAAACTAAAAATCAAAAATATGCATTGAGCTCTATGGGAAAGTGAAAGTGCCCAATATTGCAGCTTTACTCATGAGTAGGCAAAGGTGCCATTGTCTGCCAGAAAGGCCAGGTTGAGAGGAATCTAAGACTTGTCCTCCTTTTGAAGTTCAGGAATCTGGTCACCCTGGACTTCATGGGTGTTATTTTTTATTGGGGGAAAGGAAGGAAAGCATGCATTCACTCAGGTCCTTGCAATGTGCATGAGTCTGTAAGGAAGAAAATTGCACCTGATATTCTGGGTGTGTGATTGTTGCTTATGCATTTATACATGTGCTTATACAGTAAAAACTTAGACTGTGAGAGTTTTTGATTGAGAGCATTTTCCAAGACAAGCAAACATTTCTAATAATTTTTTGCAATACAAGCAATGTCTTGCAATACAAGCAAATGCCCAGAGCTTCCAGAGACTTGGTCTGGCTTTAGAAGGCAGTGCTATGGCCATGCAAGACCCTGGCGCACCAGCCAGGGACGCACCATAAACAGAGATGGGCTGGCCCCATCCCAAGATCCGGTACGCCGGAAGTGGGAGGGGCCAGCCGGGGTCAGGGGGTGTGGGCGGGGCGAGGGGCGAGACTGGGGAGGGGCGAGGGGCGGGGCGACGTTGGCGCCTGCACAGTGCCTGCTTAGAAGCAGGCTGGCTTCCAAGCAGGCTCTGCACAAGCGCCGACACCGGCGCTCACGCAGAGCCTGCCTGGAAACTGGCCTGGCAGGCCGCTTCTAGGCAGGCTCTGCGCAAGCCGCCTCTAGGCAGGGTCTGCGCGAGCGCCGATGTCGGCGCTTGTGCAGAGCCTGCCTAGAAGCGGCCTGCCCGCTTCTAGGCAGGCGGCGGTGGGCACAAAACATGGCAGACCGTACCGGTCCGCTATGTTTTGCATTTCCCTGTCGCTGGCGGTACGCTAGCGGCAGGGAAACAGGAAGAACCGGTATGGGCGCGTAGGCCCGTACCGGTAAGTGCCCACCACTGACCATAACTATAAAGGAGGACAACATTTTTTCCTGTGTTTCATGGTGTGTCTTATGGTCCAGTGCGCCTAATAAGGCAGGAAATATAGTAAACATTTATATATGAATATTTTTGGGTTGTGGAACAAATTGTCTGAGTTCCCATTATTTCCTATGGAAAAATTTGCTTTGATACATAAGAATTATGGATCACAAGCATACCTCTGTAACAAATTATTCTCATAAGGTACCACTGTACTGTATATCGAAATGAAGCATGTATATATTTCTTTACTACTGTACATTAATTCCAGGTTGTTGGTCCAGGTATGGGTATGTGTGAATGTGGGTGTGTTTTAAAGAGCAAAATAGCACCTGTTCCAGCACCAGCTTTCTGCCCAACAGTCCTTCAACCTCTGCAGGGACAACTTATTACAATGCAAATCCCCAAGCATACTGTAGACAGCTAGATTTCGAAGAATGGAGAATAAAAGTTTGCCTTCCCCCTCCAGCCAAAATATGCCATTCTAAGTCCTGGGGCCACAATGTGTTAGAACTCATCAGTAGCATCACATCCAATGTGCTTGGTAAAGACAGGTTAAAGGAAATTGAGATAATGCAAAACACTGACTTTTCATTATGTGGGGAAAAAATACCTATCTAGCCTTCAACTTATATTTTTAGAAACTGCATTTAAACTTTTCTGAAACTAGGAAGCCTCACGGTTGAACAAAGGTTTGAACCCGGATTTCTCAGTTCTGACTCCTGCCATCCTGGCATTAGTGAACTTTTAGTGAATTAGTGAACTTTTTTTACTTTAAAAAAGTAAAAGTCTCTGAGTAAAAACTAAAAATAAAAAACTTTTTTAATTTATAGGAGGAACTGCATACAAACATGCACAAGAAAGTAAGAAGCTGTTGTCTCACCATAGGAGCTTGGAAAAATATATCCATGCTTTGTTGTAGTATTCTAGAAAAATTAATATAAGCTTGAGATTGAGAAATTGTAACTGACTGGGGGTGCAATCCTAAGTAATTAGGGCCAGCATAACCTGTCTGCAATCCTAAACTGTAGTTAGGATAACTTCTAGTTAGGCTGCAATCCTAACCAGCATAGGCCGGCATAAGCTGAAGCATAAGTCCTGTGCTGACCTGGAAATGTAGGTGAAGTCCTGTAAGTGAAGTCCTGTAAGGCATTTCTGTCCCATTCCTAAGGGTTAGGCCCATTGCACAGGATACACTGACATCCCCACACCACCATGGGAAGATATACCAGGTGAATTGTGCGGGACTAAACTGATTAGGACTGCGCCCATAACTTCCCGTGGTGGTGTGAGGAGACCGGCACAAGCATGTGCAGGAGTGGGGAGTGGGGCAGAAGTGCCGTATAGGACTTTTGTGACACCCCCAGGCCGGCAAAGGACTTATACCAAGATTTTGCCAGTCTCACTAGAGGTTAGGACTGCAGCCTTCTGGAGTTCACTAGTGCCAGGATGATGAAGTGTTTAAGCAGTTAGACCTGGAAAATCCAGTTTCAAGTCCCCCTTTGGCCATGAAGATTCTTGGATGAAGTTGGGACCTCTCAGCCTCACCTACCTCACAGGGTTGTGGTGGAGACAAACAGGGAGAGGAAACTATGTACACCATTTTGATCTCATCGGAGGAGGGACAGAATAAAAATCCAAAAAAATAAGAGGACCATGAACTGAAATGATTTTAAAGAATGCTAGAGACGATCATGAACTTCTTGGGCCACAAATTGCCAGAACATTTTCTGGAGTGATGTCTAGCCAAGAGTGACAGTATGTCCTTGTCCATCACAAATCCCAACCAACTGGTCTCAGTCCTGATTACTTTAGGCCTCAGTGATGGTTACTGCAAACTGATTTATGCCTAAGTACTGATTATGGGTGCATTCCAGAGTAACTACGGGAAGTCCTTGCTCTGGTGTAGGAACACTTTGCTCTGGATTGCAATATGAATTTCCCATAGGTTTTCACTAGGTGGTGTAGTAACTCTTATGTGCTCCCGTAGTTACTCTGGATTGTAAGGTATCAACCAAGTTTACCAAAGTGCCATTAGGGACAAACTAATAGGGCAAATCATAGGGCTCAGATCAATTTTCTAGGTATGTTTCCTGAAGTAGACTCCCCTCTGGTGAAATGTTGGCGACAGCCATAAAGAACTTGTCATTCTCAACATGAGGCTACTGGAGACTGTTGGGCAATCCATAAAACAGTGAAACCCAGTGTCTAATTTCTTCCTTACCTAAACAAAATTTTAAAGCCTAGTATAGATGACAGAGAGAGGTTGCTGCAGGTGTATGGAAGCATTAAGTGGTAGGACGCTATCTGCACATCTGTCTAATTGCAGAGATCATGGAGGAATCCAAAAGCAGTTTTTCTATGCAGGTTTTGAAATTAGCAGGCTCCATCTTTCCCAGCACCAGAAAAGCACTGGGGTTAATGGTCCATTGTGAAATATTAAGGCCAAATCCTTTCCCAAATCTGGTGTCTGCTGGTGGTGCAACAATTAAAACATCTGCTTGCCAAGGATGTACAGATGTTTGATGTGGGTTCCTGCACACATCAGTCACTGGAAACATTTGTTGGAGGGAAAGTGGCACCATCTCTAGTTGATGATGACAGTCTTGCAATTTGAGGGATAATTAATGGTTATGTGCATGTGGAATTAGGAAGTTCTCTGAATATTATTCCTGGGAAAGTTAAGATGATGCTTTGAAATGTTAGCCCTGTTTCAAAGGCTCCAAAGCATGGAGGGCCACAACTGATGCTTATGCTGGGTCAGTTGATTTCTTGCAATAATAAGAATTGCAGTAATAACAATGTCTCTTATTTTAAAAATGAGCATCACAGTCCTGAGAAGTAATTCATAAATTAAAGCAATATTTTAAATCTTCTTGGATCTTAAATGTTGATTATCTCAATCAGACAACAATACAAGCTAGTATGTTCTCCAGATGGTGTTCTCCAGATGGACAGATGATAAATGTGGATAAAGGGTGACATATGGCACAATCCTAACCCTCTCTACTTAAAAATAAGTTATATTGTGGTTAAAGGGGCTTACTCCCAGGAAAGTGTGTAAAGGATTGAAGCCATAGGTAAATGCACCAATTGCATTCACGTTTACCTATTTACAAAAATGTATGTTTTGCTTGACTCCCCAAGGGGCTTAAAGGAGATGGAAACCCATCACTGATTCCATCTACATCCCTTAGAACCAATCTGCCAACCCTTGCCACTTATGCTTTCACAACAACCCTGCAAAGTAGCAGCCTGAGCAGAGCCAACCTTAGAAGCTGCAGGGTAAAACAGCGAGAAGAGGCAATGAAGGATTATATTGAGAATCCACTCTTGCTGATAAGTATTGATAAGGCTTATAGTCCAATCCTATGCATGTCTACTCAGAAATAAGTCCCACAAGTAAGTCCAATGTCTGCTCAGAAGTAAGTTCAATGAGATGCTCTCCCAAAAAAATAACCTACAATGGCTCAACTTATTGATTTTCCCATTCCTGTTGTGATTTAGGAAGGCAAGGACACTAACCTAACCCTCCTCCCGGAGTAGCACAGAAGTATCTTATAGCACTTTTGTGACCCATTAGGTCAGCACAGGACTTATGCCGGGGTTAGGTCAGCCTAACTGGAGATTAGGATTGCAATTTTACACTCGGGAAACCAGAAGTACTGTTTCTGATTACACTGGGAGCCTCAGAAGGTTTTTCACATGGTTTAGAACAGGGGTCCTCAAATTACGGCCTGCGGGCCAGGTATGGCCCGCCAGGACCCTCAATCCGGCCCTCAGGCACTTTCAGAACTCTCCTGCCCCCCCCCCCCCCGCCAGGGGGTTGGGGGGAAAACCCCAGGGGCCTCGATGCCAGGTGCACGAGCGTAGGAGGGACTGAGTGGGAAGCTCGCTTCTCCGCAGCACCAGGGGTTCCCTGGCCGGCGCGTGCGCCCTTCCTGCTCAGTTGCTGCTTCCTGTGTAGTCGCTGCACGCGCACTGGCCAAGAAACCCCTGGTGCTGCAGAGAAACGGCAACAGGCATGCGCACTTCCCACTCAGTCCCTCCTGCACCCTTCCTGCTCAGTCGCCAGTCACACTTTCCTAGGACGGATGGGGCTCTGATGCTGCAAGCCTGCCACACTTTCCTAGGAGTAAGCCCATTACTTCTGTGTAGGGATGGATGGATGCTTAGGATGGGGTTCTGAGGCTGTTTTGCTAGCCACACTTTCCTGGGAGTTAGCCCATTGACTATCATGGGATTTACTTCTGTGTAGGAATGTTTAGGATGGGGGTCTGATGCTGCAATCCTACCACACTTTCCTGGGAGTAAGCCCATTGACTATCATGGGATTTGCTTCAGTGTAGGAATGCATCACAGGCACGGGGCGTGGCTCGCTGGGAGGAAGCTATAGTCCGGCCCCCGACAGTGTCTGGGGGACAGTGAACCGGCCCCCTGTTTAAAAAGTTTGAAGATCCCTAGTTTAGAAGTTGCATGGACTCAGCACATGGGGCATTTGCTGCAGGTCCGCCACTGTCCTGGAAGCCAGCAGAACCAAAGTTCCACACATTCAACCATCCAACGAACCCAAATGCCTGGAAGAGATCTTATCATGGATACCCAAACTCATTCTTTTAAGTAATACTCTATTACTGTATTTATTACTGGCTCTATTACTGGAATTAGAAGGGGTGGCCAGAAGTTGTGATCAGTAGATCTGAAGGGAAGGCTCGGACGTAAAAATCAATACATCCCCAACTTGAGAGCTTGCTCTTAAGGCCATGTCTGCCCAAGGCAAGGATGTTGAATTTCTTTCTTTACCAGATAGGCGTGAGATGTTTTGCTGCTCCAGGCAAATCTCTTGTGCAGCTGTGTCCCTGTTTGTTACTACTCAAGCTTCTCTCATTGTTGTCTCAGTGATCAGATCACCTTTGAAAGACCTGTAGATGACCCACATGCTTCCATTCATACCCTTTACTGCTTTGGCACTTCGATCCAATGAGGCCGGTACTGTTTGGAGTGATTTCCCCACGCTGCAAATCTCATACTAGTTTTAAAACAACATAGGGGAAAGAATAATTGTGTTATGGATATGCCAAAAATGTCTTGCTTTCAATGGGAATGGGGAAAAAATCTGTGTGTGTGAGAGAAGAAAAAGTAATTCCATCCCTCCAAAGAAATCCATCTTAATATCATTCTTACAACAATAAATACCATTTCGTGAGCCAATCCTAACATAGATCATGTAGCCCTAAACCACTTGCAGACACAAGATGGATTTTGTTTCAGTCAAATAAATCACTTATTTTCAAAGAGAGCAATATTTACAGCAGCAGAAGGAGAACAAATTAACACTATTTCCAGAATAAAAAAGGCCCAAGGGTGGAATTAATACGTATGGACACATCGATTCCCCCCCAAGCCCTGTATTTATTCCTTATTAATGAGAACCTACAAATCCACTTGTTTTACTGATATAGACTCATACAAAGAAAAGAGCATTCCCGTTCTCTCTTCATGGATTGTTATTAAATAGAACTTGTCAATTCCTATCAGCTCTTGTGATTGTACTGGCCAGCTGTTGAAGTTATGGATGAAAGTTGAGTTTCTTTTTCACGTAACTGAGACGTAGGGCAAAATCCAAAGTAACTACCAGCCAAATCCAGAGCAACTAATCTGTCCATCTAAGAGCCCTTGGGTTGCCCTATCTATCACTAGGGTGGAGCAACTGCAAGATGCTCCAGCCCAGTTACTCTGGAAGAGGCTTAGGGCAGAGCAAGGCAACATAGGGTGCCCCAAGAGAGGTGGACCTGCTCTGCCCTAGTTGCTCTGCCCTAGGCAGTTCAGGAGAGGCATGTTGAGGGCATGTTTAGCATTGCTTAGGGCAGAGCAGTTACTCTGTATCCAGAGCCTGTTTCAAGGCAGAAATGCCTTCTTCCAGCTCCTCAGAGATATACCACCTCAGGAGCAGGTATAGTAATGAGTAGACCCATAGGGGTCCATGATAAGGTCCGAGTAAGAATGGTAGTGTTGACCAAAAATCTGAGCTCTTGGCCAGCCTAGCTGCAACCCCTGCCTCTCAACCTCAGGATATGGAACAAACTACAGCTGCGCACAAACCTCAGGATACAGCAGGCCACTCCAAGAAGCCCCTTGTATTCACTATGGAATGTACTGGCATCTCATCAGGGACTCCTTGTAAGGCAGGCACCCAGTGGCATCACCAGACTGGTGCAGCTGGTGCAGGCCGCATTGGGTGACACGCTCTGTATTGGGTGATGTGCCAGAGGAGTTTGACTGTCCTTTGGCAGGCCCTGGACGTCAGCGCACCCATTCAGGCTGATCCAAGGTGGAGCAGCAGCCAGAAGCTGCCACTCGTCCTCGGAGCTGGCCCGAATGGCCAGCTGAGGTGCACTGCATAGAAACACACTGAGCATGCTGAACAGTTTCTGAGGAGGCTTCCTTAGAGTAGAGGAAATCCGCTCCTCTGCACGGCCATTTGGCCTCGCTCAGGAGGCGGAGCGGCTTCAGAAAAGTACTGTGCAGGTGTCAGAGATGGTGCCTGAGCAGTACTCTTTCTGAAGAAACAACTGCGCATGCGCCAACTTTGGCGCCTGTGCAGTCCAAGTAGGGGGGTGCGCACATCCCAGGGGTGACACACAGACTTCCACACCGGGTGATGTGCAGAGTCATGTCACCACTGTATTGTGTCACCACTGTCACAGCTATTCCTTGTTCAGTGTGATCTGAGGGGTGTTTTCTCAGGAGCAAGTCCTCCCCATGTGTTAATTACTTAGCATGCTCTGGAGCAGTTAGGGCAGCCCAGGCTTCCTGCCTCTGGATGCAGCATAACTTTCTGCTCTGGATACAGAATAGTTAGAAGAGAGCAGTTAGGGCCGAGCAGGCTGAACTTGCTCTGGATTTGGCCCTAGAAAATCCAGTCTTTGCTCTGGTTTAAGAACAACTTACCCTGGATTCCAATATGAATTTCCTATAGGTTTTCACTAGGTGGTGCAATAACTACAGGTGCACGTAAAGTCTCTTACGTGCTCCTGTAGTTACTCTGGATTTGGGGGATAGAATTCTTAAAGAAAGATCATACAGACCTGAAGTGTCAAACAGGTCTCAAATGAAGGGGTCTTCAAACTACAGCCCACATCTGTCTCCCACAAGATCCAATCCAGAGCAACTTTTTGGGATAATGTTTAACATTCTTACTCATGATGTATGATGTCTCGGCACAACAGTGTTTCTTAGAAATTGTCTCATTTCTCTTTTGTTCTGAATCATATCATGCTGATTTTTTTTAAAAAAAGATCCAAATAAAATTTATTCATTCATTTAAATTCCATTCATTTATGAAACAGATTATTTCATCTCACAAAAATGTATACAACATATTTTTTGATAAGTTTGGAGGCCTATGTTATTGTTGGTTGAATAGCATTCATGGCCCTGTTGGGGCCCCATCATAGCATTGTTGGGGCCCCAGAGGTGAATCATTAAGCAGAAGAGACATTCCCTACAATCCAGAGTAACTACACGAGCACGTAAGAGATAGTATGTGCACCCGTAGTTACTGCATCACCTCGTGAAAACCTATGTGAAATTCATATTGCAATCCAGAGCAAATTGTTCTTATACTGGAGCAAGGACTTCCCGTAGTTACTCTGGATTGCTCCCATCATTAAGCAGACTGCCAAAAATAAGCACTTTGTTCTCAAGTAAGTGGTCATCGGCTCCAGATGACAGACGGACGGACCGACCGATTGATTGATCGATCGATCGATCATATTTGCAAGATATAGAAGAGAATGGCCACCTTCTCAGCAGCTCAAGGTCCATCTAGTTGAGCTTTCTGTATCTCACAGTGGCCCACCAAGTGCATCAGGGAGCACACCACAAGAACATACCTCTATCCACCTTAAACTCTCCCTGCCATAATTTTGTCTGTCTCAGTCGTGCCTGCCACAGATATCTTTTTTCCTAGATTAAAGAGCTCCAAACAGGGTAGACCTTCCTCATAAGGGAAGTATCTCAGCCCAGAAGTCATTTAGATCACTCGCTTCTGCACCTTGTACTTGTGAGCAAGTCAGGGCACAAAATGGTCCAGAACCCGACAGTTCTATAAGAAGCTCCCCTGATTTGCTCTCAGCCTCTGAGAGCTGATTCAACTTTGCTTCTATTTGGAAGCTTAATCTTCCTGACCGTAGGAGCTAAAGAAAAAGTTACAGAAAAAGAGAATTATTTTTGATGTTGTTGGCACTTGTGACCCATTAGGTCACCAGATCTCGGTCCCCCCAAATCTATCTGACTTCTTAAATCTGCAGGATGGCTATTATTTGGGGAAGGGGGTAGTGCATTCATTCTTGTTCTGAGTCTTGTTCCAGCCTCGGCTTGCTTTGTTGACTGCCTGAACTAATTAGTGCTGAAAGCAGTCCTCCTTTCCATGTATGAGTCTCTGGCTAAGTGACAAGTCTTTGTACGACGAGGATCGCTTATGCCGCAGATGCGAATCCGTTCTTTTTGTAACTCACTGTTTTGTCTTGTCTGCATTCGGCATCCCACTGAACGAGCATCTAACAACCTTACACATGCTGAGCACAATCTTTTAGAAACTGTCCCTATCTCTGAGCATACAAAGAGATATTATCCTGATTTTTTTTCTGTAGACTATGATCTGCCATTCCTGAGCTAGGCTTGTTTTCAACCTATTTCCTTCCCTGAAACAATGCCTGGATTATATTACTGAAATAGAAAAAGGCTCTGAAGATTTATTTATTTTTTAACAAAAGGAAATAGGAAAAAAGGAGACAAGATTAAGGAAAGTGCTTTGGAAAAGAACTGTGAAAGACAACACATGAACAATAGCAGGGGGGAGAAAATAAAACTAAGGCCACCAATCATTTAGATTTCAACAGATCACAACTTTATTAAAGAGACATGATGAAAAGATGCTTGCTGTCTAGAATGGAGAGGATGAGTAATTATAATCCATGATAATGCTAATAAATAATAATAATACTGATAATGTTATTCACCAAAAAGGGCAAAAAAAGTTTAAATGTTTTTAAAGTTGATTTTATATATGTCTGCACACACATACGTACAGAAAGAGAGAGAGAGAGAGACACAATCCTAACCATGTCTACCCAAAAGTAAGCCCCATTGTGTTTGATGGGTCTTACTCCCAGGAAAGTGTCTTTAGGATTGCAGCCTAAGAGACCTTGGCTGCAATCCTAAAGACACTTTCCGGGAGTAAGGCCCATTGAACACAATGGGGCTTACCTTTGAGTAGACATGGTTAGGATTGTGCTCTGAGAGACTGAAACCCTAACCACACTTTCCTGGGAGTAAGTACGTATATCAGCTTAATTTAATGTCTTTGCAATAAAAGACTTTGGGCACAATCCTATGCATGTCTAGTCAGAATTCAGTCCCCTTGTTTTCCCAGGAAAATGTGTATAGGATTGCAGCGTATGTGGGATTACTAGTTAAACATGATCATTAGGATCACTAGGGATAGATAGATAGAGAGAGAGAGAGAGAGAGAGAGAGAGAGAGAGAGAGAGAGAGAGAGATAGATAGATAGACAGACTGACTGACTGACTGACTGACTGACTGACTGATTGACTGATTGATTTGTTTATTGTCCAAGTATGATCTCCATACCTGGAATTTGGCTTTTTGGTACACATGGTTGACCCTTTGTGCACTAGGTACATAGGGATCACTATGTAAACGTGGTTGAGAATTTGTGCCCCCCTTTTTTTAGTAAAATCAGGATTTCAGGAGAAATAGCATTTAACTGAGATTTCACACTCCCATCCATCCCTTATGGATTGCTGTTAATTGGCTAGGCAATCTTAACAACACAAGAATTCTAAATACTGGTGGTTTCCCAAATAAACCCTTTAGGCAATAAATTGTACTATGAAAGCATGGATACCATTCCACTAGGAAAGTCTTGGAAAGACCAGTGCCCGGTGCCATGCACGGGCCAACATGTGTGTGTATGTGCCATATGTTCTAAAGTCCTAAAAGCAGAAGAAAACTAATAAAGTAAAAAATAAAATAGCTTTTTTGATATTCTGATGGCAGGACAAAGTGGGTGCACTCCAGCTGCCTGAGCTGGACAACTTACAATCAAACCTGGGGACAAAAAACATGAAAAAATGAAACCATG
Organism: Cryptoblepharus egeriae; assembly: GCA_030015325.1. NCBI lineage: Eukaryota > Metazoa > Chordata > Lepidosauria > Squamata > Scincidae > Cryptoblepharus > Cryptoblepharus egeriae. The sequence continues at coordinate 12,242,499 of JAREYC010000016.1, read as the reverse complement.
GTGGCAAGCGAGCATGAAGCTCCAGCATTGAAGATGGAGGTTGTGCCCTCACGATGGGAAACTGGCGACGTTCACAGAGTTGAACACATTATTGTGCAGGTGTTCCTGTTGAAAGATGGAACAGTCAGAGCAGAAGTGTGGAATATAACAGGATGTACAGAAAGGAGTGAGAACTTCATTTTGGGCAAGTTGTCGAGCTTTTGCTGCCCAAATTGATTGACTCCTGAGTGGAATTTCACTGGCTTTGGAAACGTCCAGAACAATCTCTATACCCTGCAGACCCTGGGAGTCCCCTTTATTGCCCTTCTTTGCCAAAACAAATACATGCATTTCCAAAATTGGCACATCTGATCACAAGACATGTGTGATTCCTGAGTCAAAGAATTTGGACTGGGGACAAGGAGCCAGTGTCAGAAAAGGTCCATTATATGCAAAATCCCAAATGGTTATTTTTTACCCACTGGAAAAGCTGGGGAAATTATGCAATTAGGCACGACACTGACCTCATCAAATAGCCCAGCCAATGGCATAGGTAGAGGGGGTGTGAAGCACTAGGTTTTGCAGGGAGTCTCACTGCCAAGAGCAAACAGACCCTTTCCTTCCCAATTGGAGTTATTCCCAGTTTTGGGAGCAAAATGGAGCATTAAGAAGCCGTAGCATGTTTGCTATGCTTGAAAAGAAGCTTGCATGAAACAGCGTCCATATGCAGCCATAAAACAAGAGAATGCAGGCACTTCCCTACAGTCTTCCCATGCAACCCTGAGCACATTTCTGAACACTTCCCTGTGATGCACTTTCTGTCACAGAAAAAAGGCAAAACCTTTTTTTGGTGGTAACTTAGTTTGTAGTAACTAAGGGGTAGTAACTAAGGTTGCTTTAATGAAGTTACAAGCTGCACCTGCAGAGGAGGGTATGACTGGTGAGGTTCTTTAAGAGCCTTGGGAGAAAACAAGAAGGAGGAAGGAGCATCAGGGATAAAGTTCCTCTCTTGGATTTATGTCTTGGAATGTGCATGAAATGCGGCTGGAGAAACGAAACTGAGACCAGAGCTTAAGGGAAACTTACTATGGTGAGAGTTAAGCTTATTTAGTATTTGTTATTTTGTGAATTTGCTGTGCGTGGTAATTTTATGTCAAATGCATGAGAATATGTTTTATATTCTCATATATAAATATGTATATTTATATACAGTAGTATATACTGTAAAGAGTAAAGAGCGACTTGAATAAAGAGCGTTTTGTGTAAAAAGCAAAATTTCTCAGAAATTTAGACTTGTGTAAAGAGCACTGCCTTGGGTAAAGAGCACTTCTGAGAAAGTTTGGAACAGGCTTCCATTGCAAGGGAACCCACAGGGGCTACGAGGGGACTAGCTTGAGCTACAGTGGGGCCCTGGGCAAAGTTTGGAATAGGCTTCCATGGCCAGGGAACTCATGCAGGGTCTGGGGGGAGCAGCCTGTGTCAGGTTTGTGTGTGGGATCTGTGTGTGGCAGCGTGGAAGGTGTGCTTTATCAATGTTCTAGTGCTGTTCCCCATCAGCAGCTTGTGAATGTTAGTTGCACATAAAGACAAAGATCCCTTTGAGCCAATGGATAGCAGTGACTCCGTGAGTGACTGTGAAAGTCATCCCCTTCTCTGTAACCCTCACATCAGCCATGAAGGTTTTCAAAGGTACTGCACTGTATTTTCTTTATTGCAGTGTTGTGTGTTACTGTATATTACAGTGCTTTGTACTGTGTTATATTACAGTGTTTTGTAGTCATTTTTATAAACAGTTAATATTTTTATATGAATATTTTGGGGGTTGTGGAACCAATCGACTGAGTTTCCATTATTTCCTATGGGAAAATCCAGTTCACATAAAGAGCATTTCACATAATGAGGATGCCTCCGGAACTAATTAAACTTGTTATGTGAGGTACCACTGTATTCTTCTTTGTGTATTTTGGCAACAGAGAAATAGCAAAGTAGAAATACCATCATTAATAAAATACTTAGGAGTGTTTAAATGGAAAGTAGCTACACTATATCCAATAGGATTAGCTCCTGTGAGTTTGTTTAGGATTGGAGCATACAGTTAGTTGAAATACTTAGCTCTCCCAACCTTCCTCTATAGCCATACCTCAAAGTGAAGTGGATGCTTTTTAGGAACGACTAGTCCTCGCGGTTCACCCATCTTCAGGATCCGTCCTCATAAATCTGCATATAATTTAAGAGGCTTTTATGGTCCCCCAACCTTTGATTCTTATTTTTTTAATGTTAAGTTGGAATTAAATGACATGGGTAAGGATGTAAGAGAACAATAAAAGTTCTAATGAGGTCCTTGTGGATGGCATAATGACCCACAGAGAGTCTTGTGGCAGATAATGAGGTACGGACAAACAATAAATGGCATCTCTGTTACATCGTGAAGCTCGGGTCAGCGCCAGATCTTGACAATTGCCTGCCATGATTGGTACTTAGAAAGCTTATGATTCCTTTCCAGGAGATATTGGTGACAGGTGCTGTAGGCAAATGCTGCTGCACCCTACCAAGAACTCCTTCTTGAAAGAGATTTGTCTCTCACCTGAGGGATAATTACCTCCTGTACCTGAAAATGCTTCATTTCAAATTACAATGCACTTGACTGTTTGGGTCATTTTAGTCTGGATTCTTTTTTTTTTGCACACATCCCCCCCCCCGATTCTCTAATTCCTGAAATTCAAAGGCAGGGAGGGTGAGGAAGAGCTGAAACATCCCAATCAGGAGGATGGAGTGTGGGGCAGAACCGTCCTGTCCAGAGATGGGCTGGCCCCATCCCAAGATCCGGTACGCCGGAAGTGGGAGGGGCCAGCCGGGGTCAGGGGGTGTGGGCGGGGCAAGGGGCGAGGGGCGGGGCGACGTTGGCGCCTGCGCAGTGCCTGCTTAGAAGCAGGCCTGCCAGGCTGGCCTGCCAGGCCGGCTTCTAAGCGGGCTCTGCGCAAGCGCCGACACCGGCGCTCACGCAGAGCCTGCCTGGAAGCTGGCCGGGCAGGCTGCTTCTAGGCAGGCTCTGCGCAAGCGCCGACGTTGGCGCTCGCACAGAGCCTGCCTAGAAGTGGGCAAGCCGCCTTTAGGCAGGGTCTGCGCGAGCGCCGATGTCGGCGCTTGTGCAGAGCTTGCCTAGAAGCGGCCTGCCCGCTTCTAGGCAGGTGGCAGTGGGCGGAAAGCATGGCGGTCCGTACCGGTCCGCTATGTTTTGCATTTCCCTGTCACTGGCGGTACACTAGCGGCAGGGAAACGGGAAGAACCAGTACGGGCGCGTAGGCCCGTACCGGTAAGTGCCCACCACTGGTCCTGTCACTGTTTGTGGAAAGCATCATAAACAGGGTGACCATATAGAACAGTGATTCTCAAACTTCCTAATGCTGTGACCCCTCATGTTGTGGGGACCCCCAACCATAAAATTATTTTCGTTGCTACTTCATAACTGTAATTTTCCTACTATTTTGCTACTGAGAGAGTAACTACGGGAACACGTAAGAGACATTTATGTCAACGTAATTACGGCAGCACCTAGTGAAAACCTATGGGAAATTCATATTGCAGTCCAGAGTACATTGTTCTTACGTCAGAGCAAGGACTCCCCGTAATTACTCTGGATAGCACTCTTAATATGCATAGAACTGGGCTCTAAGGCTGCAATCCTAGCACTTTCCTGGGAGTAAATCCCATTCACTATCATGGGACTGACTTCTGAGTAGACATGCATAGAACTGGACTCTAAGGCTGCAATCCTCACCACCCCCACGGATCCACATAGTCTCACAGCTGCTCAGAGGCTCCTTCTGAACCGCTTCTCAGCGGCTTCTTCCAGCTGCAACGGCTCCAGCATTTCTGCCAGGTCTTCCCACCTGGCCCCCCCTGCACCAGGAGTCTTTGGCGACCCCCAGGAAAGCTCCAGGTGACCCCCAAAGGGATCCCGACCCACACTTTGAGAAATGCTGATATAGAATGAGAGGAGAGAATGCCTCTACCTTTAACCACTGCATAGCAGAGGGAATTGAGGAAGGTGTAGCACAACATAGAAGGGTTTAAAAAGCAGCACCTGCCTAAATTCCCTTTTCTGTGCAATGCTTACAAGTAGAGGCATTCTGTCCTTCATTCTATATGTTCACCCTGACCATAGGTGCCCTTTCTACTTTCTTCTGTAGAGGCTCTCCTGACATCCAAGGAGGATCTCCTTATACCTGATTTCTCAGGTGTAAGAACAGCCTCTTCAGGTATAAGCAGGTGGGGAAGGGTTCCCATTTGTCTGGAAAAACCCAGAGCAACTAGGAAATTGGGCCCCCTGCTGGAAATCCGGGGAAGAGCCCAAGTGTCCGGGAACCAGGATGCCCCCAGTACATGAACCTCTCCTGCACACCAGTTGCACCCAGCAGGATGCCTCTGGAGTCCCTGTCGCTCTACTGTCAGCACTGTGGGGGTGGGAGGAAGAGGAGGGAGAGGCACAGACATATGGGAGCCTGGTCTCCCTCTTGTGTGACTCTCCCAGCAGCGTGCGCTACAGGTAGAAGGCTATGGGGTCACTACGCATGTGCTGGAGAGCGTTTCTCACAGCCTCTCCTCTTGGGACTCCCCAGAGGCTGCTGAGGCTGAGCACAGGAAGGGTCCAGGCAAAGGCATTCTCCTCACCTCATCCCTTTCTCTGCAGTTCCTTCTCAGTCCTGGCCCTGGGCAGACACAGAGCCTGGCAAGTCTCACTGGGGGGTTCCACCCAGCTTTCCAACCAACTACGTACCTACCCAGCCTTCCACCCACCCACCTACCTTCATCCCCCCAAGACAACAGCTCTCCACATCCCCCCACTTCCCTAACTACCCCTGCATGCCCTCCTCCCAATCCAAACTGTCCACCACCCTTCCCTGCATGCACCATCCCTATGTGTGTGTTTATAAGGGGATTGGACTAGACGACCTGCTAGGCAGGGGGTTGGACTAGATGACCCACTGGGGTCCCTTCCTACTCTGTGACTCTGTGATTGTCGCAAAAGTCTGTATTAGGTTAATTGCAAAAGAGCCCATATGAAGCTGAATGCCTCATTTGGCACTCGTGATAAACCGGATTAAGAGTGGGCTGAGGAGAGAGTTCGATCAGTTTTCAATTTAAAAAAGTAATATAGTGTTGGAATTAAGTATAGGAAAGCAATATGAGTGTTTTTAGTTTATTTTAACATGTCCTACATTTGTCCTATATTTTGGGGGGTGTCCTGCAATATTTTTTAACTGGTCACTCTGAGGTGGGGTAGCTTCCAGTTGACTATGTTGGCTCTTCCTCATGGTTCTCACCTCACATCCCTGCTCCCAGTTTGATTTGACTGGACAAATATTTCCTTGATGGTGAGGGATGAATGCAGTTCATGCAGATGGAAACGCCAGGCTGTCATCACTCCGGCTTTCTGGCAAAATGGTGGGTCCTTTAAGGTGGCCAGTGCAGCCAATCAAGATTTCCCGATCAGCAAACCTGGATAAGACAACACAGTAAGGCTGCAATCCTAAAGACACTTTCCTGGGAGTAAGACCCATTGAACACAATGGAGCTTACTTTTGAGCAGACGTGGTTAGGATTGTGCTCTTAGTCTGCAATCCTAACCTCTGGTTAGGCCTGCCTAAGCCTGACATAAGTCAGGCTTAATGCGCTGACCAGAGGGTGTCTCAAAAGTGTGACACTTCTGCACCACTCCTAGAGGAGGGTTTGGCCAGAGCACAAACATGCACTTGCTTCCCTACATCAGTACGGAAATGGGAAATGGGAAGACCGATGAGTTGTGCCAGGCTGAGTTGTGCCAGGCTAGGTTAACATTGAATAACATTGTTACTTACTTAGTACAAAGTTAATATCTGAATAACAGGTGATTTTCAACCAGTGTGCCATGTGACTGCCATGTGATTTTCAACACAGTGATTTTCACTGGTGTGCCGCTAGTGGTCCACATGTGTGCTGTGGGTGTGATATGGTCTCAATCCCTTTACAGTGGGAATTTGGCAAATTTATTTATTAAACAAACATAGGCTGTGGGTGGTGCAAGTGGTTAAGACACTGTGCCTGTGAACCAGAAGGCCAGGGTTCGAGACCCAGGTCCCCACTAGACAGGGTAAGCTCCTGTCCTTACAGAGCTCTGCGAAACAGCTGGAACCAATAGTATTGGTTCTGCCGTTGGACTAATTCAGTGGCGTGGAGAGGGGGGATTTGCTGCTCGGGTAACAGCCTATCCTCCATATCAATCTATCCAGGACCTCGTGTTTCGCATACAGCGTCGAGCATGATACCATAGTCTTTCAAGACTGATGGATGCCAACCAAGTCAACATATGTGTCCATCATACTGAAAAGTTTGGAGACCTCTGGCTCTTTGGTATGATTGCATACGTGTTCAGGAAAGAAGTTAGTTTTAAACTGTTTGGATGAAAGGTGTTGAATTGTCACTGAGGCTTACCATTGATATGTTTAGTGGTTTCCATCTTTCCTTCCTTGGAAACTTACTCTGTCTATGTAGATATTTAGCAGTAAGGAAGTCGGGGAAAGCTTGAGGTAGTGTCACTATCTCTCTGAAGTGACTGGCTGCTTTAATTATACTGAAGATAGCTCAGTTTCAAGCATCTGCTGCTGTTAATGGGTGACATTTTGCACTCTCATTGAATTTTGCTTGTTTACCTTAACTTCACACACACCTAAAATCCCTGGCAAAGGAAGATAAGTTGATGGCAAGAACTGACAATGGGAAAAGGTCAGATTGAAGTCCTTGTTGGAAAACACAACCTAATTTATTTCTCTTTAGAAAAATCTCTTTTTCTGCAAGGCCACACTCAGTTGGAGCCATCACACTCGGCACAGCTTTGCCTTAAAACAGGGGTGGGTTAAGATTTTGGCAGGAGATCACATCATTTCTCTGACTCTATGTTGACAGAGGGGGGCGGGGAGAATTAATTTACATTTCAAATTTGAATAAATTCACATAAATTAAAGATGGAATTTAATAGTGAATTTTACTGAACGTTTTTATAATATACAAAACTATGAACCGTTTTGCCGCACACCTTTTGCCGCACACCTTTTGCCGCACATCTCTTGCACAGTGAAAGCATACAGACCAAACCAGAAAAATACAGAGACATAAGTTTTTTTCAGAGGCAATTGGGAAAAACGTTAAAATAATGCTCAGGGAAAAGTAGAAAATGCATGAACCCTACAATCCAGAGTAACTACGGGAGCACGTAAGAGACATTACATGCACCCGTAGTTACTGCACCACCTAGTGAAAACCTATGGGAAATTCATATTGCGATCCAGAGCAAATTTTTCTTACACCGGAGCAAGGACTCCCCGTAGTTACTCAGGATTGCACCCGAAGTCATGAACTGATGCACAAGGAACAGATATGGATGTCACGACTGGCAGTTGTGGGCCAGAGTGAGCTCCAAAGGCTCAAGAGACTGGGGGATCCCTGTGGACTTCACTGAGAGTCTGCAGAGACTCCAGGCTGGGGTCTGCCCCCTTCCCTGTCTTAAAATGGTAACAAATACAATGGTGCCTCACATAACAAGTTTAATTTGTTCCGGAAGCTATGTGAAACGCTCTTTATGTGAAGCGGATTTTCCCATAGGAAATAATGGAAACTCAGACGATTGGTTCCACAACCCAAAAAATATTCATATAAAAATATTAACTGGATGTAAAAATGATGATAAAACACTGGGATTGAATTCGAAACATGCATTCAGTGTGCATGATCTTATGATATCTACTTAGGCTGCAGTCCTAAACACACTTTCCTGAGAGTAAGACCCATTTAACACAATAGGGCTTACTTCTGGGTTAGGAGGCTGCAATCCAAGACACCTTCAGAGTGTCTTCCCACTTTCTCCTTCTCTTCATCCTGAGCCTCTCTGTCCCCTGCTCCCTTCTGGCTAGCCTCTTCTCCACTGCTCTTCTCTCCCTCTGCCCAGCGGATGCCCGGCCACAGGAGGAACAACGCGGAAGTGTTGTTTTCGCTATAGGCAGGCGTGCTAGGCAGCCCTGATGCTTTTTAAAAGGGCTGCTGGCCAACGCATTTGCCCCAACTGCCAATGAATGTGCTTGTTAAGTGAAGCAACACTTGTTATGTGGGGCAGAATCCTAGAGTAATATTTGCTTGTTATGTGGATCACTTGATAAGTGAGGCACTTGTTAAGCGTGGTACCACTGTGTATGTAAAAAAATGAGAAGTGGGCTGAAATGGTCAATGGCAGGAGGTCAAATTATACAGTCTAGTCTGTGTGTAGGATGCCTTTGATGGATGCAATGAGAGGAGTGGCACAATCCTAACCAACTTAGGCCATCCTAACTCACCTGGCATATCTGCCCATGGTGATGGCGGGAGATTTGGTATATGCCTGTGCACTGGCCTAACCCCCCAGGAGTGGGGCAGAAGTATCTTATGGCATTTTTGTGACACTCCCAGATCATCTCAGGAGTTATACTGGGGCTTATGCTGGCCTAACTGGAGATCAGGATTGCAGCATTAGAGCACAATTCTAACCATATCTACTCAAAAGTTAGCCCCATTGTGTCCAATGGATCTTACTTCCAGGAAAGTGTCTATAGAATTGCAGTCCTAGAGAATCAAAGGAATAAAGGGTTTGGAGGTAGGAAAGTAAGAATGGACATGCAGACAAACATGGCTTGATAGTTAAATATTGGGGAGGAGGTGGTCTGCCATGTAAAATGGGTATAGACGCCTACAACACAGGAAATCATTTGAACCATAACCCATTACTGTCTGCAAAGTGCTTCAGGACCCTTGGATGAAAGAAATGAGAGCTGCTCTAAAAATCTAATCACTCATTATTATTGCCCATTTATCGCTATTGCCTGTGCTCAGTTTCCTTCCCCACATTAGCATGCTGAGGCATTTCTGATGGTCTGGCTTCCTGACATAGATGTTTGCAGATGAATTTGGATCCATAAACGACCAGCAATGAGATGATTTGTTAGAGGAAGTTCTCGGAATAAAGTTATGGCAGATTAGCAAGCTGATTCCTTATTTTAAAAAAGAAATGAAATGAAAACAGAGGAGGGAGGAAAAAGAATTTTATGTAGATCTGGAGAGCTTTTAGAATGTTTTTAATGCAGCATAAAAAATTGAGTATTGAATTTTAAACCCATAGCATGTATGGGAAAATCAGCCTTATGGTCGTCTCATCCATTCCAGGATACACTTCACCACACATAACCACGTTTTTAGCCTTTGCACATGCATCAGGGACACAACTTTTGCATATTTTGGAAGCGCAGCCTCTCCTGGCATTTAATCGAGTGTTTATTTTTGCTGTCACATAGAATTGGATGTCATTTGTCTGCCCCCGTTTTTTGTGCATCTACCAGCTGGTTATTACAGTACTGGATCTGTTCAAATTTGCTCTCCTCTCCACACCTGTATGGTCTTTGCATTCTATTTTGTATCCTAAGCTCCCCGTGCTTACCAAATGCCAAGTTAAGCTTCCCTGTTGTACTGCAGATGTACTGTGCAAGCTATAGGACGTGTACCTGCTCTACATCTGTGCAGTGAAGCAATACTGTCCAGGGAGAAAGGAGGTAAAATATGGATTGGTTTATATGCCTATATTTGAAACCAGAAAAGAGGATTATATCAAATTATGTTAAATCACCCTTACACACATCTGGAGTCACTTAGCATATGTCGTACAAAGGCTCTCTCGGTATGGGCTTCTGAACATGTCACAGGCAAGGTAATGAAGAGAGATGGGCCTACTACCTCTTGCCAGCTTGAGATCCCACTTGAATAACCATAGAGGTTATTGTGGTTCTGAGAAAAGAAGAAACCCTTTATATCTTTATGTGGCAGCAATCTTAACCCGCAGTTAGGTTGGCACAATTCCTATACTGGCCTGAATGTGTTGAAAAAATGCTGTCAGCACTCTGTGCCACACCTGGGGGTTGGGGATATACTACAGAAATGGGGAGACAGGTGAGTTGCACTGGCCTAAATTGGTAGGATTGTGTCCTCAGTGACCTTAGGGCTGTGTTCAGGGCTGGCACATCTGTGAATTGATTTTTTTAAAAAAATGTTCTTATATATCCCATTATCACCTACCACTGACCTATCACTGTGCCTTTTGTGGCATAGGGCTGACAACAAAGGCTCAGGATAGGGCTTAGTCCATATTTCATGCTGATGTCACAAGGAGCTCAAGCACAGGAGATGAGGGTGACCATATAGAATGGAGGACAGATTGCCTCTACCTTTAACCATTACAAAGAAGAAGGAATCTAAGCAGGTATAGTCAGTATAGAAAGGTTTAAAAATCAGCACCTCCCTAAGTTCCCTCTTCTATGCAATGGTTAAAGGTAAAGGCTCTCAGTCCTCCATTCTACTGTATTTATGCTCACCCTGCAAGAGATCAGATTGTACTGTTATTTTGGAAATATGTAACACTAGATATACAACGAGAATGATGTGATTCAGTTCAGTGACCAGAACGTGGGTAGGCTTTGGTGGGACTAGTATTGCTAAAAAAGGAGATGGGTTTGTGAAGCCTCTCGGTATATAGGAACTCAATGGTTGAATTTGAGTCCAGAATCCCACAGTGGTTGCATTTGTGAATTGAGAGGGTTCTTGTTGGAACTCCTTTCAATGACTTTCAGAATTTAAAAAAGGCAACCGTACTGTAATTAGTCCAAGGAAATTAGCAACATTTTGCATGCGTTCCAAATATTATGCAGTGCCAACTTTGTTAGTGGAATTTCAGCAGGGAGCGCCGCTTTTCTGTGCTTGTTAGAATTGGAAATGAGTTAAGTTGCCTGTTGTTTTGCTAGTTTTGCATGCTGGTGTCACCCGTGCATTTTTTTGCTAAGGGTACAGTTTCCATGTTTGGCAATGAATGCCATGCAAAATGGGTGTCAAACTCTGGTAATGTCATCCCCTTTGACAGTGAATAATAAAGGAGAACAAATGCCTGGAGCACCCCAGTTTTCAACCATGGCCGTGGCACTGAATGTTTTTAAAGGCGCAAATGCATTCTGGAGGTGGTGATTGAAAGCATTTTCACATTTTGATAAAGATGTGGCTGATCATGGCTCCTCACCGGCATCCTGAGAGGCCCTGGAGTGATCCAGAGAGCAATTCTGGAAAGGGAGGGGGCAACTACATCCAGCTAACAGTTTCACAAATGATTTCATTTATTTTTATTTTAAAAATTAGATTAATATGTTGTACTTACAGGTTACTGCGTTCAAGTGATAATTGTTCTGCTTTGGCTGCAAAGCTCTTGCCTCCCTCTGACTCATCTGCCTTATAGGAGTTCTGCACAGAAGGCTGGTACAGAAAGGGAAGCTATATAATTGTACTAAATTTTGCAAAACAGGAAAGCATTCCTCTTTTTTTAAAGGAAAAAAAGTCTGGGTTTTTTTTTGGGTTTGTTTTATATTCCATTTGCAGAAGATGTTTTGCTGTTCAGCCACTTAGCAGGCACATTAATAGCCCCGTTAATTTCTATTCCTGGCGGAATCAAAACTCAAGCAGCTTGTTACCCAATAAAATCTCAACGGGTTCTCTCCCCCTCCTCCTTGTAATCTGATTAGAGGAGCTGTCATTTACTTAAGAGTGCAAGCATCTGATCTGAGTTGCATCTTTTATTGAAAAGCTTCACTAATGGGCAAAGGAAAATATGAGTCCTGATTTGCAGTATCGTAACTGTCAATGAACAACATTCAAGCTAAAGGAGATGTTAAGATTAATGAGCAGCAACATCACTAGGTTTGCATCACCCCGGGCAGGAGCACATGCATCACTCCATGATGGACCTTCTCCCAGACAGTGGGCAATGTTGGGTTGGGAAGTGAGGGTGTAATCCTAACCTAACTTAACCCACCTGCCTTCCTGTTCCCTTGGTGGTATGGGGGGAGTCCTTGTTTGTGCACTGGACTAACCCCCACTCCCGAGGAATGCAGCAGTGGTGTCTTGCGGCACTTTTGTGATATCCTCAGACTAGCATGGGACTTATGCCAGGACTTGTGCTGGCCAAACTGGGGCTTAGGATTGCACTGTGAGGGTTATTTGCAATGAAATTCAGATAGCAGTGATTTCAACCAGTTGTGGGGACAGACAAAAAAGGGATTGGCATTAATGCTTTTAAGGCTGCAATCCTAAGGTCCAGTTAGGCCAGCCTAAGTCCTGGCAAAAATCCTTTGCTGACATGGGGGTGTCCCAAAAATGCCATAAGGGACTTCTGCCCCACTTCTGGGGGGCCAGTGCACAGCCATCGCTTGCCCCTTTGCATCACTACAGGAACAGGAAGACCAATGAGTTGTGCAGGCCTGGGTTAGGATTGCACCCTTAGACAAAGAGGGCCAGCAACTGCTTTTTTCTACTGAAAAACTCTCTTGTGCATTAGAATTTCCTAAGATGTTTGAGTCTGTCTGTTTGGACTTAAAAAAACAGGGGCTTAGGGCACAATCCAGAGTAACTACAGGGAGTCCTTGCTCCGGTGTAAGAACAATTTTCTCTGGATTGCAATGTGAATTTCCCATAGGCTTTCACTAGGTGGTGCAGTAACTACGTGCTCTTACGTGCTCCCGTAGTTACTCTGGATTGTAGGGTAAATGTCTCACTTTTATGTTAGTAGGTACACATCAGAGGAAGTACGTTGAAATAACATCTATGAAAGGTGGCCTCAGTGCCATAGATAGGAAGACTTATCCATCTTTACTGTTGCAAATCATTTTGACTGTCACCATAAGTTTAAAGTTTACCCAAGAATAGGCAGGCTATGCCACTTGCACACCATAGCTCTTTGATCTCCGTCTTTCACTGCATCTAGTCAATCAGCTTTGGGAGGGATGGTGGCTTTCTATTCAACTTCATGCGTCATTAACTTAGCATCACCAGAGAGACTATGTTGTTATCACCAATTACTGTACAGCTGGGAATTATTGCCACTGTACTTTCTTGCATGTTAAGTTTTCCATAAAAATCATCGTAAATGGAATCTCTTCAGTTTCTTGGCTCTATATCCCCTTAATGAAGTTTTCTTCCTCTTCTATTTCAGTGTATGGACACACTGTCTCAGCATATGGACACACACAAATGCACTCACAACCCTTCCAAATGTGGCACTTCCTCGAACTAATGAGGGCACGGAAATTTATCTATATATATAAAACTGAAAAGTCACTGACTCACTGACTAACTCATCAATGCCCAGCCGAAACAATTTGGCCTAGAAGTGTGAAATTTGGGGAGGGTTTTCTTTCCATGATGGAGGCACCCACGAAGAACCGGTTTTTGGAAATTCCAACCGGAAGGGGGTGAAACCTCCGGGTTTTCCTCCCAATACTTTCCATTGAAGAATCCCTGACTGAGGGATGCGCTGCCCCAACCCCTGGACCTAGAAGCATGAAATTTGGGGAGGATATTTCTTATGTGATATGAGCACCCAGTAAGAACCAGCTTCTATAAATTAATTCCCTGAGTGAAAATGGGTTCAGTTTATTCCCTAAGTGAAAATGTTTTTGTCCTATACAATGTTTTGTCCTCATACTTATCATTGAAGACTGACTGAGCAACATCCTACTGATGCACTGAGAGTGAAGGTGCACAGGGAATGATGATGCGCATGGGGGGATGATGATGTGCATTGGGTGATGCATATGGGAGACGGTGCACGTGGGGGGATGGTGCACATGGGAGGACGGTGCATGTGGAAGGACAGTGCGCACGGGGGTGTTGCATATGCATATTTATAGTAGAGCACGTGGGGAGATGGAGAACATGGGCGGATGGAGTGTATGAGGGGATTATAAGTATGGGGTAATTGTGCATGGAGGTTGATGCGAATGCAGGGATGATGCACATAGGGTGTTGCATATGGTGCACATATGGGTGTTGCACATGCATATGGGTGGATGGAGTGCATGGGGGACAGTGTGCAAGAGGTTTTGATTATCATGGGGGGTTAATGCGCATGTGAAGTTGCTGCTCATGGGGTATTGAATTGCAGAAAACTGGCAAAATTCCATCTTTGTAAAATAACAGTGGCGAAGAGGAAAACAAAAATAAATCAGAACCTTTATAAGTTCTTTTATATCAGAACCTTTATAGCTGTTGAGGTTCACTTTCAGGACTGAGCAGAACCATTGCAAACCTTTCCATATTTTCTACAATGGGGCAGAATCCCTTCCCAAATCCTGCCTGTCTGGTAGCAGCAGGGGAGCCTGATTCTCCAAAATGCCACGGTTGCGCTAAGTACGATTTTTAGATAATGTATGGGACGGGCAGGAAGGGGGGGAAGAAGAAGCAGTGATAAAGGACTTCTCATAACATAATGAGAACCAGTCACAGGGCTCTGTTTTATTCGCCTCAAATGCTTCAGAAAATTGGATTTTTATTAAGTTTTTGCACCTTAATTTCCTCTCCCCACATTCCTACAAAGGATTATTACATAAAACACTGGTTTAAAGCTTCTGCACAGCCAGAAGGAAGGCAGTCTGTGCACTTCAAGATGCTTTATTGGTTTCTGTGAACATTAGGCATGGTGTATCTACTGGCCACCTACCAGCAGAGCCAGACAGAGAGAAATAAAAATCCAGCTCACAGCAGTAATAATTAAAAGATTTTGCTGCCTCCTTCCTTCCCTTTCACCTCTGAACTTCGGTTTACTTGCCTTCTTCTGATCTTTGTTGGTTTATTCCTTATTTTATACTTCCTATTAAATCCTCCCCTGTAAAATATTATAGGCAGCCTTAAATTCGGCTAACTCACCTGGTGTGCCCTTCTTAGAAGGGCTTTGATTTTCTGCTTTGTTAAGTTTGCTTTCAGATGTTCCCCACCAGCACATTTCAAGGACCCCAACAGGTGCCCGTTAGGAAGTGAGTACAGTTGCCTGTGCCATCCTGGACACACTGAAGTCACTAGAACCATCGAGCTCTATGGGATTTCCCTGTGAGCGAACATGAATGTGGTTGCGCAGTATGGCTACAGTCCAATAACCTGGAAGTAAGTGGCACTGAAGAAAATATTTACAAAGAAAATATTTCTTTACCCTGCTTTTATTTACGCTGTGCAACTGCTTGCCACAGGACGTGGTGATGATATCTGGCCCAGATACCTTTAAATGGGGATTGGACAGATTTCTGGAGGAAAAAAATCATCACTGTTTACAAGCCATAATAGGTTCATGCAACCTTCTCACTTTATGTGACATGAGCACCCACCAAGAAACAATTTGAGACATTGAACCCTTAAGGGGGTGAAAAGGGGTGCAATGTGTTTTCATCCTATACTTAACATTGAAGATTGACTGTTCAACATCCAGCTAATTTGGTGCCCCTGCCTGATGCGCATTGGAGGATGGTGCTTGGGATGGGATGAGGATGGTGCACACAGGGATGGGTGGTGCATATGGGAAGGGATGGTGCACCCAGGGAGGGATGATTTGCACAGAGGGTTGGTGCGCACGGGGGGTATTGCACTGGGAGGTGTTGCACGGAGGAGTGTTATAAGGGTTAGGGTACCAGCACGGCAAGGGGGAGTGTGTTGCATGGGGGGTTTGCCCCGAGGGGTGTTGAACAGGAGAGTGTTAGAAATATTCTTGAAGTTTTACTCCTGCAACATGGGTACATTTTGCTAGTTTATATAGAGAGATTTTACAAGACTTTTAATTGAGATTTTGAAAGTCTGGATGCTTTTTCTTTCTAGTACATTACTTTGGTTCACATCCCCTCAAAATGTCAGATGCAGTGAAGGGCACCTGGATGCAGGTGTTTTATGTGCTCTCTGAGGCATCTGGTGGGCTGCTGTCAGTAGGGTTGCCAGAATTCTCTTCCACAAAATCATGACAGGACCCTCTATCCCATTTGCCAGTTTGTCAACATAATCCCCTAAAATCAGGATTGTCCCTGTTTTTCAGGACATATGGCAACCCTAGCTGCGAGATACAGGAAGCTAGATTAGATGGGCCTTTGGCCTGATCCAGTGGAAGCTCTTCTTATGTTCTTACTTTAGAAGTAGGCTATGTTCGATGGCCAGGTTGCAAAGGAGTGACAACAAGATGCAGGTCTTGTGTGCTCTCTGAGGACTCTGGTGAGCTAAAAAGATACAAGAAGCTGGACCAAATGACTTTGATCTGATCCAGTGGGCTCCTCTTATGTGTGTCCAGGGTAGCACCTTGAGTATACGAGTTTAAACTCCCTATAGATGCAGCTGGAGGAGCCTCCATGCTAGATCTGCAATGGTGTAAGGCTGACCTCCTACGCTAGTTTCTGTAGTTGGAGATAGAGAAAAGAGTGATCGCAACAGTTATCAAGAAAATTATGAATGGGAGGGAGAGAGATCAGGAGAGACTTAGGAGGATGGAGTCCTTTTAGGTTACATTCCCCTCCCAGTTGCATGGCAGCTGCAGTGCGCACTCAGTGCAACATGCCAAATGTGCAAATCATTGGACACCTGGTAATGAACCGAATGATGGATTTTTGTGAGTAAATTGTTTAGGTTGCTGAGTGACTGTCACTCTCTGGTGATGTATGTTGAAAGAGAGCATGTTTGTTTGCCTACAGAGGGGGGAGGACACGATAAGAAGAGAGAAATCAATCTGAAGGCAACGGCCAAAGACTGCTAATTTCACTAAGTGACTTAATAGTTTCTGTGAATTCTTTCCTGACACCCATTTTGCCCCCTTCAAAAGACAGGCTGATTAAATTGATGGTTGCACACACACCATGGAGCCAAGCAAGACAATTTTCCTCCCACTACCCATGAGATCGTGAATCGAACAGTGTGACAGACAATCAGTGTGCAACGAGCCAAGTGTAGCGGATAGACTCCTAGAGTCCCTGTGTGTCTTCTTGGTGCTTTACCAGGTTCTCATCCTCCTAAGGGGGCCAATTAGCCTCACCAGATAAGTCTGTCCCACTGTTGAAGTCGGTCCAAATGAGACACAAACTCCCTTCTCCAAAGCTGAGCTTGTAGTAGCTCGTAGCATTCTGATGTGAGTGCGTCAGGATAGGTCTATAACAGTTCTGACCTCAACTTTCTCATAACTGAAATAATAAATTCTACCCAAACTGCTATGGGAGAAATAGAAGAAAAACCATCTTTCTCCATTTTTTGGCACTGTGTTTTCTCCCAGTTCATTTGTTCACCTTTCAGACCAAGCATCTGACTGCAGTCAGCCATGTGAGACACACTGGATTTCGGGATACGTAGGAAGGGAATTCTTGATATGGGCATCCCACACTCATTAAACAGTTTAGGGACCGCAGCACTATCCAAAAGTGAATACCATTGAAAAGTAGAACCCAATCTTTTTTTTAGTTTATAAATGTGGCTTCCAATGCTTTTTTAGCTAGCCAACTGCAATGCCCTTTTTAGCTTGCAAATTCCTGTTGCCACTCCAAAAAATTCTGCAAATGGATTAACTCCTTCTGAAATGGGATGAAACCAGGAGCTACAAGATGGGGCAGGACAATTTTATCCTTTAGAACAGGGTCTCCAGACCCCGGCCTGGGGGCTAGATGCAGCCCTCTTTGAGCCTCAATGTGGTCTCCAGTAAGGAAGCCTTGTAATCCTTGGGAAGCATCGTAATCCACTCCAGTACAGTCTTATATGTAAATGTATGTCAGTTTACTCAAATTTGAAATGTAAATCAGTATTCTGGCCCCCAACACAGTGTCAGAGATGATGTGGCCCCCTGCCAAAAAGTTTGGAGACTCCTCCTTTAGAATAGCAGAGAGAGGTTGAAAAAGAGGAGCGTGTGTTGAATGAATGAGTTCTGCATATAAGTGAAAGGTATTGAAAAGTGGACCATCAGAAAGTGGGGGATATCTGTCTCTAGGCCCCAGCCAGTAAAACTGATTACAGGTGGATACATTTTTTGAAGGAAAGGGCAGGTGTTTTAACCCAGAATATTTTAACCCATTATAAAATTCCTACATAGGATTTGTTTCTGAGTGGACCAGGCGTGTCAAACTCAGTTCTTCTAGGGGACTAAAGAAACAGCATTCATGGTGTATGCTGAGTGACATCATTAAGCAGGAAGTGATGTCATTAAATAACCACTTTGTTCTCACACAGAAAACAGAAAAACACAGAAAATATAAAAGAATGCAAAACTTTAATTTCAAGATATAAGACAGCACAGTTATTATGCCAGGAGAACCCAGTTATTAGGGGCCGGAGAAACTGCTTCTGGGCACTGCATGCAACTTGTGAGTTTTATGTTTGACAACCCTGGTATAGACCATGGTGCAATTTTTATATTTACAAATACCCCCAAATGAGTAATGTGCTTCCATAATTATTAATGTATGCATTTCTGTCATGTAACTTTCATTTCTGTCCACCATCTTCTTCCTCATTTTTCCAAGATTTTATCCAGGTTTTTTCAGGAAGGAAGAAACTTTTAAAAAATCGTGCATCCTTTGTAGCTTTTCATGTCAGGTTAGAAAGCTGACACTGGAATAAATTATCTTTTAGCCTATATGTTTTAATTGTTTTTACTGTATTTATTATCTATGTTTTTAATTGTGTTTTATGTTTCTGCCGCCTTGAGTCGGGCTAGTCAGCCTGAGAAAGGCAGGATGCAAATTTTTTAAATAAATAAATAAATAAATAAATAAATAAATAAATAAATAAATAGGTCAAGATTAAGGTTAACATAAAAACCTAAGAAGAGCCTCCACTGGCTCAGGCCAAAGGTCCATCTAGTCCAGCTTTCTGTATCACACAGCAACCCACCAGATGCCTCAGGGACCACATATGGCACATGCTTTCAGGTGTCCTATCCTGCATCTGGCATTTTAAGGTTATCCATTTCTACACACCCCTCATGGCTTGTAACCCATGATAGGTTGTAACAGGATATTTGTTGTGAAAAGCCCATTTGTACAATTAAGATTTTGAAACTAAATTGAATTTCTGGTGGTGATAGAAACCAGTCAAGTGTATCCTTTCTTGCCTGTCTCAATATTTCACTATCTACGTGTCTTGTCCTAGATCCTGTACATCATTTCCCTTTCTAAATAGTCAAGTTACTAACTGAGGCATTATTTTGTTTAAAAAAATAAAAACTCTTTCTTACCCTACAATCCAGAGTAACTACGGGAGCACGTAACAGACATTACATGCACACGTAGTTACTGCACCACCTAATGAAAACCTATGGGAAATTCATATTGCAATCCAGAGTAAATTGTCCTTACCCAGGAGCAAGGACTCCCTGTAGTTACTCTGTGTTGCTCCCTTTGTCCTGGGCCATTGCTTTCCCTTCACTTCAGGGAGTTCATAAACATTGATGCAGAAATAAATCTGCTAGCCAATAAGGTGCTACATACTCTTTATAATGAGAATTACTATCATTATAGCCACGTTTTTGGAACGACATTTTGAAGTACGTTGACGTCGTCCTCTGAAAATTTAGAGCTGAATTTCTGGTGGAGGTAAGATGCAAGTCAACCTGACCCATTTTATTTCCTTTTGGCCTAACCTAATACTTTTCACTGTTCTATCCGAAGTGTAAGGTCATTACCATATGTATCCATTGTTGCCATTTGAAACTGAGATGGGATCCATCCAAAAAAGGGAAGTGTTGACAAGTTGAAGGCACTCCAGGCAATGTGGAAAGACCAAAATGGAAAGAAAACTGGGTTATATCCTACCAGACTCTTATTTTTTTCTCTTTTTTTTCTTTTTTTCTTTGCTGATGTCACCTAAGAAACAGAACTATGCAAAGAACTGGGATAGTATAAAAAAGGAAAAGTAATGAATAAAAGCAAGGTGGCCCTGATTTGTGTAAGAATTTGAAATGCATTGGTTCTAGTTAAAATTGATTTCCTCCAGCAAATAGTACTGGTTCCACCCAAGAGAAAATGGCTAAATCTAATCACTGTAGATGCAGCATATTAAAATGATAAATACATGGGGAGAACAGAGGGACCCAAGTAGTGTTTTTCAAAGGAAATCTATTGTCAATTGGCTGTGCTTAATTTGAGCACAGTTCCTTTTTCCCTTCCCTAAGATAATGAAAATAGAAGATATTCATAGCTTGGAGGCCGTGCAAGGCAAGAGAGTAGTGCCTCGGTGAGCTTAATAACCTGTCAAGTTTGGGAGGGTTCATCTATATATAATGAAATCTGGAGGATTGCAAGGGAGGAGTCATAAGTCAGGAAAAAGAGAGGTCTATTCACCTTTGCAAGGAAAGTTGGATAGCTTTGGGCCCTTAGGGTGCAATCCTAACCTAGACCAGGACAACTCATTGGTCTTCCCATTCCTGTGGTGATGTCGGGAGGCAAGCGCACATCTGTACACTGGCCTAACCCTCCCCCAGTAGTGGTGCAGAAGTGTCTTATGGCACTTTTGTGACACCCCCAGGCCAGCACAGAACTTGTGCTGGGGTTTAGGCTACAAAGTCTTCCATGATTTGGGGCCAGGTTATCTAAAGGAGCATTCCTCTAGTATTAATCCATCAGCTTCCTTTGTCCATTATTTGAAGCTCTGCTCTATATTCCCCCACCATCAGAGGTATGTATCAGGGCATTTTCAATTACAGCCATAAAGTTGTGGGACTTCCTGAGTTTTGTTTGGCGATTTCAGTTTGGGATACTGACCTTGACAAAGATTTATTTGTTTCATTGGACATTTCTAGGGTTACCATAATTCTCTTCCACAAAATTGGGATAGGACCCTCTGTCCTATTTGCCAGTATGTGAACACAATCCCCCAAAATTGGGATTGTCCCATATGGCATTGTCCCATTTGGCATATGGGATTGTCCCATATGGGAACATATGGCAACCCTAGACATTTCAGTCAATGTTCTTTATCTCTGCTAAGTTGGGTTCTGTTTCCTTTATGCGCTCTGCCTTGTATCAGTGATTATTAAGATAGGGTGCAATCCTAACCTACGCCAGCACAACACATCAGTCTTCCCGTTCCTGCAGTGATGTAGGGAGACAAGCACATGTCTGTGCACTGGCCTAACCCATCCCCAGGGGTGGCAAAGAAGTGTCTTACAGCACTTTTATGACACCCCAGGTCAGCACAGGACTTGTGCCAGGGCTTAGGCTGGCCTAACTGCAAATTAGGATTGCAGCCATAGTTAATGATTTCAGTTGTTTGTGTGTGTGTGTTTTACACTGAATTGTAAATGTTGTTTTAAGTTGTGTCTCTGTGTTAACTTGGAGTCTTCCTATGGAAGCTGAAAGACAGGAAGAAAATCCTTCAGCAAATAAGAATTACATCCACCCATCTTATTAGTACATTGAACCAAGATCTAGAGTGAGCCCCTGTGATACATGCCAATATTTTGATACCGAGGAATCCAGTGACTTCAATGACAGTGGTTGGTGATTGGTCCTTTTCCCAATGAGCCTTGTGCAGTATATGTAAGGAATTTAATTCTGTAGCTAATTTAATTGTCCAGCGGCGCCTATACGTGTTGCGGTTTAAAGCATTTATTAGCACTTAAGCTTGGGGGAGTTGATGGTATTGATCCTTTGTACTTAAATTAGCTGAGATGATCAATTTTAGGTTGTAAACCTGGGATTTTCCAATGCATTACCTTAATGCCTTTTTAAGGCTGGCCAATTGTCAATCTCATTAGGCCACAGAATGCAAACATTCCTTACAAATAAAACATCATAGGAATGTTTCACAATTCAAAAATTCCTTTTTTTTTTTGTTTATAAAAAAAAGTCAAACCAGCACACAATCTTCTTTCCATTCAATTATCCATTCCAATCTCCCTCTCCGTTCCAGCTGGTATTCATAACACTCCTCTAACAGAATTTGTGCTTAAAACAGGAAAGTATATTTTTGGGAAGCATCAAAGATGCGTTGATAGTTGAGTGATGTGGCTATTCAAATGTTCATATCTGAAAATGGCTGTCATGGGCAAATGTATGCGCTTTGAACTGATGCCATTAAGCTGTAATTCTGTGCTTGCTTGCCTAGGACAAATGTATGCATTGGGACTTACTACCAAGTCAACATGTATAAGAATGCACTATAAATGTATAGAAGGGCTTTTTCTGAAGCTGGTATTCATTATAAAGAACATTGTGCAACTGTGAGAACATGAGTGACTTAAAAAAAATACATTCTAGCTTTGAATTTCTGCAGATGCATATTTGGTGCTGAATAGTCAGTCACCCAACTAACCTTTGGTTTTACCCTAAATGTCCTCTCCTACCACGCTGTGGCATGAAGGGTTTTTAACTGTAGAACTGTTTGCTGTATGATTAATGACACATGTATAATTGGTGACATACACCATACCCTTCTGGGAACAGTGGAGAATGATTTCCCTGACTCTGATGGTTTTATTCAGGGAGGGAGGTGAAGTACATCATTTTGAGGTTTGCTTACGGGCACTAAACGAAACTGCAAGAATTGTAGGAGTAAATCAGCGTAAGTGCACACTCGGTAGCTGGACTGCGGTAAGGTACCCCGCTAAACTGGCAGTATCAATTCTCCAGCTCTCCTTAACAAAACAGAAATTAGTGTATTTCTTAACTGATCTGATTGAGTGGCACTTATATAAATACAACATGGGAATAATGTATCCATACGTCCTTTTTTGCTTTCTTAGGAACTTGGAATAAAGGGTGAATTTCCCCAGGCCCTTGAAAATCGAGATGATTTGACCTAGAACCTAACCTTCTGGTTTTTGAGGTGCCAAGCAAGAGACTTCATAGGATTTTAGATTGTGATTTGAATGTTGTGATCTTGGGGACATGCGGGCAAAATTGGGGACACATGGGAAAGGCTAAGAGGTGATATGAGTGCATTCTTCACATACCTGAAGGGCTGAAGGGACACATTTGTTCTCAACAGCCTTTAAAAGTAAAACTAGAACTAATTAGTACAAACTTCAAAAAAGAGATTTTGAGCACTTTCCTGGGAGAAATCCCCATTGAACTCAATGGAACTTACTTCAGAGTAGACACAAATCGGATTGCACTGTCTGTTGGGTGCATATTCTCACCCTGTTTAACCTCACCGGCAACGCTTCCACCCCCAACGTGCCAAATGTTAAGATTGCAAGTGGCTCGGAGCAAACACCTGCATTTCTGTAGTCATAGAAAGTTTTCAGTTGTTGTTTACTCGGTTAAATACCATGCAAGATGAGGGTCCTGCATAAATAAATGATTCACAATAATCTGCGTATTATTGCTGTTGTTTCCAAAACCTTGTTGGAATAGGATTAATTTAAAAATAAAAAACTGTAGTGATTCAAATCTTGGACCTCTGCCCATTTATGGCAGTTGCTCACAGAGTCCTTAAAATGATGAATCAAAAGACTGAACGGGGGAGATGGCACTTGAACAGAGGGAACGGCTGGTACAACCGCTTGGCACGAGAACAGCTCATTTAGTACTAATGTGGGATTCATGACTAAATCACAGACTTAAAAGAGGTCACATGCCATGCGACAGATTTCTTGTAGAACAATCTTGATAATTTATTCATCAAGATGGTGCCTGGTAGGATATGACAGTGGGGAGGAGAAGAAGAGATTTGTACAAAGCAGGATGTTGGAAAGGTGCAGGAGAATTATAATGCACTAGATGGTATTTAGGGCAGGAGGTAGTAGAAAATCTAATTAAGAAGCAGCCGAAACTGGGGGAAAAATGAATGTGCAAGACGGTATAATGCAGGGAGCCAAATGGATAATTTGATCTCTTGCTAACGGAAATGCAAGTTAAGACGTATGAGGCCAGGCATGAGTTTGGAGAATAATTCCTGAAAGAGGAAATGGCCCTGCAAAGGATTAGATCTTGCACAGATGCAGTAAGAAAAGCTGAGAGGCAACATTTTTAACTGATGAATGGCCAATGCACATTGCAAGGATTGGTGCCCCATCTTGCTTGCAACTGTTCATGGTACAATACGAAAAACAGTTCTAACTTGTTATAGAGCAGGCAGGTTGGCGTACCTGGGCTGCATCCAGCACAAGTTTGGGGCTGCTTGGATTTTTTTTCTTACCCCAGGTAATGCAGTAGCCACCCCAGTGAGTATACTGGGATTTGCACCATTGATTTTGGTGGTGCAGATCTGAGCAGCCTTAGGGTGCAATCCAGAGTAACTACAGGGAGTCTTTGCTCTGGTGTAAGAACAATTTGCTCTCGATTGCAATATGAATTTCCCATAGGTTTTCACTAGGTGGTGCAGTAACTATGGGTACACATAATGTCTCTTATGTGCTCCCGTAGTTACTCTGGATTGTAGGGTTAGACTGCTACAGGCTGTCCGTGAATGGGGCTTGGTTTTGACACAAGTGCTGGGTCTTAGTCCTGCCTCCCACTTCCCATCCATCCACCCACCCACTGCCTCCTGTCCCCATCCTAAAATGTCTCCTATTTCCATCTCCAATCCTCCCTCTCCACCCTATCCTTGCACAATCCAGCTTTTCAAAGATTGTTATATTCAGGATATTTGTCTACTGCAGCATGTATGGTGTTTCTTAATTTTTTAAAACGAAGATATCGATAACCTTAAGCTTAGTTTATATTTTAAAAGGTGATCAGAGCATAAATGGGCATTCCTGTATATGGTGAAACGTTAGGGGTTTCGTAGGTCTTGGTGCAAAGCAAATAACCAGGTGCAAAGCAGAATGAGGAGGAAGCTTCCTCTTTGTAACATTGGCCTCCAATATCCTGGTTATTTTTTTTTCCCAACCACATGACCAGGTCTTGACAAGCTTTCACAGCTTGTGAAAATTGGCCCCTGCCAGAGGCTTCTAGGGCTTTCCATTTCAGCACAGCAAGTGGCTGCTTCCATCATGCAGATGACATTGGCATAGGAACAAGGCAAGCACTTCTATCAGGATCTCCAGCTGTTTCCAGGCATGCATGGCTTGCAGGCATGCTCAGCAAAGAGCCCCCGGTTTAAAGCATGCAATGTGCCATCTGGCAAGAAGAAAAAGGTGATAAAGTTCAGAGCCACAACGACAGCATCTGCTCTGATGCTCTGTTGCAGATGACAGACTGATAGTGTGACTCACACTAAGATGATCTTGTATGTTCATTAGGAGCATCCGTAGATCTGTTGTGGTGCACTTGCTTTGCTTTGCAGAAGGTCTCAAGGGCAGTGGCCAGCATCCACAACACAGCGCATGGCCCTGTGGATGCCACCACCCTGGCAATGTATGCTGTACTGAGTAGATGAATGACTGGATGTGATGAAAGGCAGCTCAATAGATTCATGACTCCTCATTTTGGACCCCGGTTTTGCCTTCCTCTGTTTCTAATGATGCAGTTTTCACCATCTGGGCCTGATGTGGCCAACTGTGCAAGATTAACATGTATTGTTTCTCATTTATTGATGCAAGACCAGGTTGAACAATAGCCAGGCAGGTTAACAGGATTTTGCTTGCATGTCACACCAAAACAAGTCTTAAGCTGCTAGATATGGGCTTATATCTGCTCTATGTTGTGCACATGGTGTATATCCCCACTGATGGAAAACCTTTGGAATAAAACCAGTTCTTTCATCTGTGGACCTCCGTGTTTCTTAAGGCTGGTTTTATGGAAACACAAGTCTCCATAATCCTTTTTTTTATTTGGATATAACTTTCCCCATTTTTTTGTGGCCATGTTACTGCATCCATTCCCTTAAGATCACACATCATGTTTGTGATCAAGAGCAATTGTGGAGAGAGAGCAAGCTTTCTGAGTATTCAGGGCACAATCCTGACCAATTTAGGCTGGCATAACTTACCTGTCTCTGTTCCTGTGGTGGTGTGGCAAGGCTGGCACATGTCAGGCTGGTGTGGCAAGGCTGGTACAGGCCTAACCCCCTCCTCTCCAGGAGTGGCACAGAAGTGAATTATCACACTTTTGCAACATCCCCAGGCCAGCCCTGGACTTGTGCTAGTACTTATGCCGGCCTTACGGGGGGTTAGAATTGCAGCCTCAGTTTCAATACCTCAATGATGAAGCTTGAGTAGGCCAATTCTGAGGACAAACTGGCCAAGTGCTGAAATGCTACCAGTCCAGCAAAGGTATTCAGTCCAGCCAGTGGAATCACTAGAGTGTGCATCGTCTGGTGCAGGAGACCAGTCAGGCAGATTATACCCAGGATGGAGGTTTGGATTTGCCACAGAACCCACCCTATTTCCTGGGCTTGATTTGATCATCATCCAACTTCATCTCCTTCACTGGGCTTTCCTGCTGTGGTGTCCCCAGCCATGTCTGCTATTGCATGGAGGAAGGCCCTGGCCTTGCCACTGATGCTAGCACTTCTACAAGTGCTTTATGGCTGCTTTGCAGTGGAATACACTGTTGAAACACATGTTCTACTGATGCTTCCTTCCCATAGGATTCGGCTGTCAAGGTAAGATGTCCTATTCATGCATGAGATTTTTTTCAAGGCTGTTATTGATACAATTTGGGCCCAGCTTATGCTGCTATTTTTAATGCGCCAAAGTAGCATGCGGGTTCGCTTTTCTCCCAATGGATTGAATGTCTTGAACAAGTCTTCTGGATGGTCTGACACACGTCAGGATTGCAAAACAAGCAGCTGGAGAAAATGGCAGGAGTGAGTTGAATCCATGCTGTAGTCAAGCAGTGAGTTTGGACACATGTCAGACCATCTATGACAGGAGTCTTCACCCTTTTTGAGATATGGGAGTCAACCTTTCACCTGATCCTGAGACCTAAAACCCCTCCTTCAAGTGTTTGACTGCCGTATTCATCTGATTTTTCTCTCTCTTCCCCATATGTGTCATCTCTGTATATTCACTAGAAATTCAACTCATTAAAGAACTGCTTGTGTGAATCTACCCTTATGTAGCTTTACTCGGCAACCCTGCTGAAAATAAATCAAAGGCAAACTGACTGAATGGGGACTTACCTTGGGGCCATTCATGCTGTCACCAACTCCAGAGTGTTCCTTGCTGTAAAATCATAAGTACTCTCCTAGCATGAACTAGGAAAGCATGATGCGGTGATCTTGAGGTTGTGCTTCTGTTCACAGAGGAACTAGTCACAGGTCTGTTGTGGCAATGGGGCTTAAGTTAGATGACCCAGACTAGATGACTTACTAGGTCCCTTGCAACTCTATGATTCTAAGTGTAACTCTGAAAGATTGTGCTCCTACAGGAAGTGTATGAAAGAGAGAAAGATTTTCCAGTTTGGCAATTTGATTTTCCAAAAGTCCTGCTGCTGAATTCCTTAGGGCAGTGTTTCTCAAAGTGGGGGTCGGGACCCCTTTTGGGGTCTCCTAGAGCTTTCCGGGGGGTCGCCTAAAGACCCCTGGTGCAGGGGGCCAGGTCAGGCTTGCCAGACCTTCGGCTGTAGCTGTGCGCGCACTGGGGCTGACTGACAGCCTCAGGGCCCAATCCTATGCATGCCTACTCTGAAATAAATCCCATTTGTTCAATGTGTGCATAGAATGCATGTTTAATTTGTAAGAATGAAAATACATCCTGCATATCGGATATTTACATTACGATTCATAACAGTAGCAAAATTACAATTCTAAAGTAGCAATGAAAATAATTTTATGGTTGGGGGTCCCCACAACTTGAGGAACTTATAAAGGGGTCACGGCGTTAGGAAGATTGAGAACCACTGCCTTAGGGTCTGCAGTGGCTCAGTAGTTAAAGGTGACCAACCTAGCAGTTTGAAAGCATGGAATTGCAAGTAGATAAATAGGTATCACCTTGGTGGGTTCTGTGCGCTTGGTGTTTAGTCTTGCTGGCCACAAGACCAAGAAGGTATCTTTGGATAGTGCTGGCTCTTCCGCCATAGAAGGTGCTGCAGGTGCCTATAAGTATCCATGCAACCTTCAGCCAGTAATGATTGGCAGGGCAACCTACCAGGGGCCCTTTACCTCTACACTTTATCTTAATCTTACCTTCAGCAATACATAGGGTTGCCATAATTCTCTTACACAAAGAACTCCATGTCAAACTTGCCAGTATGTGAACGCAATCCCCAAAAACTTCTGGGACATATGACAACCCTAGCAATACAGCCCTTTCCAGAGAAGTTAGTTTGGTTTTTGGATCACACCAGAAGCTTGGATATAGAAGTGAAGATAATTTGTGTTCACTTTACTCCCCTTCCTCATTGTCAGACTGTCACTTGACTTTGCTACTGCTAGGAGAGGGGTGGCACAAGCCTCCTCGGAGCATGCTGTACTCCCCTTAAATATGGGGGTTCCCAAATTTACCAGTGAGGAAACATTCTCCCTCCTCAAGTTCCAGTTGTGGAACCCGAAAGTGCTCATGATGTGATATCACCTCTGGGCTATGTGGCCTCAGAAGAACCTAAAATGGGTGCTAAATAGGCAAGGATGGGTAACAAACAAACACACACACACACTCCAAGGGAAAAATGGAGAGATTCTGTGTTGTGATTTATCTTTTCAGAATCACTAACATGCGTCCCACACTGCTTTGGAGGCTTCTTGGCAATGCCACCTCTGGTATTCTGAAGCCATCTTTGCCCATGTTAAATGCCACATAATGGTGGTTTGGAAATCCCTAAATGATTGATGCACCATGTGAAGTCCTTCCTTCTCTCTGTCCTGAGTCTCTTGAATAATTTCAAGTTTTATAGTTATAAGAAACTTCTCTCTGCTTGCTCCATGCCCCAGTGGGGTTCTATTTTGAAATGTCTCCAGCACCCCAAATTGTGGGTCCTCGAGGACCTATAACTTTAGAAAAGTTGGACGCCAGTGTGCCACAGTAGATTGAGTTGAACCGGAGAGATTGAGTTGAAATCCCTGATTAGCCATGGAGCTCTTAGGGTGACCTGGGATAAGTCTGTAACTGTGTAAACTACCTTGCAGAGAGGTTTGGAGGATAAAATGGGATAAGGCTCTGTACATCACCCCAAGCGCCCTGGAGAAAGGGAGGAATGCTGTTGGGATAAATAAAACCAAATAAATGTATGTGGTTGTCGACTTGGCGGTTCCTTCCTTCCTATCTGTGCAGTGACCCATGAATTGTTACAAGCAAGTCTTATGTTGACTTAGCAAAGAACAGAACATGTACTGCCTCAATTTGTTATTTTTTTCCCCGTGACAGTTCTTTTTTTATCTCTTGGCCTCACCATATCCCTCTCTGCTCCCTGAACTGTGTCAATGTGTTGGCCAGATGATTGTTCGTTTCCAGAGCTTAAAATAATGGTGAGATTATAGCACTGAGCCAAAAATGCAAAAGTGTCGTGGAAGTGTGGGATGTGGACCGTACCAAGTTGTCTTAGCAGCACTTATCTATACACACAATCGTGCAGACGCCAGTTTAGACTATCCGTGGAATCAAATTATAAAACTTTTCCTTGTGCAGCTCTTCAACTGCTTGTTGTGATAGTTCCACTTGGACTGTATTGGCACCACCTGCAGCACAGAATGTCCAATCCAGGACCAAATATGCCCTGTTCCCTCTGGAAGTCTTCCTCTCTTCACATATTCTCTCTGTATCCATTGATAGTATCAAGGACCATAGTTCAGTAGCAGAACACAAGACGTCCCCCATCCCAGGAGTGGTTCAGAAGTGCCTTATGGCACTTTTGCGACAATTCCAGGCCAGCTTTTGCCAGGATATATTCCAGCCAAATTGGGGTTTAGGATTGCAGCCTCAGCAAGTAGGACTAACAAAGACCTATCTGTTAAAAGCATATACATAGTAGCTTGTTAAAAATACAGATCTGTAACCATTCCCCAAATGCAGTCACAAACCATATTAGACCATCAAGTCTAATATTCTATATACATATAACTGAAGAGATGCCCAGTGCTGCCCACTGGTACCAAGGACCTGGTGGTGATTAATGCCTGTTGTTCAGCAGGGGTGCCCAGTGCTCAGAAGGGTTGCCAGGTAGTGCTCATTGATGCTTGGTGGTGTCCACTACTGTTCAGTGGTGCCCACTAGGGATGTCCATTGCCCACAAGTGCCTGCTGATGTCCATTGCCAGCTGATGCCCGCTCCCCCCTGTGCAGTGGTGCCCAATGCCCAGTGATGCCTGGTCAGGATGCCTGGTGCTCAGTCCAGTGCACCACTGGTGATGATGTCCACTACTCACTGGTGAAGCTGCCCACTGCATGGTGGTGCCTGCTGCTACCTGCTGTCCACTGTAGTGCAGTGTCTCCTTCTTCCCAATGCCCAATGGTGCCCAGTAGAGATGCCCAGTCCCTACCAATGCCTTCTCCTAACTGCCACTTCCCCCGGTACCCTTCAGTGCCCAGTGGTGTCTACTGCTTGCTGGTACCTGCTGCCCAATGCCCACCACTGCCCACCGGTACCCAAAGCCCACAAATTTTCTGGAAATTTTACTCCTGCAATGGTGAATTCATTCTGCTAGTAATAAAATTAGTAACACATTTATACAAATGGGGATCCATTTGAAATTGGGTTGGTACCCATAGTTTGAGAAATACTGGTGTAGAGAATTACTAGAGATCAACGGTGGGCATGGTGTAAGGCAGATTCCTATGTCACTATCTGTTCATAGATTCATAGGATCATAGAGTTGGAGGGTACCTAATAGGTCATCTAGTCCAACCCTCTGCCTGTAGCAGGAAATCCTCCTAGAGCATTTCCGAAAGGTGTTTGTTGAGCCTCTGCTTGAAGATCCCCAGTGATGGAGAGTCCACCACCTCCCTCGGCAATCTGTTCCACTGCCAACTGCTCTGACTGTCAGGAATTTTCTTGTGGATCATGCACTGTCTTTATTCTTTGAATAACTCCATGAAAGTAAGTTATGCTGCATTCAGAGGAGTTTTAGCTCTCAGAAATGCATGTGTAGGATTACAGCCTTTGACTTTATCTTTAGTTACACTCCCCCCCCCACCGCCCACATAAATACATACTTTTGTCCTCAATATTCAGTCCATCACCAAGTCCTGAGAACCCATAGTTTTTCCAGTACTATTGGGACAAAAGGAGATCTCCATATTTCTCTGTTCTACCCACCTTCAAGAATCAAAATCAATGGGAGTGAGGGAGGCATCTAGGCTGGAGAAGAACTTTCAGGCCTGTAATGATAGCCTTCGTAAGTAATATTGGACTATGCAGTCATTACAAGCCTCTCAAATGCATATACCTGACTCTGCTAGGAAATATAGATTTGGTGTCCCACTATTTTGTGACGCTGAATCTTCCTTTTCCAGCCCTGCTTCTCTGGTGCCGAAATATTACCATGTTTATACACAGAGATGGAAATCAGCCCCCAAAGCACTTTGTTTGTGAACTGCGACGATCAAAGGAAATGGGGGGGGGGGGCGAGGATTCCCTCCTGTAGGCTATGATTTGTCTGACTTTCATGGTAGCCTTTAAAGAATTCAACAAGAATAAAACAGCTTTCCTACAAATGGGATTTCTGAGCAGTTACTCTCAATTGTATAAAATGGTTCTACTTCTGCTTCATTCATTATGTTCGGATCGCCCCTCCCTGATCCAAGGTTAAAAGAAATGTGATATTCTCCTATTATGTAAACTTCCCACCACAATTACAGAAACCAGTTTTAAGATAGTTACAATTTAAAGAAAAATCAGTGTATGGTAGACACTCATTTGACATCTATACAAAAGTCTCTACGATGAGCCACAATCCATTACATAATACAATAATGCTGCAATCCCAAAGACACCTTCCTGGCAGTAAGACCCATTGAATACAATGGGGATTACTTTTAAGTAGACATGGTTAAGATTGTGTTCACCGTCAGTGTTTTTCAAATTGTGGATCCGGTCCCAGAAAATGGGTTTGCTTACCTGCAAGAATAGCCCTTCGTTTACTTGGACTTCTTGATTAATTTTTTCAAATCAGGCATGTTTGTTTCATAAATGTTTCATAGCAGTAAAATTGGAATTCCTTATCTTTCCCCCTCCCCAAAAGCAAGATATGCCATATTTATTTGCGTGCAGTCGTCTTTTCAGTCAATCCAATCAATCAGTCAATCAATCAACATTATTTATAAACTACTTTTCAACAGAAAGAAAGAGGTGTACAGAGAAAATGATATTGCTATATTTGTTAGTGTGCTGGATTGTGACTTCCTCACTGAGCTGTTCTCTGGGGTTTTGGTGGGGTGAGGGGGCAGCATGAATCTCTGACATTAGAAATGATAATTAGCCTTGCTAGAGTGGGCTTGTGCATTTTGTTTCATGCTTATTTCTAATGTAACCTTTATACATTCATACATTAGTGTGGGGTGTGTGAGTAAGATAAATGCTTAGGATTCCTGTCCTCTGAGATGTGTTTACCGGTATTTTAAAAAAAGGAAGGTGGTCCTTCTGGAACAAAGGCAAGAAAAGGGTACATTTTCACTGCCATCTTTCCAAGCTTGTCATCTGGTCTTTGGGCAACAGTGGCACCGATCCAAGGCCACACAGGCAGACACATTTTGCCACCCAAATGCTGGAACTTGTATCCTAAATGTATGGTACAAGATGACTTTTTAGTTCCCTGCATGTAAATCAGTTCATGTTTACTAGGCTGCTGCAGATACTTCTGCCTGGCTCAGCTGAGTGCCACCATTTCAGATCACACAAAAATCACATGTGATCCAAGATCCTAAAGACACATTCCTGGGAATAAGACCCATTGGAGCTTACATTTGAGTAGATATGGTTAGGATTGTGCTGGGTGTTAGCCAAATACTGGGAGATTCTGCAAAACAGGTGTACCACCCTTACTCAAAACCTGGCATCCATCAGTCTTGAAAGACTATGGTATTGTGCTTGAGGCTGCATGCGAAGCATGAAGACCTGGTTAGATTGATATGGAGGATCGGCTGTTAGCCAAGCGACAAATCCCCCCTCTCCACACCACTGAAATAGTCCAATGGAACAGCAGAGCCAATGTGATTGGATCCAGCTGCATTGCAGAGCTGGGCTAAGACAGGAGCTCACCACTTGTGCCACCCACAGCCTCAGACCCTACACACTGTGCATTTGTACCACCCTACACATCGTGCATTTGCAGGCAGCAAGAAAACCATTCTCATCTCTCTCTGCATCTGCCTGCACTCCCCCCCCCCCCCAAAAAAAAAAAATAAGGTCACCACCTGCTTTGAGAACTGCCATACTCTGCAAATAATAAAACGGACGTGACCTGAGTGTTTGCAGTTTGGCTCGGAGAACACCCCTGCTAACTGAGCAAGAGGCACTCTTTCAAGTGGGTGCTCCTCTTTTATTTAGCAGGGGGAGAGTAACTGGCCCTACACACCCCGGCAGTGTCTGTTCTAGTGGCTTCTGCTGGTGTTTTTTTTTGGCATTTTAGATTGTGAGTCCTTTTGGGACAGGGACCCATTACCTTTTAATTAGCTATTATTATTATTATTATTTTTAAATTTTTTTTGTAACCCACTTTATGAACTTTTTAGTTGAAAAGCGGTATATAAATACTGTAGATAGATGGATAGATGGATAGATAGATAGATAGATAGATAGATAGATAGATAGATAGATAGATAGATAGATAGATAGATAGAGTGGACAGGACTCTACAATATCTCGCTTAGGGAAATGTCTCAGATTGCGACTTACTATTTCCTCCCTGGAGATGGCAACCGAATGCCATTTCCGAAATGTTCTCAAGAATTTCATCAGAGGCTCAGATTCTTCTGATGCTCAGCTTTCATTTTAAAGAGCCACTGGTGGGCTACAAGAAGCACTTTAGTGAGCTCCGGAGAGGGTGTTTTTCATTTCCTGCTCTAAACTGCAGTGCGGCGTAATAGCAAACAGCTGCTGGGCTCCCTCCCGCAGGTGGTGGCGTCTCGACAATGAGCAAAATCAGGCCCGTCTATAGAGTGGTCCATATGCTCCTTTATTCCTATGGAGCAGCAGCAAAGGAAAGCATTGCACACCTCTGGAAATGCCACTTCAAATTGAGTCAGGTTTTTCGTCCGTCTGCAGCATCACCAGTGTTGCGCTGCCCACAAACTTCATTTTGAGCATGTTCAGGCACCGATATTTAGAATCAGGATCCACGGTCTGGAGAAATGAATGGAAGAACTCAGGTCAGGCAGGAGGTTGGCATTTAAGCTGGTATTCTGACATTAAAAAATAAAAATCTGTCTTTGCGAAATATATAATGCAGGGATGTCAAACTAATTTCATGCAGAGGGTCAAAGTTGGCATTTGGGATTTGTGGTGCCTGCTGAATGCCGGATGTGACATCTTAAGCAGAAAGTGACATCATTCAGCAACGCGTGGCCAGAATTAAGCACTTTGTTCTCTCATTAAAATTCATTAGCTGAAACTGGCAGAATAAAAAAAATGCAAATCTAGTTCAAATGTTCAGGATAGAGGTTACTCCAATTAGGGGCCGGAGAAATTGCTTCCATGGGCCAAATCCAGTTTGTAGGTCTTACGTTTGACACCCGTGGGATGCATGGTGCATGTTTTATGTACCAATAGCCCCCAATGGTTGCTCAGTTATATTTAGGGATAGATAAATTGATTCTGGGGCCTGCATTCGGCCCATGGGACTGATGCTTGAAACCTTCATATAGCACACTGAATATAGATATCTATATGGCAGTGATTTTCAGTCATTTTCATCTCACCATCAGTTGTTTTTACCATTGACAAGGCACACCAGACTGTTCAAATCCCCCAGTTTTCCTATTAATTAATGTCAATCCCAAAATTCATGTGGCATATCTGAGGATTATCCATGGCACACCAGTGTGCCATGGAACACTGGATGAAAACCACTGGTATATGGTATAGCTATGTGTAAGTTCACTATACATTGTCAGGGTCCTTAGCAGCTTTGGAGGACAGTGATCAGGAGAATTTTGAGACAGGAAAATTGTGCTGAATTAAAGAATTAATTAAAGGCTGTGGCCCTGATCTTCAGATCCAGCTGCAAAGCAGTTGCTCCATAAAATATAAAACAACCACAAACTAGATAATGGCTTGTTTTAATTCCATGTTTTGCTTATTCCTCATATAGAATTAGTTGGCTGGGTGCCTTTGAAAGAAGGTTTGGATTGTCCATTCTGCTAAGTACTCTTCAGAGCACAACTATAGCCTAATTACATTCGTGGACTATTAAGTTATTGTTTGGGATCTCTTGATACAAGGTGATGGAAATTGATTGGGAAAGGTTTTAATTGTTTTTTAATTAGATTTTTCTGTGTTGAATTGTTGGCAGCTCTCGTCTTCTCATGCCATTTTGGAGAGTCACTCTTTGAGCCCAAAGTGACTGTAGAAAAGTGGTATAGAAATATGAAAGGGACTAAAATGTTTCAAGGATTTCCACAATATGTCAATCAAAGCTTGTAATGTATATATGGAGAGAGACATCCTTGTGGCAAGTTTCTCTACAAATATGCCAGTTAGAAATTAGGACTGCATAAATTCCTGCTGGTTTTTAATTACTTGGGTCCAAAGGAGTTCCTTTGTTGTGTGAACAGATGCTCCCAATCAGATACTCACTGGTTGTGCAGGTTACTGGAGCATGATTACCAGTAAGATTTGCATTATGATTTGAGAATGATTTGCATTAAGATCCTCTACACTAGTGATTTTCAACCTTTTTCAACTTGTGGCACACCATTGGTTGTTTTAACCATTGTCAAGGCACACCAGATTGTTCGAATCCCCATGTTTTCCTATTAATAAATGTCCCTCCCCAAATTCCCGCAGTGCACCTGAGGACTATCTGCAGCACACCTGTGTGCCCGCAGCACACTTGTTGAAAATCCCTGCTTTGCACAGACACTGGATGAAAGACTCAGTTGCTTAAGAGCCTCTTGGTTGTGCCTTGAACACCACTAGTACATGTAATACGGGTGCAATCCTACCCTGCTCATTGATCCTCCCATTCCTGTAGTGAGATAGAGAGGCAAGCGCATGTCTCTGCACTGGCTTAACCTTCCCCAAGGTGTGGTGCACAAGTGTTTTGAGCACTTTTGTGGCACCCCCAGGTCAGCACAGTACTCATGCTGGAGATTGGGCTGGCCCAACCAAAGCTTAGAATTGCAGTTGCAGTCCGTTGTTAAGTAGTGCATGCCTGCAATTTAGTGCAACTGGTGGAAGTCAGTGGGAAAATCTTGGCTCGTTCTTATTCAGTCTCTCCCTTTTTAAAATGAGCAAAGGAGGCTGTGCCGTATATTTCTTTTTAACTTACTGTATGACTGGCTGAAGCAAGTACTTGCTTGAGGTGGCGGAGTCAAAATCTCATCCCTCTAAGTTAAGCATCACTTGTCAATGTGCTTTTCACCTGTATTCTGCCAAAGCAAATGCAATTCTGTATTTATTTTGTTTGTGGATGAGCTAACTCAATCAGAACTGAGAGCGGCTCTCTGGCAAATCCCCCCGAGTCCTACCTTCTACGGTGATTTGATTGGGTTCCTTGTATGACTCTCTTAAATCTCGGCCTGATTTGATTTCTGTTCAGGTTTTGGGGTGTTTTTTTTAATGTGTGTCTGCAGCCTGTCGCAACACAGGAAAAGCAGAATGCAGGGAAAGAAACTATTTTGTTTTTAAAAATGGATTGAATTGTAGCTTTCTTCCTAGGAGGTCGGGGGTGGGATGGACAATTGATGGGGGATATTGACAGTTAAATTGGGACAATCAGCCATGCTCCAACCATATGATACAGATGTGTCTCTTTAGATCTCCAGGACAAACCCAGAATATCCTGAGACTACCTATACACAACACAAAGTTGCTAGATCGATGCGGCACTACTCTATGCAGCACTACTCCGCTGGCTGCACTGTAACCCTGGGGAATGCAGGAGGTGGAGATCCTTGGGAATGGAGGCTCTCCAGACCCTCCTGGAGGCTGGCATACACTGATATACATTTTTTAAAAGCCACCCTGTTCTTGGTGGCATGTGATCTTGGCAATCAGGTCATTGCCGTTCTCTCTTAAGGTAGGGTTGCCATAATTCTCTTCCACAAAATTGAGACAGGATCCTCTGTTCCATTTGCCTGTAGGTGAAGATGATCCCCCAAAATTGGGATTGTCCCTGTTTTTTGGGACATATGGCAGCCCTACCTTTAGGGGAAAAGAAAGTACTTCTTGGGCAAGTGGGTGAAAACCACCACTGGTGGGTGGTTTGAGAACCACCAAGTTAAGGGAAAGGGGGAGGGAATGACTGTTAATAGCCTGAACAGCAGCTGCAGGAGGTGTGTAAACTTCCTGAGCATCTTAGCTGTTGTGGAGTTGCTGAAAACCTTCTTGTGCCTCATAAGGATCTTTTGTGTAAACAGCTGCTCTGTGTGAAATAAACAAGTAGGCAGGTCTGTCTCCTCTGCTCTGCAAAATGGAATTAGCACATTCAAACTCCGCAGGGGGCTTTACACCCTTTCCTTATCCAGTGGCCTTGTTGTAGGCTCTGGGATCCTGTTTGTCACACTCCCCAGGTGTGCTTCAGACAGTGTCCTCACCCCTTCTCCTTTTTGCAAATGCTTCTTCTCTGATCTCTCCTCCGCCTCTTGCAAGCGTCTTCAAGAAGAGGCTTGTGGATTTTATTCTGCATGCACAATATGGTGCATGCACAATTCTAAGTGGCTGCACGCACAAATCAGTACTCACGGTCTGTGTTTCTGCAGAAACCACACAACACACATTGTGCAGATTCTGAGGTGTCCCTGGAAATGTCATTCTCTTAGTTGGGAAACACACACACACACACACACACACACACACAGAGAGAGAGAGAGAGAGAGAGAGAGAGAGAGAGAGAGAGAGAGAGAGAGAGAGGAATCTTAAAACTTTTTTCTTTGGTACAAACATTAAGAAAGAAGAGCTGCAAGTTCAGCCAGAGGCAAGTGGATTCCTTTGCTTAGAGACATAAATTAATACTGAGGCCAGAGGTGTCACAACTCTTTTCATTCAGAAGGCCAAACAGCATTAAAGGCACCTGATGAGCATTAAAGGCACCTAAGTGATGCCATTAAGCAGAAACTGGTGTCTGGGGTGTTACGATGGGGGTGCAGCTGGTGCAGTCCTCACTGGGTGATACACCAAAGGGGGTTTGACAAAACCCCCTCTGGCATGTCACCCTCCCCCTCCGGCACGCCACCTCCAGGAGATGCATATGTGTGCGTTAGGTTTCCCCAACCCAGGAAAGTCTGTTCGACTCTGGGCTATTTATTTAGTGTATGGCAAATAAATGGACTAATGGTAAATCAGATGTTAATTTCCAGTCCATCCAGCCATTCAAGGACAGAGTGGTCTATGTTGAAAAAAATCAGACATTGGGCTTCTGTAAGATCTTGATGGACACAGTGACATGATCTCAGGCCTCTGTCAGTCTTGGAAGACTATAGTATCGTGCTTTCATAGAATC
Organism: Cryptoblepharus egeriae; assembly: GCA_030015325.1. Lineage (NCBI taxonomy): Eukaryota > Metazoa > Chordata > Lepidosauria > Squamata > Scincidae > Cryptoblepharus > Cryptoblepharus egeriae. The sequence continues at coordinate 12,204,229 of JAREYC010000016.1, read as the reverse complement.
ATAGAATCATAGAGTTGGAAGGGACCTAGTAGGTCATCTAGTCCAACCCCCTGCCTGCAGCAGGAATTCCCCCTAGAGCATCTCCAACAGGTGCTCATCGAGCCTCTGCTTGAAGATCCCCAGTGAGGGAGAGTCCACCACCTCCCTTGGCAATCTGTTCCACTGCCGAACCGCCCTCACCGTCAGGAATTTTTTCCGGATTTCCAGCCGGAGTCTCCTTTCTTGCAGTTTGTACCCATTGGTTCTAGTTCTGCTTTCAGAAGCAGCTATGAACAAATTGGCCCCTTCCTCCCTATGACAGCCCTTCAGGTATCTGAAGAGGGCAATCATGTCTCCCCTCAGCCTCCTCTTCTCCAGGCTGAACATCCCAAGTTCCCCCAACCTTTCCTGGTAGGGCTTCCCTTCCATCCCACTGATCATTCTTGTCGCTCTCCTCTGGACTTGCTCCAGTTTGGCTGCATCCTTCTTAAAGTGAGGTGCCCAGAACTGAACACAGTACTCAAGGTGAGGTCTGACCAATGCAGAATAAAGAGGAACTAGAACTTCTCGCGACTTGGAAGCTACAGTCCTCTTAATGCAACCTAAAATGGCATTTGCCTTCTTTGCAGACACATCACACTGCTGACTCATGTTCAGCTTGTGATCCACGGCGACTCCAAGATCCCGCTCACATGTTGTGCTGCCAAGCCAAGTATCCCCCATTTTATACCTATGTTTTTGGTTTTTATTGCCTAAGTGCAGAACCTTGCACTTCTCCCTGTTGAAATTCATTCTGTTTGTTACAGCCCAGGATTCCAGTTTATCCAGATCCTCCTGGAGGTTTCTCCTTCTTCTGTTGTGTTTGCTACTCCTTCCAGCTTGGTGTCGTCCACAGATTTGATCAGGCTCCCCCGTATCCCTTCCTCCAAGTCATTGATGAAAATGTTAAAGAGAACCGGTCCCAAGACAGAGCCTTGGGGGACCCCACTAGAAACTGACCTCCAGGTTGACACAGAACCATTTACTAAAACCCTTTGAGTGCGGCCATTGAGCCAGTTGCAGATCCACCTAACAATTGCCTCGTCTAGCCCATATTTTTCCAACTTCCTAATTAAAATGTCATGTGGGACTTTGTCAAATGCTTTGCTGAAGTCAAGATAAATGACATCCACAGCATTGCCATGTCCAGTAAGCTCGTAACCCGATCAAAAAAGGAGATCAGATTTTGTCTGGCAAGATTTATTCTTGGTAAATCCATGCTGGGTTGTTTTGATCACCGAGTACTTGTCTAGATGTGCACAAATTGTGTGTTTTATGATTTGCTCTAATATCTTGCCCGGGATTGAAGTCAAACTGACTGGTCTATAATTTCCCGGGTCTTCTTTTTTCCCCTTCTTAAAGATTGGGACTACATTTGCCCTCTTCCAGTCCAGGCTCTTCTCCACTCCTCAAGGATTTCTCAAAGATGATCGACAGAGGCTCTGCAAGGACATCTGCGAGTTCCTTCAGAACTCCAGGATGCAGCTCATCCGGTCCAAATGACTTGAATTCATTTAGGCCAGTTAAGTGGCTTCGAACCAGTTCTCTGTCAATCTTAATCTGCTGTTCTGCACCATCCATGTTTTCATTACCTCTTAGGGGATGTAAACACATCCCCGAATCAGTCAGTGATCCCGCACCCCCATTTGCACAGCCCTCCTTCTGTGAATAGACGGATGTAAAGTAGGAGTTGAGCAGCTCTGCCTTCTGCTGGTTTCCAGACACCTGTTGTCCATCCTTGTCCAAGAGCAGCCCCAGCCCCTCGTCTCTCCTCCTGTTCCTTTGGGCATATCTAAAGAAGCTCTTCTTGTTGTCTTTGACTCCCCTGGCCAGCCTCAGCTCATACTGAGCTTTAGCATCCCTGACCCCCTCCCTACAGGACCGGGCTACCTGCCTGTACTCCTCTCTGGTGATCTTTCCAGTCTTCCACTCCCTATACTTCTCTTTCTTTAACTTCAGCTGATCCCCAAGTTGCCTGTGGAGCCAACCTGGTTTTTTCAGCATTTTCCCCCCTTTCTTTTTTATTGGAATTGTTTCTGACTGTGCTTGTAGAAGCTGCCTCTTAAGGAGCTCCTACCCATCTTGGGCCCCTTTCCCCATTAGATCATCAACCCATGGGATCCCACCTATGACTCCTCTAAGCCTGTTGAAACCAGCTTTCCTGAAATCCAACATATAAGTTTCACTCTGCACTCTTTTTATTTCCCACATTATTCTAAATTCCAGCAGCTCATGATCGCTTTCCCCTAAAGTTCCCACTATGTTGACCTGACCAACCAGTTCTTCACGATTTGTTAAGATCAGGTCAAGGATGGCCCCTCCCCTTGTCGTTTCCTCCACTTTCTGGACCATGAAGTTATCTTCCAGGCCCATCAGGAATCTACTGGAGCTTCCATGTTTGGCTGAGTTTGTCTCCCAGCAAATGTCTGGGTAGTTAAAGTCCCCCATTACTACTACCTCATATTTCCTTGCAATGCCTGCCAGTTGCTCCAAGAAGACATCGTCTACTCCTTCTCCTTGACCTGGCGGTCTATAGTAGACGCCCACCACAATGTTTTGTTTCTTATTTTCCCCCCTTACTTTTACCCAAACACACTCCACAGGGATATCCGGACCACTCTCCTGGATTTCAGAGCAAGTATATATGTTCTTGACATATAATGCTACTCCACCTCCCCTTTTGCCACTTCTGTTCCTCCGGAACAGCTGATAGCCTTCCAATTGTGTGTTCCAGTCATGGGAGTCCCACCAAGTTTCAGTTATTCCTATCAAATCAAATTTCCCTTCACTTGCTAAAAGCTCCAGCTCATCTTGTTTATTTCCCAGGCTCTGTGCATTTGTGTAAATGCAACTTAAGCCCTGGAGGTTGCAACTCCATGCATTTCCCTCCTTTTTTGTAAGGCCAGGTCCCTCTAAAGATTTTTGAGTTACAGCTGTGCCCTGGCAATTTCCATCCAGAGCATTTTCCTTATTCCTACGTTCCCTTTGGACGTAACCCACCCCCTTCTTATTTAGTTTAAAGCCCTCCTGATAAGGTTGGCCATCTCCCGTCTGAAGACACTCTTCCCCCAACCCGTAAGATGTAGTCCATCCTTTGCTAGGAGTCCTTCCTCAAGGAAGTTCATCCTGTGATCCCAGAATCCAAATCCTTCCCGATGACACCATTTTCGAAGCCAGCTATTGACCTGGAAAATCTTGCTATCTCTCTGAGGACCTTTGCCAATTACTGGGAGGATGGATGAGAATACCACCTGGGTATCCCCCAGGTCCTTAATCTTCCTCCCCAGAGCTTCATAATCCCCAACTATCTTTTGGAAAGTTTCCCGAGCAGTATCGTTTGTTCCTACGTGGATGAGTAAGAACGGGTGACGATCAGCCGGTGTGATCATCCTCGGTAGCCTCTCCGTGATATCCCGTATCCTAGCACCAGGGAGGCAGCACACCTCACGGGAAAACGGGTCTGGTCGGCATACAGCTTCCATGCCCCTCAGGAGAGAATCTCCAATCACCACCACCCTCCTCCGTGTTCTCCTTCTGTGTCTAGCTTCCCCCACACTAACTGGTTGTGGCTGCTGTCTATGAGGGGGATCTGTAGGCATGCCAGTATGGGCAATGCCAGGATCCGGTGTAGGTGTGCTAGCAAGAGGAACTTCTGCCAGCATGGTGGAATCTGAGAGACTCTGGAAACGGTTGTATAGCTCCAGTGGTTCTCGACTACTAGTATTAGACTACTACTACTACTTTACTACTACTCTACTACTACTAGACTACTTTGTGCTGCATACGCTGCATGCGAAGCACAAAAGCCTGGGTTGGATTGTTATGGAGGATAGGCTGTTACCCAAGCAGCAAACCCCCCCTCTCCACGCCACTGAATTAGTCCAATGGAAAGGCAGAGTCAATACGATTGGATCCAGCTGGCGTCGCAGAGCTGGGCTAAGGACAGGAGCTCACCCTGTCTTGTGGGGCCGACCCAGGTCTCAAACCCTGGCCTGCTGGTTAACAAGCACAGTGTCTTAGCCACTTGCGCCACCCACAGTGACTTGATGTGATGAATATTTTGTCAAGGAGCACCACAGTCTCATTGAGGGGTAGATACTAGACCCCACTTAAACAGTCCTGGCACCATGCTGGGTACGGATCATGTTCAGAGTTGACCAGTGTTGGCAAAGTAGGTCAAAACCTGGCACCTTTTGTGTAGGGTCCTCTATATAGCTGCCTGTATCTGGGTGTTCAGCAGCCCATTTAGCTTTCCATTGCGTGTTGATGTTAAAGTTGTTAAATAGTTGTTGTGCGAGTGCCGGAGAGGGCTTCCTAGATTTAACCTGCCAATTGAGAAAAGGAAGATCAGCATGCACAGGTAAATCAGGAAGATACTTCAGAGATGCAGTGCACATGTACAAGCATCGCGCACTCTTGTGGCATCCCTGACATATACCATTAAGCAGGTGATGAGCATTAATAAGCACTTATTGCACACTTAGGAACTCATCAGCTGCAAATGATGGAAGAATTCATATGTGAATCATCATATTGATCTTATTTTATGGGATTGCCCAATTATCACATGGGCTGTGCTGAAAGTTTCACTTTGCAGCTCAGCAGCCTGGGATATGCTCTGCAAAGTAATGCTTTCAAAAACAGCCAGAGGTTCTTGTGCTAGTAATGTGTGGCAGCTGTTCCCACTTGCTACTTGGGAAAGCCTGTTACAACATCGAGGAGCTTGTGACTCAGAGATACTAGTAGCTCCAGAGTAATCCTCTCCTATTATGATCACAGATCTTTCTGGAGAAATCTAGGTGCAAATTCACGTCTGAGATCTTGATTTACAATCCAAAAATCAAGAGTTAGACCCATTGAACACAATTAGACCCATTGAGTTTCCTGAGAGTTAGACCATTGAACACAACGGGGCTTACTTTTATGTAGACATGGTTAGGATTGTGCTCTGTGTCACTCAAACAGAATGTCCTGATTTTCCACTTCTTATTTCTGTTCATTGTTTGTTCAAAATATAACCCATTTTTAGTAATTGGACTTCCAAATATATGTTTTAATTCTTCCAAAATTGCCCCAGGAACAAAAGCCTGGAGAGAAAGCAGGACGGGACCAGCCACTAGAGCGATGCTAGCTGAGTTACAGATCACCTGTGTGCCTGTGCATTGAAGCATCCCTTGATACATGCCTCTGAGACCCACCTTGCAGTACAAGCAATGAATCGTCCTTATCAGCTCTTTGTCATAAGTGGGTTTCAGAACAGAGGAACCAAATTGCTGTACGTGCACATGATGGATCAGAGCGCATACCCATTGCTCCTTGGGTGCGTTTAACAAGACAAAAACCGAGGTCACGCTTTCAATTTGTGACAATTACTGTCACTTAAACCCCGACAATGAAGGACGAGAGCCCCTAATTAATCAAGCTCATAGGCATATGACAATTGAGGGGAGATTTAATGGAACAGTGGTTGAGAAATGGGAAGGTGGCACAATTTGTCATTTGGGGATGGTTAGTGCACACTTGGCTTGTTCCAAAATTAAAAGACCACAGTCATAATATTCCTTTCTGAAGCACGAAGCAAAAGTATATATCTTAAACCACAGGGATGGCATTGCAACTTAAGCAGTAAGGGATGGCACTATGACTTACCCAGTTAGGGATGGTATTGTGACTTACCCAGTTAGCTGTCCCCAGTGAGCGGGTGTGAAGCTCCAAATTCTTTTGAAAAGGGACTGTGGAAGCCATTTGACAAAGCAGGTTATTGTGCTAAACAGAGACAGAGAAAAACTCAGGAGAGATTCTATTTGGGTTTTCTTTATGATCTTTTTATTCACTAACTAGCGAAAACATACTCGCTCTATGGGAGTAAAATTCCCCCGCAGGACATCCCCCACTGCGCATCTACCTCCCTGCACATGTGACATAAGGAACACCTTCCCCGAATTTCATTCTTCTTGGTCCGGGGGTTGGAGCAGAACATCCCTCAGTCACCAATTCTTCAATGCAAAGTATAGGGAGGAAAACGTGTTGAGCCCCATTTCACCCCCTTCTGGTTGGAATTTCTGAAAACCAGTTCTTAGTGATTCCCTCTGTCATGGAAGGAACACCCACCCCAAATTTCACATTTCTAGGCCCAGCTGTTTTGGCTGGGTGTTGGTGAGTGAGTGAGTGCGTCAATGACTTTTCTCTTTTGTATATATAGATGAAGGAGGAAAGGGAAAGGAATTAAGGTTTCCCAGCATCTAGGAGTGTGTCTGTTGTCAGAAAAGGGTTTGGATATAGTGGGCTTTCCCTCTCACACTTTCCTCAGTGTCACACTCTGGCATTAGAGTGGCACCACTGTTTGAGTGCAATCTCGGTGCAATGTTTTTATTTTGTAACAACCAGTGTCCACGGCACATCCATTAGTGCAGTGATTTTCAACCAGTGTGCCTTGGCACACTGGTGAGCCACAAGTGGAAAATTTATTTATTAGAGAATATCATTTCTTAATCAAGCCATTAAGACAGTGGTTCTCAATCTTCCTAACGCTGTGACCCCTGCTACTGTTGTGAATTGTAATGTAAATATCCGATATCCAGGATGTATTTTCATTGTTACAAATGAAATGTGTGTTTTATGCACACATTGAACACAATGGGATTTATTTCAGAGTAGGCATGCATAGGATTGGGCCCTGAGGCTCTCAGTCAGCCCCAGTGCATGCACAGCTACAGCCAGAGGCCTGGCAAGCCTGACCTGGCCCCCTGCACCAGGGGTCTTTAGGCGACCCCCAGGAAAGCTCTAGGCGACCCCAAAAGGGGTCCCGACCCCCACTTTGAGAAACACTGCATTAAGGGGTGTGAACCCTTGACCAGGAGCACAGTGTGCCTTGTCAGTTGCCAAAGGACTGTTGGTGTGCCTTGACAACTTTAGTGCCTTGTCAGTGTGCCATGAGATGGAAAAGATTGAAAATCACTGCATTAGTGAGTGGACTAGTCCTCTGACCGGCTGTCATTGCATAGTGTTTCTTGGGCTGTGAGCTCAGTGATTTTGCCAAATATCCCCTGGCAAGTCCCCAAGTCTTTTGTGCCACCCAGGGGTGTCACAAAGTGCTGTCTGGATGTGCATGGATCCTCCAGAGGCCAAATCCAGCCTCTCCTACAGCAGTGGCAGGTAAGTGTGCACATACCAAGTTAGGCCAGCAGAGGAGTTTAGGGTGAGTGGAAAGGAGGTGTTCTAGGGTAGGCAAGCAGCCGAGAGCACTGGTGGGTGGAATTGGTCCAGGGTGGGGTGATGCCAGCATCTGCCACTTAGGCCAGTTCCTAACCTCCCTCCCTGAGAGCCTGGCCTAATGCCAGGATGCTTGGATCTCCAGCAACTATTGAGGTGGCCAAGATGTAAGCATCATGATCATTTGGGGTGAAGGGTGTTACTTCCCCTTGCTCTGCGTTGTGTTACAACAGCCTCAACCTGCTCTGGATTCAGCACATTCTAGGTGGTCCACCTGCTCCAAGGGGCATCAGGATCGGGCTGCGCATCTCCCTGCACATCTCCCTCAGCCCACCCAGGCCCAAACATATACCAGAGTGAGACGCAGAAGGACACAGGTTGAATTAGCGTCCTTCGTGACTGATGGCATGACTGAGACCTGATGCAGTTGCTCCTCTGCTGTTGGTTCGTGTACTCTTTGTGTATTTGCCAGTTCCTTTGCTATGATTAGGGTTGTGAAGCATCTGTTGGCATCGGTCCAGACCCTGTGGTGAGTTCAGGCAAAAATAAGTTGTGTAGGACAGCATCCAGAGCAAAATGGATTACAAACTCAAAGTGTTAAGAGACAGACAAATGGCTGGAGGGAAATTTATACAAATAACATATATGCCAGCTGGTTAGGGTGATTGATGGCTGGCACATTACATTTTATTCACATTTTCTGTCTGTAAACCTTTGTTTCACAGCCAGGCGTAAAGGCTGCCAAGGAGTTGTGAAGTCTCCTCCAAGGCGCTGTCACTGTTGTTCCCAGTGTGGGGAAAGAGGTCCCTCGAGGCTGGGACCCGAGACCTTGATTTAACCTTGTCCGCAGCAAACTGGAGAAACGGTCTTGGTTACCGCTCAGTGCTCTAACCATAGCGGCCAACACCATGTCTGCTGTCAACTAACTTGTTAGATAAGTTATGCGCTGTGTGAAGAGGAGGGCGAAAGAGAGAGGAAGAGCCCGCTGTGTAGGGTTAGCAGGTTGTTAAACAATGTGATATTTCTAAGGTGGGTCCTGGTGGGAACAGTTGTGAGATTGTCAACTCTTAAGAAATGGGGGGTTTGCTGTGTGGTGCCAGCTCTTTCTGCTGTCAATTCTATTCATGCTTTCTAATTACTACATACTGCATACATACTACAGTACGTATACATCTTTCTACATCTACTGTATGCATGTATATAGTAGTATATATACAGTATGTCTATACCTCTTAACAGCTACTGAATACTTCTACTGTATGTATATGTGCTATATGTATATACTGTATTTACTTGAATCTAACGCTTACCCTTTTCTGCCAAATTTAGTCTCCAAAATTGGGGTGTGCATTAGATCTGATGGTTAATGAGATTTGAGTAAATGTGGTATTTTATAGGGTGCACATTATATAATCAGGGTGTGCATTAGATTTGATGGTTAATGAGATCTGAGTAAATGTGGTATAATGTGTAGGGCACACATTATATTCGATGGTGCAATAAATTTGAGTAAATATGGTATGTATACACTTTTCTACATCTACTGTATGTACTGTATGTGTACAATATATATGTATGAGGTATGTACACATCTTTCTACAGTACATCTTCTGAATATATCTTCTGTATGTATGTGTACAGAGTATGTATATATTCTACATCTACGGAATACATCTACTGTATGCATGTGTACAATATGTATACATTCTACATTGTATGCAATGTCTTTCTAATTACTATATACTAATGTAGGGTCACCCTGAAAGATGTGAAATATAAGCATAAATAAATATTGGGAGAGTGGGTTGTATATGTGAGTTGATATGTATTTATATTCTCTCACACACACACGCACACAGAGCTAAGGATTTAGCTTCTGACAAAGTCAGTTGTAGCCCATGGAAGTGTCTGCCACACTAAATTTGTTCACCTTTAAGGTGCCAGGGCAATTTGTTGCTGAAGCATGAAGGGATTCTGGGCATGTGACCCAAGCTAAACCCTCTGCGGCAAATGGTCAGCGCGCTCCAAAAGCAGTGGAAATGCTGTGCGCGACTGGCAGGCAAAGGCTGAAGCTCTCTGAAGCGTCTCCGCGCTGCATCATCATCAGGTCTCTTTCGGCACGCAGTTTTGTTCACCTTCTGCCACACTGGCCCCTTTTACGTGACAAACTAGCGCTAGCGTCTTTCTCATCGGCTACATCTGTGTGAAGAACTGGAGGGTCTTTTTAAGACAGTGAACTGTGAAACTTGGAAAACAAGAGAGCACGCCTGGCCCAGTGACCCCAAACAAAAGGCTGCAATGGGTGTAAAAAGGATAGAGCTGGGAGGAAGGCTTGAAAGGGAAAAAAAACCCCAAAAAGCTTCTGAATTAACCTGGAAAGATGATGTGCTTTGACAGGAGGGAGCAGACACTGCACACCCTTGGAAGGCTTTGCCGCTGTTGCGGGGAGAGGAAAGGCAGGTTGCAGGCCTTACACAAGGGAAGAGGCAGATTGAACTGGAGGGAAGTTTACCCTGCTAGGATAATTTAAAAGGTACTGAGAAATGACCAATATTAAAAGGGTGTGGGTGGCGCAAGTGGTTAAGAAAATGTCCCTGTTAACCAGAAGGCCAGGGTTCAAGACGCGGGTCCCCATAAGACAGGGTGAGCTCCTGTCCTTTGCCCAGTTCTGTGATGCAGTTCCATCGGACTATAACAGTGACGTGGAGAGGGGGGATTTGCTGCTTGGGTAACAGCCTATCCTCCATAACAATCTACCCAGGCCTTTGTGCTTCTCATACAGCATCAAGCACAATGTTTCAAGACTGATGGATGCCAATACTATATAGTATTATAATTCTATTGCACAAATCAGTAGTAAGGGCACATTTGGAGTATTGCATATATCCTATTTACTGGAATACAACACTCATTTTTTGAACCGAATTTAGACTCCAAAATAAGGTGTGCATTAGATTTGATGGTGCATTAGATTCAAGTAAATAAAGATATTTTTATTATAAGTATAGGTCAGTATTTAGTTTAACAATTTATTATACTGTGATTAAACTTAAACTCATTGTTGTATAAAGTAGTGCCATTAGGTAAAAAACACAATATAAATTAATTGCCATTTTATTATCATCACACAACTCGTTATTATATGCAGTAAAATTAAATTTTATACATGCTTTGTAGCTGTGCATTACAATTGCCAGTAAACTTTTTAAAATCTCAAGCTTTTTAAAACGGGGGTGTACATTAGATTTGAAGGCACATTAGATTTGAGTATATACGGTAGTTCTAGCCATGATGAACACAGTGGAAAAGGGTAAAGCCAAGTAAATGAGTAAGGGCAAAATCCAGAGTAACTATGGGGAGTCCTTGCTCCGGTGTAAGAACAACTTGCTCTGGATTCCAATATGAATTTCCCATAGGTTTTCACTAGGTGGTGCAGTAACTACGGGTGCACGTAATGTCTCTTACATGCTCCCGTAGTTACCCTGGATTTGGGGGTATGTTAGTTTAAGTAAGTAAATAAATAAACAAACAAATAAATAAATAAACAAACAAACAATAAAAGGTGCAGAAGAATGTCACACCTCCTTTATGGGGAAAGGAAACTGTGTCAGGGGCATTTTAGTATACAAAAAGGACGTGATTGACAGCACAACCAACTCCTAGTCAGGTCAGCACAAGTGCTGGCACAATAAGGCACCACAAGAACAAGAACGCAGGTAAGTTGTGCTGGCCTAGACTGGTTAGGATTGCACCCCAAAATGTACAATATTGTGCCCAGGAAAGACAGAAGGGTTTTCAGTTCCCTCGCAAATAACAGGCTCAGCAGTGAACCTGGAGGGTGCACAAGTGCATGGCTTCTAGGTGTCCTTTACCATCCCAGTTCCAACCTGGACTACTAACTAAACTAGCAAGGATTTTCTTTCATTCCTTACTCAATTTTTACCAGCATGGAGACTGTGAGCACATCATTCTACATCCTGGAGTAACTACTCTCAGTCCCACCTACAGAAATAGGTTCGAGGTGATCAGAGAGTGTATTTGCACGTCCGTCATTGTCCATTGTCCAAGCACCGAAAGTGACTTCAGTGATGGTTCTTCCCTCCTTTTATCCTTCGCTTTCCCTCTTCTGTCCCTCTTCCCTCTAGTGATGTGGGTGGGAGCTGCTATTATGAAATTGTACAAGCCTCCAAAAATCTAAAGTGTGCACAGAAAAGAACGGATCGCCAGCCTGCACCTGTACAGGCTGCATGGCATTATTTTCCTCCTCCTGTGCAGCCAGCATGAAGTTGGGCACATGCTGAAGTGATCTGGTGCACAGCCAACTTCCTCTGCAGCCAGGGTCTGCTCCTTCTCTCCAAATGGATGTCTCCACATCTGCACCTGCTTCTGGCAGGCTCCTCCGAGACAGCCTGACAAGAGGATCTTGGCTTGTGAGACGAGTAAGCTGGTATCCCTTCACTGGGGAAACAGTGCACAGCTGTGCATCTTTTTTTGTCCAGAATTGACCCTGTCGAGTGAAAGCAATGAGTCTATTTTGCAGCCGGGTGTGAGAAGCTGGAAACTGGGTTAGGAGGCGGTTCACGCTTTTATGGCTCAGACACCTGGGCCTGTTGCATGCCAGGTAAAGAAATGCCAAAAATTACACCATTAGTAGCATATGTTGAACTGCATCTTGATGCATCTTTATATTACACCATTAGTAGCATATGATGAACTGCAACTGTGGAACTGCTTTGGAAGTAGTATAAGAGCACAATCCTAACCATGTCTACTCAAAAGTAAGCCCCATTGTGTTTAATGGGTCTTACTCCCAGGAAAGTGTCTTTAGGATTGCAGCCTATGACGCCTTTGTTGCATTCGCAATAACCCCCAAATCCAGAGTAACTACGAGAGAACGCAAGAGACTTTACGTGCACCCATAGTTACTGCACCACCTAGTGAAAACCTATGGGAAATTCATATTGGAATCCAGAGTAAGTTGTTCTTACACTGGAGCAAGAACTGTAGTTACTCTGGATTTTGTGCACTTACCTTATTACTTATTCCAGTGGTCTTCAATCTTTTTTGGTGTCATATATCTAATCCTCTCCTAGGACTCTATCAGTCCACCTCATCCCATCGCTACCCTTGCATAATACCCTGCATAATACCATGCAGGATGACCAGATGCAACCACAAAAGGAGGACAAGGTCTTGGATTCCTCTCAGCCTGGCCTTTTAGGTGGACAATGGCATGTTTGCCTACTCACAAGTAAAGGCGCAGTACTGGGCACTTTCCCTTTCCCATAGAGCTCAATGCATATTTTTTATTTTTAGTTTTTTGGCCATAACGTTTTGCTAGGAAGGAGATATTTTAAAATCAATTTTTGCATTGGATTCTGTTCTTCAATACAAGTCCAATGACATATGACATGATGTGGTCCTGCACACCACTGCAAAGATCCAAAACGAAGCCAAAATGGAGGACAACGAAGCCCATTTGGAGGACATTCAGACAGGAAATTAAAAAAGAGGACAAATCCAGAAATTTCTTGTCGTATGATCACCTTGATAACATGTCAATAAGAGTGGTTGTGTCATCGTCTTCTCCTTCTTCTTTTACAACTTTGGGCTGGTTGTGTGATGAGTGTAAAAATATACACGCTAAACATGGTGACAATTTACAGATGGTGACAACCACCTCCTGAGTTCATTAACCCTAAAGTGATGATAAACCATTGTCTCTATTGAGGTCTGCTGAGATGGTGCCAGATCTTCTTATAAACTGTGATGTGGCTGATTCTCTGTCAAGAAGTTTTTCTGTTGAAGAATTTTCACTTTACAAACTGTTCCGTGTGTTGCAGTGATGTTACTAGGTGGAGCAAACTACACCAGGTGATGTGCACCAGGGGGAGGGTGGGGGGAAGAGATGTGACACCACTATTTTTATCCTGGTACTGTATGTTTGAATACCAGTATGATATATATTATTCAGTGTTAGTGGCCGCAGTGACTCAGTGGCTAGAGCGCTGGAGTTAGAACTCTACTTGACCAGAATTCTGCTCAGCAGGTCAGCAGTTCAAGACCCGAGTACTGCAAGACGGGGTGAGCGCCCGTCCTTAGCCCAGCTCCTGCCAACCTAGCAGTTCGAAAGCATGCAAATGCAAGGAGATAAATAGGGACTACTTTAGTGGGAAAGTGTCCTGGCAACCCCTGTGACAGGCCATCCAGGTCTCCCCATGTTGCGTCCATCATGGATTGGATGGAACTCCAATCCACAACAAGCAAACACTCTCACCACACAGTGCAAATGCTGAAGAAGTTGCCTTTTTATATACAGTATCAATCAATGTGTATTTTCATGCAATGCAACAAACCTCAGATAAAATATTTCTATTTTATCAAAAGATATAGCTTAAAAACCAGCGGGGGCAAGCGATGGCATATCATCACCCCCAGTTATCTGTCTTTGATGTGCCTCCCATCCAGCGGTGGGCTCCAGCAGGTTCGCACCTACTCTATAGATGAATAGGACAGCTGTTGATGAGAGATGGGAGATATAGGGTGAAATCCAGAGTAACTACAGGGAGTCCTTGCTCCAGAGTAAGAACAAGTTACTCTGGATTGCAATATGAATTTCCCATAGGTTTTCACGAGGTGGTGCAGTAACTACGGGTGTCACGTAATGTAGTTTCTCTGGATTGTGCCCATAATGTTTAAAAATAGCCATTTAAGAGTGGCTGCCAGATGGGCATAGAACCGGTTGTTAATTTCTTTGAATCCCATCACTCCTCCCATCATCACTGTATTGTCCATGATTGGGGTGATGCACTGGCCTCCCACACTGGGGGACACAAACCCTAGTGTCGTCATTTATCTGGGGTATTATTCTCCTAGAGGTTCCAGAGTGTTGTGGATTTGTATCCACGCTTCCTCTTGCATAGGAAGTGCTTTGTTTATTCCAGGTCAGCAGCAGAAGAACAGCATTAGCAGAAAATAATATTTATCATTTTAGAAGCCAATTTGACTCCAGATCACTGGATCTGGTAATGGTGTTGAGATGAATAGGACAGAACTGGTTGGGCTCTGCAACGTGATGGTGGATTCTGCCTAATAGTGGGTAGCAAAGGAAGGTACGGGCAGTGGATCCTGGACAAGAGACATCTTGCCTCTTCAGACTGATACTTGCAGCATTTCCTGCTCCCCATTTCACACAATGGTGCAATTTTGGGAAATGTCATAAACAGAGGTTGAAAAACCAGGGCCTCCTTTTTGGCTGGTCTTGCTAATATTTTCCTTACATCTCTGTTTACCGTCTCGGCACTTATACAAAACTGTTACCAGCTGCAGAGAAACTGTCTTATTAGGCATTTCAGTGGCTCCTCGACTGTGATATGATGCGTTACAAATACTGTCACTCTTCAGCAAAATGCCTCGCACGTAGATTGGGCTTAAAAAAATACCGGTGTTTTTAAACAAAACACTGTTTTCAAATACTGCGCACAGATGACACGTTGGAAATGAGATTCGCTTCCTACTGTGAAGACTTCTGAGGAAGGGAAGGCTGCCAGACAGGTAGGGCTCTCCTTTAAGGGGCATAAAAGCCCTCCTTTAAAAAACCTGGTCCCGGATATAATATATAATGGAACAGAACAGTTGGGAGTTGGGAGAAGAGTTGGGAGGGAGCCAATGGATTTGACAAATGCAATCTCAAACCTGGAGGCAGAGTAGATGGAGATCAGCTATTCATTTTGGGTACAAGAGATGTGGCTGTTATGGGATGCAGGTGCAGACACATCATCCCTGTTCTCTCCAAATAATGTTTTTTATTGAAGGAAATGAAACCTTCTGTTTCTGCTGTCCTTTCCCATGGAAAGAATTGAACTGTTGTAGAAGCAGGTTGTCGGTTTCATGTCTGTGGACTTTGTGGAAACAACTGGCTAATGACTGTGGAGCCAGAAAGCTAGATCAACAGGTCCAAGTGTTACCAATGTGAAGTCCCTGGTGGCCCATCATACCTGTTCTCCTGGATGAACCATCCTGGACCTTATGAGATCTTGTGAGATTTGGGTGCTGCTATGAGATCTTGGGTGATTTGGGTGCTGCTATCTTGAGTGCCGCCACCAAGATTTTGTGAGCTCCAAGATGGCAGTGCCCAAATGAACCAAAAAGAAGAGGCTGTTGGGATGCTGTGACCACTAAGATCATCATATTTCTTCACAAAAGCTGTTGTGAATTTGATGTTTCCTGCTTAGTCAGATAAAGCATCTCAGATTTGCATTGACAAGAGAAGCTGTGATTTGAGAAACTGTGACTTGCACATCCCTCCTTAAGAGTTGTTAAGAGCGTTGTGTGTTTTTAAGAGTATTTTGTAGCCACAAGAAAGCTCAGCCCCCAAACACAAAGGCAGGAGACTGAAGAGCTTCTCACCTTGCAAGTTGGATGAAAGCAACCAAAGTAGGGAGAAGTTGATCCTTCAGAGCAGACCCTTTCTTTACGTGAAAGGGATTGTGCCTCTTGTGATTTGCTGCTCCTCTAAAGTGGCTACGGCACTATAAATCACATTTTAAGAGAAGAACAATTTAGGTACAGAGCAAAAGGGCGAATTCAGAGAGTCTGGAAAGCACCTGAATTTTTGCAGAATCACTTAACCCTGACCCCTTTTTCTGTGTGGCACAGCTACTCAAGTGCATGATTAATATTAAGTGCATGATTAATATTAGGAATATGATACCTTGGAGGAGAGCCTGCTTAAGGAAAACCTAAGTATTTCAATTAATTCTATCAGCCATCTCACTCTGGTAAGCATTTAATGACTGCAAAGCAAGGTGGGAGACATTATCTATCACCGGGCGATGAAAGCCAGAGCTCTTTAAAAATGATGTAGTTTAGAAAAATATACCTTTTACTAGACCTGCATATAATCTGAAAGTGGTTTTAATATTGTTGGTGAAATCTTTGCCTCATTAGCATTCACTCTTTTTCTGAAGTCCTGTGCCGGTGGGATTGCAGCTCAATCAGGGCCACCTGTGAAATATGTTTGTGGGTTCATACAACTGGCAGAGGTTTGAAGTACATGCACATGTATTGGGGGGTTCTCACTGTGCCTGTTAACCAGTAGGCCAGGGTTTGAGACCGGGGTTCCCACAAGACAAGGTGCGCTCCTATCCTTAGCTCAGCTCTGTGACACAGCTGGAACCAATCGTATTGGCTCTGCCTTTCCATTGGACTATTTCAGTGCTGTGGAGAGGGGGGATTTGCTGCTTGGGTAACAGCCTATCCTCCATATCAATCTACCTAGGCATTTGTGCTTTGCATGCAGCATCAAGCACGATACCATAGTCTTTCAAGACTGATGGATGCCAAGGTATGGATCAAAAGGAGCACGTAAGCAGATTAGAACAGCCCATTTTCAACCACTGCGCCATGGCACACTGGTGTGCTGTGAGCGGTCCACTGTGCCTGTTAACCAGTAGGCCAGGGTTTGAGACCGGGGTTCCCACAAGACAAGGTGCGCTCCTGTCCTTAGCCCAGCTCTGTAACACTTGTGCCATACAAGTATGGCACATACATACAACACTTGTGCCATACAAGTATGGTGGACGGTCTGTTTCAGGTCTTTCAGTCTCCCAGGGATAGGGAGATGAAAGAAAAAAGGGGGTAAAAGACCCCACTAAGAACCCCTAAAGGGTGTTCTTTCAGCTGCTTCTGCCGAAGGCGAAGGTCAGTCTGGGGATCTCTGGTTGCCCCTCCCCACAGGAAGTCTTTCAGCTGACCTACGCCTACCTGAGCGGGATGAGTAACCCAAAGTAGAAGACTGACCCCACCATGGATGTACCACCGGAGAACCATAGTCTTTCAAGACTGATGGATGCCAAGGTATGGATCAAAGGAGCAAGTAAGCAGATCAGAACAGCCCATTTTCGACCACTGCGCCATGGCACACTGGTGTGCTGCGAGGGGTCCGCAGGTGTGCCATACAAGTATGGTGGATGGTCTGTTTCAGGGCTATTGGAGGATGTGAGCCTCCTAACAACAACAAAGTGTGCCTTGACAATTTTACCACCTTGTCAGTGTACCTCGAAATGAAAAATATTGAAAATTGCTGTGTTAAAGGCATTGTTGTCCTGTGTAAACTCTGTGTAAACTCTCATTTTGAATAATATGTGGTGTTGATATTCTGATTCACACAAGAGGACTCATCCTGGTGCCCTGCAAGTTTATTGTTTCCTCTCTTTTCTACAGTTGAGAAGGTTGGGTCCAGTGGCTCCCAGGGAATCATGGAAGCCAGACAGGGGCTTGAGAGATTGGCAAGATCTCACTTGTGCTGGAATATGGGGATACAGCTGTAACCTCATTATTATCAATACCAGGTTCCCCCTGCTTTCTGACAGTACATTTTCTAATAATCTGCTCTTTCAACACCTTTCAGTTATACCCAGAAATCATTTATTCAACACATGTTCCGCTCTTTCAACCTCTCTGTACTGTTCCAAAGGCTAAAATTGTTCTCACTCATGTGGATTTGCCTGTAACACCGTGAATTAAACTGTTTTGGCGTTCATGCGCGCAAGCATGTATGGCCACTTTGGCTCATGCTCTATTCCCATTTCTGAAGAAGTTAATGAGAATCCATTTGCAGAAATCTTTATGTGATACCAGATATTTGCAAGATCAAAAAGGAATTAGCTAGAAAAGCATCAGAAGTAACATTGGCAAGCTAAAAAAAAAGACTGGGTATCACTTTTCAGACATTTCCACTTTTCATCACAGCTTTGGTCCCTAACCTGTCAAATTATGTTGCCTCATGTGACAAATTAATCCATTCCAGAGGCATGTTTGTTACATGAAATGTTCATGAAGCAGATTTTCCCATAGGACATAATGGGAATTCAGGGCACAATCCAGAGTAACTATGGGAGCACGTAAGAGACATTATGTGCACCCGTAAGTTACTGCATCACCTAGTGAAAACCTATGGGAAATTCATATTGCAATCCAGAGTAACTTGTTCTTACTCCGGAGCAAGGACTCCCCCTAGTTACTCTGGATTTCACCCTCAGACAATTGGTTCCACAACTAAAAAAATATTTATATAAAAATATTAACTGGATGTAAAAATGATGACAAAACACTGGAATTGAATTCAAAACATGCATTCAATGTGCATGATCCTATGAAGGCTACTTAGGCTGCAATCAAAGATCATAGAATCATAGATACTTTCCTGGGAGTAAGACCCATTCAACACACTTGGGCTTACTTCTGGGTAGACATGGTTAGGAGGCTGCAATCAAAGACACTTTCAAAGTGTCTCCCCACTTTCTCCTTCTCTCCATCCTGAGCCTCTCTCTCTCTCTGCTCCCTTCTGGCAGTCCTGAGCTGCCTCCCTCCTCTCCACTGCTCTTCTCTCCCTCTGCCCAGCGGATGCCCAGCCACAGGAGGAACGACGCGGAAGTGTCGCTTTCGCTACGGGCAGGCGTGCTAGGCATCTCTGATGTTTTTTAAAAGGGCTGCCGGCCAGCGCGTCTGCCCTAACTGTCAATGAGTGTGTCTGTTATATGAAGCAGAATCCTAGAGGAATTTTTCTTTGTTATGTGGAACATACTTTACGTGAGGCACTTGTTACGTGAGGCACCACTGTATATATAAAACCTGTATCTATAAAACACCTGTTTCTATAAAGCCAAGTGCCATCAAAGAGGAATAAGATACATGAGAGGAGAACATCTCTTCTGAGACTCACAGTATGGCACACACACATAAAAAAGCATGCATTTCTTATGTGCAGGATCCGCTAAAACTCACGTTTAATCAGCTAATCTTAAGTCAATCAAGAGACAGTCCCAATTATCCTTTCATGTTTCTGCATGAAGAGCTAGCAGGTGTCAGACACCTAGGTCTAGGAGGTTTCATCTTGCCCATAAACATTGATGCCCCACACCCCTATTTTTTCACCATCCATCCCTTGGCACTGTTTGGTCTGGCAGAGGCTGGCACTTCTAGGCAACAGTTTTTTTCGGATAGTTGGAAGTCTTTAAAAGGAGATGCGTGGCGAGGTTTGTGATCCCCACTAATTCAAACTTCCAAGATTCTCATCGCTTCCTCCCATAAAGGTTAACACATCCCAGAGTGTACGTACTCTTTAATGAAGTAATTATGAAATTGGCATTACGTAATGAGGCAATATGTTCTAAGAATAAATATTTATGAAGCGACTCTAAGGATAGACATTGCATTTGATTAAACTTCCATATCCCATATGTTCTTCATTAGGTTCACTGTAAGTACTAAAGTAAGAAGGCACACAAAAGAGACACTTGCTGGTGCAAGTGGGCTTGCTGAGGACGCATGTGCAGCAGATATTTATCTATTCCAATTTATTTGTAGATACTCATTTTACATAATATTTAATTATAGATGTGTATAGAGTGTAGATCTAGCTTCTTCTCATTGCTATAATGCCAGCTGCTTGGTCCAACGCAATGAAGCGGCTGCATGGGATTGAATATACAGTATTTACTCAAATATAATGCTCACCTTTTTCAGCTGAATTCAGTCTCCAAAATCAGGGTGCACATTAGATTCAATGTTAATTAGAATTGAGTAAATACAGTGTTTTGATTATAAGTAGAGGGTGTGCATTATACTTGATGGCACATTATATTTGAGTAAATACAGTAACTGGTCATCGAATATAACTGGTAAGACAGGAATAGGATTGCACCCTAATTCACAGTGCTTTTTGTGAATTATGAGTCTATTGTCCTGAGCAGCTCAGGGTAGTATGTCCGTCTCCCGTCTTACCTTCTCAACCAGGGCTCTGAGGTTGATAGGTTAGGTTGTGCAACTGCTGCTATCTACTCTAATGGTTTTCAATTCTTTAGGAGCAAGACCCACTTTTTAGAATGATGATCAGTCAGGATCCAGTGGTATGATGTCATTAAACTAGAATTGGTATCATCATTAAACTAGAACTAGAAGCGACATCGCAAGTGGTTAAGTCACTGTGCCTGTTAACCAGCAGGCCAGGGTTCGAGACCTGGGTTGGCCCCACAAGACAGGGTGAGCTCCTGTCCTTAGCCCAGCTCTGCGACGCAGCTGGATCCAGTCGTATTGGCTCTGCCTTTCCATTGGACTAATTCAGTGGTGTGGAGAGGGGGGATTTACTTCTTGGGTAACAGCCTATCCCCCATAACAATCTAACCCAGGTCTTTGTGCTTCACATGCAGCGTATGCAGAGCCGAGCACGATACCATAGTCTTCCAAGACTGACAGAGGCCTGCATTTTTTTAATCAGGAAAACTTTTAACATGACAAAATTAAGTAAATTAAATTTTACATAAGCTTAAACAATTATTTACTATACTTAAACTTTTATTTAAAATAAAGGCTGCAATCCTATCCACACTGACTGTCATAGGGTGCAATCCAGAGTAACTACGGGGAGTCCTTGCTCTGACGTGAGAGCAATTTACTCTGGATTGCAATATGAATTTCTTATAGGTTTTTCACTAGGTGGTACTGTAACCATGTCAATGTAAATGTCTCTTACATGCTCCTGTGGTTACTCTGGATTGTTGGGATAGTTAAAAGAATATGCAGAGCCTCTTAAAAGTAGAGCTGTACCTTCCAGGAGGACACAGATCTTCTGTGTACCTTCTTAGGTACCTTCTTAGCGGTACCTTCTTAGCCACAGATCTTCCTGTTACATATTTTGTTTGTCATATTAGCAACACACTTCAGCTTTGTACTTGTAAGCTCTTCTATAAATTACTCCTCAGCTACCTACTTCGTTGCACACCGATAGTAGCCTTGGGCTGTAATCCAAAAGACACATTCCTGGGAGTAAGATCCATTGAACACAATGGGGCTTACTTTTGAGTAGACATGTGCTCTAAGTGCCTTTTGGTGAAACCACAGAGCCTTTCCACCATCTCCTCGTTGTAGTTATGTGTTTGGCTTGAGGTATTCTGAAGATGGAAGAGGCAATGAATTGCTCTTATTACCTTAATCATCACAAGATTGCTGAATAAGCTTCACTCCGTCATACCAGAAATCACGTCCCAGCAGCTGCTACAGCTCTTTTCAGATTGGCTGCTCTTTCCAAGGAGCCAGGATACAAGTCAATCAATATAAAAGGCATTACGACTGCACAGAGTATCATGCACAACAGACTCCTGCCTACAGTTCAGCCTCTTGATTGTATCTCTGGAGAGTTTACACATCTGATGTGAATTAATAACAGGAATAGGATCCTTGGAGGTATTTTTCATTGCAAATGCAAATCAGAGCATTTCACTCGCTTCTTCCCAAAATACCTTCCTTGCACCAGTTTCTCACCCTCCGTTTTGTTCCAGGGCTTGAGGTTATATTCAAAGTAGGAAGAGATGAGGGACTGAATATAGTTATGCAGACTGCTGAACAACAACAAAAATTGGCCTGAATGTTACTCCAGGGATTCAACGCAGCGGGAACTTGGACTACTCCAGGCAGGTTGTCCAATGCACCATCTTCTGCCAGCCCCTCTGAAACAGGAAATAAACCAGTAATTATCAGTGCTGCAATTTTCAACCTGATTGGCAGCTTTTACACATACATTGACAATTAATTTTTGGTGTATAATGCTCACCACAGGACCCTTCTATCTACCACTTAGCAGGCACTGTGGGTGGTGCAAGCGGTTAAGGCGCTGTGCCTGTTAACCAGCAGGCCAGGGTTCAAGACCCGGGTTGGTCCCACAAGACAGGGTGAGCTCCTGTCCTTAGCCCAGCTCTGTGACGCCAGCTGGATCCAATCGTATCAGCTCTGCCTTTCCATTGGACTAATTCAGTGGCGTGGAGAGGGGGATTTGCTGCTTGGGTAACAGCCTCTCCTCCATAACAATCTAACCCAGGCTTTCGTGCTTCGCATGCAGCGTATGCAGCACCGAGCACGATACCATAGTCTTTCAAGACTGACAGAGGCCTGCTTTTAAGGGGAGCAGTACAGCTCAATTGACCATCGGCTTCGTTTACCATGAATATAGGATTTTCATTTGTATGATACACAAGCTTCCCCCCTCAAAAAAAAAAAAAAATAATCTGATGGACCAAAAAAAAATCAAAAATAATTTTATTTAAGGGTTTTTTAGCCCATATTTCCCATGCCAAAAGAAAAGTTCAAGTGGCTTGCAAAGCTTCCCGGGCGACCTTGTCACTCATTCTGAACCCCACATGTGTGCAACTTCTGCAGGGCTCAGAAGAGCTTTCGGAGACCAGAGGGGGGACAACTCCTGCATCTGTTGGTTCAGATATTGGTGGTAAAGGTCCCCCTGAATGTTAACTGCCATTTGTTTCCGACTATAGGGTGTGGTGCTCATCCTTGTTTACAAGCCTTTAGAGCCAGCGTTGTCCAAAGGCACTTCCGTGGTCATGGGGCCGGCATGACTATACGCCAAGGCGCACTGAATGCTGTTACCTTTCCCACCAAGGTGGTATGTATTTATCTACTTGCATTTACATGCTTTCAAACTACTAGGTTGGCAGGAACTGGACTAAGGACAGGAGCTCATCCCATCTTGTGGGGACCCGGGTCTCGAACCCTGGCCTGCTGGTTAACAGGCACAGTGTCTTAACCACTAGGTTCAGGAACAGAACCACCCAGGTGGCATGCCTGCATTCATTAAGGCTAGGATCCAATACACATTTTTGTGGGTCCATTGATCACTTTGGGGGACTTCTGAGTAGGCAATCAGTAAGACAATCAGCAGACCTTGGAACAACGCTTTGCAGGAAGTGATGAGTATCCTTGCTCTACTTTTCCATTCTAACAATACTATTTCTTGTAGGACTGATTCAGACTTCTGTTCCAGTTCATCAAGGCAGATCTTAACTTTTTTCCCCCAAGAACTTATGTGAAGGATCATGTACAGGTTTGTATGTCTAATGAATACACAGACGCACAAATGAATTAATGATCAGTTTTTCGATAGAACAGTATACAATGGATTAACCCTCCTCCCACACACAGACACTTGATCACAGCTAAAAGGCAAGAAGTGGTTAACCCAGTGATTTTCAACCAGTGTGTCATGGCCACAGGTGTGCCGCGGATAGTCCTCAGGTGTGCCGTGGGAATTTGGAGACTGACATTCATTAATAGGAAAATTGGGGGATTTGAACAGTCTGGTGTGCCTTGTCAGTGGTAGAAACAACTGATGGTGTGCCTTGACAATTTCAGTGCCTTGTTAAGTGTGCTGTAGATGAAAAAGGTTGAAAATGACTGGGTTAATCAGTAGGTTAATTTAACTATAATTAAACATGTCTTCGATCAGTGGGCCTTATCAAAAATGCTACTGCTAAGGTGACCCTTATGGGACAGTTCATGCTGCAGAATGTTATTAGGGACTTGATCAACCTTGGCAGTCTCATCCCCAGTGCCAGCTCTTTGGATCTAGACACATCATCCAAAAAGAAGGCCAATCTTTTGAAGTGTTTTGCCACAAGGGCACTCCACCAACACACTATCCAACTGTCAGCTAAACTGATCATCACTTTTCCATGGGTGTGAAATATGGGCAGATGGCTGCAGGCATATCCAGCAACTTGAAAGATTTCACGGAAATTATCTTGTAGATCTCCTGGCAAGATAGAAGTGTCAGATTTCACAACTGTTAAGAGGAAAACAAAATACAACAGAGCATTAAGGCATTGATCATTATAGACCAGGTCTGATATACGTGTGGTGTGTATTACAAATGACCTGACCGATATTGGACTTCTTGAGAATTGAGGCAGTATAGGAAATTTTTAGAGTCTGGCTGTTACTAGTTCTGGCATTGTGTATGCTTTGTGAGTTGTGGAACTGTAATTGAATTCATAATACAAAGCAGGCCTCCGTCAGTCTTGAGAGACTATGGTATCGTGCTCTGCGCTGCATACGCTGCATGTGAAGCTCAAAAGCCTGGGTTGGATTGTTATGGAGGATAGGCTGTTACCCAAGCAGTAAATCCCCCCTCTCCACGCCACTGAATTAGTCCAATGGAAAGGCAGAGCCGATACGATTGGATCCAGCTGGCGTCGCAGGCTAAGGACAGGCGCTCACCCTGTCTTGTGGGGCCGACCCGGGTCTCGAACCCTGGCCTGCTAGTTAATGGGCACAGCGTCTTAACCTCTTGAGTCACCCACAGCTGATGAATTCATAATAATAACAATATATTATAGGAGCAATAGAGTGCTATACTAGTTTCCCATGTTATTCACAAAGGTTAAGTTCCAGAACATCCCGTGGGTAAAAAAACTCCATGGATTAAAAAAATGGAAAAATAGGTTTAAAAATCCATTTACCAGGCTTAATGGAATAAGGAAGTGACTCAATATCTGCAGGGGTCTGAAGACTGGAATGATTGCTTGCGCAACTGCCTCTCTACAACAGTAGCAAAGCAGTTTTTTAAACTGGCTGCTCACGTTGAGTCAAATGCATGCATAAAAAATCAGAGTGTAACTAGGTTGAACCTGTCAACATTGTACAGAACACTATGATCCTGTATGTTCACCATGCTACCCTTTCTCATTTGTTCTGATGGTGTAAAATATTCCACAGACAAGCATATGGACACCAACATTTGCTCTAGCTTTGATTGAAGAAGCCTACTATGACCTAAGACCTGGACAGGCAGTGAGGAAGCATGGGATGAATTTGTAGGTTGCTGTATGTTCAGTTGAAAAGGGGAATAAGCCTAGTTCAGAAGGCATGGGTGGTTAATGGGTTTCCTATGAGTCAATAACCTTTGAAGCAGAAATATAAGTAGCTGCCCTCAGGCTTGAAAACAGGGACATAGGAAGCTGCTTTATACAGACCGAGATCATTGGTCCATTCAGCCCAATATTGTCTACACTCTCAAAACAGACTATTCAGAATTTCAGGCATGGAAATTTCCTGTTTTAAAGTAATGGGGATTGAATCTGATCACAGAAAACTGTCTACATTCTAAATTGGACCATTGATCTAACTAGTCAATCATCCAGACTGACAGTGGCTTTTCAAGATTTCAGAGGGTAATTTTGCTCCACCTCCCCTAAAGAAGGTATCCAGGGACCTTTTGCATGTACTCTAACCACCGGACTAACCCTACAATCCAGAGTAACTATGGGAGCATGTAAGAGGTCGATGTAGTTACGACACCACCAGGTGAAAACCTATGGGAAATTCATATTGCAATCTAGAGTAAATTGTTCTTACAATTTTGAGCAAGGACTCCTCGTAGTTACTCTGGATTACACCCTAAGATCCCTCCTTGACTGGATTAAAGGCATGGGCCTGATCTTGGTGATAATCTTTCACACTGAGTTACCCAGCCAGTTCAAGACTGCAACCCCAAAGAGTATTCCTTTCCTGGAGTAAGACCCATTTAACAAAGTGGATGGAAAGATAATATAAAATGGACAGTGGATAGATGGAACTGTTATCTATATGAATGGATACAGTCCAATGTTCTGTCGCAAATTTTGAAAAAAAAAAAAACACAACCTGGGAACTTAATATAGAGAAAATAAAGAAGAGATGGTAAGAATGGGTAAGAAAGGGGAATGCAAGAGAGGATAGTTTTGTAAGGGTTCAGAAAATTTGTTCTTGGTTATACATATAATATTAAGGTATATAGGTATTGATGAAAGGAGGTCATAAAAAGATTTTGTGGTGTTCTCTCAATAAATAGTTTTTTTTTTGTATGAAGTTGCTTCTAAGGGGGGAGGGAAATTCGGGAATAAGGCTGCAATCCTAAAGACACTTTCCTAGGAGTAAGACCCATTGAAAACAATGGGGCTTACTTTTGAGTAGACATGGTTAGGATTGTATACTAAGGTACAGAGGATGTAAACAGAAATAGAGTTATACATAGAGTATGTGATGTACTGTAACTGTGGACAAAATCCAGAGTAACTATGGGGAGTCCTTGCTCTAATAAGAGCAACTTACACTGGATTGCAATATGAATTTCCCATAGGTTTTTACTAGGTGGTGCAGTAACTATGGGTGCACATAAAGTCTCTTACGTGCTCCCGTAGTTACTCTGGATTTGGGGGTATGGAACATGCATAGGATATACAGGTTAAGATATGTGTACATTTGTGTACATATTTGTATACATTTATTTCTTATATTAAAAAAAATTAAATTAAAAAAACTTTTGAGTAGACATGGTTAGGATTGTGTTCTAAGACATTTAAGTCAATACATGATTTGAACATATCCATTTATATCGAGCTACTTTAGTATTTTCACAGCAACTTACATTGTTTTGAAATAAAACAGAGACCAATTTTAATGTGCTCAATGACTGCTTTATATTGTAACATTTTAAACTTGTACCACCAGGAATTGACAGAATAAAAAGAATATAATCTCTCAGGTTTGTTTTTTTTAAATTAGCCATTACAGAAGATATTCCCCTTGCCCATCTGAAACATATTTGACACTTCAGAGTTAACCCCCATAAAAACCCCTGAACTTTGTTGCACAAAGTGACTTCAAAATTATGTCAAGAGATATTAAATAAACTACACAATATTATTCAAAGCAAAAAGGAAAAAGCCAACTTTTAAAAGAAAATTTGGAAACCGCTGATGACCAAGTTCTGGAATTACCAAAACAGGGTTTACTTTGTAATTAGGGATGTTGCCATTACACAGTTTAAACTGGGAATGTACTTTTGAAATCTGAATCTAAAGTATTTAAGGCTACCATCCAGATCAGAGGTATGTGGTTAGCCTGCAGTGAAATCAATTAGTTTTACAACTGCAGTTTGTTCTGTATTTAAGCTGATATTGCAGCTTCAGTATCAGATTGGAGGTGGCAGAGGGCATTAAGATAAGCAGGCCAGAGAGAATCTTTCAGTGTTTTATGGTACAACTGCAGTTTTCAGAAACTGCAGCAGAAATGTGACATAGTTAAGTGCACATATTGTGAATAACACTTTAATTCTTTTTGTTTTGATGACTGGTAAGAAGCAAGAGCAGGTTGCACCTGGATAGATGCTCATGAGCAATTCAATCAGGTATTCATGGATCTGGCAGCTGCATTTTCAGTCATTTGCAGCTGCTGGGACTATGGGGACCCATTGCAAATATGTTCAAAAGATTTTTTTTAAAGCCCCCAATAATTTGCCAGATTGTCATGCAGAGCTTTTGCTGCATTTGCAGGACTCCAGGCAGCCTCTTGGTCTCCCTCCAGTCTCTTCTGGGTTGTACGGAAGCCCTTGTCTCCGTCCAGCTTTGCCCACTATTACGAGGGGATTAAAAAAAACCTTCTGAACATGCTTGGATTAGGTCCTCAGTATCCATGGGGAGGGAGTGTCCTCCTGCACATATGATATTGGGGTACATGTGTACTTTAAAGAGCATTAGTGATTGTGTGTGCAGAGGGGAAGTTGTAGTGGTGTTTGCTAATTTGGAGTATGAGATATTATATGTTAAATTTATGGTACATGCAAAGGAAAATATGTGGAGCTTACTTATTTGAACCTATAGTAATCTAAAGCTAAAAGACATTGTGGCACATGGATGGGATGTAAGAGAAGTTTCAACCATTTGCTTTCTTTAAACAGTTAATTCTAGACAACATACAAGACACTTTGGCTGCATCATAGTGCTCAGGTGAGGCAAGTTTTTACTTAACACAACGTGTCTTTTGTTCTCCAATTCAGCGAAAACATTGTGAGTGACACAACGACAGCACTTGTGCAGTTATCAACAGATTCCATCCTCCCATAATTATGTGGATATTAATATCACATTTCACATAAGTAAATTGTCTGCCCCATCCCTATAATTTTCAAACACTTTTGATATTTTTAAAGGGGATAGAAGGTTATATGGATGTATAGGTTAAAATGGAGGTTGAAAGATTTCTTGTAGGCAATCAGCTTAAAAAATCTATTGCCGAATCAGTTCCACAGCTGAAACAGTACACAGATGAATGGGCTAAGCATCCTCTCTGTATCTGCAAGGCTGTAGAAATGCTTTTAACAGCTCAGTAGGGCAAAGACCCCAAAACTGACCTTCCAGAGAACCAATTCAGACATTTTCTAGAAAGCATTACTAGGCCTGGAAAGATTTGTTCCATGCTGTGCTTTTTCTGCATGTGTGAACTGCAGTCTAACCTTTTGAAGTGCTGCTGATATTCCTCGTGGCTCTGAGTTTCTCTGCAGAGTGGAGGAACATTTGCCTACATAGTGGCTCTGAGGTTTCTTGCAAGTACCTCTATTTTCAATGGTAAAAAAGCAGAATAAATTTTCCACTAAGATTAAGATTCCCTGAATACTTAAGTGGTGCAAAATTATAAGCAACAAAGTTTGCTATCTGAGTTGTTGAAAGCAATTTAATCCTGAAACCAGACTAAATGTTGATCTGGATGATCAGTTGGGGATGTCCCCAGCAAATGCTACACTCTGCAGAAAATTGTGCCATTGAGATGGCAGAGGGCGAGGCACTGAAAACCATGAGTTCCCAACTCATTGGTTATGGATATTCAAGAAATCTGCACACTGGTTAATGCTCAGGAGAGATCCCATAGCTGTAAAAAACAGTGTTTCTTAGCTTCATGAAGGTCTCTGGAATCAGTGATCAAACCTATCAAATTTAAAGGCGAGGTTGTGATGCAAAATACATGTTTTAAGGTCTGAAGTATATAGATGTTAGAAATCTACAAATAAAAACGAATAAGAGATTCGAGAGGTGACCATGTGATGCCAATATCTCGTCTGGGCTTGTGTTCTATATATTCTAAGGGGGAGAGGAAGAGAAGGAGGGAATCTGCAGGTATCTAAACTGCACTCTGAGGTAGTACATATACTTATTTATGCAGATATAAATGCTAAAGAACTAAGCTTATACATTTATGTATATTTAAGCTGCAAAATAGTGGTCAGTAGCAATAGGCAAGTTTCACTTTCAACAATCTAAATAAAAATATAGATCCACCATAAAGTGAATGTCACTTTGGGGCTTGCTTTATAAAGAATACCATAGTGGTTTTTTGTTTGTTTTTTAAAGTGGCTTTAACTAAAAGGGCTTCATATTTGGCAGGGATTTTCTTTTCCTTTGCACACCGTGTTATGAGAAGGTCAGGATTTAAGATGCCGGGAGGGGAAGGATATTTGCAGGATCATAGCCTGCTAAATGGTACATAAAATGTGCTGCACATTTTCCAGGACACAGACACACTCACACACCATGTGCATATACAGAGCAGTATGTGTATCTGAGTAGTGGCTAGAGAATAACAAAGTCTTCCACTAGGGTCAGTTATTTTAAGAAGCAGAATGTGTCTGTGTGTGCATGTGTGTGTTTGTACTGAAAAATAACTCGTTTCATGTATCTTTTTTGAGAGATTCATGGAACATTTTTGAGAGATGCAAAATTGGGAAACCATACAAAATGATAGTTGCATCCAAGTTTAAAATATATATTCCTATCAATATTCTGAACTATATTATATTCATAGTATGTTAAAATAAATGGATGTTACATTTTTAAGTGGTATGTAAATGACTGCAAAATGCTACAGTGATATACCTTGCGCAAACATCAAGCTGGTCTACCTCCCTTTGCTTCCCAGGAAGATGGTGGATAGTTTATTTTTGAATACAAATATATAGGTGGATAAAGTTCTTTGATTTTTTTTACACTGATGATTAGAAAATAAGGCAAGTGCAGCTAAGAAAAAAGTGCTAGAGCCTCTAGACTGCACACATGTATTTCACCATATGGTGAACATGAGAGTCATAACATTTTGTTTAAAATCTGCATTTTATGGAGAATGAAAAGTTATCAAAAGACTCTGTGATCCAACATAACATTCAGAAAATATTTTAGACTTTATAAATACACCCCGTATTTACACATACCTTCTTTTAGCCTATTTTCTTACTTTAGAAATAACAGAACATGTCCATTAAATTACATAAATGTTTCAAATGCAGAATAAGAAGACTAGGGATGTAAAGAACCTGTAATCTCAGGAAATCTTTAGGGCTGTTTAGAATTTGCCAGAATTTGGTTCTTTAAATTCTCATTGCCAACTACCAGGCTGCTCAAAAACAATGTCAGGAAATGAAAAATGGTGCAGTCATAATAATTAATGCTACAGTTTAAAAAAAATCTCTGGTGTACTAAGAGGTTATGCTCACAGATGCTCTGATAATTGCTTTAACATTTTGGCTGTTTAAATTTCTAGTAAGTTACTTATGTCATTTCTGAGACTCAGTATATTGCTAAAGAACTGCATGTTAGAAAATACATTAGATTTGGCATTTATGTATGACTCTTTCTGAGTCTATGTGAATTAACAAATGTAGATGGGCAATAAAAAGCTATTCTATTTATTCATATTAATAAGTTCAGACAGGAGGGAGGTAAATACAGGAATTTTGATGAAATAAACCTAGATCTATGTAGATTTGTTATTGGACAGAAGACAGATCTCCAAAAAGTATGTAAATTATGCAATTTGATACTTTATGGTTTAGGACAATGACAATTTAACCCTTAAATCTCAAAGACTAAATGCAGACAGTCAGGGATGGCTCCACAGATGGGCCAATATGCCCCAGTTAACACCAAGTGCAGGGAGACTCCAATGATGGAGCTACTAATGTTGGGCTCTATGCTAAAAGCTTACCGGACAACTTTAGGAAAACAGAACCAGTTGACTGTCACATTCATGCTGACATTCCTACCAGTAGTTTGTGCACTCGGTCTAGAAAGTCTGAGTTTAAATCTCAGCTTTATCACAAGACTGACCGTTGCTTTTGAACCTGTGATGGAGGCTTAAGAAAACCTCACATAGACTTTGTGAGTAACTGGGAGGAAACATGGCGTGTGCAATATTGCACTGTTTATCCTTTCTCTGCCTAGGAAAATTTGCATTTTGTTTAATATTGCACAGTTTTCCTGATAAGTACAGGAACATACATTGGGAAATATTAATGGAAGCAAGTTCATTTGGCTGCCATAAGGATTTGGTCCCACCGATGCAGTTAGTACTGAGTTCAAAACAGATTGCAAAGAAAACAACAAAAATGGATTGATAGCTTTGCTCATCAGTTGGCTGAATTTTGAGTCCTTGCTGACCTGAAGTTAACCTCCTTTCCCTATGGACTGCTATGGCATTGAATACTCTCGACCAGTCACTTACTATCCCGTATTAACATGGTCCCTGTAAGCAACTGGTGCAAATAACTGGTGTGGGGTTTATGCCTCAGTAAATGAACCTATATAATCACCAGCAGAGGAGGGGGAACAGGCATTTTATCATGTTGCATGCAGGATAGAAAAGTTTTGACAGTGTTGCCAAATCTTTCCCAGAGGTAAGATAACACTGGGAATGTGGGAGCAGCAATTTTAGAGTATGTTACAAAATAAACACATTTAAACCACATGTATCAAATTGGTGGCCTGCTGGCTAACGAGAACGACAATAAATTCAGAATGGTCCAGTTATATCTTGGGGTGATGTAAGGTGACAGAGGGTTTTAGTGGATGGCCTGGGTCACCTCAACCAGGTCTAGCCCAACTCTTGTAGAGAGTGTACCTTGAGAGTCAAGTCCTGAATACCTGAATATTAATAGACTGTGTCTTTGAAAGCTTAATCAAAGGCAAAGGAATGTCAGAACCATCAAAACAGGACAGGTCTAAGAATTTTTTTCTCCAAAATATCTGTATAAAGTTCATATATAAGTGCATAATTAGAAAATACATCTTTAAATATAGTTAAAAACATATTCTGCAAATGATATGGTTTAACTTTGGTACAATCCTATGTTCTAGTTCTCTATTTTTTAAAAAATTTGTAACTTTTTTTAAGCAGTGATAAGCTATATATCTTGTCCACAATGAAGGCTGTAGATTTCTGATAAAGTTAACCACAACCAAAATAGCTGAATTCATAATGCTTAAAATTTAGATAAGATTCTAAGGAAAATGATGGGCTGTACAGGCTTTCTCAAGCTTACAAAAATGGATCTCGTACGATGTGTGCAATATCAGCTCATATCTGAATTCATTAATATGCAATTTTTTTCCTTTCATGTCAAAATAAGAACTACAAGTGGACTCCCTGTTGTCTTTCATTGACTTGATCTTTTGACCATACTTGTTTTTAGCAACTACTGTGCTATAAATTTTTTTTAACCTTAGTTCATATACACCTTTTCCCTCACACTAAGGGCACAGCCCTGAGCGCAAGCCCCACCAAAATTAAGCCAAGCTGCTCAAAACAATGCTAGATTATGGCATCACCTGCCAGTTTAACAATAGCAAGTAATACTAAAGGAGACAG
Source organism: Cryptoblepharus egeriae (assembly GCA_030015325.1). Classification (NCBI taxonomy): domain Eukaryota; kingdom Metazoa; phylum Chordata; class Lepidosauria; order Squamata; family Scincidae; genus Cryptoblepharus; species Cryptoblepharus egeriae. Next base: position 12,171,703 of record JAREYC010000016.1, on the reverse strand, counting down.
AGAACTGTATATTTTAACACTGCTGACAGCTCTTGAAGATGGTATTAGTAATATACAGTAAGAGTCCATTTTTATTTTTTGCAGAATAACTTTTTTGTAAAAATATTTATTCTTCTGGTTGCTATTCCCTGGAATTCATTTGACTTTCATTACTGATCACTGTTGCTCTTCACCCACACTTAGTGCTCTTCACATGTCTCCACTGGAAGGAAATAAAAACCACTTCTCCAGTTCTTTGGCATGGGGGACAGGGAAGAATTCATACTGCTGTGATAGCTCCATTGTGGCGGGAACGTGACCTTTCCAAAGTTACTCGTCTGTTATCTGGAATACAAAAGGGAAAAGGAGGGAAAACGGTAAAACAAAACAGCGTAACGTTTTAAAACATGGATATTGCAACATCAAGAGTTTTCAAGCAGCTGTGAAAATAATTTCAAATGAATATATAAATAAATTACTAGGAGGATGGATCAGAGAGGTTCCTGCATACAGTTTTCAGGCGGAGTTCAAGAGTTCTGCAATCAGCAATAAATTACTTTCCCGATCAAAGTTGCTGGGGTGATAAAAGCATTGGCAGAATCCTGCAGCACTCTCCCCTTGGAAATAGCAGATGACAACTAAAATGATGGGGGGAGAGTGTTGCTATATAAAGAACCCTCACTGCCCAGTAAGCTTTGGGAAAGAGCAAGGCACGTCATCTCTTTTTGACATGGGGAAAATTCATCAGGCCTTACATAAAGTGGAAATTGATGAGATAGATACTATTCCTTTCTCACAGACCCCACCCAGCACAATGCAGAGATAACATCTTCAATTTGGTGCAAGTAAATCTGCCATTTCCTACACAACCTCCTGGACAGCTTCTGCAGGCTCTATTATATATAGTAAATTATTGCAATGAATAATCATCTTGCAAGAATAACCAATCCTAAGATAAAAGTGCTCAGCAAAATTTTAAAGAGAATTTTTTTAAATGAACATGCTATTTCCTCAGATTTATTTAGGAGCAGTGAATGCAATGGGTGAAATAGACATAGGCATGCTACGGGTTATCTGAATAGTATGTCTGAAAAGGCTGTTAAGAACTTGTGCAGAGGAAGCAAGGTGTAACAAGAGCCATAAGATGAGTATGGGGGTAGTTTTCTCCCTCTGTAAATAGAGGGAAGCAAGAATGAGGAAGGAAGCCTGGACTTACTTTCTAAACATCCAACAATGCACAACAGTGACCTACCGTTCAGGTGAGAGAGGCAAGAACACAGATCTGCAATTCAGATTTTGTACTGTATTCTGATTTACCCTTCAACAGATCTTGACGGACAGAGCTTATGCAAACATTGGGGAAATAAGTGCATATCTACCTCTTTAAAATGACCCTAATTGGTGATAATGTCTACATCATCCCTACCCTTGGATTAAAGAGGTCCAGGAATTTGTCTAACGGCTGTGCAAACAGCCCGAGGAATATTCTCTTTGGGACCATCCTGTTGACAGAATGCATAACTGGACTTCTGAATTTTTAAATTAACACCTGCAACTGTGCTCCTAAAATAAATTTTTTCCATTGTATCTAGAAAGTTAAATGTCTGAAGTAGAAATTGGAGAAAGAAAAACATGTTCCAGGCCAAGGAGAAGTTTCCAGCTATTGATACAATCTAGAGTAACTATGGGATCTTTTACACTGACGTAGTTATGGTGCCATCTATGGGAAAACTATGAGAAATGCATGGAGCAATCCAGAGTAAGTGCCTCTTACGTCTTCCTGTAGTTACTCTGGATTGTATCCAGTAATTTTCAGTTGATTTGGTAGTTCAAATTTCAAGGGAAAATGCAGAGTGAAAGCTTTTAGAAAAGAAAATGAATTAAAATAACGTGTATAAGAGATGTCACAATTAAAACTAGTGTTAGCTGAGCTTTAGCAATAGAAATGGCTATAGAGAAAACACAATAGTTTGAGAAGCTTTCACTAGACTGGATGATTACAGAGTTTTGTTTTTTAGCTTTTTGGCCATAACTTTGATAGGAAGGAGATATTTCAAAATGGATTTTTGCATTGGATTCTGCTCTTAAATACGCATCCAACGAAATATGATGGGGTACTGCACACTGTCGCAAAGTTGCATTTTTGGGATGCACATCTCCTGTTGTGCATCATGTTCCAGGCTGCACTACCTGCACCCCTGTAGCACAAGGTGATTTAGAGAAGGGTGATTTTTATGAATATCTTCCCTCTGCAGTTTCCTGTACCATCCGAATAACAAATATTTAGGGGTTACAAATGGCTCTAAAGAGGAGGAGAGATTGGGGAAACTCACCAATATTAAACTATCTCTTCTGCAAACAACATTTACACAGCAGAAGAGTACCCTAGGGTAATCTTCAGATTACTAGACAGCTAACTTAAAGCCTACTGTGTAGTATATTTGTACTGCTAATACTTGTACTCTGCAAGCAACTCATATAAAAAAATCAGAGATCTTTTTGAAGGAAAATTCAGAGAAAATGTGATCCACTAAACACTGCTAAAACTTTAGTGTTTTAGGATCCTACACAGTGTTCCAGAAGTCAACCATGAGTTCACATACCCAAGTCCAGCTAGGCACAAGGTGCATCACAACTCACAGTTCAATTCTCATCATTATTATCAAGCTGATACAGTAAGAGGAAATGATTCAAATGGAAAGAAAAACATTGGGTATATACAAAATTGTTTCACCTGTGTAAGAGCCGATAATGGGTAAGCTTGGTGTTCGTAGTTGCAAGAACTTTTAGTGTCCAGAATCTACCCAAGATAGTCCTTTTAATCTGTGCCAATTCATATTTAATATATATAATTATTCAGGACTTATTGGGCACTGACAACAGGTTGTATAGTAAATCAGAGTACACCGAATCCTTGCTTTAATGGACCTCAATTTAACAGACCAGAAAATTTCTGCTTCATTGAAAACTAGTTGTTAATGTTTTGGGGCATCCACATGTCTACTGACATAAAGGCACTTGGAATTTACAGACTTTTGGCATTAATTGACACTTCTCACCCCACCAGTCACTGTGAATGCCTTTCTTTTCTTTGACTAATTCTGTAAGAGGTCATTTTAAGTATTGAATGTATAAAAGCCAGACCAAGTATCAATTTATTCTCAAATGATTTAGCACAGATTACTGATGAAGGGAGTTTCCTGTCTTTAGAATATACCTGATTAAGGTTGGTTTCTCCTTTGGCTACATAGCCAGACCCAGTTGTGCTGCTTGGGTGAAGGGATCCCCTTTGAAAGACTTCTGTAAAGAGCTGCTCTGCCACTTACTCCTTTAGCAGAAGGAATGTGGTCAAGCAAATATTTGGGAGGGAGGCTAGAAAGGTTAGGTGTCACCCCACAGGTTGTACAGCACCGACTGTGGTGCTGATCCGTTTCTAAGCCAAATAGCCAGCACTGTCTGGAAACACCTCCCCTCGTCATGTGGCAGGCATGCTTAAATGCTAAAGTTCATGGAACACTGTTCCCTTCCCACCAAGGTGGTACCTCTTAATCTACTTGCAAAGTAGAAAAGGTAGAGAAATTGCAAGTGTGCACAACAAATCTGCAGTCCCTTTATAGGAAGCCACCACATGCTGAGTTTATCTGTCTAGCTTCTTATTTTACTGGCACAGTTATCCAAGGTTTCAGGCATTAATGTTCCCCAGTGCTACCTGGGTATGGTTGAACCTGGGACTTGCACGCCATAAAAGGCAAGGGTGCAACCTTCTGGGCAATAGACCAGCTATTAAAGCTACATTTTGGAGACTCGGGGGAAGGTAGACTATTCTCTCCAAGGTCCTGAAATTCTTTTGAAATTTCTGTTGATTTATGATGTCTAGAGACTGCAAGCCCTGGAAGTACCATGAATAAGTTGCTTACAACAGACTTAGCCAGTGTATCCTGCTTTATCTGTTCCAAGAAGATACAGCAGGAACACACACACAAAACAGTGTTAATGTGCCTAGAAACAGCAGTAGCCCCGAAGGAATGACAACTAAGAGCTATAAAGATAAGTCTCTTAAACTGTACTGTTACAAACAAAAAAGTCCTCAGTTAGTGAACAGTTCCAATACTATCTGCGCTGGGGGAAAAAACATTAGTAGCATGTTAAAATGTATTGGATATCAGTTAATCACAAGCACAAAAATTATGGGGACAATTCTTGTAACAACTGATACAAAATGTAAATGAGCAAGCTTGTGGGTGGTAACTGTGATTTTGTAACAAAACCCGTTATGTTAAGCAGCAAATCTGTGATGCGCCCCACTGGTGATCCTAAAGGCAGTCAGTATTTTGCTGTCACTAATGTGGACATCACTATATCAGAAGCTAAAGCTGCATTACAATCTTAGCAATTAACCAAAAGTTTGAGTTGCTCCAATTCTTCCTGCAAACTTCACAGCCTCCAGATGACATCTCCTAAATGCTCTTTTTGTTTCTTTGATTTAACTGAAGCTATATAGAGCAGTGAAGCTGAACAAGGCAAGTGCTGGAATGTAGACAAAAAAGCAACCACTAACAATAACTTGAAATGTTTACATGTGGTGGTAGGTGAGGCAGTTCATTACTCCAAAAATATGTTAGTGGGGCATTCCCAGTTCTCCTGGAAGGATTTGTATTCAGTAGTAGAAGTGAAAATGTTTGGAGATCAGTCTTAAACACTACTACATATACAATTCACACTTGAAGGCAGTGTGTGAATGGACCCATAGACGATGCTGAAGTAGCTTTACCACCTCATCAATTCTCTTCTTAAGTTTTATCTGTGTTTAATCTGTGTAACCCAGATATATACTAATTAACCAGTGGTGCAGCTGAAGGGTGTGCAAAGCTTAGAGTTGCAGGAAGTCTCACTGCAGTGTGCAAGTGGGCCCTCTCCCTCTCCTCTGAAAGTCAGGAATTCATCACTGTTTTGCTCTCATAGTCAGAATGGCTTTAAAGGGCAGGGGGAGGCTCCCTACAAAACTTAGTGGTTTGTACCCCCTCTAGCTATGCCACTGGTAATAACAAATATGCAGCAAACTATCGTTTTAAAGCTTATTGATTACATAGGTTGCAATCCTAAACTCCAGTTAGGCTGGCCTAAGACCCTGCATTAGTGCTGCGCTGACCTGGGGGTGTCACAAAAGTGCCGCAAGGCACTTCTGCACCCCGTGGGGGAGGGTTAGGCCAGCACACAGACATGTGCTTGCCTCCCTATGTCACCACAGGAATGCGAAGACCGATGAGTTGTGCCAGCCTAGGTTAGGATTGTACCCACAGAATAAATTTCAGAAGAAATCCTTTTGTTACAAAACAAACTTTTTATTACCAACTGACACTTTCCAGGAAATTTCAAAACTATTGACAGATGTTGTTATTGACTCTGCAACTTCTGTGATTCTGGATGAATTTCAAACATTTTTTCCCCTGGAAAACTTTCCTTTTTTCAAACTGTCAAAAAGCACAGAAAACTCAACACAGACTTTCATTTTAATTGTTAAACCTATTTCAAGCACATTTTGACATTGTAATAAAATGTGCCAAGCTGGAGATGCTATGAATATATTATGTCCAATATGCAAATACAATGTAACTGCCTTCATTCATTTGCTGGCTGCATCAGGAATGACTGTTGTTCTTGTAGCAGCCAAAAGACATCAATACTCCCGTGTGTATTTCTAGTTCGTGGGATGCCAGCAGGGGAAGATTTACTTTGCTTATGAGCACTCCCCTGCAATGCTACTACCTCTTGGACTCTCAGTTCATTTATGTGACTAGAGCTGTTCAATCTATGGAATGCAGGAGGACCTCAAACTCCCACATACCAGCAATTACAATATCCATCCCTCTGTGTAGCTAAACTGTCCACTTGGCTTTCGGATCTTTTTTCAATCTTCCATACAACACTCTCCAGCTTCTGAAAACTGAAGGAATTTCTCAAGAGACAGAGTGGTATTTGAGTTCCCCATGCCTGAGAATTAAATGAAGAATTGCCCTGACCAGGTTTTGCTCTCCAGATTGCATTAACAAGATTTGGATGTGCTGCACTAGAGACACAAAGGTGTTCTTGGTGTTGCTTGTGAAAACACACTTAGAGAGCAACTCTGGGCAGCTCAGAAGGGGGAATGCAGTGTGTGGGAGTATGTGATGCTCTGTTCCCCCAAGGGAAAGGAGCATCTATTTGCCGCAATGTCTTCCTTGGATTACAGTTGCCTAGTCCAACTCCTACAGGTGTTGGACTGTAGGAGTTGGACACCAAAATGGACAGAAACAGAATAGCAATGTCTTTGCCAATCATAGAATCTTAGAGTTGGAAGGGACCTAGTAGGTCATCTACTCCAACCCCCTGCCTGTAGCAGGAAATCCTCCTAGAGCATCCCCGACAGGTGCTTGTTGAGCCTCTGTTTGAGGATCCCCAGTGAGGGAGAGTCCACCACCTCCTTTGGCAATCTGTTTCACTGTTCTCCTTTGATAATAGTCCCTGTGTAGAGGAAAGAGCACTATTTGGAAGAAGGAATTCTATTCCAGTCCCAGGCATGTGTAGGGCTTTATGCAGGGTTTCCATAGCACAATGAGCTTCTGTATACAACACACAAACACAGACACACAGGTAAATACAAAAACTGCTCTGTTTACTTTTACCTTCACTTTTCAACCTCTTGCAATCTAGAAGACGAAGATATGCAAGAAGATGAGTCACCCACAGAAACAAGTGTGGAAAGGTGGCCACAGCTTAATAACCTCTTATTTCAAAAGAAATGTACAGATTGGGACATGTTTTCCCCTTGATTGTGGAGTGTTGTGAGCTGAATGCAACATCAGGTGTGCTTTTAAATCCCACATTTCCCAAAGAATTCATAAAGTTAAATATCTAGGGTGCCTTACACTCATTTTATGCATCCCAGAAGTCAGATGAAATATTTTCAGTGCTGTCATGACAGAACAATATATAAACTATAAATAAAAAGCCAGGCATCATGAATGTACAATAGATAGAGGTAAGATGCTGAAGTCTCTTTAACAATGAAAACATAGCAAGAGCTCCACCTTAGAGTAATTTTCATTGAAACAGCAGTGAAGATGGGAGAAAACACCCTTGTAAAGGCATTTGTAGAGCCTTACCTTTGGGAGGCAATGAAAGCATTTGCATCAAATATTTATTTGTTGCTTCATTTAAAACTTTGCTCACTGGAAAAGCTTAATGAGATACACATCTAGTTTTATGGAAGACCCCGGGGACAACAGACATACAATTCTGGGGAACTTTAGTACAATATAAGCAATACAAAAAAAAAAATCTTACAACACAGTAGCTGAGAATAGTCCCTAGCATGTTTAATTTTCTGCTTAAAGACTTTATTAGGAGATTAAAATTGCTGAAAACCTAAGGAAGAAACAGCAGTGCCAGAGGACTAGATGGCAGTGATTTCTAAAATGTTTGCTGCAGCTTCCCAGGGAGATGTGTAATCCTTGCAAAAAACTCACCGCCCCATACAACATACAGGATTGGAGCCCTAACACGGAGCTGCGGCCAACGGCCCAATTGGTCAAGTGAACTGCAAATCAAGAAAGTTTGTTAACCACAGCTGCAGGGTAGTAATTCTTGGTTTCTAACCAGAAGTGAAAAACATTTAGCATTTGCAGAATGTATCCGTTGTGGGACACCTTGTGGCTTTGTTGTTAAAGGTGCTGTGCCTGTTGATTTGAAGATGAAGCAACATCCTGGTGACAGACCCCTGCGACAGGCTGGCCAGATTTCCCCATATCCATCTAAAGCGGACCCTGCCAGAGGCAAGAAAAACGCTAAGAAAATGATTTTTTGTGGGAGTAAAATTTCAAGAATATTTGTGGGCCTCAGGGATGGCTGGACACCAATTGTTACTACTAGGCATCAGTTGACAGGGACTGGAGGGCACCAGGGGGTAGGGGTGGGGAGCAGCAGGCACCAACAGGCACTGGGCATTCCTACTGGGTAGATGACACCATTGGGCAGCAGGCACTACTGTGCAGTGGGAAGAGGGCAACAAGCACCAACAGGCATCATCAGCCAGCAAAAACTTCTGGGCACTGTGGATCCCTATTGGGCACCTCCGGGCAGTGGACATTGGGCACCAGACACTGTACACCGGGCACTATCAGGCAGCAGCGGGCACCATCAGACATCTCTATTGGGAAACAGTCTCAGGGTAACAGTAGGCTGTCTCAGGGCATCAAATTGGTTCTTAGTGGGTCCTTACATCAATGAAGGAATACGCCCCCCCCCCCAAATTTCATGCTTCTAGATGTAGTTGGCACTTCTCTCTCTCTCTCTCTCTCTCTCTCTCTCTCTCTCTCTGTGTGTGTGTGTGTGTGTGTGTGTGTGTAAGTGCCAACTGGTTTTGGTCTGCAAATCTCATCTGCTTTGACTCTGCAAATCTCATCTGCTGTACATTTTGAAGTACAGATTTGTTAAAATAGAAATACTTTGCTTAGCAAACCACAGAACAATTCTTTGTAGCACAGTTTACTGATGTGGTGTAATATGGGGAAAATCACAATCCAAAGGACGTATCTGTTTACCTACAGATTTATATTCTGCCTTATGGATACCGAAGAAAACTCCGAGGTGATGCTACAAAAAAATAGTGATTAACAAAACAAACCCAATTCTCTCTGTGTGTGTCCCCCTTTCCTGTTACTGTTTTTTATCTTGCTGTTCTCAGGCATTGAATGGTCAATCTTTCTCTCTCTCTCTTGGTCACGTTGTCAGAGAGAGAGAGAACAGGACCAGCAGAGTAAAAAAGTGAGGGGACAGCTTGTCTGTTAAAATGAAAAAGTTCTGATGGGGTGACAGTAAGGCTGACCTGCAACGTCCACAAAAACAGCTAATGGACCAGAGCATGACAGGTAAGGCAGCTGGCTTCTGGATAGATGTGTTTCTTGGATTCCAGCAAGTATAGGATTATAGCCTCCTGCTTCAGTAACCTTGTGTTTTCCCACTTCTCACCTATGGTTCCCCTCTACATTGGGACCTCTTTCCTCCCTTCCGTCTGTGATGCATCCTGCTTCTCGAACCACTGATTAAACAACTGAAACAGCCTGAAATTGTTGCCAGTGTTTTTATTCCAGGGATTTTCCAACCAGGCTCTGCATTTGAAATTCATCTGTAACAAGAACTATACAACAGGTTGTTAAAGATGAACCACACTTTCTGAAAGCTGTTGTGCTTCTATGCCTCCAAAGCACAAGACTGATTCATTACACCCCAATGTCTACATCCAATCAGTACCTTACATTCCAATCTTACAAGTGGGGAAGGCCTGAAAACTCATTTTATCATCCAATTTCCTTTTCTTTTTCAGAACTACACCTTTCATTTTACCTGTCAAAGCTGAAGGGTGGGGTGAGGATGGCGTTTCAGCAACAGCATGAGTATGGGGGGCAGATGGCTCCAAACTCTTTGGTAAGCCTTAAGGCCATCTGTGGGTAAACTGAGATCAGAAAAGATTCCAAAGCAAGTAATCCATACTCCATTCCTTAGAACTGGCAACTACTTTTCTCATTATCTCTTCTGAACTTGCAGATCAATACAACAGACCCCAGAATTGTATCTTGCTGATTTATTAAATTTCTAAGTGACTGTGAGACTAAAAAGAGATTTTTGAAAGCATTCACCTTGTGGTATTTTCTATCTTTCTTTTTTTTTTGGTTAATTAGTATTTTAAACACAAACTTTCCTTTTAAAGGGGCAACAGTTTGAATAAGGCCTCCTAAAATGCACTAGAAAATAAATCTGAACATAACCTTTTAGAATCAACTTCAGGTGACATTTATTGGGATTAGTTTCCTTTGAAACCAGAACTTAGAAAAAGATCAAGGGACACAACATGCCAGCATGCTGCTTGGATGATAACTATGGGGTGCTTGCCTTCTATAAGGTAGGGCTCAAGAATGTCTTCGTCATGGCTGAAATGTTACCAGCGTGATAAGGTCGAGAATTTTAAATGAACTTGATTTTGACTCTTCCATTTGTGGGTTTTTGTGGCTTTCATAACCAGTCTTAGGACTTTATGCTAACAATTTGATTGAGGAAATAAATCCTACTGGCTCAGGCTGCAATATAAGCAACATGAATCAGTATGTAATTATATGCTAACAAATCCTTATTGCTTTTTGAACACCCAAATTAAATTTACTAAATGTGGAAGGAACTAGTTAATTTCTTTTAGATTTTCCTGCACTTACCAGGGGACAAGAGAGGGCTGTGGGTGGCGCAAGCAGTTGAGACACTGTGCCTGTAAACCAGCAGGCCAAGGTTTGAGACCCTGGTCGGCCCCACAAGACAGGGTGAGCTCCTGTCCTTAGCCCAGCTCTGCGACACCAGCTGGATCCAATCGTATTGGCTCTGCCTTTCCATTGGACTAATTCAGTGGTGTGGAGAGGGGGGATTTGCTGCTTGGGGAACAGCCTATCCTCCATAACAATCCAACCCAGGCTTTCGTGCTTCACATGCAGCGTATGCAGCGCCGAGCACGATACCATAGTCTTCCAAGACTGATGGAGGCTTGCTTTTTTTTCTAGAATTAGAAACAAATGCTTATACAGTGATCCAGAGTAAGTATCTCTTATGTCTTCCCGTAGTTACTCTGGATTGTAGGTTCAGTTTCCATAAAGATATTTCATTAATTTGAGTCAGATTGAGCTGTTATTTTCAGAGATCCTACTCAGCTTTGGCAGCATTGGTTTAGGATGGTTTCAGTAGAAGGAACAAAAATGAGGACCATAAACACTGGACAACAGCTCTGTTGTCATCCATTCTTTCCCCAAAAGGTAACACAAGTTCTGTAATCACTACAGCAAAATAGAAATGTGATGATTTGCAAATGTGCAGTGTAGTCCCCCTTACTCTGAAGTAACAATCACTGTGACTTGCTTGTGTTCTGTGAAAAGATCTTTGCTGGGGACATTTTCCTTTAAAGGAAAAGAAAAACACAATCTTGAAATTTTCTGTCTATTTCATACTCCAAATTTAACTTTGCTTCCTTCAGAAAACACCACCAGCTGAGAGATGTGCTTTTGAAAAGACTGAAAGCTCTTCTACTTCCAAGGCTGTTGCCATGTTAAGTCTTATTTGGAAACCCTACCACGTGCCTGCCTCAAGGGTTACAAGACAAATCAATCTTTTTTCTCCTGTCCTCCAAGGGTAATTGGCCTTTAAAATCACACAGGAAAACAGGCCTCTTTGCCAACACAAGCATAGCCATAGACAGCCAGCTTCGGCTTCATTTTGGTTTTCAGCTCCCAGTGAGAATGTTACAAAGCGGGATGGGGCAAAAAGGACAATGAAGAAACTGCTGTATTAGGCAGTTGATGAGTAGATGGAGATTTTGGAAGAACAAGAGCAGTGAGAATAATTGGGAATTTGACTCCAATCACATCATCTTTCAACATCATCTAGTCTGTTTGTTTCATAAGATTTGCAGTGAACTACACAATGACTCATCTCTACACCTGCAGAATTCAACAGCAGCCAGTTATCATTACCACCACTCCCCATCTAGCAGGGGGAAAGGTACACATCTGATTAACACATAAATATGAAAAACCACAAAACATCACAGTTTTATGTTATTTGCACCATTTTACTTGATTGGGAAGACTTACAAACTTCTTTTTGCAGCTTTGGAGATAGATTGGAATTTGGCAGAAACTAGAAACCTGTAGGAATTCATATCTCCTTACCTCATCGTCAGTAGTATAGGACAGTCGGACCTTGGTATCTGCAGGGATCCATTCCCAGAACCCTTAATGATACCAAAACTTGCATATAATGAATTGGCAGGTTGGTCCAATATTAGATTCAAATGCAGTTAGAGATGTTGGGCAAAATCCAGAGCAGTTACGGGTCCATGCAGTTATGTCACCCTCTAGTGTTATCTTATGGAAAGTCACCTTACCTGCTCTGGAGCAAAGGGCTTAATTTTACTTTAGGGTATGGGCCGTCATCTGGTTGTGTCCATGGGTTTCCAAGGTCTGCAGAAGTTGCCCTCAAACAATTGCCCTCTGGTCGAGTCAGAAAGACTCAGGTAACAATCCAGAGTAACTACGGGACCTTTTCCACCAACGTAGTTATGGTGCCACCTATGGGAAATGCATAGAGCAATCCAGAGTAAGTGCCTCTTATGTCTTCCGGTAGTTACTCTGGATTGTAGGTTCAGTTTCCATAAAAAACAGAGATCTTGGCACCACCAAAAGCCTTCCTGAGACCAAAGACTAAATGAGATCAAAGACTAAATGGGCGCTATGAAAGAATGTCAAGTTTGAAACAGAGGAGGAAGAACATAATCCTTAAGTTAATCTACATCTCTAGATTACGTCTCTACATCTCTAGAGCCATAATATATCCATAAATAGTATCCAGGAGTAAACCTTATGCTGACGCTCTATAATCATGCAGAGTTTGTACTCTCACAATCTCCAACATAAGACGTTTTTGCACTTCCCCTTCTATTGTGTTTAAAGTATTATTTGTGCAATGACTTGGAGGAAATATTCAGAATTATTACTCCTTGTGAGAGAACATCTGGACAAACTTCAACTGTGAGTTACCTTTTGCTTTCTATTGTTAAGGCACGTAAGAAAACAATCCATATTACTAATGCAATGCATGAAAACATTCTGCAAACATTAGGGAAAAAAATATTATTCCTAATGTTTGCATACCTATGAATGAAGATTGAATATTCCATTAAAATACAACAGACCCTACAAATAAAACTTGATTGGGATGGGGGAGACAGAAAGCAGTTTTGGAAAAAATACAGGATCAAATCCCTTTGGAACACTGTATTGAAACTCTTTCACTAAACCTTTAATGTGAATTTGCTCAGTGGGACTGTGTATACAGGTGTAGAACAATTATTAGATTTGATATCTGAATGCATCCAGGTTCCCATTAGAGCTTCAATGCTTCAATGACCCCATTATTTTTCTTCTAGTACTCCCAGACCTGATCAACTTAATTATTCTGACTAGTGAAACATTTAGGACATGAATTTCTGATTTGTTTGAAACCAAATGGGACAACGGAAAGTGCACCATTAAAAAAAAAACAACCCCACAGACACACAGAAAAGAGGAGGAAAAAATGGCTTCTGCAATGTCTCAGAGCTTGGAAACAGGGCAGGTAAATGACAACACTATAAATTATAGTAGCAACTATATTGTATTGAAATTCCTTTTCTGTTTAGAATGAAATTTTCCCCTGCCATTTTCACCTGGAGTTTCACACCCTAAGTTCTAGTCCAACTGAATAGGGAGGGAACTCAATGCAGCATGGGTGTCTGTGTGAATAATTTTTTAAAAAGATGTAGGCATCCTCTAAAAGCCAAATGCAGGGAAAGGAGTCTTCTTGTAGGCATCCTCAGGAAAGCCATATGCTTGTAGGAGTCTTCTTGTTTTGAATGTTCCCTGAGACATCGGATGGGTTGCTGTGAGATATAGGGCGCAATCCAGAGTAATTATAGGGAGTCCTTGCTCCGGAGTAAGAACAATTTACTCTGGCTTGCAATATGAATTTCCCATAGGTTTTCACTAGGTGGTGTAGTAACTACGGGTGCACGTAATGTCTCTTACGTGCTCCCATAGTTACTCTGCTTTATAGCCATAAATAGCTTAACTAGATGGGCCTTTGGCCAGATTCCTTTTCTGTTTATAGTGGAGGCTCTTCTTAGGTCTATATAAATAGCGGAGGCTCTTCTTATGTCTATATAAGCATGTAACCAATATATAAGAAGCTCAGCACAAGTGGAGTACAAGTCCAACAATCTGTACCTGCCATTCTAGTGGCTTCTGGGGACATCCAAGACTGGGGTTGATATATCACCCATCCTCTTCCAGGGAATTCAGGGGAAAAATCTTTTTTTTAAAGTGGTCTGGTCAAGATAAGTTAAAGAAGGGATAGAAGTATCTCCAAGGAAAGTTATTTGGATTAGATTGGGGGAATTGGGGAAGAGAGAAGGAGCAGAATACACACACCAGGATGATGACTATGAGCTCTTGGTTGTGGGTATATGATCTTACACACTTCTAAGCTATCCTGCATCTGTAACACGTTATAAATCATATTAACAACTACAATGCTCTGAGGGTGACCAACTTTCAAATACTACTGTCTCACATGCTCATATACACAGATTACCCATTTGGAGACACCTTAGCTGAAACCCTTTGACACCCTAAGCATTTTTCCTTAAAATAATCCAGTGCTTTGGAACATGTCAAATACTCAAGAAATGAAAAAGCAACAAAAGAGCAACAGAGAGGAACAAATCTCATGGTTTTTATCTCTTAAAATACACACAAAAATTCAAGTACACAAAATAATTCCTTTCCCAGTTGGTAGTTCCATACCTTTTAATAGCTATACTATAATAAAAAGAATATCTACTAGCTGAAAGAAACCTTTTGGTGGCCCTGATTCTTCTTCCATGATAATAATGACATATCCTCTATCAGTCATCTATCATCTGCACACCTCCTACCATGACTATTTGCACTGGCCATTAAAGTACCAATTGCAAGGCCACACAATTTCCGTGAAGACCAAAGTGGGCCCTGAATCTTAACTAAACAAGAAGGAGTCATGGTAGCATAATAAAATCTGGAAGCATTTGATCTTTAAAAATAAAAATAAAAACAAGACTGACACTAGAGTGGCCGCATCTAATGATATGTACCAGCTGCTGAGCAGGCGATAAATGTGTTTATGTCTACTTAGATAGCCATCATTTTACGATCCCATCTGATTCTCTCTTTCTTCTCTTAAGAAAGAAAGTTAAGTCAGGGCACAGGAGACCAGCACCAGCTCCTGCTTGAAGGCATTTCCTGACATCAGCTTTCACTTTGCACTCCAATTGCAAGTACAAGATTTGACAAAACACACAGAGCACTGCGATAAAGCTCTTCACGTCCCATCCAGAACTGCCTGACAGGAGTCAATACTGATTCTTTCACAAGGCTGCAATAAAAATAATAATGATGATAAAAAAGCTGCAAGATAAAGTCCATGGGAAAATTTTTTAGCAATGCCTTACGATAGTTTATTAAAAGAGGGTGTAAAATGCATTTGGCTCAGCAGGATGTCTCCCCCACTCCATCCTGGCTCAAACTCAATCACTTTTAGCAGCTGACAGCTCTCTACCAGAATTATTAAATTAGTTGCTCAGGCACAGATATTCTCCTTGTTGCATACAGTGTACAATATGAAAGCACTGAATTCAAAGCTGGGGAAGAGGGGCAGGGGTGGGAAAGTGAATAGCTCTTTCCTACAGGAGAATGTGTATGTGCATTAGATAGGAACTGCATTAGGAGAAAACGGCTCCCGTGCTTTTCTTTCAAGCCCACAATTACTGACAGTCCCTGTCAAAGGCAAATAACTTTCCCCATCTGCCTGCACTAGCCTCACCTCTTGTATTTTTAATGCCCTAGAAACAAATTCATGCCATAAAAAATACAAGTTGCAATTTTGCAATAGCCAGCAATCTACATGTAAAATGAAATATTTTTAATAATACAATAAAGACAAGCTATCCATAATTATTATTTTTAGAATAAAATATCAACATTTTTTATTCATGCCTAGACTAACATTAGCAATTCAGCAGTTTGCAATATTTAAATGGAGTTGAATATGCTATGAGGAAACTGCATCATTCGTGTCCATGCGGCTGTTGCAAGGAATAATCATTAGTGTCCCATTGAGTTCATCATCTAATGCTGGAGATCTATCTGGGTCTGGCTGGATAGATGCTTGTCACTTACCTGTGGCTTCCCATACACACTTACCTATAGGGAAACACTAAATATTGTATGTGTCTTCAGCGATAAATTATTTGTGATCAGAGCATTACAAAATGAGAGGCCTTTCCTTTTTTCAAGGAGTAATTTGGAAGATGAAACTAACATTTCATGTCATAATAACTCAGCCCAAGAATTACTTATGTCTCCTTTTTTGGTGGAAAGAAAACATTGCTCTCACCAGCTCAGAACTCAATGAAAAATGTTCTTCACAGCCAAGCCTCACACTGCCCTTTCCATAGCTTGGGTGAAAATGCTGAATTATGTAAAGTCCTGCTTCTTGACACTTGCATTGTCACCTCAATGCAAAGCAAAAGGTTGAGACTTGCAGCAGCAGTCAGTGGGAGGAATGATACTGAGAGTATCATTACCCAAGCCCTGAGAATAAGTTAGCATTGGTGTGAAAGGTTGCACTTGAGTTGCCAAGGTCTTAGGATTAGGCTGCAATCCTAAAGACACTTTCCTGGGAGTAAGACCCAGTGAACATAATGGGGCTAACTTTTGAGTAGACATTGTTAGGACCGTGCTCTTAACCACTGTGACTTAAAGGATGGTCTGGAAGAACCCGTCTCAAAAGTGAGGTTGCATTTTCCCAGAGTTGCATCAAAAGTGAACAGTCTAAAAAGTGAGGTAGCACTTGTAATGGTCAAGTCAGCCAAAGAAGGGCAATCCTTGGCAGCAGCTAAAGTTTGTCAGTTGTATCCGATCAGAATAAGATAGTAGTTCCCAAACTAGTCTGCAACACAACTAGTATCCTAATTTTTGTTGGGATGCAAAACTGACAGGGAAGATTGGACTATGTACACCTACCAAGGTAGTGGCTGCAATCCTAAAGACACTTTCCTGCAAGTAAGACCCATTGAACACAATGGGGCTAACTATTGAGTAGACATGGTTAGGATTGCACTCTATGTACACCTACTATGGGGGGAGGAGCACAGCTGCCAAAACACCATTATAGCCACACCCTTTGGCATTTCTAGATTAGGAAGCAGCCTCTGGTGCCTGTAAGAAGTTTAGGAACCACTTGGGTAGTTACATGGAATCTGTGGAACAATATGAAACACACAAACTCGTACAACGATCAGTAATTATCTGGCTTAAGACCATCCCTAATTTTCTTGTCAATGCATGCAAAAACAGATTAGTTCCAAATGACTCATTGTGAGTTTCTGGATGAATTGTATGTATTTCCGTAATTTCTTCTACACCTATTTTCACAGGAGTACAACAGTTTCTGATGAGAAACACTTGAATGCATCCTATTTCCATTACATTCAGTAATGGGTTTTCTGTGGGGTCAGCAGCACGTTTTCAAAACTTCCCAATCTATATATATTTTCTCTCTCTCACACACACACCCAAACTTCTGGATAATATGAACAAGTAACTTTTTTAAATGAGCATTTTTTCAGTGGTCTGAACTGAAAATTGCAAAGCACTGACATTTGAAATAGGCCTTTTGCTGCATTAGGAGGGCTTATTTCCTAGTAACATTTCCTTCGCCTATCATCAACCTCATTTATTCTATAGTTAGATGACAGCAAACAGACCCTCTCTCCTCCGTTCTTTCCCCTGTGCCTGGCCACAGGGATGACAGGCATGAGGACAGAATGTCTTCCCCCATACCACTGTACTTGGGGAGCTTTCTGTATAATGGATATCAAATCATCACAAAACTGTTAAGTGCTCCTCCAAGTGCCTGGGCAGGAGACATGGAGAATACTGAGTGGCAACTTCAAATCCCTCGATGCCAGAACTTCCAGCTTTCTGACACCAAAAACTTTTATAAATGCATTGCCACTAATGGAAAGATCTCTGGAGCGGTCGGTGCCAAGGTGAACTTTGCTGATGCCTTTGTCAATCTGTGTGTTTCGAAAACAGGTTTTCGAGATTCATGGAGGCCACACAAACGTAATTTTCATAATACCACAGTCCTGCGTTTCAATTAATTTTCAACGCAACTTTATTTGAATGACAGCTGGATGAAATGAAATGAAAACTTCCTTTCATAAACTCATAATATCAGCTTGTTTTTTGACTTTGAACAAACCATTAACATCAATAAAATAAGATCAAAAGTGTAATCCTGAGATTGTGCTGGGCTGGTGCAACTTCCTTGTGCTGGCTCAGGAGGGTGGCAAACATGACTTAAAACATATTTGCGTCTCCTCTTGAATAAGCTGGGTTGGTGCACAGAGGTACACCAGCCCATGGTGACCTCTGAACCAGCGGAGTTCAGCTGACATGAAGGTATAACAGGTGGGAGGCAGGGAGGAGTCAGGGGATGGATGTTCCTGGGGGTGGGCAGGTGGGGAGCAGGAGGTGGATCCAAGCCCATCTGCTCAAACTTAGGCCATCTCCGGTGGTGGGAAAAGCTTCCCCTTCCCACTGTAGCATAGCAGCAGCCCCTGAATACAGCACAGGCAAGTTGGACTTGCCTTCTGGTGTAAGGCCACAAGTCCTTGTGTTACAGGTTAAAGTGTCGAATATGAGCTTGCCCAACATGTAAGCTGTCTCCCAACCTACTTTTACAAACATCAAGAATTTTGTCAGACCCCACCACCATACAGAAAGAATTTTGTCAACGTTAAGAGTAAAGGTGTCTCCCACATGTTGTCCTGCTAGCTGTGATCAACTCTAGGGTGTGGTGCTCATCCCCATTTCTATGCCAAAGAGCCTGCATTATCCAAAAACACTTCCATGGTCATGTGGCTAGCATGACAATACATCAAGGTGCACATAACTCCATTACCTTCCCACTGAGGTGGTACCTATTTATCTACTTGCATTTAAATAAGTGGTACCTATTTATCTACATGCTTTTGAACTGATGGGATGGCAGGAGCTGGGGAAGGAAGGGACAGGAGTCTTGCAATACTCGGGTCTTGAACTGCTGACCTGCTGATATTCAGGTACAGCACCTTTAACCCCTAAGCACTGCAGCCCTCTAACATTAAGAGTAAGTATCAATTAACTGAAGACATTAAGCTTCCATCTGTCAAGTCAGACAACCGTCCCTCTAAGTGATGAAATGTCTACACTGCCTAACAGTGACTCCCCAGGGTTCGAGACAGAAGTCTTCATGTGCACTTAGATATGTCTTGTATCTGACATCTTCTGCATGCAAAGCAGGTGGCTCTGCCACTAAACTACAATCCAAAATTCATCCCAAGTACATTAGTGAGAAAGTAATGAGAAAGAGCTACAAAATTAAGATCCACATTATTCCAAATTCGTATTGCTAGCATAGGAGTGTGAGTTTCATTCTTCCTGACTGGATATTTGAAAATGTTAAATCCTCTGTATTTAGGTGGCCCAAAATCAACAGTAGGTTCGTTTTTTGTTCTGCAACAGTAATAGAACTGTTCCTCTCTGTTAATTCCTAAAGAAATACAACTGACCTACAGAATCTGTCTCCCATATCTGTCTCCAAAACTGTAATTACCTCCAAGGATATTATTTAACATCTAATCATTGTTTTGAAATTCAATTTTCAGCTCAACTACTTGTACACCTTGTGTTCCAGTAACAGCACTTACAGGCTACCCTATCCATTGCAATAATCTAGTGTATGGTAGCTGAAGAGGGTAAGTCCGCCAGTGTCTTTACAAATAAATCCTATCTACTGCATATGTCAGCCAGAAGTGAGATTCGGGAATGGATGGCTATTAGGCTTAATCAAGACAGATATGGGGAAAGGATCCTTAATGGGAAAGAAAGCAGGTCATATACGGCAGCAGGTTATCTGAGAATGGCAGGGAGAACCAAGGAGCAGAGAAATCAGTGATTTAGGAATTGTTGTGATCAATCAGCATCATTTATTAGAGTCACAATGGTAAAGATGACTCTTTAGCAGCTTGGAGATGTAGATTGTAGTCCTATGACTAATGATTAGAGTAATTCTTAGTTTTCTCTAGTGTTTTTCTCCATTACATTCAAAGACTTGTTTTATTTTTTGCTATTTTTTGCTTTAGGAATTCACTGTGTTTGTCACTTGTAAGATAGTTTTCTTCCATCTCTGGCACACTTCAATTATTTTGGTTGAAATTTAAAAAGCCTCCCAAAATCAATTAGCAGACATTCTCATTTTCTCCCTGACCTAACTTTTTAATAGAGTGAACAACAGCATCAACATACATACAGAACTCCCATACAGAATTGCATATTTTATTGATAGGCTAAATTTTGGAAGTATACTCTTCAGTTGCAATTTTAAATTATCTTAAATGGAGATTGGATAAAACTTCTAAGCTCAATATTGGTTCCTCCATATTTCTTTTGACAACTGAAAGACTAGCATCCTACTTTAGCATACAGAAATAGAATGAAGACAGGCAATTGTAATGAGAGAATGTTGAAATGCAGAGTAATATGCAATTTCATGTGGCCAAAGGGCCATCTAGACTGACATCAATGCTCAGCAAAATCTGGAGGACTTAAATGTGGGAAATTTGGGGAGGGTATTCTTTTTGTAATGTAGGTACCCACTAAGAAACGATTTTTGGACATTCAAACTTTAAGGGGGTGAAAAGGGTTGCAACATGTTTTCCCCCCTATACTTAACAATGAAGACTGACTTATTCACTGACTTCCCACTGCCTACTGCCAATGGCTGGTGGAGCACACTGCACAGTGGTGCATGCTACCTGCTGGTACCTGGTAGGTGTGCGCTGCCTGTCAGTGGCCACCAGTGCCTGATGCTTACCGATGTCTAGTACCCACTGGTGCTTGTTGCCAGCTGGTGGCTGCTGCTGATGCCTGGCAGTGACTGGTACCCGCCTGTGCCAATGGTGCACACCAGTGACTGATACCTGCTGGTGCCTGGTACACAAAAATGTTCTTTAAATTTTAATCCCAGAATGATGGGTAAATTCAGCTAGTATTTAAAAAAAAAACACTGAAATGAATGGGGACCCACTTGAAATTGGCTCATGACCCACCTAGTTGGTTTCAACCCATAGTTTGTGAAATGTTTGAAATAAATATATACGCCAATGTCAGAAAGGTTTCTGGGAAGATTTTAATGCAAATATATTCTTAATCAGGCATGAATTTTGCTTGATTGGAATATTACTATTCAGAATCACAGTGCATCTTTTAACAGTACACTTGCAAGAAAACTTCACCCATAAGGAATTCCTTTTAGAAAGGCACAATAATATAAATCAGGCAATGGTTTGCCCACAATTTTTGCAGTTCTAAATCCAAGGCAGAATGCTGTTACCCATGAAATTTCAGACCAAGGAGGGAAATAAACCTAACATAGCTGAAAGAGAGTGTTTGTAGCTGTGTGATACTTATAGATTTGTCAGAATTAATTGACTGTGGTTCAACCAAGTCCCATTAGTAAGCAAACAAATACTGCAGAAAGCCTAGAAAAAATATAGTTATAGAACTTCTACATTTCCATCTGGTGGCAAGAGAAAGCAACATAGTATGAACCAAATGAAGTGTAACTTGCCCTTGGAGGATGCATGAAGTCTTAGCTAAGCTTAGTGAAATGTCCAGTGAACAGATAGGCCAGTGTCTTTTACCAATTAACCTTATGGATATAACTTGTGCTAGAAGGAATTCTTGGACTGTAGCATGAATGGAAGATGTTTGTACAAAAATTTTGTGTTGCAATCACAATCTGAAGTTCTACGACAAAAAGAAAATTAAAAATCTTGCTTTGCTCAGAACTGCTTTGAGCCTTTAAGAACCCACATTATTATTAGTCACAACCCAATGGCAAATATCAGCAGGGAAGGAATGGTTGTTTGGAAGCAATAACATCTTATTTAACATAAAGCCTGAATGACAGACCAGTTTTCAGTGTTCTCCCTGATTTTGGCCTGATAACTGCTCGTTGCTCCTGAATGGGAGATTATATTCAATTTGCTTCAGTTCTTCTCCAAACAAAGCAATTAAGAAAAACGGTATACAAGGGTAATTATGTAAACCCAGTATAAGGAGAACCTTCTGTAGTACTTTATGACTTTGGATTAATGTCATGAGAATACTTGGTGAGTAGGCAGTTCCACACTGTTCAGAAGACAACTTCAGGGCTCCAGGACCTTTAACAAGTATGCAGAGGAGGAAATTTCAGCAGGTGTAGCTTTTCATCCCACAGATCACAAGCTACACCTGCTGAAATTCCCTCTTTTACACGCTTGTTAAAGATCCAGGAGCCATGAAGTTAAAAGGTTGGACGCTACCGCTTTACATGGAAGATTTGCATTATTACCATCCTTTTACAAAACGCGAAATTATAGTTTTGGTAATGTTGAAGAAAAATTGAATACATATATATATTTTAAAGTCATTGAGTATGTTCTGAACCTTATTACGAAATAAGAGATTTGTTTGCAGAACTATTGATTGCTATTATAGGTAAGCTTTGCTGAAGTGATGAAAGGTTATGTGAAAAGTCAATCAGAAATTACAGAGTTCATGATTACAGCAACATCCAACAAGATGGAAACACAAATTACTCATGTTTTCCTTGCCCCACCCCTGTCATAACTAATATTACAATAAGGGTGCAATCCTAATTTAGGGCAGCACAACTCATGAGTCTTCCTATTCCCGTGGTGATGTAGGAAGGCAAACACCTGTCTGTGCACTATCCTAATCCTTCCCCAAGAGTGGCTCAGAAGTGTCTTAGGACAGATCAGCACATGACTTATGCCAGGGCTTAGGCTGGCCTAACCGGAGGTTAGTATTGCAGCTAAGAGTCTCTGTGTATCCCATTTTTACCAGTGTCCCTACTGATTCCAAAGACTGACAGATTTTCAGAAGTTTGGAGGAATCAACTGTGGAGATAGCAGACAAGATACAGGGTTTTACAAGTGGCTTTTCACCTTGCACATGAGAAAGGAAAGTAATAGGCAACAATGTTTGAATAAAGGCTTACCCAATGCTTTTTTTCTAGGAAAAAAGGTTCAGGTACTCACCATAGAGGTGTAGATGGTCATCCCTATATCACTAATTATGAGCTGTTGGTCAGGGGCAGGTACTGGTGCCAGTACTAGTGAGTTCCCCCAGAAAAAAGCCCTGGGCTTACCCAACTATGGCTGCAATCCTAACCATGTCTACTCAAAAGTAAGCCCATTGTGTTCAATGGGTCTTACTCCCAGGAAAGTGTCTTTAGGATTGCAGCCGAAATCAGAGACAGTTTTCTCTATTCTGTAAGAACTATGAGAAGGTGCCCTCTAAACTCAACCCACTTATGTTGAGCTTGTACACTTTATTTAAAAACAGTCCCTCCATGCACATACACTATCTGGTTTCTAGTCATACCTTAAGTGATTCTATGTGAGTTTTTAGTTTTCATTCTCCATAGGGAAATATATCAAAACTAAAGATAGTGTGGAAAATGGAGATACAGAAACTATACAACTTGTGCATCGATTTTTCCTTCAGTCCTGTCTGCCAGCAGAAATACTGTATTTTACAATAATCTGGGCACAACCCAGTTCTATCCTCCCATTTGAGAGCCTCAGGTAACTCTGTAAAGAGAACTCACCCCAGAGCAGTTACGTGAGGATTAAATAATAGCTTTGTATTGTAGTTCATTTGACTATTGTGTCACTTCACCATCTGATATGATAATAAAATGAAGTTCATGCATTCAATAATTATATGGACTGATGCATGACTATTTGGTTGACAGAACTAAAGCTAGCATTAGTTTGTCATTCATATCTAAACTTTATTTAAGGCCAAATTTTGGCAGATAAATCATATGTTTCACTTTTAGTTACTTCTCTACTTACATTTTTGCGACCTCCTACAAGATGTAGGATGAAGCTATATGAGGAAGAGATAAGTACCAGTATTTTAGGCTACAACTGTATTCTAGGCTATAAATGTGTTCTGGGGAGCAAATCCCACTGAACACAATGGAACTTAATTCTGAGTATACACATGCTGTTTGACTGTGTATGGGTAAATATGTCCCCTGCAGATGAACCGTGTTAGTAGGGAGTGGTGCTCAACCCTGTTTTTTAAGCCACAGAGCCAGCAAAGGCACCTCCAGGATCATATAGCTTGTGTGCATGTGGAACGCTGTTACCTTCCCACCAATGCGGTACCTATTTATCTACTTACATTTACATTCCTTTGAATTGCTTGACTGGCAGGAGTTGGGCATCTCATGGCACCATGACATGGTGCTAAAATTGTCAAGGCACAACCTCAGTTTTTTTACACCATTCTGCTGGTAGAAGGATCAAATTCCCCAATTGCCCAAGGCACACCTGTGGACAATCCGTGGCACATGGTGCACTGGCAGAAATTACATCTATAATATATCAAGTTTAATATAGCAGCTTTACAGCATCAAATTCCTCCAGCCCACTAATAGGCAATAAACTTTAGCTGAATATTCAACTGTTAAGTCCAGTCAAAATGTGTTTGTGCGCCCTTTGACATATTAAATAAGTTGAATTACTTTGAAATTTTAGTATAGCTTAAATGATCTCTTTTTAGCTGGCAGCACACAATTTTTCTCCATTCTTATTTCTTGTTTTAAAAATAATATGCGAAAATGAAAAAAAAACATAACAGATACACTGTATCTTGAACAGCATGAAAACTACTCACTCTCCAGCCAATCTCTGAGGAATGTTAATTGCATGGGATTTTAATTAACAAACAGCACTGATCAATGCTAGGTAAATACAACAGACAATTAAGAACCATCACAGAACACAATGAATTGTGTTTGGTAATGTAGTTATCAAGACTAATTTCACAGGGTGAGGTGCTTTGGTTCTTTACCAATCTGCCACCTGATTTTGTTCAGAATATCAACAACCTATTTCCATCTGCTCAGCACAGGGGTACCTTT
This sequence comes from Cryptoblepharus egeriae, assembly GCA_030015325.1. Lineage (NCBI taxonomy): Eukaryota > Metazoa > Chordata > Lepidosauria > Squamata > Scincidae > Cryptoblepharus > Cryptoblepharus egeriae. The sequence goes on along the minus strand of JAREYC010000016.1, from coordinate 12,147,031 downwards.
TTGGGTTACACAGCATTATCTTAAACATGGAGCTCTGTTTCTTAACAGAAAACCAAAGTTTTGAGAGTCAATGTTATATGAATCACAACCCACCAATCAACAGTTTTGACATAATTGTTGATGTGTTCTGAAACTGACAATCTGTATTAAGTCCCCACTGAAACAGAGCAACAAGTGTAGGTTTACTTGCAGGTAGGCAAACATGCCTCTGAAGACAAGATTGCTCCCATCTACTCAGATTTAGGCTGCTTTGAGATGAATTCGAGTAGAACTATTGCGGTTGCGATATACAGGGTGATTGAAAAGTGAATCCCTATTTTAAAATACTTATAAATTAAAATATAGGAAGTTACTTTTCAATCACCCTGTATTAAAGAACTAGTGAAAATGTAACAGTGTTGCAGAAGTAAAATTTCCCCCATTCACCATCCCCCCACAGGGCATCGCACAACCCCCCCCATGCACAATACCCCGTACAACATCCCCCCATGTGCACCATCTACCCATGTGCAACACCCCCCATCTGCACTGTCTCTCCATGCATATGGGGTTTTGAACTAGACTTTGAGGGGAAGGGGATGGCTGTGGGATGCCCAGAGGATTGGTTTGGGGCCAACTCTTCATCCCCAGAACCAGGACCTTGTGGAGCAAGAGAGGCCATGATGAATGACACCACCTTACCCCCAGACAGAACAGAAAATAATTTTTGTTTAAACAATCAATAGTCTCCCAGAAAGATGCCTCCTCCGCATTAGAAAAGACACTTTACCCACAAGAGGCACTCACATGCGCTGGCCCTGAATATTGGGCAACAAAAAAAGCAGGCCCGGATCCAGGTAGGCCCAAGATAGGAGTCTAGTGTCGCTGCGTGTGCTGCCTCAGACAGCTTCAATCCGGCTGTGGATGGACTGCTCAGGGAGCTGCTGTTCACCATGGTCCTTGCCTCTGGTGATCCCCTCCCTCAGCGGCAGGTGTGCCCAGAGGCTGCAGCGAGAAGTGATGCTTCCCTGCACATGTGGCAACTCTTAGTGGGGTCTCTGGGGCCCATGGCCGCACCACTCGCCGGGGCAGGGATGTGGGGAGGCGGCCGGACTATACGGGGAGGAGACTTCATCTAGTCTGACCACAAAAATGCTCCACAAGTCGGAGGGGCTAACCCAGCTTGTGAATGTCTCTCTTTTCCTGGCCTCCAGAGAATTTGGACTGACTGATGAAGGTTTGCTAAGTTTTTAGGAAGGGATCTTTACAAGCCCATGATCTCTTTGCTAGAGATGCTGAACTGTGGGCATTTTTTCTACAAAGCATGTGACTAAATACATGGAAGGTCCAGGAACCTGCAAAATCCTTTTGTAAGTTCTAGGTTGCATGTTCTTTATTTGGTGAACTGAGAAATACCTGTTAATTACTTCTTAGTGATGAGTAAAATGTGCAGCCCTTGATTATTTCACAACTGAACAGTCCATGAAACTGAAGTTTCTAAGTTGACTTTTGGAAGGAAAAAGATTTGTGCCTGTACTTGTCGAAGAAGGTTGACCCCCATGGCCAAGTCTCAGCTGGCACAAGCAATGAGCTGATGGAGGCCTTGGAGCAGGCTGCAGATTCCTCCCATCCCAGGAGAAAGAAAAGTGCTATTTTGGCAACCTTTTCTAACAATGATTGCAGATATTGAAAGGAATCCAGGGTTGAAGTGAAAAACCCAACCTAGCATAGAATATTTTTTAAAGCTACTGAAGTGCCAGAACAACAAACAAAAACCCTAATACCTTCATTGTGGGAAATGCCAGGATGTCCAAAGCCTCATTTTCTATATGACCAAAGGAGTCGGTAAAACTCAGATAACAGAAACCTATTCTTTTTATGCCACAGAGCAACACCAATGAGATAATGGTTTTGTGCAGTTAACTAGAAACAAGGGCATTTCTACTTCAGAAGATTAGCTCTAGGCAAAGGAATAACCTACTCCAGCAATATGAGGACATGCATGATATGATGTGGGATAAACCTAGGCTGATGCTGCACATGGAGTTTTTATGGTCCCACGTTCGCCTGCAATGCAGAGAGGCAAGAAATGAATACAAGTTCAGTTCTGGCTCTGCACAGCTCAGCATGTGCACATGTTTTACTGCAGTGGTACTCAAACTTTTAGGGAGATTTACTTCCTAAGTAACTCTTCGCAGGGAAGGGTTTGAGCAACATCCTCTGACGTTTTATAAACAGTCATGTCACATTTTGCTTATCTGCTGTGAGTTTTTGGCCATTGCCTCCAGTCTTGTGTTCTGGTTGATTTTAGTATTTCCTGAAATAGCTCATGGAACCAAAAATACCAAATACAGTGGTACCTTGCAAGACACAAATTTCTAAGGAATTCTGCCTTGTAAGACAGTTTTTGTCTTACAAAAACCTGTAATTATAAACAAACGAATTGAAGGATCTGCTTCGTGAGCAACACAAGAGGTTATGGAGGAGATCTCATCTGCAGAGAAGAATAAGGAGCAGGAATCCCTCACATCAAATGAGATCAAGGACATTTGTAAACATAGGGAAATTGTGCAAAATTGTGTAGAAAAGCACCTCCCAAATAAGGCTGTAGCCGTGTAAGCTACAGATGAATCTGTATTCATGACAATGCAATGTCATATTGCCGTGAAATCCTCAAAAGGAGACAAAGGCTGGAATTCTAACCACACTTTCCTGGGAGTAAGGACTATTGAGCACAGTGGGATTTACTTCTGAGTAGACATTAGGATTACACTGGAAAGCAAGTGTCATTAGACAGGTTCCTTCTTAAAGTTACTCAAAAAAACACTAGTGACGCTTAGTGAAAATTAGTCTTCCTTGGTCATAAAGGTTTTTCCTTTCTGTTTTACAGTACAGTATATTACAGTGTTTTTAATTAGTATTACAGTAATTGTGTTCTGTATCATATTACAGTGTTTTGAATTTGATAACAGTGTTTTGTCATCATTCCATACAGTTAATATTTTTATATGAATATTTTTGGGTTGTAGTACCAATTGTTTGAGTTTCCATTATTTCCCAAGGGAAAATCCACTTGTTATAAAGAATGCTTTGTAAGACAAATATGCTTCCAGAAGCAGTTATGTTTGTCTTACAACGCACCACTGTATATAAATTAAACAGCTTAGTTAAGAACTTAAGAACTGAAATAATCTTTTCCTTAAAGAAAAAGCACAGTAAGCATTATTACTGCAGTATTTTCTACTAGTAGCAAATTTACTACTACCGACACAATATTGATGAACTTATGTACTACAGTCCAATACCACAACCAGAACGTATTCTCTGCAAAACAACCTTGTCCAGGTGACAAAAAATGACAGATGGTTCTCCAAAATGATGTTCTGTGAGAGATAAACTGGCTGATATTTCCCCATGAAGATACTCTTAGCAATCCAGCATTTCAACTGTTCATAAATTCCTTCCAGCTCTTTCCCACCAAGTTCAAACCCTGAAACTTTTGTAGCTTCTACTAGAATATTCTGCTAGAATGTGTGCTCCATGCAACGTAAGGCAATTATTTTATCCAGAGACCTCTCCCCAAGGAGGTGTGAAATATCTGGATGCACATTCTATTTGCAGTTGTCTACTGCCAATCTCACATGTGATGTATAGTAAATGCATTTACTTATCTCTTGTTTAGCAAAACCTAATGGTATGTATCCAATCTGAAATGGTTCAGGATGATTCCATATCTAAGTACCCCTTTAAATGGTTTCATTTTTTTACAGAATCTGCTAATGTTGTTCTCCAACAATATTGGGGTAATTGTAAAGGTCACTACAGGAATACCATGTACAGGTTGAACCTCCCCATTTGTGATGTTTCGTTCCAGGAACCTCCGTGAATTCCTATTTTCACATTATACAAAGGCAATTGTAATCATGCTATATCTAAATACCCTTGTCACATTCTAATATCTACTGCATGTTCTTACATGTTGTCTAGAACACATTTAACCTGCACTAGTAGAGCCAAAGAACCTGGTTTCTAGTGCTGAAAGCAGCATGGAAATTTGGGACTAGTTGTGGACTTTCAGAAAATCAAGAACAGAGAAAGAATCCTGGTTTTTCTTAAACTAGACTTTCTAGAGTAGGGTATCTGCTCTAGACTAAACCTCTAGACTAAACCTGTCCAAAATCCCACTGACCGTGGGAAACTTCCACTTCAAACCTCCACTGCTTTGTGGCTATCCCCATCTATGGGAAAGGCTTTAGGAGTCAACCTCGAGGCAAAATCCGGAGTCACTTTCTGCTGTTCCATTGGACTATTTCAGTGATGTGGAGAGGGGGATTTGCTGCTTGGGTAACAGTCTATCCTCCATATTACTCTACCACTGTGCTCTGGAGAGGACACTCAGAGCACGATACCATGGTCTTTTGAGACTGAAGGATGCCAATGCAATGTATCTGCTGTACCTGTGGGTTGGGGTCCTCTAAGTGGGTTGTGAGCCAATTTCAGGTGGGTCACTATTCATTTCAATATTTTATTTTTCATTCATTCATTTATTTTTTATATGACAATGCTACCATAGTATAGGCATTTGAGAAAATGTTACACATTTGTACTTTAATATACATGCTTTTTGACAATTATAATCAATGGGACTTACTCCAGGGTAAATATCAGGAGGACTGCAGCCTAGAATTATCAAAAATTTGCGTGCTTGGTGATATCTCAGCCAGTAATGACGTCACTTCCAGTGGGGCCTTCAGATTTTCATTCTTAAAAGTGGGACCCAGTGCTAAAGGTTTAAGAACCACTGCGTACTCGCAACTTACTCCAATATGAGTCAAGTTTAAAAAAATTATTTATTATTCATTTCTAGATCCCACTAGGAATTCTGTCATGTACTATGCATTAACAGCTGAAAATATAATTTTGAGCCTGTTTTCTCTAAATCACGCAGCTTTCAGTTATTTATGAGCAATATTGACATTCAGGATACAGGCAATTGCAAATCGGCATTGAATTTCCATTCTGTGGCACACTGTACAATTCAAATTGGTAGATTTACTCAGCCTCCCGGAATATTTTATCTTTAAGAGTAACCTCTTGGCTATATTTCAGTTTTATGTTTCTCTGAAGTGGACAACAACTGATGAAAGTAAATGACCAGTCTGGAAGAATAGTGAATAAGGCAAATTGCATAAATAAATTGTGAGTATATATGAGGAAGAAAAATAAAAGAAAATATAACGCTGGGCATTTAAACAATGAGAAGGGAAGAAAACAGTATGCAAGCAGCCATCTCTTTCTTAGTGATTACAAATAGCATAGGTTTCTTAAAAAGATGGAGTAGACGAGTGATTTTTAATCAGTGTGCCATGGCACACTGGTGTGCCATGAATGATCCACAGGTGTGCGATGAGTAGTGGAAGGCTCATAGGACCTTTGGGAAAATGTGATTACCCCCACCAACAGCATGATACCCTTGTCAACTGACAAAAAACCTGATGGTGTGACTTGTGAACTTTAGCGCTTTGTCAGCGTGCACCATGAGATGAAAAAGGTTGAAAATCCCTGAAGCAGACAGCAACTGTGATCCACTAAGCAGGACAACGGAACAACCTACAACTGTTAATCATTAGATTTAGGTCTAATAGCATGGCAGTTGCAACAAGGTGCAAAGACTCTTGCCAGGAACACTCAGAATCCTCATTAAGCTTAATGACTATGAAGGAGAAACCAGGGCTTGATTGACAACTCAGATGAGTTAGTGGGGTAAAGAACCTTTGGGTGTCGGAAAAGTAGGATAGGTGAATAACTGTCTGTATTCCTAGATGTCCTTTAATGCATATAGTAAGACCCTAACTGCACTGAGAAATAAAACCACATGTTACTATTTCTTATTCAATAGCTGCAAAAGTTAATGTTTCCTGTAACAGACAAAATGGACGAGGGCAACAGTTTGGAAATGCTAGCCATTCCATTTAAACTTCATTCTAGGGAACTGTAAACGGATTCCACTAAAATGAAATTTCACTGGATGAACAATCTCAGTGGATGAGATAAAAGAAATTCCTTACTGCCTCACTACCTGGAGGAATAAATCTGTGCTAGAGCACATGTTAATTTACACAAGGTTAAACATGTGTTAGTACTTGGAACTGACAAGAATAGCCAGATTTAAAATCCTGTAGTTATCTAGAGGCATTAAATTCCTTTTTTACTGCTACTTTTGCTTTTACTTTTGCACTAATGTCTTGCAATCCTGTAAGTATAAATCTCACTGAGGTCAACGGGAACATAAAGGCTCATAGGTGACTTCAGAATTGTGAAGTCAGTCTACATTAACTTTCTCCAGCTTCTCGACTTATCTTCTTAGTTACACCATATGTTCATTTGTCTAAATGCCAGTAAAGACACAGGAATAAATGGATGTGCTGTTTGCAAAGGGTTCACTGCCTCAGTGAAGATCATGAAAGAACTACATGTTTTCAAACGATGCTAGAGATGAACCAGAGAATAACATTTGGGTACCACCATTCTACTCATTAAAAACACATGAATTCAAATCTCAAGGATCTTATGAGCATATGTACATACAGTAGTATAAAGGGTTCCTCTTTCTTCTTTGTAGGTCAGTTTACTTATAGAAGAGCTAGTCCAGAAAGCATTTACATGGTCCAGGAAAGCTGTTGAAGCAATTTAGACTGGTATATACAAATGCATTGACCCTAATTTTTGTTCTGTTCCCCTCTGGGTGGATATTTGCATGGTCCATTTTGGGTCATTCATCCTTGGTCTAGCATGGACAGTACATTTTGCACCAGGTCCTGTGCCTCCTCAAGACCTTGCTCATAGTTTGCAATAATTATTATTGGTGGTTGTTACAGAGTGGAAAGAAGTTATGACTAAGGAGTTATAACCATTATGTCTGCATTCCCCCTCTCACTTATGTAGACACATACTCATATCTTGCAAGTAGGAGGTGACACGAGCAGGAAAAGGAACGGACCTTTTCTAGAATTCAGGCTCATTCTGATGAACTAAGCTGCAACTAGGGTAAGTATGCTGGACATCAAGTTTCTTGTTCTCCTATAAGAACTAACAGTTAATGACAGTCCTGGCAAGGTTGCATAGACATTTCAATGAATTGCTTGTTATTACACAACCCAACCAGACAGTTACTCCTCCATGCAGATAGATTTCCTCATTTCAAATATCATAGACTAGGGAGAAATCAAATCTAACTTATATTTGAAAAATAAAATAAAATCCTTTACAGCTGTGACAGCAGTGACGAAAACCTTAGCCTTAGGTACAGTTTATTTCCTGCATTTATAAGTCAAGCATGCATGCATACGTATAACTCCATCCTGCCAAATATGATCCAATAGGGCGGAAAGCTGATTTTATGTATATATCAATATTAAGGGATGCTGAGCTGGCTTTTCTCGCCTCCGACTACAGCTGGCTACACTTCATGTTTCCACTGGCAAATTATATTTGACATTTAATTTAAAAACGAAGTTACCCTAATCTAAAACTCTAGTACAACAACAGTGATAAAGCAGTGGAACTGTCTAAGGAACCAGTATGATTTTTTTGTTTTTAAGTTCAAGATAATTTTAGTTACAAGTAATTGAAAATGCAATTTAGATTCCATTACTCTGGATGGTTAATTACACCAGAACAGCCTCAGCTCCAAATGATGATGAAGCAATAAAATATAATAATTTTTCCTGCTAAAATGTATCAGAAAAATAGCAGCTAAGAAATAATACAAGCTGTTACATCTACACCATTGGGATTTTTTAAAAAAAAAATCTATACATACTGTGCACCTTTGGATTTATACCTACCCATACATCTGATCACTTCTCTAAATAAAATATTCAGCTTTGCAAACTATTCATTTTGCCCAAGAAAGTTCTAACATGCTACTTCATGTGCATCAACTTTTGAAAATGTTTGTTCTTGACAGAGTTGTGCAAATTTTCCATACGTCTCTTTACATTACATACAAGCAAAGAGAGAGTTCTAAAATACTATTTTAAAAAAAACCCACTTAATTCTACTCAAATTCCATGTTGCTTGAATGCTAATATGTACAATATGTAGCAAAAATAAAAAAACAAAAGGTCCTGTATGCATAAAACCAGCATGGGTCAGAGAACACAAAGGCTGCAGTCCTAAAGACACATTCCTGGGACTAAGTCCCACTGAACACAATAGGGCTTACTTTTGAGTAGACATGGTTAGGATTGTGTTCAACATTAGAATCTTCCTCCCTGAAATGCTAGTTTTCTACGTTCCAGTTTTGTATAAAATGTAAAAGTGTTTTAAACAGGGCAGAGGGTGGGGGGCAGTGTGTTAGTGTTTTATTTTATTGTTTTAACGAATGTCTTTTAGCTTGTTTTTAATTGTTACCAGTCTTTATTATTCTAATTGTATTTTAATTGTATTTTAATGATGTTTTAATTTGTATTTATTAGCAATTTTAATGATGTTTTATTCTTCAATGTTAGCCGCCTTGGGCTCCCCCTTATGGGGGAGGAAAGGCGGGGTATAAATTGAGTAAAATAAAAAAATAAAATAAAATAAAATACACTTATGTGAACCCACAATCACTGACCAAACTTGTACAGTCCTGATACAGGTTCAGCAGCTCAGAACTTCTGATTTGGAAGACAGGTGAAAGGGAAACATGAAATCTATATGAATTTCACTGCACAACTCCTCTGAATGTCTAAGATAAACAGACAGCTGACTCTGTCCATCAATAAAACAGCAAGTCTTTTCTGTTTGGTGTGAAGGTCAAGTAACAGATTAGACAACCTGAACTGCATTCTTTTTTACTCGCAACTTACAGAAAAGCTTTGAGAAAAACAACTTTTATTTAAAGGAATTACCGGTATATTCTGTCCAGTATGTAAGTGCTCTCGGGGCGACTTACTAAATTAAACAAAAATACTAAATAAAAACAAATGTTCAACAATAAATATAGAAAAATAAAACAACAGATAAGCAGTCAATATCAGCTTAAAGGGCTTGGGAAAAGAAATGAACTCTCTCTCCCCTCCATCTATAAAAATATAAACATTGTTTTAGATCATTCCCTGGCACCACAATGGCATTAAACAAGATTTGGAGGATGTTCTGCTAGGGATAATTGGGGGGGGCAGGTTAGGGTGAATAACTGAACAATAGAAAGTAACATGGGATGAAACAGATTCATTAAGGGCTAGTAAGAGAACATCATGGCCAAGAAAGCATTTTCAGTTGTCACCTTGCCTACCTTCTAAAAGATAGAGATTTCTACAAAAAAGACCTTCTAACAACCATTTCCGAAGATAGATGAAAAGGGTCATTCTCACTCCAAACTGCCCAGGGTTGCCAGGGAATCAAGCAGTTGGGGTACTTTGCCCAAGGAGAGGCATTTGTGATTGAGAGAGCATTTGTAAGATGAGCCTATGATTCTGATGGTGCTGCTGCTCTACTGTGCTCTAGGATGATTCTGTAATTAACACATGATTGAGATGTGATTAATATAATAATTTTGTAATACATGATAACTAATGGGGATGAGCACTGCCCTTAGAGTCAGTCATAATCAGCAGGGCAACCTGTGGGGATGCCTTTATCTAGTTCATGCTCCTTCACCCAGTGGTATCACTTGGCTTTGCATCAAACAGTGCAGGAAGCCAATGTGTCACCTCCCTGATAGACCTCCTCCCATAAATCCAACTCTCTGGACGTTGGGTATAGTGATGCATCATTGCCTCACCCTGCTTTTTCGCTATGTTTGCTAGACTAGTGATATTTCAACACTGTTTCTTTATTGAATTCTGCATGAAATTATACATCTAATCTCATGCGAAGTGATGATATTCAAAAATGCCAAGACTTAGAATATTTTGGCCAGTAGTGGTGTCATCCCCCTGCATGTCACATGGTGAAGCCTGTGTTCCTTTTACTCAGAACTCACATGGTGAATAACTGAACAATAGAAAGTAACATGGGATGAAACAGATTCATTAAGGGCTAGTAAGAGGGACTTTAAGCAAGTTATCATGATTCAGCTTGCCCTTTTTAAATTGATACTGTATCCAATATATGAAGAGTCCTAAATGTTGTTAAAAGATCTTCCTCTTCCCATTTCTAAATGCACTGAAGGTGTTAAAGGGTTAACCTGGGAGGGCCTATTATGCCAAAGTTTGAGATCCCTGATCAGTGCAAAAAAGGGGAAAAATAGAAAAACTTTTTTGCTACATCAGCCCAGCAAAGTTAACTTACTGGGCCTGCTTAATGGACATTAATTTTAACTGCTCTCAACTACTTCCAAGTAAATACAAACATATGTTTTAAATTAAAGTTAAACCATTGAATGTTGAGCAACTGCAGAGAAAAACAACGCTCATTTTCTAGACACAAAATAAAGTGAACTGAATGGAAAGCAGAGAAGGATTTTAAGTGCGTAAACCTAACAGAAAGTCATTGGATTTGGGAAGGACTTTTCCTCTCTGTTTTGAAAAGAGTAGAACAAACAGGACATGAAATATACATCCTGCGGCTACAAAATCACCATTTCACTGGGGATACACTGCAGAAGGTGTTCAGTCAGGAAAGGCACATTGCAGATTTAATGTGCAGTGTACAATCCCTCAAGTACTGTATTTGCACATACTTTCAAGTCATATTTTAACACCATTTTGGTAAACTTTTGACACCTTTGGTTGCTTCCACAGTGTACTCCAACATCTCTTCTATAGAATGGATTTCCTGAGGCTTTAAAACAGAAGGATCTGTAAATTTCAGAGTAATATACCATTTTTCCAAAGTTCTGGAGCAATTACCTAAAAAAAACTTCCTTTGTATGACATGCTAATCAGTGATGGGATTCAAAGAAATTAACAACCAGTTCTCTGCCCATCTGGCAGCCACTTTCAAATGGCTATTTTTAAACTTTATATGTCCTACCTCTCGTTAACAACCATTTCTATAGAGTAGTGTGAACCTGCTGGAGCCCACCACTGATGCTAATGGAATAATGTAACATTATAGAGAGAACATGGTGAACTGTCTCTCTGAAAGGGAGAACCTACTGGGGAGTCATGCATGCAAGCCCTAGGGGAAGACAATCTGTAGATTCTTGCACTGATTTATCTCCCTTAGGAAAGAATAACACCACAAGGAATAATTTGGTGTAATATTGGTTGAATGTTATTAAGACTTTCAACACTGCCAACCAGTGGCATAGCTAAGTATCATGTAGCCTGGTGCAAAGCTCAAAATGTAGCCCCAGAAGTGATTTCACAACCAGACATGATGTCATTCCCAGGTATTTTTAAAAAGAAAATTGGGGAAAAACCTGCATCCACCTCCATAGCAGTTCACTCCTATTTGCTCTACTAGTGGCATAGCTAAAGCACCTATTTGCTACTTGGAATAAAATAAGATTTTGTGGCCCCTCCTCTCCCACAACAACAAAATCAAATTTAATTAAGTAAAGAAATGAAAATTGCCCCGAACTGGTTAGGGAAACTGTGGTGGGGCAAAGAGGAATGGTTATTTGCTAAATAGAAGCACCACCCAGAAGTGCCTGTATTATGATGTGTTTATGGAAATGGGAGCTGATTCATATTAACACCTTATGAGTTCCATACAGTACCGGAATTACATCTCATTGTCTCTCAGAGCCATCAGTAACATGGGAAAGTGTCAGTTAAGAAAATCCCCTTTTGTACCATAGACTTTTGTGTTTTCATTCTGGTTAATTGGTCATAACCTTTGATAAAATATAGATAGTCCAATGCAGTTTGTTTCTTTGTAGTCTGCATAAAATTACCTTTCCAGTGATATATAACACGATGGTATTACCATTGATAGATACTCTGTTTTTCAAAATTTTAGTCACTAGTGTCAAGCTTAGCTTGTAGCACCCCTAAAGCTTATAGCCCAGTGCAACTGCACCCCCTAGCTACGCCACTGTTGCCAACTAACCTAATCTTTTGTCCAATTAAGTAACATGACCCCTTGAATTGGGAAATGAATGTACAGAATTTGATCAGGGGCATTGTTAAGGGGTGTGGTTCGCTCCATCAGTTGACCATCATGTGGTGCATTAGTGTGGTCAGCACATATGATGTGCTGAGAGGTGGTGAGGGGACTAGCACCATGTTAACCTTCAGCTGAGTTCGGTGGGGAAGGGCTCTGACCTAGCACTGCTCACCTGCCACTTCCTCTTCCCTGCTCCTGGCATTGTAGTCTCTCCACTGGCTATCACTGCAGTTCCACCTGCTTGATATCCAAGCATAGACCATCAGGCCGCTTCCTCCTCCTTTCTCCCCTACTCTTTTTGCAACAGAAAAGGGACAGGAAGCAGCAAGTTTAGGAAAGAGAGTACCCTGAAGATGGTGAGAGGGATGGGAGGACTGCTTCCTCATGTTTAGTCTGCTGCTCTGTATCTGCTTCTTTGCAGAGAGTTGGAGAGTGAGGGAGGAGGGATGACGGGAGCCCCCTATACAGCCTGCCTCTCTCCTGCCCGCCCACCCTGCTTCTCTTTGCAATTCAACAGGACTCTTTCCCCCTTCCTCTGTTAAACTGTTTTGCTTTCCCACCTTTGTTTCCCTTTGCCTTCAATCTTGCTATTTACAAGCCACACAATCAAGAAAACCATCAGCAGCAAAGAGCTTAAATACATTGTATTTCTCCAAAGCAGAGAGCAGGACTGAACCAGCTCACAGAATCCTCTCACTTCTTTTAGCAATGAAAACCCTGCCTGATGGCCCTGACTATTGTAAATCCAGAGGAACACGGTCCATAAAAGCTCTCAGACCAGATTGAGGAGGGCTTGTTCCAGCTGAGTGATGCACCTTCCCTTCAAAGGTGTGAAAGTGAGAACCAAATTATTCAGAACCTGTGTTTCCACATGCTCTCAGCTCCTTAGTTTTAGCAAGTTGCAGGGGTCTCTCTCTCTCTACTCCCCTGAAGCATCTTCTTGCCTTGTGGACTCCCTTCTTCTTCCAGTCCACACCTTGTGCAGACTAGAGCTGGAACAGAGGCAGTGATCCTCCAACTTATCCTGTTACTGGAGCTTACAAAAAAAGGACAGTACAAAATCAGTACTGTTTATCTCTGCATTGATTTTGAAGGGAGATTTGAAGGGGGATTTAACCTTGTTTAAGAATGTTCATTAACTTATATTAAGGAAATCAATATGTTTCAATATTCTGATGTAAAGAGAGCCATGGCAAATGGCCACAGGGATGTGGGGATCTGCAGACTGGAAAAGTTTGAAAACCACAGCTTTAGAGTGTTGGCTGATGCTTTTTTGTAAGGAGCTGTATTGTGAGCAAGCTCAACATACTCATTTTTGGATCTGGTAGAAGGCTGATTGCACTGGAATTGCTAGGGGAGTGCATGGTGCATCAGCTGACACTCACAGGGTGACACTATTCCTACCCAACGTTTTTTATACCTTAATATTTTTAAATAATATAATCATGTTATATATCAATTCATGTGTAATTTCATGCAAAATGCAACAAAACAGTGATGAAATATCTCTTTTCTTTCAAATGTTATAGCCAAAAAACTAGTGGGGGTAGGGTGATAGTACATAATCATGCACACTGCATGGGGGACGTCCATCACAGGGAGTGACATACTGGCCTCCCTCACTGGGTGATGTGAACCCTATATTCACTACTGAATATGATACAAACACATTATGTTCTGAAGAAACATCATGTTCTGGGCAACCAGATGCAGAAAAATTAATGTGTTTGAGTCCAGTTCTATTTACATGTAACTTCTTTGCTAGGAAAGCCTTCAATATGCCCCACACTTAGTGGAAAGGGTGGGCAGCCATAGCAAGCAATTGTTCCTCCCATCTCCACCATTAGTGATCAGAGGAGGGTATTTGGTGGTGACAAAACCATCCCTCCTCTCCAACCAAAAGGCATTTCCCTAGAGGTCCCAACAAAGATGCAGTGACCTCTGAATGCCAGGTACAGTGAAGGTCACTGCTATCCCTGTCACTGCTATCATCAGTAATGGGCATGTATTCATGGCCATTGCACCCAAGTTCTTATGCTGACTGATCTGGGAGAGAGCCCCCCAGGTCAAAGAAAGATTTACTTCAAAGCAGATATTTTCTGAGCATCAGAATGAGACCCCTAATGTTTTCAAGGGAAGGAAAATTGTAAGTTTCTATAAATCTGCTCCAAATACCTTGTGGCCAGTTTTTTATGCTGTTTATATTTAGACATCTACACAGTATATTTCATATTCCCCAATGGGTACTTTTGAAAACGCCTTGTATAAAGTTTGCATTGAGAGCACTCTGGAGTGAAATTACTAGGATCACTCATGCCTTTCAACATGGATCATCCTGAAATTGATACAGTGGAGGAAGGCGACATCCTGGGTAGGGGGATAGAAAAGAAATTTGTTTACGCTGGAATGAAAAACACCAAATTTAGTTCAAGCTGCTATTCATTTTCTCTTTTCAACTGCTGAAGATTTAACATAGTGTGATACAAGCAGTTCAGCTCATAAAGTTTTAAAGGTTTATATCTACCAAGTATTCTGCGGATTGCTCAACTTGGCAAACACAGCTTATTACACAAAATGTATTTTTATAGGGGCTTTCCACACATTGGTGACTTAACAGCAAAGTGAAAGAAAAGCCTTGGCTATAGTGATTGCAATGGGGGGCTTTTGAGCTAGTATCATTTAGAGAATATTGGGGATCATGATGGGACAAATACGATCAGCTTTCTATCACTGGAGATTTATGATTGAATTTAATTTAATAGATGTCTTAGGAGAAAAAAATATATAACTGTCAAGTCACATATACCATGGATTACACACACTGATAGTTGTAGGACTATCAGATCCACTTCATAACAACAGAAAATACTATTACAGTATTTTGGATTGTGGTTTATGTACTGAGAAGTACTGGAGTCACATCAAAACTTTCACTGACAGTTATCTGCACTGTGCAAAGTGATTTACAATTCCTGTTTCCCTCATGAGAATCTTGTGTGGCAGTTTTAGGCGGCTAAATAGAGACTTGCCAAGGTCACTAAGAGCTTATTGATTAAAAGGGTATTTGAACCAGCATTCTTTCCATCTAAATTCAGCAGCATAATTGTCCCAAAATAGCGCATTGGCATAATCTTTCATTATAGCCATTTTTTTAGAGAAACAATGAAAATTCACAGAAATATCTACAAGCAAGAATTTTCCAACTCTTCCATTTAAGACATATGAACTCTATGATGTTAAGATGTGGGATTACCCATGCACGCATGCAACTCAGTAAATGAGGAGCTTGGCACACATGCAAAATCAGTCAGATGATGAACAGAGACAGAGACACACATCTTGAATTATCTGCTTATTTACAAATGTACTATAAGCTGCATAGGGTGAGAATGGGAATGTAAACAACCAAAACAACGTTGCTTTTTTACTGGTCATATGGTAAATCTAGCCCCCTCCTCCCCAAATGTGTCAAATCAGCTGCTTTTCATGAAGTCCAGCCAACTCTATGCAGAACGTTTTCTGTGTGCCTTCAAAGCAACTTCATCAAATCAGGCAAGCATTCTCAGGCAAGCATCCACCATTTGGGTAACTACTTGCCAGATACTCTTGCCAGAAACTCTAAGGTTTCAGACCAGAAGTTGTGATCATAGAAGATATCTTTGCCTAATTAGTATACTCCTCAGTGAAAAACAAATTCAGGGTTCTTTGTGGAGAAAACTAGAAGTCTGTTGAATTCACCGAGTAGGAGGAAGATGTTAAACCCTGAATCATCACGTCCCATTTCATAACTGAGTGTCCTTTGGGATCTGGATATTTTTGCAGCACAGTCAAGAAGAAGCTGATTTCTTCTCTGACTTACAGAATGATGGAACATGAAGGAAAAGGAAATCTTTAAGAGGACACATTTTGGACTACTGTTCTAGGCATATTTGATACCCAGAACACCATTGCTTTATGGGAATGTTCTTATCTAGAAAGATTTTCCTGACCAAATGTTTAAGGCTGCAATCCTAAAGACACTTTCCTGGGATTGTACACAGTGTATACATAACTGTATCCCATTGTATACAATGGGGCTTATTTTTGAGTAGGCATGGTTAGGACTGTGCTTTAAGGTGGACTTCTATTTGTGGGGGAGAGGCCATAGAAACTTTAGCATCCTTCTTCAGAATTCTTGTAGCGTATCCCCCTTTGAATGCAATCGCTACAGCTGGCCTGCCTGTGCTCACAATGCCTATTATGTCATTCTGGTAGACAATTAAAGAAAAATATGAGGCACAGAAGGGTGACATTTACATCGGAACTTGGCCCACGTATTCACGGAGTTGTATCAGCTTAGTTAGCACTACTCCCCATTTCTTCGAAGCAACTCCAGCTACACCTTGCAGGAAGAAAGGGAGGCAAGAAAAGACGAACATAAAGAGCCCAGCCAAGTTAAAATGCCACATTGCTCCTGCTAGAAAATAAGTCATTTTCCTCCTGAAGACAAACATGTTCTGATTAAAATTTGTGTTGTGTGTCACATCTTTTATCTGCTTTTGTTTCATTCTCTGAATTGATGACAGGGCAAATGGCTCAGCCAGCCGTTGCGATTAAGAGGTCAGGCCCTGAATTCACTAACATTTTATCTATTTTCCCTTTATCTGGCACTTGAGCTTTCCGACCCATTCATATCAAGGGTGGGGGGAAGAGAGGGAACCCTATGGGTAAACACTCTCCCCCTAGTCACAGAGACCAGCTTCATTATCTATCAAATATTGTTTGAAGTAAATAAACTCAATAAATGTTCATATAATCCTGGATATATACACTACCTTTCAAAGTCAATTATTATTTTATTTCACCTCCTCCACTTCTCTGCCAATTTTGAACAGCTTTTTTTTTTTTAAAAAAAAAAGTTAAAAGCCCTTCTATAAAGGGGAAACCACTTTTGTCCTCACACAAAGAGCAGCAAAAAAAGGTATTCCTGTGGACTAAGTCCGTTAAAAATCAGATTATTTCCACAGCATTCTCCTATTATTCACCTGCCAGTAAAATATGTACTCTCATTGTCTCTGTATGAATGCCTATTTTTATCCGACAGAGTATATGGTCATTTTTTATTTTATTACCGAGTTCTTAAGGATTTCTGCCCCCGCCTCTAAAGCATGTTTTTCTTCTCTCAAAACTGGGCCACATGCCTCTAAGGAGAAAGTAGTGCATTATTTCATTCCCACCTTTTCTTCTTTTTTGGCATCTCTGAGGCCTGCTATGCCCAGAAGTGCTTCCACTCAAGCTGGACCATCAAATCAATTATCACAGCAGTCTGCTTTCTAGATATGAATGGCAATGAATGACAACAGGCACAGCAAACTTTCAGCTTTGATTTGTCATTGGTAATGTGATTTTTTTTAAGATTCTTGTTTTTGTTTTATATCAGGGGCTGGTAATTTAGCCAAACTCTTCCCCCTGCTGTCTGCAGCTACACTTGTCAGGGACCAAGATAAAAAAGTTTCACCTTCCTGGAAACAAAGTCACAACAGAAAAAGGCATGGAGAACTGTTGCAACTATGCAGGTGCATCCTACAGACCTCGTCTACCGAGTGCTTTGGCCTCTAAGGAAACACAGCAGTGCAGCAAGGTTCCTTCACTGGCTCTGATGATCCCCCTATTTACTCCACTCCACTATAACACTGACTCCACCATATCATCTTTCACAGTTTGCTAGTGTCTCTTTTGCCTCTTGGTTAAAAAATTCAAGTACTCTGTGACAGGGAATCATTTTTTAAAAAATTATGTAAAACACATTGTGAAAATTTTTAGTGGAAATGTGGTAACCAATGGTTATATTTAATACAGAGGTTCTCAAACGTTTAGCACCAGGGCCCACTTTTTAAAATGTGATGTCCGTTAGGACCTTTCTAGTTTTGAGATTTAAAATTAAGATTTTATTTACAGCACTAATAAATGTCTTCAAGAGCTCAGCTATGCGACCAAAACTCACCTGCCCTGCAACCAGATGGACTAGGAAAAAATACAGTAGTAAAAAATGGACACTCAAACATTTGTCTCCCCTTTAGACTTCACTCAGATTTCAGGAGCTCATTTGAAGGGCAGTTAGCAACTAGTAAACTGCAGGAGTTTAGTTCTTTACAAGGCAAGTTAGAGGCTATCCCATTTCTGAATAGCATCAGAACTAGTTACCTGATCTTTCTATCCCCCAGTGTTACATTGGAAACTCTGCAAGACCAACCAGAAATCAGGTTGGGACCATATCGCAGGGTATGTACCGGAGGTCTCATATGTGTTGGTTGTGTCCATGAAATACTGCTAAGAAATACTTGGAGCTACAGGTAAGCTATCAGGTAAGTCTTTATCTGTTATAGATACTTCAACATGGTTCAGCTTCCCACCGCCAACACCACTGTCTGTTGCAGCATGGGCAAGGTGCAAGCATTCACCATGTGTTGAAGCCTGGTCCTCATGACAGGCCCACGACACCAATGTGCCAACTGTCAAGCCTCTTCCCGCCTAGTGACTCCACCTTCCCTGCTTCCCTGGAACCCCCCTTCCCCCTTGTACCTCTCCGGACATTCCAAGGCAGGACCAGGGGTGATCCCTTCTGAGGTAAGTAGTGTTCAAGGCCTGGCCTGTAGGTGAATGCTCTGGATGGTCTAGTTGAGTCCAGCCTCAGCCTCCCCTTCAGCACTCTCCTCCTAGCCAGCTCTGATCTCTGTACTCCCATCCTCCATTTCTTTGTCCCCCTCTTTATCCATTGTCTCCCCACCCCAGTTCATTCCTTTCTTCGGGGAGGTTATCTTCCATGGAAATTATCAAGAAGGGGTCAGGGCGGATGCCTCCTCTGTGGAGGATGCCTCCCCTTCACCAAATAACACCAAGTGGATCTTGACCCACTTTGAGAAAGGTGGACTTAATATTTTTTTTACTAAATACAGGCGTCCCCCACTTTCTGACAGTTTGTTTTCTGATAATTTCGCTCTTTCAACTATCCCCAGAATTAATTCATCACTAATTCATTCAACAAATCTTCCACTCTTTCAATCTCTCTCTGTTGGTCT
The DNA here is from genome assembly GCA_030015325.1 of Cryptoblepharus egeriae. Taxonomy (NCBI): domain Eukaryota; kingdom Metazoa; phylum Chordata; class Lepidosauria; order Squamata; family Scincidae; genus Cryptoblepharus; species Cryptoblepharus egeriae. Next base: position 12,127,949 of record JAREYC010000016.1, on the reverse strand, counting down.
AAAGCAGTAGTTCTCAATCTTCCTAATGCCATGACCCCTTTATAAGTTCCTCATGTTGTGGGGACCCCCAACCATAAAATTATTTTCATTGCTACTTTATAACTGTAATTTTGCTACTGTTATGAATTGTAATGTAAATATCCGATATGCAGGATGTATTTTCATTCTTACAAATGAAATGTGTGTTCTATGCACACATTGAACACAATGGGAATTATTTCAGAGTAGGCATGCATAGGATTGGGCCCTGAGGCTGCAATCCTATCCACATTTACATGGGAGTAAAGGCCCCCCTGACTATAATGGGATTTATTTCAGAATAGGCATGCATAGGATTGGGCCCTGAGGTTGTCAGTCAGCCCCAGTGCATGCGCATCTACATCCGGAGGTCTGGCAAGCCTGACCTGGCCCCCTGCACCAGGGGTCTTTAGGTGATCCCCAGGAAAGCTCTAGGCGACCCCCAAAGGGGTCCCGACCCCCACTTTGAGAAATGCTGGTCTAAAGGCTAAAATTGTCTTCCCTGATGTTGATTTGCATGTGACATGGTGATCAAACTGTTTTTGGCATTTCCTTGAGTTTCTTCAGTAAATGACCTAAGATATTCACTGCTTACACATGCCTTTGTTCATTTTACTGTATTTTGTTGTTGGTAATGTGTGAATTAATGTGTTATTTAAGCTTTTGCAATTGATATTTATGCGGTTTTTTTGGTGGCCATTTTGCATTTGCAAGCTCAAAAACACTGGGTATCACTTTCCAACAGTTTTAACTTTTGGATGGTGCTCTGGTCCCTAATCCGTACAATAAGTGTGTGTGTGTGTGTGTGGGGGGGGGGGGGGTGCGCCTGTATTTCTCTAGTATTTGAAAAATCAGTTATTTTTCACTGTTCACAATTCACAGGAGCCTAGTTAAATAACTCCCCACCCCATACACATTCGCTAAAAAAATGAATACTCAAGTTGCTTGGGATTGAAGGGAGTTCTCTTCACAACTATTTCAGAGCTGTTCTCAGGTTAGCAAGTAATATTTGTTACTTGTGACAGATATGAAAACATTTTCTAAATAACAGAATAATAATTTTGTTATTTAAAAGGATTTTCTAAGAAATGTATCTTAATTAAATATCATAAATGTAAGAAAAGTACTGGCTATTGTAATATTTATTTTAATTAAAGTAGTTAATCAGTTTGCAACCGAGTATGCGAAAAAGTCAATTAAGATTCTAATCCCACTAAGAAACAACGCATATTGATTTTTACAGGATTCAGGAATCCTGAATGAGTTTAAAGGATTCAGGAAGTTGTGATGTGATAAAGAATAAAGATTTATTTCAACTACTCTCAATCTGATTGCTATATATATATATGTGGATCATGACATAAAACATTTAAAGCTTAGGAAAGAAAAACCAAGAAAGTAAGATTGAACAGTTAAACATGGAGCCCGGAAGATAAGATGTGACCCTCGATTCTAATCCTTAATGGAGCTCAGGCTCCAGTTTAAAATGCATCTGTTGGAAAACTGCTTAAAACAGTAACTGCAATGTTATCAAATCCATCATATAGGAGAAAAATTGCCCTGAAAATCCAACATGGCTATATCCAATTTCTAAAGGGATAAATAAAATGAAGAAGCAAAGTATGGTTGGGTGGTCAAATCCCTTTGAAAAGCTTGAAAATAATTTAATCACACAAAATATATACCAGAGATTAGACAAGATATAAAGAAACCCGAAGGATCTTCCGTTAGGTGGAACTACAGAGTTTATATAAAGCAAGTTGATTTTTCTTTAAAACACAGAAGTCCTGTTTAAATGAAGGCACAAAGAGGCAGATTCACATTCTTTCAATAGGCAGATACTTTTCATATACTTTGACTGATGGGGATACATTTTTATAGGGGAAGATTTTTTTCAAGCAACCAGAAGAGACCAGAAAAACTTTTAGCTACTCTGGAGAAGGACAGGATGAGACACCATGCAAGTGCTAACTAAGAAAATGGTAAGGCACAATAAAACAACATGAATGTCAAAAAATAATTTGAGAACCAATTTTCCTAAAAACTTTTAAAGAACTTTTTTAGAACTCAATGCTGTAATCACAAATTAGATTTTTAAATTCTCCTTGTTTTCAAATAGGATTCCTGTGAAGATCATAAAATCATAGAGTTCGAAGAGCCCTAATAGGTCATCTAGTCCAACATCTAGTCTGTAGCAAGATCATCCTATGTTGCTGTTCAAGAAACGTAAAACCAAACCCCCTTTTTTGACACGCTAAAATAGCTGTGTGATTGTTGAACAAAGCCGTTTTAAAGAGGAAAAATAGTGAGAAAAAGCAGATTAGTCTTTCCCAGATTTGAAGTATGTTATTTATTTATTAGAGTTGTACCGTTCTTACTTAACAAAAGGAAACCCAAGGTGGCTTGGGTTTTTATGCACATCACCTATGGTGTGATCCTATGATCTTTAGAAATGAACTAGGACTTATGGATGAATTACATGAGTTCACAAGTTAAAATCACTGATAACAAATCATGATAGGTATGTACAACTTCCTGATTTTAGATGTAGGATGCCAGATGCAGGGGAGGGGACTAGGACGCAGGTTTCTTGTTGTCTGGTATACTACCTAAAGCATTTTAAGGGTGATATGCAGGATATCCTGTGATATGTGATATGCAGGAAGCTGTACTAGATGAACCTTTTTGATGACCTTATGTTTGTTTCCAATTCTCCAAATTATGATTTGACCATCACACTTGAACTGAACCACTTTGGAATAATGTGATCACAACCAGCAGCAGACATAACATTGGATTGGTACACCAGTAATGCATTCAATCCCAAGATACTCACTTGAGGAAAAAAAGACACAAATGAAAATGCCCTTGGGCACTGGATTCAATACGCCAATAATTGTCAGTATACGCATGCTTCTGGAATCCCTCCTGTGGTTAAGTTTCATGGAGAAACTGGAAGTTTGCCTTAGGGCTCTGTCTGCCCCATTCCCCATAAAAGTTAGACAGTCCCAGATTTGGGGGATTGCATTCATATACTGGCAAGTTTGAACAGGGGGTGGGGGTTCCTGTACTGGTTTTGCAGAAGAGAATTATGACAACCCTAGTGGAGGGAGTGCACAAGGGGGCCCATTTGGACGCAATCTACTGGTAAGTGAATCTACAGATAAAATCCCGCAACCTGTTGTTTGCAACAATTTGGAAAACCAACCAAAAGAAGAACAAAAAAAATAAGGAAAAAATATATTGACTTTAGTTTGACAGCGCAAATTTTTCTTTAAACCTAGGCAATTTTCTTTTCAGACTTATTTATTACACAAGTCTCTAATCTAACCAGCCATTGTAATGAAGACAGATATGCGTGCCTAACCAACCAGATCTCTAGTTTTAGCATAGTGGCAAAGAGTAGAAGCCACAAATTGGGAAGTCCCTGATACTAATCTTGCCTCTTGTCAAGTTGCTCAACAGCCTTAGGGAATGGATTCCCTTTCTGCCTACTTCCTATCCTCAGAATGGGAATAATGCTTCACATTAACCCTAGCTGGGTACGTTGGGATTGATTTTGATCCCTCTTTCTTTGACATATGTTTTTTTTCCGGAAACTACCGTGAGTTGTGACCTGACCTTTCATGTATTCCTCAATTAGGCCCTTCTAATCATGTAAGTCATGGTCATTACCAGTTTTGTTCTTCTGTTTATTTATTAATTTATTTATTTCCTTGTTGGAGTTAAAATTGACTCCATGGTCCTGTAATATACAGTAGTTCATATATACATAGATATACATTTGTCCCAGCTCAAAGGACAAGACAACTAAATTCCTCTATGCAATCAATGCTAGTATTAAAAGACAATGCCAGAAGTAAAAGTTTGGCCTATAGCATATGCTCAGTATGAAGAGCAGATCTCTTCAGCCTAATGGCTAAGTGGAAACGCTTAGGGAGAAGTTATTTGAAAGTTTCTAAGATAAATATTCTTCTGTTTATCAATATGCTTCTGTTTATCAATATTTTTATTCAAATTTTTAAAGTACAATCTTATTTAATCAAAAGGTTTTAACAATGGGGTTAAATTAACCTCAAAGTACCATTGGTTTTTGCAATGGGGTCAAAATTGACCCCTTGGTAGACTTGAGGAGACTTTTCTTATGGTACCCAGCTAGGATTACCATAAGAAAAGTGGGCTGTCTGGTGGACGCCCCGCTTGTGCACCAACCGTTGTGCCCTGCTCCTTTTGCTCTACTCAAAAGTAAGCCCCCTCAATGTTGTTGTTCATGATAAGTGAATGGGACTTACTCCCAGGTAAGTGCTAGGATTGCAGCCTTAGAGTCCAGTTCTATGCATGTCTACTCAGAAGTCAGTCCCATGATAGTGAATGCGGCTACACCCAGGGAACTGTGGCTGGCTCTGCTGCCTGATATCCCAATCCTATGGAGGTCTCCTCAGAAGTCAGTCCCATGATAGTGAATGGGGCTTACTCACAGGAAAGTGCTAGTATTGCAGCCTTAAAACCCAATTCTATGCATGTGTACTCAGAAGTCATTCCCTTTGAGTTCAGTGAGGTTTACTCCCAGGAAAGTGTGCATAGCACTGCAGCAATAGCAACGAAAATAATTTTATGGTTGGGGGTCCCCACAACATGAGGAACTTATAAAGGAGTCACGGCATTAGGAAGATTGAGAACCACTGTTTTAAAGTGATATACAAATGCCAAGTATTTCAACGTGAATCTTCCTATTTATTTTCTGCAAAGGGTGCTGGGGACAAGGCTACCAAGATCATTATCGTTTCATTTTAACATTCAACTCTGATGAATACCACACTTTCTGGATGAAAACACCAGAACAATACTGAGGCTTGGAGGAAGAACTCCTTGATTTCTATCCCATTCCAGAAAAAGCAGGTGGTTGGTAAGAATTATCAGTATAGTGACTAAAGAGCTGAAATCTTGGTTTCAGCTTCTAAGAAACAATCAACTGGTGCTTGCTTTAAAACAACTTTTTTTGGGGGGGTGGGTGGGTGGGGGGAGGTAAACTGTTGATTGATTTCAGCTCATTCCTTCACAAGTCTGAAGCAACACTACACACTCCACAGCAGCTCATCCCATTGCTTCCCAAACAAAATAATATCCACAGACGGCCTGGATTAAAACAGAATCAAAATGGAAACAGAGCTGATTTTTTTTTTGGGGGGGGGGGGGAAGGGGGGTTGAAGAGGATTGCATCTTTTAGCTAGCTCACAAAGGCAGTTTCTTTAGCTGTTCTTTGTATTACACTCGTCTATAAAAACACAATATGCTACCTAGCAGACCTTATTTTTCACATAAGCTTCTAGCTTTATAAAAGCAAGGTTACATTTGCATATTATTGAGTATTCTGCCAGAAGAATAATAATTTGCATTAATTAAATTTGCTATGTGTGAGTGCTTTTTTGCCATGGACAATAAAGCCACATGGGGAGATGCAGGTTGCAGAAACATTTATAATCAGCGATGGTTTTCCATTCCATAAAATGATGAAAGCAAGGTGTTTTGGGGGGAGACGCACAGGGGGAAGTAATAATGCTTGCTTCAAACCTGTTCTGCCTGTTTCTTAAGAGAGAATTAAAAAAAAGCAGGCCTCCATCAGTTTTGAAAGACTATGTTATTGTGCTTGGTGCTGCATATGCTGCATGTGAAGCATGAAAGCCTGGGTTGGATTGTTATGGAGGATAGGATGTTTCCCAAGCAGCAAATCCCCCCGCTCCACGCCACGGAATTAGTCCAATGGAAAAGCAGAGCCAATACGATTGGATCCAGCTGGCGTCGCAGAGCTAGGCTAAGGACAGGAGTTCACCCTGTCTTGTGGAACAACCCGGGTCTCGAACCCTGGCCTGCTGGTTAACAGGAACAACGTCTTAACCGCTTGTGCCACGCACAGCCCTAAGAGAGAATCAATCACATGTAAAAATGCAGATAGTTCTTTTGCCTATCATTGAACCACAAGGACTGGCTATATTCAAAAACTGAACATGCAGTGAAAGGGTGGAATTTCTTTCTACCTTTCTCCTGAAATCAGTGCTTGGTTGCAAGATACTCTGGGGCAAAATCCTGAACTGCCTTCTCCACAAGCTTACTGGCGGCAAGTGGCAATTCTGATTCTGTAGTGGTCAGTTGGTTCACCCCCCAAGAATCCACAGAAGGACACAGTGGCCTCTGGATTTTTTCAGGCTCAGGTGACTAATGTCATGGCTACCACACATCCAGTTAGCCTGGTCAGGGTGGCCGTTCTGATGAACACAGGCCAACCAAATGACACAAAGAAATTGAGTTCCATGTTTGACTACAGTAAAGAGAAGCAGGCATTCCAGTTTCACCAAATTCTAAGAGAAACAACCATTGTGAATGCAAAACCAGAGAAGGTGAAGCCATTCTAATGAGCCTGCAATAACAAACATACGGAAAATAAACCAATACTGTTTATATGAGATCCAACTCACCAGCAAACAAACTGCACAAGGACATCATTTTCTGTCCATATGGTGAAAGATAAATGTTTCAGTGGCTGTTTAATAATGCAGGTGCAATTTGCAATTGTTTGGCCTTAATCTCACTTGACAAGGTTTTCCCCACATTCCCCAGGCTCCTTACTACAGGTTGATGCCACATCAGAGAAAATGCTGTCTGGCCCCTTCTCTCAAACCAGATCACTACCTCCCATTTTTAGCTCACTTCATTAGTTCACTCGAACAGTATTTTGCCTTACAAGAGCCCAGCAACGTTATTCTTCTGTAATTAGGGAGCCCTGAGCACATCACCCAACTCATTTTCACATTAATACACTCCAACCTCTCAGTGTCACTTTATGTTTTCATAGTACTGGGCAGTAATCAGGAGCTTTACAGTTAAGCTTTCCTGCCAAAACTCTCCTATCATTTTCAATAGACATGTCTGGGAGCCAGATAGGCAACTTCTTATGTTCTAATCTAACCAATGGGAGTCAAATCTGTTGTATCATAAAAAATAACATTTACACAGTCTGGCTATCGCTATCTAGGCTTTCAGACAAGTACCTGGAGATGCCAAGGCTGGGACCTTCTGAATGCATAGTGTGAAGGTAGACATTCTTCTATCCAAGATGTACTCAATTTCTGGCATCTACCATTGAATGTAATTACTATTACTCTCCCACCTCACACCAGGCTCTTGACCAGAACACTGCTTGACCAGACTACTGCGAGACAGGATGAGTTCTCATCCTTAGCCCAGCTCCTGCCAAACCAGCAGTTCAAAAGCATGCAAATGCAAGTGATATAGGTACCACCTCGGTGGGAGGTGGTGAGGCATTCTGTGTGCCTCAATGTATAGTCATGCTGGCCACATGACCACGGAAGCGTCTTTGGACAACGCTGGCTCTGTGGCCTAGAGCATGGACGAGCACCGCTCCCTAGAGTCAGACATGACTGGCAGGCAGTACAACCTGTGGAGGACACCTTTATCTCAAGAGACTCAAGGAAAACAGGGCTGTTCCAAGTAAGCAAGTCTTTATTTATTATGACAGACTCTTAGCATTGGGAAGCACTTCTGTTCAACAATGAATAATCATAGAATCATCCAGTTGAAAGGGACCCACAGGGTCACCTAGTCAAACCCTGACTATAGAAGGAAATTCTCCTAGAACAACTCCCAACAAGGTGGTTGTCAAGCCTCTGATTGAAGATCTTGAGGGAATTAACCTAGCAGTTAATGATTGATGTCCACAATGTTGTGTTTGTTGTTCTTCCTTTTACTTTTTATCTAGATTCTCCATGAGGCTACCCTGATTTGCTGAATTTCTGAGGAAGTGTAAACATTTATGCCTTATAAAGCCACCTCTCCCCCTATAACCTGTCTATTATTCCTGAATAACCACTTGTGTCTATTATTCTGCAATAACTACTTGTTTTCCACTTGTGCATTCAAAACATGAATCACCCCACCAAGTCTCAGTTATTTCTATCAAAATTAGCTTCACTTGCTCACCCTGTATTTTCCACACATTGCATATTTGTGTATAAAGTTTTGGAGGTTGTGACCCAATGTCCCTCTCCCCACTTTAGTTAGGCTGCGCTTCTCTAAATACTTTCTTGTTACAAATGTCCCAAAGGTTCCCACCTGGAGCACTTACCTTTGAATAAATATTCATAACTATACTGCTCAAATGGGAGGTTTAGATAATCTATTCAATTATACATAAGTTTATTTTACTTCCAGGTGTCACTCAGTAGGTCAGTGTCTTTTTCAAGATGTTTATTCTAACAGATGACAGTTGGAAAGAAAATAGACTCACGCATGGATTATGATCATAAACAAAGGAAAAAATGAAAACAGAACGTTTTTGTTGAATTTGTAATTTTACAGTTTATAGAATATACCTGTACTATAAGACACTAACATAATGTTACAGTTGATAGTCAAAACCAACTGGTTACAAGCCTTGCAATTAAAATTTCATACCAATAAATGCTGGTTTATGCATAAGTTACGACTTGTGCAATTCCAATTTACAGATTATCCACAATTCTTGAAAAATTAACACACTGGAGAATCAAACAGCTGTGACAGTATGAATGCAGCAAGTACTGAGTTTTGGTCCTTTCTTTCTCACTTGACTATCTGCTTGGGTTGATTGACAGCACTTACAGACTGACCCAGTGAACCTTTCAGCCCCAAAGTCTTCACACATCTCCCCAATAAGTGATGAGCTAAGGTTCTACTATGGGCATTGCCTCTGAAGTCCCTACAGATATAACAGCAACGTCAAGGGCTCCAAAAGCTATTGTAAACATTTGATGAAGGCCAATTCCTCCAGGGATGCTGTCAAATTGATTTTTCTGCCAATGTGTTCTTTTGGAAGCATCTCAAACAACATGTCTTTAGTTAAATATGCAACAAATTTGGATATTTTGTCCTTAGCTATTTCAGCACTGGAAGATGTTTGAAAAAATGGCTCCTTTATTGACTAACTGAATCTTATTATAAGGTGGCAAAGACTGATGTTTTAAGCACTTAAATGCACAGCACTTATAACATTATTAAAAAAGGCAGCCACACTTAAAATTATTTGAAAGCTTTATATGATGGCATGATGTAGGTAGATATAGATGAAGCTTCCAATAGTTTTGGAACGCTTTCCAAAAAACATGTACACTCATATAATCTTTTAAGATGACATTTTAAACAATACACAAGTCTATGTATGTTTGTACATAGAAGCAGTGGAACATATTGGTTGGCATGAAGAACTGCAATGTGTGTATTATTTATTTAGAATATGGCAAATACATGGACTCGATGAGTCAAATGTTAAATGTTCAGTCCACCCAGCCATTCAAGGACAGAGTGGTCTATATTAAAAAAAATCACACATAGGGTCGATGTAAGCTCTTGATGGACACTTGGACACAAAGTGATGAATATTTTGTCTAAGACAAAATATTTTGTCTAAGTCACACTGAGGGGTAGATACAAGACTACCTTGCTGGACATCTTGCTGGGTATGGATTCTGTTCAGAGTTGACCAATGCTAATGAGGTAGGTCAAAACCTGGCATCTTTCGTGTAGAGTCATCTAAGTAACTGCCTGTTTTTCGGCATTCACCAGCTCATTTACCTTTCCATGGCATTAACGTTGTCAGAAAGCTGTTGTGCAAGTGCCAGAGAGTGCTTCCTAGATTTAAGCCTGCCAGTTGATAGATGAGGAAGATCAGCATGCACAGGAAGAAATTCTCATAATTTTGTTGCATTCCTTCACTAAGGCATCCTGCCTTCATGGAGCTGGTGGAGCTATGTGGCTCAAAACAAGGAGCCAGCAAGCAGAAGGAGATTGTTGAGCACTAGGTAGGCTGGGAACTGTTGTATCCTACAACTCACTCCTAAAAGAATGGGCAGAGTGTTTCCATGCAAAGATAAAAAGGCAACAGAAGAAAAAATTCCCTGCCAGCACGCCCCCCCCCCCACTGATGTGAAGGATCCTACAAGGTGCATCAAGGAAGCCCCATGCTCTCATTCATCTTTTCTACCTTCTTTGATCAAGGTAAACAAACAAATACAGCAGCTCAAATCCAAGTTCTTCCTTCTATCTGAAGAACAGACAACAAGACACTTGAGAAAGTTCTGCATTCCTCTAATTTTACCTGTGAGTTTCAAAGATTATTTATACACATAAAAATGTTTCCTTTCTCTACAATAAATCTGGGGACATTTCTAAAAGGAACATCTTTGTATTCTTGCAAGGAAGTCTAAGATGACATTTCCAATTTCTTTTTACTGTGCCATTTGTTACTGTACACAGCTAGATCGTCTTACTCCTAAATCAAATTCTGACTGTTTAGAATTTCAATTTCCCAAGTCTTTAGTGATTTGTGCCACAACCCAGGATCTGATCTTTTGTGCACTGAATGTTTGTATAGGATTATTGGTGAGAACTAGCATGCTAGTAGAAGATTGCAAATCTATACTGACCACAAAAAATGCTCCATGCTCTATTTTATGAATGCATTAGAAACTTACTATTCAGATTATTTTGCCACAAAATCCCAGATAAGATCAGCTTGAAAATATCATTCATGAGATATTTTCTATGGCCTTTACATGCTGAAGAGCCAATGGTACAAGTTAGAGATGTGTGTGTGTGTGTGCGTGTGTGTGCGTGTAAAATTTCAATGATGTACAGGCGCCTGTAAAAGTTTAAAATAACAACAATACTGGAAGTTGAAGGTTCAGCAAAGAAATGCAAACTATTAGAGATAAACCTTTTTCTTATGTGTCACAGCAGTCTTTATCATCACCCAAAGAAATTATCCATACATACAATTCATTATAAAAGGAGGTGATGGGCAGCTATTCCACAACTGAGCAAAGACAGAACCTGATTTTTATTTTATTTTATGAGGGGCAATTTAAAATGATCTCTCTGTTGCTTGTTTTACTTGATAATAGATCTATGTTACAGTTAGTTTTAATGTGCGACTTCTCACTTCCCTAGACTCAGGAGATAGCGTGTTCTTGGGGAAACAAAGGCAGAACCTTGACATTTTGTATTTTATAATCTGTATTTTTTAAAGCTTCCTATAATTCCTAAGATTCAAACGTTGATGGACAGGCACAGCTCTGAAAATTACAATAATTGCAATAAACATCATACACAGAAAAAAAGGCTGAGACTAATTAACATTAAGTATTATAGAATAGAGGAAAAAACCTGAAATTAAGCATTATCAATATTAAATTGGTCTGCTGTGAAGATATTCCCTTTAGTCATGGAGATTTTTAAATGATGGACAAGCTAAAATGAAGCCAGTAATCCTATTTAGTGTGCTCCTATATACCCATCTAATAAGCTTATCAAGCTGCTTCCTTATAGCCTCCAATATTACTTTCTCCAAATAGCTAATAAATGATTTAATGTACTCATTGAAAGCTAGTTTGCAATATAAATGTCCATTTTGACAATTACTACCTTGACCTCTAGGAAAACTCAAATTGTAACTTTATCCCACAAAAAGTTAACATCAAAGCTGCTTTAGAATCTGTTTCACAACTGCAGTAACTCCTACCCACGTTTCTGAAAAACTGCTTGAGTAAACCTTACATGAGAAAAACCTTACTTCTGAATGCAGATTTGGGATCTCATCCATTATACTTGAAGCATGTATGGAGGCTAATTATAAAAGTTCCTGTAATTGTGCAGCAGGTGAAAGCAATGTCTATGCGAGGCAGAAAGACTCTTCTGGCCCTAGCAAAATAAGGAAAACAACATTCACAATAGTATTGATTTTGGTGCCATGCTTTTCACTTTGGAAACATTAATGACCATTATTAAGACTAATGAGGCTGCCACAGACATCACATTTATCTTTAGAATTTTTCAGAACCTGAAACTGAAATGTCAAATGTAGACAACTATTTCTGAAACTGTCTGCTTGGAAGAATGAGAAAGGGGGGAAAAGTGCTTCTTGTTTCTGAACCTATAATCTTACTTGTGTTTTGGAAAAATTATCTGTAGGTAGATGTCAATCAGAGATTAGGGATCCTTAACTGGGAAGAAATGCATTTACAAATACAAATTTCAGATGTATATGTTGGTATTGATTGTATGTGGGGTGAAAGGTTGGGTGTGGAGAGAATTGAGTGTTGAAGTGTGATTGTAGTATAAATTTTTATTTGCTTATTTTACATGGTATAAGTCCATATCATGATGGTTCATCTGAATTTCATTGTATATCTTGTACAAATAGTGTCTGTCTTGTCTGTCTGTCTATCTAAAAAAAGCAGAAAAATCAACAAAAACAAAAATAACCAAAAGAACAACAAAGATAGCACGTGTTTAGCACAAGCCCTCTTGCAAGTTGGTTCACAGGATTCAGCCTTAGAGCGCAATCCACAGTAACTACGGGGAGTCCTTAAGAATAATTTACTCTGGATTGTAATATGTATTTCCCATAGGTTTTCACTAGATGGTGCCATAACTACGCCAACATAAATGTCTCTTACGTGCTCCCATAGTTACTCTGGATGGAAGGGTTAGATACCTATCTGAAAACCTACTAGCCACTGCATTTCTGAATGTGCTTTGGCTTGTTTTTACACAGGCGTAGGTTTATCATGTGTTATACTACATAGATGCAGAACTTCAATTCTCCCCTTTCCTCCTCCAGACAGACACACACACACAGATGAAAGGAATATTGACTTATATGCAAGAGGCAGTTTAGTCAACACACTCAGGGTGCAACACTAACCAATTTGGACTAGGTCAATTCAACCATCTCCCCATTCCCACAGTGGCCTGGGAGTGTTACTTCTGTGCCACTCCTAACCTCCCCCCTCCCCGCCAGGAGTGGCACAGAAGTAGCACTCCCAGGTCAGCATGAGACTTGTGCTGACCTAACCAGGGGTTAGGATTGTGCTGTCAATGGCAGAAACAATAACAGAAAAATGGAAATTGTGTGGTTCATATATTTGTACAACTGGAAACTGCCAGGATCGAAACAGCTATAATTTAGCATCAAGTTAACCAGAGAAAACAATTTATAGCTGAACAAGTGAGGCACATTGTAAGGAATGTGCTGTTTATAAAACCACAAACCACATACACACTCTTAAGATGGTACAAATTATAAGCAACATATGAAAAACATATTGACATTTTATTCAGATTACAATTGTACTACAAATTTAAGTAATTGTGCAGAGTCATTATGCTATTTACTCTGTGCCACGTGGAAGAGAAAACCTGTCTATTCAACTATGCTGAATACTCTACCTTCTCTTTTCATGTAAATAGATAAAGGAAATAGACTAAGATAGATAAAGGAGTCAGACAAAGATAGAACACTCTTCAACATCTAAGCTGTTTCGTAAGTTGTGGAGAGAACACAATAGGAATGCATGCCTGAAGAACACAGCTACATTTTGAATGGAATTTATCTCCGAATACCTAGATGTACCAATTAGAGACCTGCAGCACCTGGAGAGTGAATTTCCTACCTATTGCACATGGCTGTTGTGCAGGGGTACAACATGGCACTACCCTGGTATGTGGCACTACCCATAACATGGTATGGCTACCCTGGCACTGTCGACCTTGTAGACAGAGAAACCACGTAGGCTCTAAATATCCTGGACATGGTGTTTAAACAGAATTAACTCCTACTGCATAGAAAATATCCTCACAGGATGAGGACGCTGTGATAAACCTACTGGGAGAGGAGTTTCATACATTGTATTATTTGTTTTGACAATTTGAGAGGTTTTAGAACTCTGAACGCTAAACAGTGCTGACTATGCTGAAATAATACAGAACTAAAGTCACTATGTGCCTGAAGATATTCCCTTCACTTGTTATGATTGGTTACTGTATAAAACACAACAGTCAATGTCCTTATTGCTCTCTCTCTCACACACACACAAACGCACACACCTACTTCCCCCTTTTGGAAATACATAAAAACTAAAACACTGCTTATGGATAGTATACAATGAAATATTTTATGTGCTCATGAATTACAGTGATAGGCTTTAACACTTCATGACTGTCAAGAAATACTGACAATTCCAGATTGGTTTTGTGAGTCTTCCAACTCAGAAATACCTGTTTCCTGACTTCATGGACATACATCAGTGAATGCTGACAATCACAATTTCAGCCCAATTCTACCAACTTTCCAGTGATGATGATACTAGAATGCAGTCCCGTGATAAGGGAACATATGAATGCATGAAGAACATGAAAATAAAAGAATTGCATGTTATTTCTCCCCCCATCCTGATTCACCCAATCTTAACTTTCTTTCCTTTCTTTACAAAAAAAGACACTTTTTTGGACACTGATTATACAGTAACAACGGCATCAAGATGGGATTATGGGATTTCCTTTTGCAGCTGCACCTGTCTTTATAAAATTCAGTAATAACCTATTTAAGGGTCCATAAGTACAGCAAGTATTTTAAAGGAGTTCTAGAATGGTAGTGAGGCAGTTACGTGCAATTTTCTGCAGCATTACCTCAAAGGTGGGACAATAGATCAAGCAAATAACAATTCTACAGAAACTTATTGTTTTTATAGTGAATGCTAGCTTGTCTTTACCTGGGTGGTGGAAAAAGATACACATGCGCGCGCGCACACACACATAGTATCTTTGCTGGCAGAGAGAAAAAGTGAAAGAAACTCACACCAATCTATTGAGACAGCAGACAAAAAGCTTTATAAGATTTCATGATAATAAAGCTGAGAATCTGTCTTCAAAAGGAAGCCAAATGTATCATTTCTGGCTGGCGACAGGACACTGATAGCTTGTGATTATATGCTTCATGAAAGCAAATGTAAAACTAAAATATTAATTTCACATTGCTGGTGCTCCTCGCAGAGCTGCGATGGATGCGGACACAGCAATTTTACGGCATCAGAACACTATTTGTCACCAGTAATGGACGCCTGCATATGAACAATATGAAAATCACTATGAAAATAACATTAGCATTGCAATCAAGTTTCATTTACTAGGAGCTCACTTCTGGAATTGTTTACATCTTAAAGAAAGAGAAAATGCATTTTTAGACCATTTATGATTAGTTCTTTGAAACCTCAAAGAAATCTCTTAGAATAGTGATTTTTGGGAGTGGGGGTGGCCTTGTTATAAATAGAACAGAATGATTTCCAAAAGCTCCTGCATGATGCAATAGACTTACCTGAAAGACCCTCCCTTTCAATTCCAATTATCACTCAAAGTCTTCCCTCCCTCTTCCAGCAATCAGAGAGCTATACCCAAGTGCGAGAAAAGCAATCCATGGAAAATTTCTATTTCTGACTCCTCTTAATGAAATCACTTTCAGCGAAGTGATATCCGCCGTCACACAAAGGTGACTCTGGACTTTCCACAACTTAATTTTCAACGCTGAAAAATCTGAAATGAGTGTCAGGCATGGGAAAGGTGGCATCTGGAATTGGATTCTGAGCTTTTGACATCTGATCGCAGCCCATAAAATAAAATAATAAAAAGGGACAAAGAGCAGTTTTGCTTGAGATGCCGGATGGATTCAGAAAAAAGGAGGATACAAAACAAATGCAGAGACATTTTATACACCAGCATTATATACTTGATTGCTCTGATACTTGTTGCAGCAACTGTCATGTTTGTAGCACATGCACCCCTCCTCAGAAACAGCCTTTGGAAAAGAGAGATGCTGCATGAAATGGAGAGCTGTGATCTCATCATTACATGGCAAGAGAGAGAATCATCAATTGCCACACACCCAAAATAAACAATAATCCCATGAAGGTTGTTCAACATTTCGTTCAACATCTTTAATATCTGGTATTTGATTATTGGATGACTGCATTCTGATCACATGCACTGACAATTTTGCCATTGACTATAATGCTTTTGAGTGGACACAACTGGGCTTGGAGGCTTAAAACTTAAGAAGCCAGGAGTTACCCCCAGCATCTCTGCCCTGAGAAGATTGCTAACTTTACATCCAGCCCTGCTCCTCTACTTTGACAAAAGATGGATGAAAGACCCCAAACTTGAACAACTCAAGCCCTTGTTGTGAATTAAATGCTTTTTTTGTGCAAAGTATATACTGGTGGATCCATCAACAGAGGCATAGGAGCTGGAGAGGCTGGGGTTTCTTTGGCCAGTTGGCAACCCTGCTTTAAAAAAAATTACCTGCACCGGACCATAAGATGCACCAAAGTTTAGAAGAGCAAAACCCCAAAACTCATCATCTCTAGTAGCAGTGATTTATGACTTTTGCACAAATCTCATTGCAAATGATCAGACACCAACATTTTGCACAAATCTCATTGCAAATGGTCCAGAAGGCAGGTAGGTAGGGGATCTAGATAGATAGGAAAGAATGAGGGATGCACAGGGACCAGGTCTTGTGCATGTCTTCTTTGGAGCAAGTCTCCAAGCCAGGAAAGGCTGCTTAAGATTGCAACTGTGCATGTCTGGAGCAAATCTCCAAGCCAGGGAGGGAAGCAAAGGCATGCAGAAGTAGGGACCAGGTCTTGTGCATATCTATTTTGGAGCAAGTCTCCAAGCCAGGGAAGGCTGCTTAGGATTGCAACTGTGCATGTCTACTTTGGAGCAAATCTCCAACCCAGGGAGGGATGCAGAGGCATGCAGAAGTAGGGTCCAGGTCTTGTGCATATCTACTATGGAGCAAGTCTCCAACCCAGGGAAGGCTGCTTAGGATTGCAACTGTGCCAGGGTGACCAGTTGCCAAACCCAAAATTCCTGAACTCCAATGCCAAAATTCCTACCCCCAAGGCAAAATTCCTAACCCCCAAGCTAAAATTCCTACCCGCTTTAAAAAATTGCCAAAAATGTATTCTTTGTTTTTATATTTTTGGTTTTTTCGTTTTTTTGGCCATAACTTTTGAAAGGAAGGAGATATCTCAAAACTGATTTTTGCATTGGATTCTGCTCTTCAAGACAAATCCAACGAAATATGACATGATGGGGGTTGGCCCTATCACTCTATAAGACGCAGAGACATTCCCCCCCTTTGGGGAGGAAAGTGCGTCTTTTAAGCCAGCAAACATGGTAATTCGTTCCCCCCTTTCTGTCCAAAGTCAAACTCACTGCAAAGTTTCAGGGATCAGTCTATATGATCAGTAGTTAAATATCATGTTTAAAGAAAAATAGAAGCTGCTTTCTAAGGTACAGGATGAAAAAGCTGTTTAGATACACCATAACAAGGAATGTTTGGAATCAAACCTTAACATGATAACAATAACCAAGATCTATCCAACCTTGAACATCCCACGCATAATAAGAGTAAGTGAATGGCTACAAATGATGAGTACTCTGCATGATACACTGTTTCACACTTCTGTTGATTCTCATCACTGAGTGATATATATGGCATAATATAACATTCCCCTGGTGTCACAAAATCATCATGTTAGTGCAAGTATTTATGTTTCTAATAAAAGATGGTTGGCCTCAGGCCGTTTGCTAAAATTCCAGCTATGCATGCTTCTATTCCTTTTTAAAAGCATTATAATGCAATAGAATATGTTTTATCTTTTGCTACTTCTTTGATGCAAAGTGCTTGAAGGTTAAGAGGGCTTCTCTACATAAGAGAGGAAAATAATGCATAATACAAAACCAGATCACCACAATGAAATATCCATTTCTCTAGAAAGAACTATACTGAGATGGTAAATGTCATACCAGAAAAAAAATGTTATACCAAATGCACACATGGCTATAAAATTTGATTTGACTATTATAGGCAAATGCTGTATTGTTACTTTGAAGAAATCTTCAAATTATTATTGCTTTTTACGAAGGCAAATAAGAGGCTATTAAAGATCCTCTATAAGTGATTTGAAAACTATTTTATGAATGAGAAGGAGTATACGTATGTTTCAAAAAAGCTCCTTACAACAAACACACAAGGCCTTGCAATTTAGAAAAAAGTAGATAGGAGAAGCTTTTCAGGATTCAATCCCAGACAGCGATGATCAGAAGCAACGGAATGACAAGGCAGAGCCACAGCATTTTTTTTAAAGAATACATTATATCAGTAACAGAGGAGTGATGCAGGCATTGCAGTGAATCAAGAAAATGTGAGTCAGAGGGGGAAAAAACAATGATCAACCAGAAAAGATAATAATAAATAGGATTTGCTAGAGGTTGGGCAGTATTCCAATAAATATAAAAGGCCGTGAATATAGGGAGAATTCTGTTAAACTTCAGCAGATTGACAAAGCCACCTTAAACTGGGAGTTTGGGACTGCTGCAAAAGTATCAACTCAAGAAGCTGCTGTTAAGTGACTCAGTATTGTCTCTGTTGTCAGGCACAGGCTGTTCATGTTTTCAAAGAGGGACTTTCTCATTCCTTCCTGAAGATTTCCAGGGACTGAACTCAGGAACTTTCTGTGAATTGCAACTCAAAAGCATGTGACTTGTCATTCATGTCCTTTCTGTTGAATTGGACCATTTGACTATTGGGCACTGTACCATCTGAGTGGCAAGGTGAGTGTGGGATTTACTCTGGAGTAGATACATGTAGAGAACTGGGGATATATGTAGCTGAAAAAAAATCAGTTCTAAAACATCTAAAACTTGGGTCCATTAAAAATTTTACACTTGCTTGCAGCCATTATAAAGTCACTTGGCTTTATTCTAATGCACTCTGTCTGATTACTTACCAATACTCACATCATCTCAAATGGTACTATTTCACCTTTAAAAAAATCTAATCTCTGAAGAAGTGGTAACAGGCTGGATGTTATCAATCCTCTTATAATTTGGAAAATGTTCAACAGCCTCCTGCTGTGTATTTTTAATGCACTTCTGAATTGCATTCAATTCCTTTAACTAATTCATTTTCTCTTCTCTCCACTCTGGCTTTTCTAAATTCAAAGAATCACATATAACACTGTTAAACAAGCAAACATTTTCAAGATATGGAAGCTTTGAATTTTTCCATTTCACCTGAACTACCAGGTAGAAAAACCTCTCAACTCGTTGGGGGGTCTTCCTGCCCTTTCTGTTTCACTAAACCTCACTCCTACAAACCTACTGTATTGAAAACAAGCAACAGATAACTCCATGGGTTCAGAATTAAATACTCTAGTAAGCGAGCAAGGAAATTCAATTACATTTTTAGTGTACTGCATATGTTCTCAAGCTCTGGGAGGCAAAACAGCTACACTAAATGGGCAGCCCAATCCTAATGATAGAAGCAGAACCAGGTGCAGTGGTGCCTAAACAGCAGTAGTACCACCAGGTGCAGCATCACTAAAACTTTCATCCCCTTCTAGGAAAGCTTGAAGCCCCACAATGGGGGTTCTCAAGTCTTGGTCGGCTATGGCTTCAATCTAGAGTAACTACGGGACGTTTTATACCAACGTAGTTACGGTGCCACCTGTGGGAAATGCATAGAGCAATTTAGAGTAAGTGTCTCTTACGTCTTCCTGTAGCTCCTTGGATTGTAGGGCTTGTTGCTTGTACAGATTTGAGAGCCTTTGTATTGGGCTTTACATGGAGCATTTGGGATCTGGCCCACTGACCTGACCTGCATCCCAGTACCATTCCTTACCCACCCCTTGCTGTTCACATTGCAGTTCTTATCCAGTAGGCAAAAATTCTTGGTTGTCTTCTGGTTTTACCACAACATAAACAACGCTGACCCTCGTTTCTGACAGAATCAGAAAATATGTCTTGTCCTGCCCCCTTTAAACTCTGTTCCACCATATGGAGAACAGTATTTTCAGCAGTATTTGATGGGCTTATAGACTTCCTGGGAAATACTTGTTTTGTTTTAAAATAATTCTTGCCATTCATCTCAGGGCAATGGCAGTTTCAGCAGCAATTAGAGCCCTCTTCCAGCAGCTGGCTCTTACTAGCTGTTGTTTTGTTTGCTTTCAGAGTACCAGCAAGTGAACCAAGAGATTTACAATCCGTTCCTGGTATTCTACAGAAAGAAAAAAAGTTAGCCAAACTAGCACAAGTAGCTGGGAGAGTCATTGAGCACTGCTAGCTGCCCAATAAGGATACAAAAATGCTAATCAAAAGATAAATGGCTATAATACAGTAACTCACCCAGACAAATTCAAGGCCTCCATGGTGATAGATGAGTGATTAACCCTAAAATCCAGAGTAACTAAGGAAGTACGTAAGAGACATTTATGTTGACGTAGTTACGGCACACCTAGCAAAAACCTATGGGAAATTCTTACTGCAATCCAGAGTAAATTGTTCTTACGTTGGAGCAAGACTCCCCGTAGTTACTCTGGATTGAGCCCTTAGAATATCTGCTCTAAAATATCCAGTATACCTGAGCCACTGCCTCATATCAAACAAGGAAGATATAATTAATAAGGCAAAGAAGTGATTTTGATAAAGTTAAAAATCATTCTTTGATAAAAGATTTTGATAAAGTTGGATAAAGCACTGGGGTTCATGGCCAAAACAAAATGGGAGGCATACGGTAATTGTGCTCAGTTCCACAACTGTGCTCATTCTAGTACAATAAGAAGCAGCATCATTTCCTCTCCAGATATTCAGAGTGCACAAAGGCAGATCAAATTTACTTGTGAAATTCTATCCCTAGTTACATAATTCTCATCAAACACCATCATTTTCTGAACATAAAACAAGGAAATTAACTGCTCTATAGACTATGTTTCTGGCTAAAGTACTTTTAATGGGTGGGAGGGGGCAGGAGGTTGCCTGCAAGATGTACATCTGTTCCCTCAGCACAATTTGGGACAACTGATAATGCACAGTAGAAGTGAAGATCTGACATGAGTAATAAAATAAACTACTTTGGAAGGTAGGTTAGATCATATAAACTTCTCCTAAAATGGAAAAATTGCCAAACTCGTTCCTTGTTCCTAATTAATGCACATTGTACTCTCGGGTATTCAAACTGACAATATAGCTGAGAGTGGCTTATATTATACTTCGCATACGTACAAAAACATATTTAAAATAAAACAATTCTCCACTCTCCACCATCATTTACACTTGTCAAACAGAATTTTTTGCTTTGATCTTCACTCAACACTGCCTCTAATGTCAACAACTCGAGGAACACCTTAAAGATGAATTCTGGTTAACAATCAAATTTCTGAGTAGCCTTCCTCAGTGAAATGTAAACAAACTTTAAAATGCTCTGGAAAATCATGAGATTTGTTTTGTAGGTTCCTAAAGGATCTAGAACCATCTGTAAGTCTTTCTTTTTCAGTCTACATATGAAACTATAACACAAAATCTGAAAACCAATATGATTATTTACAACTCACTTCTATAACTCAAAAAGCAGCCTGATGAGTCAACTGGATGCACTGAATTCCTAAGAAATTCCTAAGAAAGGTTGGTTACATAGATGAGTTGACAAAAACCTGTACAACTTTTTGATTTGGGGGCCCAGTACATTATAACAAAACTTTCCTCACAAATAACGAACTGGATCTTCCAATGGAAGTCTCCAAGGGAGGTGCTTTAATCTATGTCTCAGAAAAAAATTGATTAAACCTTTCTGTAACAAATTACTAGCACAGAATACTATTGAAAGCTCTTTTTAAAAACTGCTTTAAAGTTTCTCATTTGCAGAATGTGGGGCTGCCACATTAATAAAATAAATGTTTACATTGGAACATTAACTTACATGAAAATTCAACAGAATATACAGAATATCAACAGTTAAAGTTAAGGTAAAGGTCCTCCAGCAGGTTGTCCTCCCAGCCATGAGACTGGCTGCAGGTTCTCCAGTGCCCATACAGGAATTAGCCACAGTTGCTGGGTGCATCGCTCACCTGCGATTCAAAGCCGGAGACCAGCACTGTCCAAAGACTCTTCCATGGTCATGTGCCCAGCATGTCAAGAAGCCAAGGTGCACGGAATGAAGTTTACCTTCCCACTGAGGTGGTACCTATTTATCTATTTACATTTTCATGCATTTGAACTGCTATGTTGGCAAAACCTGGGGTAAGGACAGGTGCTCACCCTGTCTATTCATATTTATATACCGCTTTTCAACTAAAAAGTTCACAAAGTGATTTACAGAGAAAATGAAAAAAATTAATAGCTAATTAATAGCTAATGGGTCGTGCAGTACTCGGGTCTTGAACTGCTGACCTGCAGAGCAGAATTCTGGCCAGGCAGTGTTCTAACCCTAACATTCTAACCACAGAGCTACTGCAGCCCCCAATATCAACAGTAGTTATTACTGTATGCAATCAGTTAAAAATTGCATGAGAAATGAAAGTAAAATACATGGTTTTATTATTTCAATCCAGGCTATTATCAGAACCAGAACTGAAGTGTAAACAGAGCCGAACATGTGCCTCAAAGCTGAAACTTCTCTGCAGAAAGAAAGTGGAAAAGCATGATAGCGCATAATACCACTGCAGTTGCAATATTTCTGAAGTAGGACATTCCTAAAAGGGCACTAGCTATTAATGTTTCTAGAAATTTAATTCTATAGCAAAAGATTTAACAGCTTAGTGCAAAGTTAAAAAAAAAAGCTTGATAGAACAGTTAGCTATGCAGGGGAAGAGGAGGAGGAGAACAGCTTAAACTAATATTAGAGGGAATATATTTCAGAATCGGTCTTGTCTTATCATCTCATAGCCTCAGGCTAGGATAAAAGGTCATGGATAATTGGTGAAAGAGTGATGGATGCCATCCAAATTGTGTCCCTTTAAACAGT
Source organism: Cryptoblepharus egeriae (assembly GCA_030015325.1). Classification (NCBI taxonomy): domain Eukaryota; kingdom Metazoa; phylum Chordata; class Lepidosauria; order Squamata; family Scincidae; genus Cryptoblepharus; species Cryptoblepharus egeriae. Next base: position 12,105,241 of record JAREYC010000016.1, on the reverse strand, counting down.
TTCAGCTATGACAAGATACTAGCAGAACTATTAAAGGAATATCTCTATATTGAAATCTTATCATTGTATCATTCCCAACATTTTAAGGAAGGAAACATTCTGAAAATTCTCAGTGCAATCCTAAATTGCACTAAGGGAAAAATCCAGAGCAACTACGAGCAATCCTTGCTCTGGTGTAAGAACAATTTACTCTGAATTCCAATATGAATTTCCCATAGGTTTTCACTAGTAGGTGCAGTAACTACGGGTGCACATAATGTCTTTTACGTGCTCCCGTGGTTCTCAGGATTTGGGGGTAAGGCTGGTGCATGTTCCTTGTGGGGGGGTGTAAAAGTGCCATAAGGCACTCTTATGCCATCCCCTCTTGGGGACGTCTAAGGGGATGGTGCAGAGGGAAGGTTGCACTGGCCTTTGCAGACCAATGCAGGGTCTTGTCTGGGAGGGGGGAGGCAGGAGGGTGTCATTTTGGGGTGGGTGGAGAGTGTGTCAATTGGAGGATATTTTAGTGCAGGCAAAGGCTGGAGTCCTAAAGACACTTTCCTGGGACTAAGACCCTATTAATACAATGGGGCTGACTTTTGAGTAGACATGGTTAGGTTTGTGGTCAAAGACAGCCTGCATGTTCCCGCACAATTAGTATTGCACTGTCAATTCTAAATTTTAATTCTTCCCCCTTTACATGACTATTTGGATAAAGAGAAAGGGAGTGAGTTTAACACTTTTAAGGTTTTAGCACTAATTTGATTTAATATGTATTTGGTGCAAAGTGAAGTTGCTAGGAGAGTAAACATTTTTATTTCAAGCAGTTCATTGAAATATATTGCCTTGGTCAAAATTTCAGTGAAGATGTAGGGGAAGATTTTTAAAAAAACAGACGGAAAAATCAAGTTTTGCTTAACAGTATCTCATTATAATTCATCCAATTTTAAAAAACTATGATTGCTTACATAAGATATTTATATTTTGGAAATGCATAATTTGTTTGCTGTGCTTTATTTCTGGGTACTTAAATGTAACCTGGAACAGAAGTTTCTGTGTTTGCCATTCTTGGCTGCCATGGACAAATAGCATGATTCACTATGAACAGCTATACAGATATGATCTCCTTAAGAAAAGTCATGTGGGTTGTCAAAAAAGCATACTAGTTTCTCTTATCTCAATATAAGGACAAACTCTTAGGGAGAAGATGAATTGATACAAACAGTTTGAACTCCTGAGTTGCATCCAATTTTACTATATTTTCTACCTCATAGGCACAAAATATTAAAAAGTAACAAGACTTTGCTACCCCCAGTATTGAACTATGTTGTGCTCTTGAATATGGAAAGTACTGCAGGAACATCAGAGGCATCTCATACACATTCTGCTTCTCCACAGGCATTCATATATCTCAGATTCCTGGGTTCTGACATGCTTTTAGAATGCACAGAGTAATAAGTGACATTTACAGTACATTACTGCAGGATCAATAGAACAATCTCCCATATGAATGTACTCTATAGGGTAATCGGGAGGATTTGTAGAGACCATTTGTGAAAATACCAGATGGCATAAAATGATTAGACAGTGACAAAGCAAAAGGAATTGCATCACATTGTCTTGGCAAAGACAATCCTTCACACATATGAGAATTCTGTCTTTCCGATGTCCGTATCAGAAAACATTTTACCAATACCATTTCTATAAATGCAGATATGCAGGGCATAATTTTGCTTCCCAGTCACAGACTACTCATACTATTCAATGGAATAATCAAGTATGTTGACATTCCACAACTGTGCAAAGTGGAACAAGGTTCCCTTTGAGGATCACATTTTAAATTCTGTGTACTTTCCTCTGAACAAGAGTTGAAAAATGGACACGGACACAACCTTCTCCCACCAATTATGATCAGGGAAGGGTGAAGGGCCAAACAATAGGTCTTGAGGACAGAAGTTATCACTTTACTACCCAACGTTTTTTGCATTTACACTTCAATCGCCTGGTTTATTAAGTGGGTAAATACATTAAACCCTCAATTTAATAGACTAAAAAGGAGAAACGGTGACTGTTGATACTGAATGATTGTTAAATCCAAATGCCTTTATGACCTGTGTATGCACAAGCCATGGCTAGTTTTTGATGAAGCAGAAAAACATCAGTTGTTTAAAGTCTCTTAAACTGAGAAAGAGAATAGGTGTGCGTATACAAGCATCTCTTATAGCCACACAATTTTTAGGTTAAAGTGTAATTCCACCATCAGGACTAGAAGATGTTGAATCCAAACCATAACAAATATAATTTAGGAGTTATGAAAGACCCTTTTTCTGCAGAGAATAACTTGTTTGGAACAAGATGTCAAATTGAAAAGAACATAAACTGTAAATACAATAACTTACAAAGCAAGTATGAATAATTTTGACATGAAAAAATTCATGCTACACTATGGGTGCAATCCAGAGTAACTACGTGGAGTCCTTGCTCCGGTGTAAGAACAATTTGCTCTGGATTGCAATATGAATTTCCCATAGGTTTTCACTAGATGGTGCAGTAACTACGGGTACACATAATGTCTCTTACGTGCTCCCGTAGTTACTCTGGATTGTAGGGCCAGTCAGCAGACAAACTATCAGTCTCCTAGTCCTTTAATGGGATTACAGCATCCAGTTTGCCTACATATTTAGCTCTTTTATTTCTAATATGTCTTTTGATCCAGAAAGATCCCAAGTTAACTTATAGGTAAGCTCCCCATTTCCTTCTCACTGACACTGTGGATTTGACATTGGTCTCCTTTACATTCTTTACATCCCCTCTTTACTCTTTGCCTCTAAATTAATTCCTCATTCATTCTCAAAAATATGGGAGTGGGAAGTTTGTCCTTGAGATGGGCAAATGAGAAAACCCAAGAATGGTCTGTTGTTCAAAACCAGACCAGACCAGTCTGCAATTGGGAGTGAATATAAATTAAATCTATAAAGCAGGATATACATTTTACAGTAACAGAATAACAAAAAGCAAGATGGATAGTGTAGTGCAGCAAAAATGGCAAAATAATGAAAAAGGAGGATATGCAACTCTTCATCTAAGAATTTCAGCTGAGTCAATTTAATTATGCTGATGTTTTCCAATGATGTTGTGCAAACTGAACAATGTTGATTTATTTGTATTTAATGTTGTGTCAAACACAACAGAACCCCTTGTGTATTCTTCCCTAACTATACTATTTTATTAATACTGTCGACACTGTGATTGCATATATTGAGTTCAAAGAGTTTGAAACTCACAAAAACTTTATCTGAATGATTTTAGTCCTCCTCAGCCCTTATCATCAGATATATCTCTGCCTGCCCCATCATCATTAAAAATATGTTCAACAATAAAATGTCCTACCCTGAGTTCTTGGCATTCGTTTCCTGCGATCTCTGAACGCTGCCCCAGATTGCAAAGCCTCAAGAAGATTATCCATCACTCCTGTCTCGTCGCCCTCTGTGAATAGCAGAGAAAGTAAAATTAATCTCTTTGCAATTAAGGTTATAACGCAAGGAAAAAAATACGGAAAGCAAAAAAAGGGTCACATTTACATAAAACCACTAAATTAAAGACATATATTTGACTGTAATGAAAGCTGTCAGTTTCATGCAACACCATTGACTAGTTTGCTTATGAGGTTCTATTAAGCAAAATTGATGTCAACTTCACTTGCTGTTCTTCTGACTTTCAGACCTTGTCTTGAGTGTATTATTGATGATATGCTCCATATGCAAACACAGGCACTGATCAGTAATTGCTTTTCTATTTCCTTAAGAAGGTACCTAAGCAAGTATGCTTAGCACTATGGTTCCTGACCTTTAGGACCTTAGGGACCACTAAAAATTTGAATTTGCCAAGGACTACATGCAACCCATAACCTCACACAAATAATACATTGAAATGTGCAATATAGAAGGATTATGCAATGTTAGTGCAAAAGTTGTGGTTGCATTGACTTGCTTGCTGTGACATTCTTCGGCTGCTAAAAGCTATGCGTACTTTGTCACTAGTGTCCAACTGATTCAAAGCTTCTTGCTCTTCTCTCTGCCAATAGTCTGCGGAACTTCTTTCCACAGGAAGTGGTAGTCTTTGGCTTTTCAAATGGTGTCAGCGTGCTAGTCAATTTCAGTTAGTGTCACTGTGTTATTTCGTGTTTTTCTTCATCTACTATTGCAAATAACCCTTCAGTGAAACCTTGTGTTTCAGTGGCATATATTATCTTACTCAGTTTCTGTGTTATCAGATCCCTTGATATGAGCCCTGAGAAATATGTACACTGCTTGCCCTGGAGGGCTGTGGGCTGTGGGTGGTGCAAGCGGTAAAGACGCTGTGCCTGTTAACCAGCAGGTCAGGGTTTGATTCCCGGGTCGGCCCCACAAGACAGGGTGAACTCCTGTCCTTAGCCCAGCTCTGCGACGCCAGCTGGATCCAATCGTATAGGCTCTGCCTTTTCCTTGGACTAATTCAGTGGCGTGGAGAGGGGGGATTTGCTGCTTGGGTAACAGCCTATCCTCCATAAAAATCCAACCCAGGCTTTCGTGCTTCGCATGCAGCGTGTGCAGCGCCTAGCATGATACCATAGTCTTTGCCCTGGAGGACTTATAACAGTTGTAGCGTCATATAAGTATTGGAGCTTTCAAACACAAAAAATTTCCATTTACACCTGGACTAGAAATGGTAACTGTACACCAAATACCAGCATCATTTCAATTCTACATATACCCAATCACCAACATTTTAATTCTTCAGTCAAAAGAAGAGTGCCAGGCAAAATAACGTATTTGTTCAGATAGCAAACCTATAATGGAAATAACACTGGAACTTTTGCAACATTCCATAATGCAACATTGCAAAAATCCTTGCATTCCAAAAATAATGCAGTAAATGCTTGGATCATAACATTACTGGCATACCTGGTGCATCAGGGAAACCTGGTTAATATGATTTATTTAATTATTTGTTGGTTATTGGTTTGTGTGTTTTAACATCATGTTTCAATTTGTTCTGTTAATAAAAGGTTCGTGGTGGAATGCAATAAAATCAAGAATTATGGGGCTAGAAGAGCTATAAGTTAGTGAAGGGCCAATGAACCATGCAGATTGCTTTGTCTGTATCCACATTACTGCCTCTCTATTGGAAAAGCTGACTGTACATACCATGTACAAGCAACCCGAAACCCAAGACAAATATACACAGAGAACACAGAAAACCAGCAATGAAGACTAGAGCCATTCTCCCTACAGTTTAGCTTTGAATAAGATCTAACTTACTATATCTGAAAATGAAATTAAGAGTAAAGATAAAGGAGTCCCCTACAGGTTGCTCTGCTAGTTGTGATTGACTCTAGGGAGCAGTGCTCATCCCCAATTCTAGAGTCACAGAGCCCGCACTGTCCGAAACCACCTGACAACATGTGACATGCGTGCACACAGACTGGTGTTACCTTCCCACCGAGATGGTCCCTATTTATCTACTTGCATTTGCATGCTTTCAAACTGCTAGGTTGGCAGAAGCTGCGCTAAGGACAGGAGCTCACCCCATCTAAAATACAGATGCCTTTCTTTTCAAGAGGTCATGCACATGTTGTGACACATCACCACTTGGTAGATGACTGTCTGAATTCATCTGATGTCAAACAATGCAGGAGGGATTTGGCCACCTGTATGGGCTGTTTCTATAAACTGCCCTTTCTGCCACTTATAATCTGAAGGTCTTCTAAAAACCTCAAAATCCTATCCTCAAAAATCTGGTCTTGCAACTTAAAACTCCTCATAAATTACAGCTTGACAGAGAAGAAATGTTGAATTTCTCCCGTCCATCTTGAAAAAGCACACAGACATTAAAATGTAATATTCATTTATGTGTACTTTTTATACCAACTACCTAAAGTGATTTTCCATTTAATGCTTCAAGCATCTTTCCATATAATTTAGAAGCAGAAGTGCGTGTGTTGAGGGGGGAGTGGACTGAGGTCTAAATGCTGGAAATGCTTTGAGAAACCAGCCGCATCATCTCTAAGGGAGTCCCACTCTACTGCCTGGCTGCTATGCACAATTCTCTTAAAGCAGTATTTCCCAGTCCACATCTATGAGGATGATTCAAAGATGCAAAACATTCTGTTCTACGATGCGCTCGATGATAGTTTATAGCAATTTGGGCATGAACAGAACACGCCGTTAATGGCGGAGATCAAGCGTAGTGTTCATCAGGCACACTAGGTTTCCAAATGTACATGGAGAACCGTACAGATCTGACATTTAATCTGTCTCAGGAGCAGCACAAAGGGGATTAAAACAGCTTTGCTTTTTCATAACTATAATTTATTGAAACAGTCAGTGCTTGCTTGCACTATATAGCAGGTGTTTCTGAAATATTTGTAAAGGATGGGAATCCAGCAATTTCAGCATAGTTCATAGACTGCTAAATTAACCTAAAGGAACATCGTGCAAGGATGGAGGCTAAAATGGCTGAGCAGAAAATTAAGATAAAGAGGGTTGGGCAGATTTTCTATAATAAACCAGATTGTTCTGCAGATCTTGGAACTCTTTTGCTTCCTCAGTGGGAAAATTATCAAAAACAGCAACCCCATGATCCAAACCAAATCCCAGTTCTCTTCAATAAGGCAAAAGGTTGACCTTTCTTGTTGTTTCCAGCATTCTTTATCTGAAATGAGAAATTATGATACAGCCCACCCTCCAAGCGATGCCATCTCGCTCTAGTCCTTCCTCTCTTCCTCATCCCTTTGTCAGAAACATCCATCCAATGCGAGGACTATATGTCATTATGGGGTCCCTCAGTAGTTCAAACACTATTTGGCATCTACTCCCCAACTCTGTTTAGTTGTGCTTGTCTCTGCCACTTTATCACTAACCCCCAAGGCTAGGAGCAAGCACACTACATTATAGGTAAACAAAAGAGATGGGCACCAGGAGCGTAGCTGCCAAAGAACGTTCTAGACTTCCACTGACATGGGGTTATATTCCAAAGCACTTGACTGCTATTCATCATAGTAGTGATGGAGGAAGCAACAGTCCAGAGTGGACTCCCGGAGCTGCAATACAACCAAGATCTCAGGAGTTTGGAATTGCTCCCTTTGCTAACCCTGGGACAATCCGCTTACATGACAACATTTCTATAACATACTTGTTGCATCATGCATTTTATGTTCTTAAATAACATAGAAGTAAAAAAGCTCATTTTTAAAAAAATCTGAGTACTTTCCAGTGGAACATCCCCATTGATATCAAAATTTCTGGAAATTTTCTCTCTCTCTAACTCTTCTCTCATCACAATTCTAAGCAAATCTGGCTGTGTTCCAAGACCTTGTAATTTATTTCTCCACTAACAAATTCCCTGTCAAATGCCACCACCAAAACCTCAGCTAAGTACCTTTGTTTCTTGTACAAGCTTTTTGATTCCCATTACATTTAATGCTGTAACTATTATGATTGCAATTTGACACAGTGATAAATGAAAAAAAATCCAGTAAGTTGCTCAATCAGAACTAGTAACAATTATAGTCTCTCTCTCTCTCTCTCTGTCTCACACACACAGCCACACCTACACAAACCTCTATTAAAATTGTGAGATCTTCATTTGAAGCTGTTGTCTATCAGTGCTGTTTCAGCAAACCGGAAACCGGTTTTTCTGTAAACTGGACAATAGGTCCGTAGTGAATATTAACTTTTTTAATTAAAACAGAGCAAATTTAAACTCATTTGAGTTTAAATAAGTAAACATGTACTTCCCGGTTTGCAAAATGAGTTTGCATAAATTTGCTTACATTTCAATTAAGCAAATTTGTTTATGGTACCCCAATATATGTAAATTTAACAGAATGAGGAAGATGTGATGGTATACAGAAATTGTTTAACCGTGTTTAGAATACATATATCTGAATGCTTCCCTATTTTAAGAAGGGGGGAATGTTAGTCAAGGTCCTCTTTAGTACTAAGATGCTTTTAGAGAACCATATCAACGTTATCTCCAGAGGATCTTTCAAAACTGGACCTGTGCTCCTCTTCAAAGTTTGTTTTTATCAAAGTGAGAATTTGTAAGAATTATAGAGCACAACTATGTTGGTATGGAAAGGTACAGCTGGTGAGTCACAAAAAGGAAGGGAAACATGAGGAATTATGTATAAAAAGCAACATAACATTAGCTACAGGTTGGGGAAAAACAATTGCCTAATAAATACAGTCCATAGCAGTCTATATGAGTGTGTGAGTGTGTGTGTGTGTGTGTGTGTGTAAGAGAGAGAGAGAGAGATAATATCCTAATATTGGCATTTGCCTCTTTAAACATTCCTCAATGCTTAAGCCACAGCAATTGCTTCCTCACAGAAATACTGGCAACTTGCTACGTGATAGACATATAAACCATTTCCATATACTGTATTAAGAATTATAATTAATATATTAAGTTAATTAAGTTGATTAATTTAGGGTGCAATCCTAACCAATTTAGGGTGGCCTAACTCACCTGGCATATCTGCCTGTGATAATGTGGGGATGTTGCCATATGCACTGGATCAGTCCCCACAGGAGTGGGGTAGAAGTGCCTTTGTGACACCCCCAGGTTAGTGGGGCAGGCTTATGCTGGCCTAAATGGTTAGAACTGCACCATTAGGCACTTCTTGTGCCTGATGCAGTGGCCTTATCCCTACTTGTGTGGGATAAGGCCACTGCATTGGCCTACTCCAACCTCCCAACACCACCACAGAAAAATATGCCATGTGAGTTAAGCTGGACTAAATTTGTTAGTATTGCATCCTAAGTAAAGTAAGAGCGCAAATCCTAACCATGTCTATTCAAAAGTAAGACCCATTGTGTTCAATGAGTCTTACTTCCAGGAAAATGTCTTTAGGATTGCAGCCTAAGTTAATTAAATATTATAATATTATTGTAACTATTATATATTATTATATAATACTGTGAAAAATGTGGTAGGGTACTTGTTTTTGAATGTCTTTCTTAGCACTGCTCCCTTTAAATTGTTTGGCCACATAGCAAAAAACCAAACTCCATAAAGCTTGGAGTTTGGCTTTCCTGAAGGTTCAGCAATAATGTTATCAAGTGCGCAGAGATGCCAATGTGTTGGCAAAGTAGTGTAAATGAGTGCATCAGAAGATGGAAGTGCAAGGGGTGCATGAAAGTGATGCACTTTACCTACCCAGTGGAGTCCAAGAAAATCTAGTGTGCAGTTATACAATGGTCCCTGTCTTTTTCCTTTTCTAGTATATTTTCATCACATTAAACAACCAGAAAACATATAACTAAGAAGGCTGTGCCATGCCTTTGTGACCCGCCCATGTCTTCTTTAAAGTACTGATTGGTATTGGTTCAAATAGAGGGTCCCCTGGATCTTTCCACCTTCCCACCTGAAGCAGCAATCAAATGCTACTCCTTTTAGCTGGTGGTGTGCCAGCAACTATCACTCTTGCTGCTTCAATTTGAAAAGAGGGGAACAATGAACTCTCTAGCCTAGCACACCCCTTAATTTCACTCTTCCATTTCTTCTATTAAAAGGACAAGGTGTAGAGAAAACAGGTGGAATGATGGAGGCCCCACCTGAGACTTAGATCTCACGAGCACCTCCTGATTTTTACTGCTTTGATCAGCCTTGTGGCTAGCAGTACTGACTGCTAGCAAAACCTTTCATGTTTCTTTTCCAGTTGGCAGCAAGCGGAAGGTGTTGTGCTGTTCCTACCTCCAGATCCAGGCTAAAAATTGCTATTCCTGCCAAAGTGAAGGATGGAACTCTCTGTGGTATAATTCAAAACACTCACTTTTCAACAGGTTGAGTGAGACCAAAGCAATGCTCATCTAGTTTCACAGCCTAAACTGCCAAATTGCTTCCCAAACTAGACGTATTTTTGCATCATATCCAAGACAGAAAAGCAACGTAAGTCAAGGATAAAAGATAAATCATCTGTGTGCCTGAATCCTACTTTGTTCCTCTTTTTTCTAAAGCAGTGAGTTTTTTACACCCCGTTTAATAGAACTTTGAAAGACAATACTGCAAACCGCAACTTACAATGGGATTGTCATTCTTGCTTTTCTGCGCATAATTTCATTATCATGTTTACAATCAGACAATCAAGAAAACACAAGTTTGTCTATGTACCCCATTACAATTTCTGACTGAGAACAAGACTGTTCTTTCATATCTTTGCCTTTAAGAAGATACTCTCCTTTGAGATTACAGTATCACAAAGAACAGGTGCTCAGTCATCTTTACCCAATTAATTTGTTTTTAGGACTGATACCCTTTGTATGCCCTTAACTTCTTCACATTCTGAAAGCTGTGGCCCACCACCTTTTAACATACCAAGGAAATACCATACTTCTAGCTGATTTAATGCAGGCTAGGAGTCAAGAACGGGGTTGAGCTATCATGAACTTGCTAGCTTATTAGATTATTTTTGTGCAACACCAGGTTTAAATGCCTGCAAGCAAAGAAAAGTATCATGCACAAAACCACGCATGGAGCCACTGTGGGCTTTGCGAAAGGAAGACACCCACATCTCTGACTGATCTTGTGAAATGGGCCTCTTTGAACCTTAAAGGTCCCACAACTAACAGGATTTTTGATAGCTTACAACTTGCCTGTCTCATTAAGTAAATCATCTCAGTACACATGACTGGATACCAAAAGAAGCAGAACAAAACTTACCTAGCATGGTAAACAGTCTTTTGATTCTTCATTTCTAAACACCCCTGTTGCCAACTCTGAATTCTGAATAGCACACCTCAGAGATATCATAAATATAGCTTTTAGCATGATTCGTATCCTGTATTCTGTTGTCTAGTCTCTCTGGATGTTAAATAGTGCCCCTGAAAATTTCCTATCTAAAACAGAGGTCCTCAATCCTGTGAGGACCATGGCACTGCACTGTGGGGAAAAAATTCCCACGGCTCGGGCAGGATGTGTAGGAACAGCTCCTCCTGGAACTGTGCCTGCATAGTTTGCCCTGCCCCAGGATGAATTGTGCCTGTGCAGTTCACCCTGCAGCCAGAGAAAACTGTGCTGGCGCAGCTCAGTAGCCGGGCTGCGCCTGTGCAGTTTCTCCCTGACTGAGAGGCAAGCTAGGCACAGCCTGGCTTGCCTTGCATCCAGGGAGAAACTGGGCCAGGCTGGGACTGAGCACCCCCAGGGCTCCTGCCTCCAGTCCAGGGCCCACTGCCAGTGCGGCCCAGTGGCAAAGGCACTGCAAAGCAGCACCGGGCTGCAAACTAGGAGTTTAGGATCTCTGATCTAAAGCAATACGTTCAGACGTTCAGAATCTAAGACAATATATTCAAAGATTATGTTTTCTACAATTTCAGAGTTAATGGATGTGGAAATCACATCACAGTCAGCCATGCTGTTGAGGTACACAGTGCAGCCACTAAAACCAAAAGAATACTTCCGTGCAGGTACAGGGTTCCCACTGTAATTCATGCATTATGATACTGATAGAGTAATGTGAATCAGCTACAGACATTTATATACTGAAGGTAACACCAATTTTCAAATTTAGCAGCAACTGGGGTCTCTTTGCACTGGCGCGTTAAATAGTTATGACAGTATTATAACCATTGTGTGAAGTACAATAGAGCTATTAGCAACAATGTAATTTTGCATATTAAGAGAAAGAAGCTTACTAAATGACTTATGATTCAGCTATTGGGATGCTAATATATTTTCAGAAGCCAAATACCTTGACATCCCAGATAGCCTTCAACTCTTAATAATGAACTCCACTCTATTATCTTAATCTACATTAAGGGAAAATGTTAAAATACCTTTCAAAACAATTAATTCAATATTAATGGTGACTGGAGCAGCTCATTCTGCTAGTTAACAGGTAATTTTAATTTGCCATGATAATCAGGAATAATGAAGACTGAAACCGTTTCTGATTAAACAACATTTGCATCAAAACTGCTGCTGCAGATTTTTCTTTTTTTGGTTCTTAAAAGGTTCTGGGTCTGTATTGCTTTTCTTCCTCACTTTATTTGCAAGTAATCAATTAAAAAAATCATTAAATAAATTGTTATATCTTTCAAGTTACATATCCAATTGTCAAAACACTGGCTCTCCAAAGAGTGAGGAAGCACGCCAAAAAGTGGGGAACTTATGGATGTCTTTATGTATGGATGATTCAGGGTTTTTATGTCCAAGGACAGAAGTTTTAAGATGAAAATACCTCCAGAAGGAATTTTAACTGTATTTATTATGTACTTTTAATGGTGTTTTATTCTCCCCGGCTGCAAGGGGAGAATAAATTAAAAACAATTGTTTTTAATTGTTGTTAGCCGCTTTGGGTTCCCTTTTATTAGAGAAGAAAGGCGGGATATAAAGGAAACAAATAATAATAAAATAATAATAATTAGTACATATGTTTGGGATTTATGACCCAATTCTGTTCAGGCAGTGTGCTAGCAAAATTATTCTGGCAGTATAAGATTGTTTACAGCAGTAGTGGGAAAATCCAGCATGGCTTGACTCCATGTCACTACTTCCATGTAATTCAACTTGAAAACAAGCCATAATGGGGGCACTCTCCGTGTTGCCAAAATCACCCCTTCAATACTGAGGTTTGTATCTTAAAGATATGAAGATGCCTAATTATCACAATGGAAAAACCCATTTATAATCCTATAAGCCTGTTTATCTTGAATGAAAACTGAAAATTTCAATGACAAAAGAGCTGAAATTTAACCAGAATAATGTGATATTTTTTACACGTGAGTAGTCACGGCACAGTTCTTTGGAATATAATTTATTTCTGAATTTATTCACTGCAAATGATGCTTTCTTTGGATTACTGACATTAGTAACACACTGATAAAAGTGTGATTATGCAGCAATCATCCTACACACCTGATTTCCACTGGACTACTTCCTTGGGACAATACTGCCTTCAGAAATAGTAAACTTAGAAACTTTGTGCACAATCCAGAGTAACTACGGGAGCTCTTAAGAGACATTTACATCGACATAGTTATGGCGCCACCTACTGGAAACCTATGGGAAATTCATACAGCAATCCAGAGAAAATTTTTTTATGTCGACATAAGAGCTCCTGTAGTTACTTTGGATTGTGCAGTTCATGTGCAGCCCATGCTTTGTTTCAGGCACTATAGTAACCTGGGACACCAATGCATGAGTGTGGATCCCTACATATGCTAGTGTTGAAGATGAATGGAAATTAAAATGCCCACATACAAGAAGCAAACTTTGAATGCTACAAGTTTAAAACAGGATATTGTCATCCTCTAAAATAAAAGGTCACTTAAATGTGCTATTTTTCCCTTAAGACTTTTCTCCTAATTGGTTCAAGTCCTATGCAGTCCTACTACCTCAATTCACCCTGATTATAAGTTTTGTTTGGGTATAAAACTAATGCACCTTGGTGTCTTACATAAGACTTGTCAAGAGAAAAAAAATACTGTTATTTTTCTGGGACTGAGTCCTGTCAGATTTGCTCACTGGGTAGAAAATACAAGCTAGAGTCCCACACTGAGCATTTTTATGTGTTTTATGATTGGGATGGATTAAGCTCTGCCTCACCACAGAACTGAAATGATCACAGAAGGGGGAACAGCAAACTGCAGGGTGAAGTAATCTCTTGCTCAATCTAATTCATATTTGTGTCACCTCTTTTCTCAGTTTTAGGAATCCAGAGGGAAGGAAAATAAAGCACACATTTCAACAGTCTTTTGTAACTTGGTAAACCACAGACTTTAGGGGCCTATTGATTCTTCCTTCTTGTGCCCCCTCGCACACAATCTAGCGTCACGTCAGCTAACAGGAAGCCCAGTATATGGATTTAAAAAACAAAAACAAAACATATCCAATTGTCAATCTGTAATGAAGCTCAAGTTTGAACCAGATTTTGCAACTCATAAAGGACTATTGTTAAGATATTCTCCAGGCTGTGGAAGAAATATGTTAACTGTCATTCTCTCTCTCTCTTTCTCGTAACATGTTTAGATATTACGGGGTGTGATGGTGCAAATGGTAAAGACACTGTGCCTGTTAACCAGCAGGAAAGGGTTTGAGACCAGGTTCTACAAGATGGGGTGAGCTCCTGACCTTAACCCAGCTCCTGCCAACCTAGCAGTTTGAAAGCATGTAAATGCAAGTAAAGGTATTAGTAATTAGTATTAGTATTAGGGCTTAGTATTATACTGTGGGCTGTGGGAGGCGCAAGCAGTAAAGACGCTGTGCCTGTTAACCAGCAGTCCAGGGTTCGATTCCCGGGTCGGCCCCACAAGACAGGGTGAGCTCCTGTCCTTAGCCAAGCTTTGCGACGCCAGCTGGATCCAATTGTATTGGCTCTGCCTTTCCATTGGACTAATTCAGTGGCGTGGAGAGGGGGGGATTTGCTGCGTGGGTAACAGCCTATCCTCCAATCCAACCCAGGCTTTCATGCTTTGCATGCAGCGTATGCAGCACCGAGCACGGTAACATAGTCTTCCAAGACTGACAGAGGCCTGTTTTTTAAATAGGTACCACTTCAATGGAAAGGTAAAACAGGGTTCCATGTGCTACCTCCACAACCATGGAAGTGTCTTTGGACAATGCTGACTCTAAAGGCTTAGAAACAGGGATGAGCACCGCACCCTACAGTTTGTCACGGCTACCAGTATAACCTGCAGGAGACACCTATATATAATATGGAATTTTTAAAAAATTAAAGAGATTAAAAGGAAACACTTTGTAAAACAAGTAAATGCATTGAAAAGGAACACCAACAATATTTATGTGTACCAAACAAAAATGTTTCAATAACTCAACACAAAATGGCACAAAACAAATGACAGCAACAGAAGGGATATAGACAACAACTGTGGTAAAGACAATGGAAATTATTCCACAAATTCCTTCTCCCTTAAATATGGAAAATAAGGATTTTTTCAACTGATAGGGATTATGTTAAGTTGGCTTAAGTTGATCATGCCACTTTTAAAATCATGGCATAAGAGCACTGCTTATGTTGATCATGCTACTACAACTGCTGCCTTAACATACCTTTATTCATATCTATCAGTTGTTTCTTCTTCTGTTGCCTCTCCAGTTTCTCACGTTCTGCTTTCTCCTTTGCCAGCTTGGCTCTCTTAATCTTCTCCTCCATCTCTCTCCTCTTGTGGTTTTCTTTCACTGCCTCCTGCATTAAGGATGTGAAACACAGGATTCTGCCATTACTTATGCACAGCAAATTGAGGCAACTTTGTTTGTGTATAGACTTGACTTGTATTTTAGTTGCCTGGAGAAAAATCATGTCGCTTTTGAATGTGCCAGGTGAATAACCATTTTCAGACAAGCAACAACTATAATATTCTCCTGTTCCTTTGTTACACACACACACACACACACACACACACACACAGAGAGAGAGAGAGAGAGAGAGAGAGAGAGAGAGAGAGAGAGAGAGAGAGAGAGAGGGAAAGAGAGATACATGAACACAGAGGATGCAAGGCAGCCAAAACTACAACTCCGGGTAGTGAAAAATTAAAGAAATAACTGTTACAAAATTATTAATAGATGAACTCTGAGCAGGAGAACAAGCCCTCAATTGAGTCAACATAAACTTCAAAGTGAAGTTCTGAAGTGTACTGTGCCCGCTCAACCAATACAAATCTGATACTGCTCTAAAGTGGCATTTCTCTCCATTAGAAATAAAATGTACCACTTGCTACAAAAAGGAGAAAATGTACAACCTATTAATCCCAATAGTGGTTTGAACGCAATAGGAATTTCAAAAGTTCTTTCCAATGTAATTTGTTTTTAATTTGAATGATCATCACACCTGATGAAATGCTTGTTTTCTTTCCCAACGTGATGCTGAAACCACCAGTCTCCATGCATCCAGAATTCATCTATTTCCCCGAAAGCTTTTAACGTGTAAAGCAGCAGTCACCAATTCATGACCACTGTGCACTGAAAATGCGATCTCCATTTGGACCCCATGGTCTGAGCAGCCACATCTGTTGCCCAGCATTCCAGAAGGCTGTGGAATAGAATGTCCAGGCAGATACAACTGCCCAGCGTACCCTGGTGCCCCGATCTACCTGGTGGACGGAAGTAAAATGGTAAGTTCCACTCATAAACTGGAAGGTTATCCTCCAGATCCCAGATCCATCCCCCCGAGGGCTGGGATTTGGAAGAGACTGATGGAGAAAGGGACACACCTTTTGGTATCTACTAAGCAACTATGACCAGCTTCTCTTCCAACTTCTTTGGAACACATATATACCTTTTAATGACAATCAGCACTTTTTAGCTCCTAGAATTTCTGACAGCTTCCAAACTTTACGTAAAAATAGATAAGTATACAAGTATTTGTATCCTCTGGATCCTGTGAATTTAACAGAGGGTGCAATTCAGAGTAACTACAGGGAGTCCTTGCTCTGGTGTAAGAACAATTTACTCTGGATTGCAATATGAATTTCCCATAGGTTTTCACTAGGTGGTGCCGTAACTATGTTGACGTAGATGTCTCTTATGTGCTCCTGTAGTTACTCTGGATTGTAGGGTAAATCATTCACACAACCAGGATAAAGAAAGACCTCAATAGTCTTCACAAATAAAGAAAGACCTCAATAGTCTTCACTAGTATTTGAACATGTTGGCAGAACCAAAGAAATACCTGAAAAGCAGATATGCTAGCTGAAACTGAATAGATATAAAGTATATGTTCACTATATACTGAATCTGTACTGGATGTAACGCCCATAATTTTTCAGCTTTTATCGTATCTGGAGCGTAACAGCTCCAAATTAGTGGAACAATTTAGACAGCAATAGTGAATACTCATTTACAACAAACATAGGGCGCAATCCAGAGTGACTACGGGGAGTCCTTGCTCCGGTGTAACAACAATTTACTCTGGATTGCAATATGAATTTCCCATAGGTTTTCACTAGGTGGTGCCATAACTATGGGTGCACGTAATGTCTCTTATCTGCTCCCGTAGTTACTCTGGATTGCAGGGATAATAAATAGGGATAATAAACAAAATAGATGTCAAGAAAGTCAAACCAGACCAGCGACATAATAATAAAAAAGCCCAATAAAATAAAACACTCTCCCATCTGTACAGATTATCTGCCATCTGATTGACTCTCATGTGGCTATCAGAATGTTTCTCAGTAGTACAGAAACAGAACCTTTTGGGAGAGAGACCTCCCTACCATTAGCTAGTGCAGATCCTCCCCGCAAAATTTCAATACCACTAGGGTGTAGATATTAAAGCTTTTTAATAACCATAATTTTGAACGTCTCCTACCCTACAATCCAGAATAACTATGGGAGAAAGTAAGAGACATTTACATCGACATAGTTAAGGCAACACCTAGTGAAAACCTATGGGAAATTCATATTTCAGTCCAGAGTAAATTGTTCTTATGTCAGAGCAAGGACTCCCCAGTTACTCTGGATTGTGCCCCTAATATACTCCAGCTCTACTCTGGGGTAACCCTCATATGATACACTGAACAATCAAAGCTATCTACCTTCCTCACCCAGATAAAATGCATCATTCAGTGTTAAAAATTCACTAAGAGTCCAATCCTAACCATGTCTACTCAAAAGTAAGCTCCATTGTGTTCAATGGGTCATACTCCCAGGAAAGTGTCAGTAGGTTTGCAGACTTACACACTGGAGCTGATAAACAAGGCTGCAGGTAACTCGGATGGAACATTTCTGACATGGGCAACCCACGGAAACACAGCAGAGATCTGAAAATTAATCATTACATACTATGCAGAAGTCTATAATTATAGAAAATAACCTTCCCAAGAAGGAGTAGGGGGAAGCAAAGTACCGTATATACTCGAGTATAAGCTGACCAGAGTATAAGCCGAGGCACCACAAAAAAACTGGGAAAACTCATTGACTCGAGTATAAGCCTAGGGTGGGAAATGCAGCAGGTACTGGTACTGGTCCTTTTCCTTGTAGCCTTCTTGGAACTCATAGGCTGCAATCCTAAGCATACTTTCCTGGGAGTAAGCCTCATTGAACTTAGCAGGGCTTACTTCAGAGTAGACATGCATAGGAGAGGAAGACCAGATGCCAAACCCAAAATTCCTGAACCCCAAGGCCAAAATACCTACTCCCAGGCCAAAATTCCTACCTGCTTAAAAAATTGCCAAAAATGTATTTTTTATTTTTATAGTTTTGGTTTTTTGGCCATAACATTTGATAGGAAGGAGATAGCTCAAAACTGATTTTTGCATTGGATTCTGCTCTTCACTACGAATCAAACAGTATATGACATGATGGGGTTTGATCCTGCCACGTTTCAGTTCACCCGTATATAAGCTGAGGGGGCTTTTTGGGCCAAAAAACTCTGCTTATACTCGAGTATATATGGTAACTTAAACATGAATGCCACTGAAAACCAAAGAGCTGGCAAGCACTTTAGTGGCTACTATGTTGGATCATGGATTTTTGCCAAACTTCTTATTTTAATGGTTAACTTAGAGAAAACTGAAGAACACATAAAAATAATATAGGACTAGATGAACATTGAATACAAATTCATAATCAGTGCCTAGACAGACAGCCTTTTGGTTCATTGATAATAGGTGGTTTACTGATTATAGGTGCATCACTCTCACAGGATAAAAAGAACAATTCTATTTCTCACATAAGGTTGAATTTTAAATGTTGTCACTCTGTACAAAATGAATTGATTTGCACTACCCGTTATTATCCAGTCTGAACTACATAAGGAACCTACTCTATTACTTATATAACTTTAAGACTTCTTGCTGAGAACAGGACTAGACTCCTTAGAGCAGTAGAGCAGTATCTACTAAAAAGGAGCTTGCAAAGTGGCCCTTCAATTTTGTTGTTAGTTCAGTGTTTTTCAGTATTTTATCCTCTGTCCTTGTTAGCGGAGAGCTTATCTTTCAAAAAAGCATCTTGCTACATATCCAAGTACTTGATCCTCTCCTAATTTTGGCACCCCTTAGCCCACTTTTCGCTCCAGCTTTTAGGTTTTGCTGTTTATGCACAAAAGTATTCCCCCATTTCCTCTTTCAACTGAGCAAATGAACTGATAAGACACATTTTGTTCCCATGAACTATTAGTGCATTTGTTGCTGCTAATTTTCAGCAAACACATAGCTATGAATATATGTACAACCTTCATTGCAGCAATTGAGAGCAACATGCATTAGCATGTTAGTGTGATCATTAGTTAATGTCACTAGTTCAACACATTTAATACATAATTAATAACTGAGCATTATTTACATCTGCCCCGCAGCACTATTTTTGCAAAACTGGAGAATGAACTTAGTGAAAAGCAGTGACTGAGGGGAAAGGAGTCATTTGTATAGTGGACACTTACGCTTCAGAAGACATCATCTCTGCTTCCCAGAAATAAGCCAATGTGTCACTGAGCAAGATTCTTTTATTTTATTTTTCTTATACTGATTAAATTTCCACATAATTCTTCAATATTAATATTCTCAGCATGGCTGACAAAACAGTAGAGATGGGAGTATTAATTCATTCATAGATTGCCTCACCTTTCCTATGCTCAAGGTGGCTTAAAATTTCAGATCCATCCATCCATCTATATATATAATATATATAATATATATAATGTATCTCTTGTTGCAGCCAATTAAGCTGATGAACTCTTGATTGTGATACTGTATATCGCGAGCCATGATTTACAACAGTGTTCCAAGCATTTCAGCCCAGGACTCCCTTCTGAGAATGACAATCTGTCCGGGGCCTCCCAAAAGCGATATCATGGCCAGAGGTGATATCAAATAGGAAAGTGAGATCACTGTGATGCCAGAGGTCCTCCATACCTACTTGAAAGTAAGTCCTACTGTATTCAAGGAGACTTATTCTCAGGAAAGCAGGTAGCACCTAGCTTTTTGCAACCCTTCCTTAAATGAAATCACAACCCTCACCAAGGGTGCCCCGACCTCCACTTTGAGAACCACTGATTTACAATTTCTAACTAGTTGTTAATCTACATCAACTAGAGGCTAACAATTGGAAGGAAACTTTCCTCCTTACACATCTCTATATTTCTTACTCAGACAGGCTGACAAATTCAAAATTCAAATTGTTGTTATGTTGACAAGCACAAAACAACATACCCAGAAACAGGTAACCAAAGCAGAAAGCAAACTGTGAGCTTCCCAGTGGGTGGGAGGAGAGATAGACCCAGCTTGTGCTCAGCCTTGTGGCTCCTGCAGAGGCATCACATCTGACATGAAACTTCTGAGAGATGTCACGAAGGATTATGATTACCAGCAAGCCAATCTATTGTGACAAATTCAGTAGGAAAGGAACTTTGCAAACTGGCACATCAGTGCTACAGGAGCAGAAATCCAGCAACAAAGGTCTTCACACGGTGAAGTGCTAAATATGGAGTTAGGAAAAGATCTGACAGAATCCTGGGCTCATGCTCTGGACAAGCGATTCTGCAACAGTTTGGAAGAATAATCAAAAGGTGGTCTAACGTAATATGGAAGCTGGCTTTCCCTCTGTCATCATTTTGAGTGATAGGTGTCTATCCAATAAATGATGCCAGGAACTAACTGTATGCCTTCAGTCCATAAGCAAATAAGGTAGTAGGCCACACAGAAAACAAAATAAGAATGGCTACCTAAACTTTGCTTACTGGAGAAAAGATACTGATGCTGGAGAAGAGTAAGCGAGGATTCCAGTTCCAATTTTTTTAAACAAACTAGAAATTTCATTAGAGGCCGTAAACTCCCTATTCAGAAAATATGCAACCTAATTATGGCCCATATCCTAAAGTCAAATTAAGCCCCTTGCTCCTGAGCAGTTAAGGTGACTTTCCATAAGATAACACTAGAGGGTGACATAACTGCATGGACCCGTAGCTGCTATGGATTTTGCCCTATGTCAGGGTAACAGGCTAAAGGACGAAAACATTAGTATTCCAAGAATTAGATTTTATTTTTAAAATGAGGCCAGAGACACACAAAAATAAAACGTTCATAGAATCATAGAGTTGGAAGGGATCCAGTAGAGAACCACCTGCCTGTAGCAGGATATCCTCCTAGAGCAGGGGTGTCCAACCTTTTAGCTTCCCTGGACGGCATTGGAAGAAGACAAGTTGGTTTGGGTCGCACACAAACACTAACAACTTTTTTTAAAATGTAGGATAAAATGTAGGATGTCCTATATTTTATCCTACATTTTAAACCTTGGAGTAGGTCTCATTGATTTTAATGGGGCTTACTTCTGAGTAGGCATAATGCATAGGATGGGCAGCGATCCTCTCCAAGCTAAACCTTGGGGTAAGTCTCATTGATTATCATGGGGTTTTCTGCTGAGAAACCATGGATAGGATTGGGCTCTCAGACTGCAACTTGGGAGTAAGCCTCATTGACTTTAGTGGGGCTTACTTCTGAGGAGACATGATGCATAGGATGGGCTGTGATCCTCTCCAAGCTTAACATTGGAGATATGCTGCAATCCTGAACACACTTTCCTGGGAGTAAGACCCATTGGTCTTACCCAATTGGGTAAGACCCATTGGGCCTTACTTCTGAGTAGACATGGTTAGGGTTGTGGCATATCTCCAAGGTTAAGCTTGGAGAGGATCACAGCCCTTCCTATGCATCATTGGGCTCTCAGACTGCAACTTGGGAATAAGCCTCAAGGGCAGCAGGCAGCAGCTGGGATAGAGGATGAGGCTGCTTTGGGGGAATATGGGGGGGTGAACGCTGCAAGGTCTGCAGGGGACTGAAGCTCTCTGAGTGCCAGGAGGCAGGTAGGGGGAGGAGTCAGGCAGCTCAGACCAGCTTTGTGGAGGCTGCCCAGGGCAGTGCGCAGAGAAGCACACAAAATTTGAAAATGGCTGCCACAAAGCTGGTTTTTCCAATGGTGGTGTCCAGCTTTGCAGGAAGGCCGCATCCAACCTCGTCTTGGGCTGCATGTGGCCCCCAGGCTTTGTGTTGGACACCCCTGTCCTAGAACATCTCTGACAGTTCACAGCTATTACTCTCTCTAATGACTTCCAGCACAATCCAAATGGGCACCTGGGCCGATGCTAGCCCCGTCATGGGTCAAGGGCATTCCCAGGGGAAAGCAAGCACTTATGTGGAATATGATCGCTGTTCCCCAGTCAACTACTTTCTGTAATCTCTATAAAGATCTGCAGTTTGAAATGCTTTCTAACCCTACAATCCAGAGTAACTACAGGAAGATGTAAGAGGCACTTACTCTGGATTGCTCTATGCATTTCCCATAGGTGGCACCGTAACTACATTGGTTTAAAAGGTCCCGTAGTTACTCTGGATTGTAGCGTAAGGAACACAATAAAATTTTACTCCAATGTGTGCATTAGTCTTTAGAACAGTGATTTTCAACCACTGTTATGTGGCACACTGGTCTGCAGTCGTGCCATAGGGCTTTGGGAAGGGATATTGATTAGTAGGGCAATTTGGGCAGTTGAGCTCCCTACCAGCAGCATGGTGTGCCTTGTCAATGGTAAAAAAATGGATGGTGGGCCTCAACAATTTTGGTGACTTATCAATGTGCCATGAAATGAAAAGGTTTGAAAATCACAGCTCTAGAACAGGGATCTCCAAACCTTTTTTGGCAGGAGGGCCACATCATCTCTTTGACAATGTGTCAGGGGCCAAAAACTATTTTACAATTCAAATTTGAATAAATTTACATAAATTTACATATAAGAATGTAATTGAATGGATTACAGGGCTTGCCCAGGGGCAAGATAGCGGGATTATGAGGCTTGCCGAGGGCACCATCTGGCCCCAGCGCCAGGATTTGGAGACCCCTGCTCTAGAAGTACAGTACAGCAATGGTACTTAGACATTTCAGCCCAGAACCCCCTTCAAACTTAAAAATCTGTGCGGGACCCTCTTATAAACTTACCTAAGATGTAACATCACTGTGATTCCAGAGGTCCTCCATGTGTAATGGGAATTAAGTCCCATTGTGTTCAATGAGACTTACTCCTAGAAAAGCCCAGTACCAGATTCAAAGATGGAGGATCTCACTCTTTCGCGACCTCTCAAGGGGGTCCCGATGCCCACTTTGAATAACTCAGGAGTACAGTGCTGTTGAAATTAATGATAAAAGTATATCCCACCATAACTACTGAAACCATCAAGGACAAAAAGTGACAAAAGTCAGTATTTTAATCAAGCTATTTAAAAGAGGAAATAAACATCTTTGTAGGGTTACATCTTCCTTTGTAGAGGAAAAAACAGAAAGTACAACATTGACACAAGTACTGGTGACACTCTGAGCAGATTTGTTATTTCTGTATTAAACTGCTTGTGGAAATTCTGGGTATCTCTCTAGAAGCAAGACACCGCTCCATTTTCAAAAGCGGGGCAGAAGTCACAGCATTTCAACATGATGATATAAGGAGCACCAGGAGAAGGAGTAACTGCACCCTCTTCCAATGATTCCTCATCAGCTTTTGCTGTCCTTTACTGTGCTTATGATCAAGAAATAAAAATGAGTTTTGCACCACACTAATAGAGAGCTCATGCCATGCTCTAGCCCCACCCATCCTTCACCATTTATCTATGTTTATTTTAAAGACACTTCTTGCTTTCTTTTGAATCTACTCTTGAGAATTGCCACTGGAGGATTGTTAACATTGACAAGTTAGACAAGCCTCACTAACAAGGGATTTAGGAGGCTTAAAAATACATTGGATTCTTGGCTCTGTAGAGCTTTCCAATCATAAAGGTAATGTTTTAGACTTGATATCTTCCAGTGGGGAACTTCTGTGAAATGTGTTTCACATCCTTAATCATACTATTTCTATCTTTTGTTAGACTCATCCACTTCTACTATGGTGATGTTCAGATTTCAAGAATCCTTTATTAAGCAGAAATATATATCCTAAGTGTATTTGCTGACCAGAAACACTGTACCATCCTATGAACTGCACCCATCTAATATAGTCAATCATACTAATTTACAACTCAATAATAGCTTACCCAACTATTATTATCTAAGTTGTTAGTAGTATCAACTAAGTTTCAATTTGTAAATGTCACAAATGCAGAGAAGGGGAAAAGGGAGTCTGCAACACAGAACAGAATAAATACAGGCACAAGCTTAACAAATCAACATTTGTGATATTAAAATACTGCTTTCTGTGATAGTTCAAAAATGGTCTCCTTACTCATTAAAGATTTCATGCAGTAAGCAAGAAGTGGTCACAGTTTGCTCCACAGATCTGACAACCACCTACACAGACCTACAACAACAGGGTGAAACTTTGGAACTCTACCAGCACCATTTTCCTCCATACATGCAAGATGAAGAATAAACCAGAATTTTAAAATGTGTGTTTTGGAAATCTTCCTCTCTGCCTCCTATGATACCATCATTTCCAAATTATATACCTCCTGTATATTCCACCCTCCTTTCTCTATGCATTAAAGATCCCTCTTTTTCACAACTGCTTTGTGCTAGAAACGCAGTTCCCATCCACAATGCTTCTGAGTGTGCTGCCTGAACTCCTTCTTGTTCAGGGGAGTGTGATGCTCTGGAAAGTTGTCTGCTGCCTGACATCCCAGAAAGCTGCAAAAGAGGATATCCAGGCAGTCACAACTGCCCAGAGCGGCTCTGTCCCCCCAAAGAGGAGGACTTTGTGCATAGTCAGGACAGACCTGAAAGGTCTGCTCAGTGGGTGGCCAGTTCCACCTGAACCCTGATCCAGTCCCCAGCCAGGATTTGAGAAGCCCCAATTCAGAGCAATTAAGCAAAAACAACTGACCCACATCCCCTTCTCACAAGGAAACTAACAACAAAACATCAGACCAGTTCTCAAGTACAAAACCAATCTGTGCAATAAATATCTCAGCAGGAGGCACAGACAGAAATTCATTGTTGATTTAAAGTACAGGGCATGAGAAAGAATAATTAAAAAGCATAAAGGAGAGAAGGAGAAAAACTAACAAGAGTTCATGGAAACTGGCCTTTTCCAGAGAAGCAAGTCTTTCTGTCCTGAAGGAAGGAAACCATTCTGATGGTAATCAATACCTCCAACAGCTCACAAAGAAATCAGAAAGGTCAAGGCCTGTACCATCACATAGTCCTCTTTATAAATTCTTTTCTTCCTGATGCTCACAAATAATGTGAAATTTCTCATTCTTTTGGCAGGGAAAGCCATCAAGTGAGACTAGGGAATATGGAGTTGGCTTTGCAGTTAGAAACACCCTACTTGGATCCATTATCCCACCTACTGGAGGAAGTGAAAGAATTCTGTCTCTGCAGCTACAGACATCAGTAGGGCTGGTCACTCTTATTAGTGCATATGCACCAACACTATCATCTTCAGCAGAATCCAAAGACAAATTCTATGATGATCTGGCTGCCACTATCAAGAAAATCCCTGAGAAAGAAACATTGTTTATCCTTGGTGATTTTAATGCAAGAGTTGGATCTGACCATAGTTCTTGGCCCGCTTGTCTAGGTCATTTTGGCATTGGGAAGATGAATGAAAACGGCCAACGCCTGCTAGAGTTTTGCTGCTATCATGATTTTTGCATTAGCAACACATTCTTTAACACAAAGCCTCAACACAGAGTGTCTTGGCAACACCCTAGATCGAAGCATTGGCATCAGCTTGATTTGATCCTCACCAGGTGCTCCAGCCTTCCCAACATTAAGATCACACGTAGCTATCAGAGTGCTGATTGCGATACTGACCACTCCTTGGTGTGCAGCAGAGTAAAACTGCAAGCAAAGAGGCTGCATCACTCAAAGAAGGAAGGAAGACCACGCATTAACATCAGCAAGACCCGCAGTCTGGAAAAAGTGTTGGAATTTGACCAAGCACTCGAGGAAATTCTCCCAGGCCCGGCTGAAGCAAACGCTTCTGAATGGTGGGAACATTTCAAGAATGTTGTTTATACTACCGCCTTGTCAGTTTTTGGTAAGCAGGTTAGAAAGACAGCAGATTGGTTTGAAGCCCACTCGGAGGAGCTGACACCAGCCCTTGAGGAAAAGAGGAGAGCTCTAACTGCATATAAAGCCTGTTCTAGTGAGCGCAACCTTCAAGCC
This sequence comes from Cryptoblepharus egeriae, assembly GCA_030015325.1. NCBI lineage: Eukaryota > Metazoa > Chordata > Lepidosauria > Squamata > Scincidae > Cryptoblepharus > Cryptoblepharus egeriae. Next base: position 12,079,183 of record JAREYC010000016.1, on the reverse strand, counting down.
CTGCGAGTCGCCCGTAGCAAAGTCCAACAGATTGCCAGGAGATGTGCTAACAATTATTGGCTGCAGCTTTGCTCTCAGATCCAGGTAGCAGCTGACACAGGCAACATCAAGGGGATGTATGATGGCATCAAGCAGGCCTTAGGTCCAACAGTGAGGAAATCTGCCCCGCTTAAGTCCACTACAGGTGAGGTCATCCAGGACCGAGCACAACAGATGGCACGCTGGGTGCAGCACTACTCTGAGCTATACTCCAGAGAAAATGTAGTAACTGAAGAAGCATTAAACAACATTGAGTGCCTGCCTGTCTTGGAGGAGCTTGACAGTGAACCAACTTTAGATGAACTAAACGAAGCCCTGGATTCCCTTGCTTTTGGCAAGGCACCCGGGAAAGATAACATCCCTGCTGAAGTTCTGAGGTGCTGTAGAGGGACCATCTCCACTGAACTGTACAAGATATTCTGCCTTTGTTGGAGGGAAGGTGGAGTACCACAGGACATGAAGGATGCTAATATCGTCACACTGTACAAGAACAAGGGCGACAGGGGTGACTGCAACAACTACCGTGGCATCTCTCTTCTTAGTGTTGTAGGGAAGCTGCTTGCCCGTGTCATACTGAAGAGGCTTCAGGTGCTTGCAGAGAGAATCTATCCTGAATCACAGGGTGGATTTCGAGCCAACAGGTCCACCACTGATATGGTATCTTCCCTTCGACAGTTGCAAGAGAAATGTAGGGAACAAAGACAGCCACTCTTTGTAGCCTTCATAGACCTTACAAAGGCTTTTGATTTGGTTAGTAGGGATGGCCTTTTTAAAATCCTCCCCAAGATTGGATGCCCACCTCAGCTCCTCAACATAATCAGGTCCTTTCACGAGGACATGAAGGGCACTGTAGTTTTTGATGGCCTAACATCAGACTCCTTTCACTTCTGAAGTGGAGTGAAGCAGGGCTGCGTCCTTGCACCTACTTTATTTGGGATCTTTTTTGCAGTCATGCTGAAGCATGCTTTTGGAAACGCAACAGAGAGAATCTATCTCCGGACCAGATCAGACGGAAAACTCTACAATCCTTCCAGACTAAGAGCAAAGTCCAAAGTCCAGCTGAAATGCTTGCGTGAGTTCCTCTTCGCCGATGACGCTGCTGTTACTGCTCACTCTGCCGAAGACCTTCAACGACTTATGGACCATTTTAGCAAAGCCTGCCAAGACTTTGGACTAACAATCAGCCTGAAGAAAACACAAGTCATGGGTCAGGGTGTGGATCCATCTCCCTGTATCACAATCTCTGAACATGAACTGGAGGTTGTCCATGACTTTGTGTACCTTGGCTCAACTATCTCTGACACTCTCTCCTTAGACTCTGAGCTGAATAAAAGCATTGGTAAAGCGGCTACTACATTCTCCAGGCTTACAAAGAGAGTATGGCTTAATAAGAAGCTGACGGAACATACAAAGATCCAGGTCTATAGAGCTTGCGTCCTGAGCACACTCTTGTACTGCAGTGAGTCTTGGACCCTTTATGCATGGCAGGAGAGGAAGCTGAACACCTTCCATATGCGCTGTCTCCGACGTATTCTTGGAATCACCTGGCATGACAAAGTCTCAAATGACACAGTATTGGAACGTGCTGGAATCTCTAGCATGTTCACACTTCTGAAATAGCGGCGTCTATGCTGGCTTGGGCATGTCGTGAGAATGGCTGATGGTCGGATTCCAAAAGATCTCTTATATGGAGAATTAGTGCAGGGAAAGCGCCCAAGAAGGAGACCACAGCTGTGATACAAGGACATCTGCAAGAGGGATCTAAAGGCCTTGGGAATGGACATCAACAGCTGGGAAACCTTGACCTTTGACCGTTCAGCGTGGAGGCAAAAGACCCAGCATGGCCTTCTCCAACTGGAAGAGACACTTGTTCGGCAGGCTGAAGCAAAGAGACAGACCCGAAAGCAGCGAAACCTGGGCCTGGGCAGGGGACGGAATTTATTTGTCCTCAGTGTGGAAGGGATGGACACTCTCACATTGGCCTCTTTAGTCACACTAGATGTTGTTTCAGGACCTCCAATCAGAGCACGATACCATAGTCTTTCGAGACTGAAGGATGCCAATAAATAAACTTATTTATAGAGAACATTTTGCTTGAAAATCATATGTGAAGAGGAACTGCAAGACCCAAATGGATAACTCTTGTTTTCAGTGCTTTGATAGAAATAAAAGATAGTATTTTTGACTTTTTTCTTCTTTTGTTTGGATTATATTTTTAAGTCTATAAAATATTTTACTTGTAACTTTTAAAATCCAGAACATTCCACTCCACTGAGAAACCAATCAACATTTTTATTTTCAGCTAAGTGGGAGGCATATCCCTCCCAAAAATATTTTCAAGATTAATTTATATATTTAGAAACCTGTTTACCAGCTTTGGAAGTCTGATTTCAACAGCAACATGGTACTATTACAGGACTCTTCTGGTTGCTTTCATATACAGTGGTACCTTGTAAGGTGAATGCTTTGTAAAATGAACTAAAATTTCTATTGGATTCTGCCTTGTAAAACGAACTGTGCTTTGTAAGACAAATGCCCATTGGCTGGGCTTGAGTGACTGAGGAGGGACTTCTGCATGCTGTATCTGCACCCAGTCAGCAGAGGGATGCACAGGCACCAGCGTCCTCTGAGCTTCCCCAGCCAGCGTGTCTGAGATTCCTGCTGCCAGCAAGCTACCATCAGGTAGGAGGGAAACCCCCTCCTGGACCCCTTCTTGACTCCCTGAAGGAAACCCCACCCACTTATGAAACCCTCTCCCTGCCTGGACGCCATTATCCCTAACTACCCCTCTTCTCCACACCACTTTCCCTGCCTGGATCCCACTTTCCTGTGAGTAAGCCCCAGTGCATCAATAGGACTTGATTCTGAGTAGACAGCATAGGATCGTGCCCCTTTTGCATCAAGCTGAAGCCTTTGGTGATGCTCCTAGTGCAAACTTGGAAATACAGAGAGAGAGAGGGGGGGGGAGGGAGGTCCTTGTTAAAGTTACTCAAAAAGACACCAGTAGCTCCTTTTAGTGAAAATTAGTCATCCTTGGCCATAAAGGTTCTATTACAGTAATTGTGATCTGTAGTATATTACAGTGTTTTGAATTTGATTACAGAGTTTTGTCATTATTTTTACATACAGTTAATATTTTTATACGAATATTTTTGGGGTTGTGGATCCAACTGTCTGAGTTTCCATTATTTCATATGGGAAAATCTGCTTCACATAAAGAGTGTTTCTCATAACAAGCATGCTTCTAGAACAAATTAAACTTGTTATGTGAGGCACCACTGTATACTGAAACATTTATCTTGCAAACAGAACATTAATTTGTTCCAGGACCTTAAGACATCTGAAAATAGCGAGTGATAGTTGACTATTCTCAGAAACTAGAATGATATTTAAGTTTATTGCCTATGTTGAATGTTGACTTAATGCTTTTCCATAATCAGTAAAGCTTTCCTGTCTGCCCAGAGCCTCTTACTGATGTTTGTGGCATTGCTTCAGGCCTCCTAACTGTGATGTAATTGCCAGTTACTTCTGACTGTATTTTGTATAAGTGGACTGCTTGAATTGGTACAGTGGAAAATACAGTAAATGCTGAGAAACACTGGCATGGGCAATGCAAAAGCCAGAGGTTGCACTGGAACTGTACTAACCTGCTTCCAAAATAATCGTACATTTAGCCTGGTTCTCAGCATTATGCTCCTTTCCTTTGTATATGCAACTGGTGGAGGGAGGTGCTGCTATTTCCATTCCTGGTTTAAAATGGTTTTAAAATTAGATTTGACCCTGGGTCCAAATCCAACAAATCCCCATATGTTGTAACAGTAGTTTGGGAACAAGCCTGAAAAAGTGCTATAAAAACTGTGGTTACAATAGGTTAGAATTCACTAGGTCAGTGGTGTCTCAAGGGGGAATGGAGACTACACTGGGTGATGCACAAGGAGGGTGACATCACTAGTAGCCAAATTTTTTAAACCTTTATGCTGTCAAATAATATCTCATATATATTTAATGCAAAATTTCATGCAGAATGCTATTAAACAAAATCCATTAGTATATATCCATTCTATCAAAAGTTATCAAAAAGGGCTGTGGTAGCACAAGTGGTTTAGACACTGTGCCTATTAACCAGCAGGCCAGGTTTCAAGACCCAGGTCCTACAAGATAGGGTGAGTTCCTGTCCTTAGCCCAGCTCCTGATAGCATAGCATGTAAAATGCAGGTAGATAAACAGCTGCTTCTTTGGTGGGAAGGTAAAACCGCGTTCCATGAGCCTCTGGCAATCATGCCAGCCCCATGACCATGGAAGTGTCTTTGGACAATGCTGGCTCTAAAGGCTTAGAAACAGGGAAGAGAACCGCACCCTACAGTTGGACACATCTAGCAGTATAACTGCTGGGGGACACCTTACCTTTATCAAAAGTTATAGCCAGTGGATTTATACAGTGGGATGGAAAAAAAACAACACAGTGGGGTGTGGCAATGGTGGGGCAACTGCCTGGTTCACTGTCCCTTCCACTGCATGGGAGGAAGTTAATCCTGGGGTTGACATGCTGTCCTCCAGCAGTGAGTGACACTGCATCACTGGCGAAATCACTGCACTAGTTTCAGTCATAATGTCCTGCCTCAGTCCATTTTAAGCCAGGAATGGAAGTAGCATGAAACACTAAACCATAAATTCCCCTACCTTGGAAACCAACTAATATTTTGGAAATGTTTGAGTTGATTTCAGCTTCAGATGAAGGCTTATTCTGAAAGTTTTATTAGAATTAGAATCAGTGTTGATTTAGACGTCAAAGCTCTTTGGACTTCTTCCAAACCACAAACAAAAGTACAATTATTCCTCCTCGCACTCTGAGGCTAGGAGATGCTTCACAAGCCATGACTAAATCCTAGCTTGATGGGACATCTGAATCAGCCCATAGTGGAAATGTCAGAGAAGCAGCAGTGAATCAGAACGTAGGAACATGGAAATTAGCATTTGCTAACCTAAGGATGCCCACGCTGGTTGTATGGCATGTTTTTGGCTTTAAAATTCTCCTTTCATTTCACCCTGTTACACAAAGAGGTGGGATATGAACTCCTCAATTACACCGTGGTAGCAACCGGCCAATCTAGCAGTTCAAAAGCATGCAAATGAAAGCAGATAAATAGGTACCACTTCAGTGGGAAGGTAACAGCGTTCTGTAAGCATGTGAGCCACATGTCCACAGAGGCATCTTTGGACAATGCTGGCTCTATGGCTCTATAAAGAGGGGATGAACACTGCAACCTAGAGTTGGTCACAACCAGCAGGGTAACCTGCGGAGGATACCTTTATCTTTACATTGCACCTGTCGAGTACCAAGAATGGAAAGTGGTATGGATTTTGGGAGGGATGTATGTACATATGGCCTGGACAATTCCAAACAATTGGCATCCACAACCATTACTGACAACATAATTTGGACAAAAGAAGTGTACAAATGCAATTAAGGATGGATCTCACAAAAAACTGTTAATTCTCATAGAACATGAACAAAATATTGTACCATAATTTTCTCCCATCTCAGGTCTCATCTTTTCATTTCCTCTACCCCCCAAACCAAAAATGATGAGCCAATCAAATAAGAAATTTGATGAGCCAATCAAACAACCAAGTTCCCAGGGTGTCACTCTTCCTTACACTTTAAAGAGGTGTGACTGCTTAAGCAATTTTAAGATCTGTGGTATTCTCACCTCTCAATTCCTATTTTAGCAATAACATCAATACTGAAACTGTTTAATTTTGTTTTATCTACAGACAGAAAAACACCTTAGAATTTTATAGTGAAGTTTTGTTACCTGGCATGCATGGAGCAAAAGGCAGCGTGACCACATGTCCAGCATTGGCCGGGCACGCCCGGAAAACAACAGGTGTCCGGCCTGATAGGGACACCCTTGCCTTGTCCGGCCTTTTGGGGAGGGCAGGGGGGGTGCTTTGTGTGCACTGGGAGGCAGTTCAAGGCTGCTGCGGCAAAGATCTGGCAGCCGAGGGTATCCTTTGCAAAGAGGTCTGAGCTCCCTGGTCTGAGCTCTGCTGGACAGCTCCAGGGGCTTCTCCCTGGGCGGAACTCACTCTCCTCGGCTAACCCAAGGAATTCACTTTTACCTGGTCGGCCGAGGAGAGTGAGCTCCGCCCAGGGAGAAGCCCCTGGAGCTGTCCAGCGGAGCTCAGACCTCTTTGCAAAGGACTGCCGTGGCTGCCGGATCTTCACTGCGGCAGCCTTGAACTGCCCCCCAGTGCACACAAAGCTCCCCCAGCCCTCTGCCCAGCGCTGCCCTGCCTTCCTTCCCGCCTGCCTGGCCCTACCCTGCCCTGCCTGCCTACGACCACTACCACCACCACCATGTATGCATGCATGCCATGGTAAGTAAGCCAGTCTACTGGCTTCTTTTTAAAAAGTTAATTTTTAATTTTTTAAAAAATATAGGAGAAAATGTAGGATGTCCTACATTTTGTCCTACATAAGTCTGGATTTTCAATTGAAAATCCGGACTTTTGGGTGACCAGGTCCTACATTTTCACTTTAGGGTCTGGTCACCCTGAGCAAAAGGGAGCTGCTGGTTAATCAAATGGGCTGGTTAATAAAGACACTCACTATCCTGCCTCTCCCCCTCCTCTGGCCTGTGTCAGGGGTCCCTCACTTATTTGACAGCACCTCACTTATCTGATATCTGGAAGTTGCTAAGTCTCAAAGTTTCATAAAAATGTTGGCAGAGACGTATTTTGTTGGGGGATTAATTATTCTCTTCATTTTAAAGACAAAGGGATTTGTGTTTTCCTCTTTCCCTCATATTTCTTGTGCTTACTTGGACATGCAACATTTTAATCCTAATGCTTTCAACAATTGCTGGGGGAGAGCACTCGTAGGTACCTCTCTGTTACCCAATCCCTAAACGTCCTTATGACAATGGTAAAAATTTCATGTCAGTTTGCACCACTTGAAAATATGATGCACGCCCAAAAGATAATGAGCATCAGAATTATGCCCATTCCTTCCCTTAGACCAGGGATCTCCAAAACCGGCCCAGGGACCAGATGCGGCCCTCAATGAGCCTCAATGTGGCCCCCAGGTAGACTATTCAAGCCTTGGGCAAGCAGAGATAGCCATTCGGTAGAAAGAGCTAATCTGGACAGTCTATAAATGAATAGCCAGATCTTGCTTTTATAAATATATGAAGTATGTAGCTTGTGTAGCTTGGTGTAACTCTAACTTTTCTTAACTTGATTTCAATTTATTTTTATGTTTATGCATGAAAAAGCATAGAAAAAAAGTACACTTTGGTGATGTGACACTTTTTCACCATGAATGTGTTAGCAGTAATTTTCCATTATGGCAGATCTGTAAAATACATTGGAAAGATGTTCTGTTTTAACCTGTTAAAAATTAAAAACTGCTGTACTTACGAACTAAACAATAAAATAAATTGCACATAGTAAAGTTACACTTGGAGAACTGTTTGCAGCTTTGGCGCACAAACTGCTGACAGTTACTCAACAGATTAAGGCTTGCTGCTGGCAATATGGATCTATGTACCACAAACTGTATGGCAAATGGTTGAGCACTATTGATAATTCTAGGCAATTTGAATACTCCCTGAAGGCAAGCATCGTATTCTGGACCATATGTTTTTTCCTTCTACCCATTCCTCATGATGCACTTAATTACAACAACCCACGGGCAGCCACCGGGAAAGACAAAAGCAAGAACCCAATTCAAAAAGAGAAAGTGAGTGTGAGATTCAAAAAATCTCCATCTAATAGTTATTTTATTTTATACATACGCATAATGAAGAGGGGGGAAAAACCAGCACAGCTGATGAATTTTGAAAAAAGTGTCAGTATAAAAAAGGGAAATAGCAAATCCCAAGAAAAGCATTTGAGGAGCTAGAAAAGTGATTCCTGAAAATTATGAGATGCAGCACAGGAGTTTGCAACTAGGTGAAGGAATAATCAAAACTGGGGACCACCCCTTGTATAGGCACCCCTCACACATACGACCCCTTCGATCCAACCGAATAGTAGGAGACCCATCATATCTGGAAAGACAGAAGTACGGTAATTATCAGCCCTATTGGTCCTGTGAGGCTTGCAGAGTTAGACTGCAACTCACTTATCACTGACACTCCCATCTCATGAATCTACACTACATTCATTTTACACATTCACACTCAACACATGAACACACTCAAATGAGCTTGTATTTTTTTTAACACGTACAAGTGAAACAGCCACAAAGATAGAGATAATTATGTACTGTTTCTAAGGATCTTTATAATTAAAAATTACATATAAACATGACTTAGATCAGCGATGTCCAATTCACTTCAGAGGGCTGAAGTTAGCATTCATGGTGCCTTAAGGGCTGGAAATAACATCATTAAGAATGATGGCGAGAAATAAAACACTTTGTTCTCACATAGAAACTCATTAGCTCCAAATATCATAAGAGAAAATGTGCAGATCCCAATTATAATGGGGGTGGTGGTGGATAAATTGCTTCCAGAGGTCATATTTGGTCTGCAGGTATTATTGACACCCTGATTTAGGGTAAACAAGCGGTTTTACTTTTCAGTATTAAATCCCTTGTATTGTATTGTAAATGATAAAAAAGTAAGACAGCAGCAGAATTGTATGGAAAGGGAGTAGTGGTTCTCCTTACTTACCAAGAACAGCGTCCGGAACGTGCTCAGATCTCCAAAGAATTCCTCGATGCTCACAGTTTTAGGATCAAAACAGAAGTATTCCCCCAGATTTTCATACAACTTGATCATGTTGTTGTGCATGATGGATAATTTTTCATACTGCTCTCTAGCCATCTTAGCAAAGCTGTAGACTTAATGTTAAGGATACTCAAAAGAAATGAGTGACAAATCAACGCAAACACAATTCTGCTACTCAACTATCAACTGTCATCACTAAATGTACATAGACAGCATATTCTGCATACTCCAATATGCTTCAGGAAAAAATAATTTTCCTCCTGCACATGGCTTTACAACAGTGGTGATCATTGGGTTTCATACTGACAGGACAGGACAGAAAACAAAGTATAGCTACAGATAGCTCTCTTGGTGAGATGTCAATGATCAGAATTGTGAATTTCTGAAAATGATTAACAGGCAGTTTAGGACTGACAAAAGGAAGCACTTCTTCACACATCGCATAATTAAACTGCCATCAGAAGATTATTTGTTTCGCCTTCCGGTTAGGTAGCAGTACACCTACAAACACTGACAACTTTGTGGAGGTTTGTAAACCTACAAACCTGACAAAGCTTCCTCTAATGGCTTACAAATGGGGATGAAAACTGCATGCTACAGTTGGTCATGACTAGTTCAACCTGCAAGGGGACACCTTTATACCTACAAATCCCAGTTGCAGGGAACCAGTGGTGGGAAATGCTTTAATTTACCTGTGGACTATCAAGAGACAAGTGATAATCCATTGAGGGAACAGAATACTGGACCATAAAGTTCAGTGGCCATATCAAGCAATCCACTCTGTCACACACACAACCCCCTCTCTTTAGCAATTTGGGAGTCACTTCAGCCCAGAATGTTTTTAAATGCTAGAAATGCCTGACACTTTAATGCAGTGCAGCGACACTTGTACCGAAAATGTGATTTTAAAAAGGGCCTCAGCCTAGCAGCAAAAGCAATCCTGAGTCAAGAGTGATAACTGAACTGAAGCAGCTTACAGAATTAAGGGGTGGGAGTGGTAGCTACGCTGGTAACTATATCAAATAAGGCTTCCTTCAGTGCTGCTGGCTGAATAATTACCGAGCCTCGTATTAATGGACTGAGATTAAGCAGGGAATACCTTACCAAGTGCCACTATTCTGTTAGTGTAAGAACACGGCACTTTTTTATTAGTCACTGAAGAGGACTGGAAAATCAACCTATCTACTTGACCTTTACAACAGTTTTGGTTACCAATTGTATAATTGTTTCTTAAAGTGGGAGGAAGCAATTCCACACAGACTTTTAGAACAATACCAATGAAAATAAAGGTTAATTATTTCATGACGGGAATAATTAAGGTATTCTCTCCCTCCCCAAATTTTGCTCCAAATAAAAGCTTCACTTAACGAAAGAAAAAAAATAGTTCACACTCAACTTATAAGTTGCTTAGCTGTGATGGTGTTGAAGTGTTTAAGGCTAGAGTAACTGCATTCTGAAGTTCACCGCAACCCATCCAGTTTTCAACATCCATGACACATTTTCCTGGATACCAACATATTTTTTGCTAAAATCTTGAAAAGAAGCAATTGTGAGAGTAAAACAAGATCATACAGAATTATCACAAATGGAAAAAAATGAAACCAGTGTATACTCATGGTGCAGCTATTTTGCTAATACCAAGCAGCTGTTCCTAGATGGGGAAAGATTGCAAACATCATAGAACCACTTCCCATGAACCAATACCATGAAAGCTCTCACTTCATGCACAGAAATCTACATGACTGTACACATGCTATTTATCTTGGGTGCCTGATTCATATGATTTAAAATCTTTTATCATGGAGTTGGTTGTTTCCAAAGGTTCTTCAGTATACACTGATCCTAATATCAATTTAATACTCTTTGAAGCAGTTGTAAAATGACATGATGCTATTATTAAAACAAGCACCATTTTGTAATATGAATCTTATAATATAAGATTGTCATGTTCACTTTTATTTTTAAAACTACAGCAGCAAAACAAATTTTCATGTGGTTTGCTTTTGTAGCCAGAAAAGAGAAAATACAGGGAGAAGGAAAAGAGAAGTTGGACACTATTGTTTCTTCTGCTTCCAAATGAGTGCCACATAAGAAAATGTTCCGCAATAGCTGAAGATCCACAAAACCTAATTTTATAGACAAATTAGTGAGATATGGTGAGATATGGGTAGGGGAAGGTCTTCACCCTTCTGCTTTCCCAAGGGGGAAAAAAGAAGTCAGAACACTGGCAGAGCACAATCAACAACTTGCTATTGATGAAGAAAGCGAACAATGGCATGTGTTTGTGGAGGGAAAAATGTAACCCCTTCTCTTTGAAACTGGCTGGTAACAAGCAAAAGTCAACCATTGACACATGCCAGGCTCTGATGTAAATGATGTCCTTGGCCAACTTATTATTTCATTAACAATAGGTAATCTTGAACAGAAAAGAGAAAAGCAAAAAAATTCAGTATGTAAATGTACTGACAATATGTAAATGTAAATGTATATACAAAACATGTACACGCACACAGAGGGAACAACAGGAAATCAAAGCCATCTTACTGGATCTACATTTTGGCTACCTTAAATTGTGAAATAAAGCGTAAAACTCCAGGGATGTATCAAGAGTTTTCCTTCTGCTAGTGGGAAGGCAGGGTAGTGGAAGAGACACTGTAGGACAAGATCCGTAAAGCACAAATCCTATGTCTACTCAAAAGTAAGCCCCAGTGTATTCAATGGGTTTGCTCCCAGGAAAGTGTCTTTAGGATTGCAGTCTTAGTATGTTATTTTTATTATTCAAATGCGCTTTGTGGTTTTCTGAATCTACCCTAAAGATTTTCTAAAGAGGGCATTGTTTAAAGATTTAAATTTTGGGGACAATTTTCAATTGTTCTGAAAGAAAGGTAATCCTGAAAGAAGCCTGCTAGTCCTAACCCACTTGAGGAGGACCTGCTCCTCTCCATTTTCTAGGCAGAAGAGCCAACATTGCTCACTGACAATGGTCATGTAGGTACAATGCCTATTTATCTAATTGCAAACTGCCTGTTTGGGCCGGAACTGGGACAAGTGATCAAGTCTTGAACGAAGTCTATGTTTTAAAGTTTTGTTCTTTTTTTAAAAAAAACCTAATTTTCAACTTCTGTTATTGTGCTAAATCTACTGGGAGACAAACTATATCTGAAAACCATCCAGAATTAATTCAAGATATAAATGAATGCAGGAAAGAATATATCTTTAGACTCTGAAACAAAAGCTGGCCAATGATTTTTATTTTGTTTGATGAGCTGCAATTCAGTGCATTTAAATGCAGATGCTAAACCAGGGAAATGTTTGCCTTCTCATGGAGCAACCAGGATGCAGCCAGCTCACTTAGCATCTAATAGAGCATGAATATTTAAGTCCAGGCAACTCTATAAAACTGGGTGCAGAGCAACACTGAAAAAATAGCACAAGCTTATTACCTACCAGATAGAAACTCCTCCCTACTAACTATTCAAGCTGAAGGAAACGTGGGGAGGAGGAATTAATATTAAGCCACTCGAAGAGAGAAACCTGGAGCACTATTACATCCTTTCCTCCATGCCCCAGTTCAAATATTCTTCCCACTGCCAAAAATGCTTCCCATCCTGGGCAACAGAAATATTAGTGGCGGCTTCTGGGGAGGAAAGCTATGGCAATCCAGATATCACCTTGCTGACAAAAATCTGTTTAGTTAAAGCTATGGTTTTTCCCTATGGTAATGTATGGCTGTGAGAGCTGGTCCATAAAAAAAGCTGGCTGCCAAAGAATAGATGCCTTTGAATGATGGTGCTGGACTCTTGAGATTCCCTTGGACTGCAAGGAGATCAAATCAGTTAGTCCTCCAGGAAATCAACTGTTCACTGGAAGGACAAATACTGAAAGTGCCAAATCTTTGCTGCATTAAGGTTTTAATCGTCTCTCTCCTTCTTTGTAAAATGTTTAGCAGTGCTTATGTATTTTAGTGCATATATATGCTTTAGTGTACACTCACATATACACACACTTCTGTCCTTAGCCCAGCTGTGCGACGCAGCTGGAACCAATTGTACTGGTTGCCATTCCATTGGACTATTTTAGTGGTGTGGAGAAGGGGGATTTGCTGCTTGGTAACAGCCTATCCTTCATATCAATCTACCCAGGCCTTTCTGCTTCGCATACAGCGTTGAGCACACCATAGTCTTCTGAGACTGATAGATGCCAATACAATACTTAGACACACACACACACACACACACACACACACACAATCTGTCTGTTACATTGTGATGACATATGGTTAATACAATAAGGGCAAAATCCAGAGTAACCACGAGGAGTCCTTGCTCCAGTGTAAGAACAACTTATTCTGGATTCCAATATGAATTTCCCATAGGTTTTCACTAGGTGGTGCAGTAACTACGGGTTCACGGAAAGTCTCTTACATGCTCCCATAGTTACTCTGGATTTGGGGGTAAATCTAAATCTGAAGGACAAATACTACAAGTGAAGCTCAAATACTTTGGCCACGTCATGAGAAGGGAGGACTCCTTAGAAAAGAACCTGACACTGGGAAAAACTGAAGGCAAGGGGAAAAGTGAACATGACCCTGGACAAACCTAGGAAGCTAGCGGAGGACAGAGTGGCTGGCCTACTGCAGACCACAAAGAGGTCATACAAAGTCAGACATGACAGACATGACTTAACAACTTAAAGTTCAACCATGACATAAAAAGGGCCAGGAATGCTTATTGTTAAGAAGTCTGATGGTCAACTGGTTTGAAACTGCAATAAGAACAAGCATTGGGTTTCTAACAGGGCCTTGTACCTTCACAGATAGCTCACCAATCTGCATGACTCCGGGCCAAAATAACAAGGAAATGAGGTAGCCTGTTTGCAGTAAACATTCCCATAACAGATCTTAATGCCAAATTAGTGCCATCTTAAACTGGGCAGCTGCCAACAGGTTTACTGAAGCCAGAAGAAACTTTCATTTCCTCTCCAAAGTGAAGCAGTCACAGAACATATGAAGGGGGGATGATTGTAATAAATGCCACTTGGCTGATCAGGAAAATAATTTGATCCAGTCTGCTGCACAACAATTTGGCGGTTTATGAATGACGAGTTTTCAATACAATTGGAGGCCTGTCATCAAAATAGAAAAACCGCTTCTCCTGAAGATCAGAAGACTTAAAGGACTGTGAAGCGTGGAAAAAAGTAATAAAATAATTTAATAAGTAGGAAAGCCCACTAGTCAGTCAAGCCTTGCATTTTATACCAAAGCATGTAAATCATTCTCATAAACAGGTTAACATAATGCATGAATTACAAAATATGTGAAACAAGGTTCCCAGGCAGGTGTGTGTATTCATCAGATCCATTACAATGAGGCTTCCTTGGTCTTACTGGGAAGCCAGGTCACCTAATGACCAACTAATTGACTTAAAACTGTCTAAGGGCTAAATCCAGAGCAGTTACGGGTCCACACAGTTATGCCACCCTCTAGTGTTATCTTATGGAAAGTCATCTTAACTGCTCCAGAGCAAGGGGCTTAATTTCCAAGATATAGGATATAGGCCAAAGTTAAGTAGAATGCCATGGCACACTAGTTGAAAATTGCTGGTATACTAACAGTTATTCTTTTGAATACTGGTTATGTTTATTCATATCTGGCTCGCATTTATATGGTCCAACTTAATTAATTGGAGACTACTGAGCTATTTTTAATGTTTTCTCACATTTGTGAAGAAATTAAAAGATAGATTTATGAGTAAATCAATACATAAAATGTAAGAGCTCTTCTAAAAAAGAAAGTGAATAAAATGTAAGCCACCATTTAGTCACCACCACCACCCATGTATGTGTAAGCTTGGAAAGGTTTCTACTCTACAGAATTCAGATCAGCTGTTGGGGAAAGTAGTCCACAGTAGCAAAGAGAATGTCTAATGCTTTCCTTCGCTGACATCTTAAATGTGAACTTTTCCTTTCTCAGCCAAGGTTACAAACTTAAGGAGCTTTTAGGGTGATCGAAAGCCAGCCAGGTCAGGCATTAGTTAGAACAATTAGCCCACAATCAGTCTAGATCAGGGGTTGGCTGGTTAAAGGGGTATCTTAAAACACACACACACCCCTGTATGTGCTCATATATATAAAACTTAAGCAGCTATATATTTCAGCTTACAAATTCTCCAACTGTTTTCAGAAAAATGAGTTATGTTTGGCTCCCTCCTCCTTTTGTATCTATAGCAACACAGAATGATGCTACTGCAAAGACAGCAGCAAAACACTAGTATGTGACATGATCATCCTTTATTAGAAAAGAAAATGGTTAGCTACAATGAACACTAATCATAGCAGCAACGAGAGACACACTTCCAACAATCCCACCAGGAATGAACACAACCTTGAAAGGAAAACATGTACACACACTCTGTCTGGATTTATCTAATACTGTATAGCATGACTGCTTCACAAAACCATCTTATCACTAACAAACAGCACAATCCTACCCATTTTCAGTCCAGTGGTGCTTCCTTTTGGAAATTATTCATTGGATTGTAGGCCAGAAGGTAGTACATTCATTATTAACCTACGTAGTACTACAGAGGCCATCAACCAACATCTGGTGTTTGTGACATTACTAAATTATTTCTTGTGCTAGGGATATTGTACAACTCATTTCTGTTTAATTACCAATGGCAATTTTGTTTATAAGTTGGTCAGAAATGCGTTACATGATAATCTGCATCTCTGAAAAAAAAACCTGGATGTGTGCAATATGCACTAAAACCAACCTTATCAACTGGTCATCACTAAACACAAGATGAAGCTAAAACTATGCTTGGGGAAGCCATCAACTGAAATGCACAATAGTGCCAGCCTGTGATATGACAGGTGTCTATGGACAGAACGGCTGGCAAACATTTGCATTTGTCTACAAGGCAGCTACAACAGATGGTTTAGGAGAAACCTTCTGGAATACTCTCTCATCTTTATGTTACTCATGAACCATTGCCAATGAAATGACCTGACAAAAGACTATCATATTTTAGTTAGATGAGACTTCCTGTATCATTGAGTTTGAATTAGGATTTTCTACACCTGCTATTAATTTCTTCTTCTTCAGTGATGCGAGTTGACTGATCTTACTGTTTTGATTGTCCATAGGGATTAAACCAAAGAAAATTCTACTGTATTCCTACAGCACTGTGTTGTCTCTTGAAAATCCTACACACTCTCTTTTTTCCCTCGGCATTCTTCAATCTTCTTGATAACAGCCTAGTATTTCAGTGTATCTGTCCCATTAACGGTGGAGCGAGAAAAAAGGATTTCTGAGTTGGATAAACCCTTTTTATCCTGGTGCCTTACAGAAGCAGACTTCTGTGCAAGACATGAAGAAAATACAAAAGAAAATACAAAAAGGCCTTGGATGCTTGGAAAGAAATATGTGTAATCTGTCCATTATCCATGTTCTCCCTTTTTTCTTAGCTTTTCATACATGGTTGAACATGATTTTGAATATCACAAGATGACAGGACAGAGTACTGGATAAATTATGCATACTTAATGCCACCCACTAGTAACAGGAAGGATTGAAAAAGGAACCAGAACATTTTAAATATGTACATTTAAACAATGAATTACATCTGCAATATATGAAGCTTCGAAGAAAGAGCTATACTGAAACGCTTCAATTTAAAATGTTGGTGACCTTTCAGCTGTTATAATCAAGGCACTGGAAGAATAAAGAATGGTCATGAAAAACTTGGGTATTGTTGTGTTAGAAATGATTTTTCCATCTTTCAAGGTTCTTTGCAGTTTCAATAGCATGGGTCAAAAATAAAAACATACCACCTACAGTTTGTACCATTCATGGTACAAACGGCCTGGATCAGTAGAAGTAGCCATGTGTGATCTTTCCCTCAAGGGTCCCATTAATTATAATGGGATTTAGAAATCTAAACTTCCAAGAATATCATCCATTTCACCTGCCCAGGTTATACTGAAAGGCCATGGACCATGAAGGCAGGCAGAAAGCAGACACCCCATCCAAGGTGACATCTCATGTCACCTATTACTACCAGTAACTCGACATCTTTTCCCCTTCCTACTTTTCTTTCATTGTATAAAGCAACAATATTCAAGACATGGGGCTCAAGACGTTTTACTCGTTTTACTATGAGTACCTTATAAGCAGTGACACGACTCCAATAAATAAACACTGGGGACTAAGGATCCACCATCTATCCCCCTTCTCCAGGGAACCTATCTTGCCAGTCCTGTCCCTGTCCATTCCCATAATGTCCTCCGAGCACTATTCACTGTAGCAGAAAAAGCTACATGAAGCTTGGGACTAGTGAAAACATAAAATTTTAGCATAACTGCTAAGAACCTGAGTAGGAATGGGATACCATCTCCGGATGGGGTGAAGGGGTACACAAGATGCCTTCCCTTTTACTACCAAGTGGTTCTCTAATCGAGTGGTCTTCAACATTTTGAACATCTTGAGGAGAGTGACAAGAATGATCAGTGGGATGGAAGGGAAACCCTATGAGGAAAGGTTGGGGGAACTTGGGATGTTCAGCCTGGAGAAGAGGAGGCTGAGAGGAGACATGATTGCCCTCTTCAGATACCTGAAGGGCTGTCATAGGGAGGAAAGGGCTCATTTGTTCATAGCTGCTTCTGAAAGCAGGACTAGAACCAATGGGTACAAACTGCAAGAGATTCCGGTTGGATATCCGGAAAAAATTCCTGACAGTGAGGGCGGTTCGGCAGTGGAACAGATTGCCAAGGGAGGTGGTGGACTCTCCCTCACTGGGGATCTTCAAGCAGAGGCTCGACGAGCACCTGTTGGGGATGCTCTAGGGGGATTTCCTGCTGCAGGCAGGGGGTTGGACTAGATGACCTACTAGGTCCCTTCCAATTCTATGATTTTTCATTCCTGTAAGCTGTTGCAACTGAGACTTTGCAACTTACTTTGTCACATTAGGCTCATAACATACAGAACATCTATATCTAGTCACTTGATTGAACCATCCCCTTATATCATGGTGAGACAGACTTAAATAGTTGCCTTTGTTCTTTCCAGTGCTTATCAAAGATTGTAAACAGCACCTGTTACAATACAGACATCCATTATCTTGTTTTGTTATAACTTGTTCAAAATTACAAAGATCTAGATTCTCTATCACAGCACTAAAAAAAACATGCTAGGTTCAGGGAGCCTTTGAAATTCAAATTTCACTCACTTTTACTGGTGGCCACAATTAACAGTAATCACTATTCATACACAATTTAGAAAACATATAAAGACATGGCAGAAAAAAGAATTCATCAAACAGGGAATATTGTAAGAATAATAGATCTCTAGTGCACTCTCCCTGGAGAGTAAATTAGGTAAAAAATCTGCCATGACAAAGAGAAGAAACTTAACGACAGCAACTGAAATACAGGTACTACAAGCAAATCAAATATGTATTTACGATATGGCTGCCAATTTAATTTTGCATACTGTTTTTACATTAATTAAACATGACCATTTTGGAGGGGGGGGGGAGACCACAGTTGGTTGCTAGAAATAATGAGAATCTGGCACTAGAGACAAACAATATGGGAACAAGACCTGGTTGCTCTTCAGCTGATGTCCTTGTCAATCAGTCTATAAATGTGAGGTCATTGTATGATGTACTCTGCCATTCTGTCTTCCCAAGGAACAGTTCTCTCCTTTTTCAAAAACTCTCATAAACAAGAAACTTTGCAGCCAACAGAATGTCTGCTGAATTTTTTAATGCAGTTTCTACATCTTTGCATGCTAAGAATTAACTGTGATCAGATGCAGATTGCTCAGTGACTTCTCCAAAGCCAATTTGCAATATAGTGCCACACTCTGCAACTTCTTCCCCAAACTTCTTTGTGGAATCATGGCCAGGTGACAGGAAATAAGCCTACAAGACTTGTATGTTCTGAGTAAATGACCTTGAGTTTGGAGTTAAGAGGCTCACGTATCATCAGGTATCACAGGAAAGGGTAGAGCCAGGAAGGGAAGCCACATACCCAGAGAATGCTAACAAGTCCTGGTTGAATTGTGGATGGGAGACTGAAAGAGGATAAAGCTGTCATGAGACAACAGAGACAGGAGGAATTGTTGGGGATTTTTTTTTTTTTTGCAGTTTCCAGGCTTCCTTGGCTGACTTTTGCAGCTCTCAGGGGAGCCATATCTCCTTGGGAAACAATGTTTAAAATTTTAAAATTGTTTACAGTTTAAACAACCAGCTCCTTTTTCAGGCTCTGTTCACTAACTGGAGACTCCAGTCACTGAACAGAGAATCTTCATACATAAAACATGCCTTTTACTACAAAGTTAAACAGGAAGAAGACAGATTAGGGCACAACCTGGCTGCACTTCAGCAAAACCTTTTATTGTTCAACGATAATTTTCAAATAATAGAGGAGTACACAATAGAAGCTTGTTGCAACACATGCAGATGGCATAAAGTTGGTTAAAGGTTTATAACATTTCGTTTTTTAAAAGGTGCTGGACTGAGACAACAGGTTTTTGCTTTATCTACTTGGAACACAAAGGGTTCAAAGTGCAAAAGACTATAGCCTCTATTTAAAACTAAAGTGACCATTCTTTCCTTACTTCCACTATACAATTAGCCAATATCGCACCCACAGATTAATACTCAACAATACAATGCAACACAAGCAGCATTGGTTATCCTGAATCTTTCATATAAACAGTGCTATTTGGGCTCTCCTTTTTATTATTTAGTCCTCCAATTCATTTTGTTTTAATTAGGAAACATTAATCTGTAATGTCGGTGATGCGCTGCTTTAAACATACGGCATCCTTATTAGCGTGCTTCAGCAAGCAGTTCCTCGAGGGCATCCTGGTAGTTTTGCTCTATGCTTGCCTTACGCAAGGGCAACCCGAGGAAGCTGCTTAAACAAATTATGGTGGAAAAAGAAACCTGGCTTGCAATATATAGCCCCTCATATAATAGATGTCAATATCCCAGTTTGTATTTTTATAATGCATAAAGTCAGAAAAAGCATTCTAACATGTTTGCAAGTGACATGAGCAACACTTTGGCTATCAGGGACAATTTTAAAAGCATGCCCAGTTACTAATAGCTGGGGGCAGAAGAGAAGCTGCCTAAACTTGCCCCAGGCACTATTCTCTCCTATCACATCCACTACCCTGTACACTCAGAAGGGGCTATGATAGGCAGTCACTTGTGGCCCTACATTATGTTGACACAGCACAGAGATAATGACAACCATTTCCTATTTACCTTCAGAGCTACAGATTCTAAATTGGGAAAGTTGCAAGAATTCATTGTTTAAAAAGGACTGATGTTGTGGAGGTCTGGATGGGCCTGCCTTATCTTTCATATAATCAAAGAATTGACAGATTCCTGGAAAGGCAGTGGGGACATGAGGATTTCAGAGACTTCCTGCACACCATAGGTAACCAAGCTAATTGTAAACCTATTAAAAACCTATCTTCTGTTCTAGCAAGTCCAGGTGCTTTATAAAGGGGTAATGCAACAAAAATTACTAATGCTGCTGTTCAAACCACTTATAGTTTTACTATGTTTGCAGGTCCTATCTAAAAGAAAGAAGGAGCTACTGACCTCTACAGAAATTAACAGGGAGATGTGATATTAGTTATTAGACATTAATAGCTATAATTTTTTCATTTTCTTGTAAACTGCTTTGTGAAATTTTTAGTTGTAAAGTGGTATATAAATACCGTAGTTAGATATTACATTAGTTACAATGAATTTCCATTATACATTATATAATACATTATATAATACAATGATATTACATTAGTTACAATGAATTACAATGAATTTCCAGTTCATTTCTGCTGAAGTGCAGCATAATCAACTTCTTAGGAATTGAATGGCCTGTTCGCTCCTGCTTGCAGCTTATGCCATAGTGGATGCATTACAGGATTACATCTGGCCCGAACATTACTTTTGGTAGACGTTTACTTTATGTATTTACCAAGACTTCTTCAGTAATTCCATTACAGAGCACCAAACAAGTGTTTCATATGAACAGGATCACCATGGGAACAATAACCCTTGTCTGTTCAAGTAACCTTTAACTCAGACAAATGGGCAAAGAATGTTTTAAGTACACTTCCTTGTAAGATAAGATGGTGTGAAGCAGTGTGAGAAAAACACCAGTGCGCTGAAATTATTCTGAATGAGCTGTTTCCTGTCAGATTAAAGGCCAATTTACATGCGCACAATGTTTATGGCAGTCCTTCTCCTTCCCATCTATCCTATCTTTACATCAACGTTCTTGTAAGTTGGCAAGCCATACAAGTATAATTCAACAGGGTCAGTGATGGGCTTCAAAAAATTTAAGAACCGGTTCTCTGCCCATCGGGCAGCCACTTTTAAATGGCTATTTTTAAACTTTATATGTACTATCTCTTGTTAAGAACCGGTTCTATAGAGTAGGTGCGAATCTGCTAGAGCCCACCACTGAACATGGTAATGAATTGCATCTTGTGCAAAACAATGCATATTATATATGTTAAAGGTAAAGGTGTCCTCTGCAGGTTATACTGCTAGTCATGACTGACAGTAGGTTGCAGTACTCATCCCTGTTTCTAAGCCTTTACAGTCAGCATTGTCCAAAGACACTTCCACGGTCATGGTGCTGGTATGACTGCCAAAGGGGCACAGAATGCTATTTTTACCTTTCCACCAAAGTGGTACCTATTTATCTATTTGCATTTACATGCTAACAAACTGCTAAGTTGGCAGGAGCCAGGCTAAGGACCGAAGCTCAACCCGTCTTGTAGGATCCTGGCTGTCTTGAACCCTGGTCTGATTAAGGTACAATGTCTTAACCACATGTGCCACACAGCACTAAAAAAAGCAGGCCTCCGTCAGTCTTGGAAGACTATGGTATCGTGCTCGGAGCTGTATACGCTGCATGCAAAGCACGAAAGCCTGGGTTGGATTGTTATGGAGGATAGGCTGTTACCCAACCAGCAAATCCCCCCTCTCCACGCCACTGAATTAGTCCAATGTAAAGGCAGAGCCAATACAATTGGATCCAGCTGGCGTCGCAGAGCTGGGCTAAGGATCGGAGCTCACCCTGTCTTGGGGGGCCGACCCAGGTCTCGAACCCTGGCCTGCTGGTTAACAGGCAAAGTGTCTTAGCCACTTGCGCCACCCACAGCCTACTGTGTCTGTTAACAGAATGCATTTGAGAATGAGTCAAATAACACTATTTGACCAGTACATCCTGGGAAGGGGAGGCTGTCTTCTATCCTAGCTGTCCATTCATTCTACAGCTGAGAAATCTATCAGAGGTGTGCCAAACTCATTTCATACAGAGAGCCAAAGTTAGAATTCATTTTGACTGCTGAGTGCCAGTAGTGACATCATTAAGCAGATGATAGCCAGAAATAAGCACAAGAACTCATTAGTTGCAAATGACAGAAGAAAAAAACGTGCAAATCTTGTTCATATTTTTAAGATATGAGAGAGTCCAATTATCATGACAGGAAGACCCAGTTATAATGGGGGGCAGAGGAATTGCTTCTTGGTGCCATATTCAGCCATTGAGCCTTATGTTTGAGACTCCTCATATATCATTACCAGCTGCAGAAGACAACAAGTGTATGGCAAAAGTCCAAGAAATATGACACCTGAATCAATTATCCTAACAAAAAATGTGACCTTCCTCCCTCTGATAACAAGTCACAAGTTCCTTTAAAATGATAAGGAAGATCAAAATCTACCTTAAACTAAAAAGACACAATAGAAATATTAACTGACCTTTTCAAAAAAGCTATTAGGGTTAAGATTAATCTAAATGAAAACTCTATTCCCTTCCACAATTTTTTTATAAATTATACGAAATGCTTCATCTGCACTTTAGCACTGACTGTAGTGAACTCAATAAAGCTGTTAAATACAAAAAAGAGTATAACTGAAGGGAGAAAAGTTTTATTTAAAAAAAATTCATTTAAAGGTGCAGAATATCAGCACATAAAACTTTATCCCATTTAGAGCAGAAATAATAAAATGAAAATATTTTATCATTCATTAATTTTATATCCTTTAACTTTTAAAAGTGAGGTATATCTGCAAAATGGTCATTGCCAAGTTTAAATCAACTAAAAGCCTTGATTCTAGTCATCTTGGTTTCTTAGGGATAGAGACTGCCAGGAACTAAAGACAGCCAGCCACATATTTATGAGAGTTCAGGGAGTCCAACAGGCTCACAATTGGCAATTCTAGTTAGGAGAGTAAAATAAGAGGCAAAGAGCACAATCCTAACCCTGTCTACCATCCAAATGCTTCGAGATCTGTCTCTTTGCTCTCTTTTGAGGCATATTATAGATAGTTATATATAGTTGAGAGCCTTTCATCAGAATAGCCCATGGTTGAGCCTTTAAACCTTATCACTTCTCTTATTCAAATACCTTCCATTTATTTTTTCCCTACAAAGTTCTGAATTGTAGGTAGAGAGAAGCAATATTCAGTCCCTGAAGTACACACTCCCCCATGTGGTTTACAGGCATATTCATTTAAAGGGGGGAAAGTTAAAACACACTTGTAATTAATAAATCTGGCATGTGAGCATCTTTCATCAAAACATGATATTTATAGTATGGATTCATTTAAGACATTTTTCCCCCCCTTAATACTACCAAACCAGAATGTGTCCTTTAGAGTAGCATAAAATTCACTAAGATGATTGTGAGCAGATTTGCATCCTGTCTTAACAGCACTCAGAAATCCTGCTTCATTTGCAGATCATTCAACTATTTCCAAGCGATTTGCATTCTCTGGTACAATAAAGGACAAAACAGAGAACAGGAAGAAGGCCGTTCTTGATGTGGAAACTTTTTAAGCTGCTAAGCGTCCAAAAGACAAGTTGCTTAAATTGTTCCAGCTGCCATTCCACCCATTCAAACTTGAACCCAATTTGTCATCATCTCCCACTTAACAATTTCCTCATTAAATTTATGTGTTCCATAATATTTGCCCTGGGGTTTGCATGGGCAGTTTTGAGAGTCTAGCCTACATTTTATTATTTCCTGCCCATGTTTCAACTCTCCCTAAGCTCCCTGTTATTGCTTTATCCACCCTACTGTTTGCATTACCCATAAATTTATTATCTGTGAATTTAATTAAATTTCTCTTTAGCTTTACCTGCAGATCTCTCATAAAGGTTTTAAATGAAGTTGGACTTCACAGGGATCCCTCAAGTACCCACTGAATACCTTAGGGCAGTTAATACCTTTATTCATTATCTTTTTTTTTCCTCTTCTGCCCTCTCTGTCCAGTAGGGAGATCTGTCTATGAGGCACTGCTGAACAAACACAAACTTCTTTGACTTGAACCAGTGACGTAGCTAGGGGGTGTAGTGGGTGAAGTGGAACCGGGTAGCAAGATGTGGGGGAGGCAACAAGCTGAGCTTGACACTTGTAGCTAAAACTGTGAAAACAGGGGCTCTTTGAATGATAACACTATATATATATTGATAGAAAGGTAATTTAATGCAAAATGCAATGAAACAAATTGCATTGGAATATCTCTATTCTATCAAAAGTTATGGGCAATTAACCAGAAAATGAAAACATAAAAAGCCTATGGAACAAAAAATGGATTTTCTGAACTCCTTACTTTCACATGAGACTGATTGCTCTGAGAGCCAATGAGATGGAATTATGATACTGTATGGAACTAGTAAAGTGTTAATATGAATCAGCTCTCATTTCCATATATATATATATATATATATGGTGTGCAGGCCTCAGTCTTGAAAGACTATGGTATCGTGCTTGGCGCTGTATACGCTGCATGCGAAGCATGAAAGCCTGGGTTGGATTGTTATGTTGGATAGGCTGTTACCCAAGCAGCAAATTCCCCCCCTCCACACCACTGAATTAGTCCAATGGAAAGGCAGAGCCAATACGATTGGATCCAGTTGGCGTCGCACAACTGGGCTAAGGACAGGAGCTCACCCTGTCTTGTGGGGCCGACCCGGGTCTCGGACCCTGACCTGCTGGTTAACAGGCACAGTATCTTATATATATATATATATATATATAATTATTATGATAGTAATATAGTTAACCAAACTAACTGGGTATACAGACACTGCTGAGTGATGCTCCTCTTATATTCAGCAGGAAATGAATAAGCATTCTTCTTTGTCCCAGCACAGTTTCCATACCCAATAAAGGACACAATTTTCATTTTTTTTCTTTGGCTACAACCCAGAGTAACTACACCAATGTAGTTACGGTGCCCCCTATGGAAAACCTAAGGGAAATGCATAGAGCAATTCCCTTAAGAGCAAAAAGTGCCTCTTATGTCTTCCCGTAGTTACTCTGGATTGTAGGGATAAATAAATTTGATTTTTCTGTTATCAGGGGTGGGGGGAGGAAACAAAATCTTTTTCATCTCCAGATGGCAAATACCGTATATACTTGTGTATAAGTCGACCTGCGTATAAGCCGAGGCACCTAATTTTACCACAAATACTGGGAAAACTTATTGACCCAAGTATAAGCCAAGGGTGGGAAATGAAGCAACAGCAGGAAAGTGTAGCTGGCCTTGTAGCCTCAGAGCCCAATCCTGAGCATGTCTACTCAGAAGTAAGGCCCACAAAGAAGTATCTGAGTCTGAGGAGGGGCTTGGCTGCAGTGGGCTCCAAGTCTTGCCGCCGCACACGCCTCCTCCGCAGCCAGGAGAGGTTGCAAAGCCTCTGAGGGCGCACGCTGGAGGTTGTGCCCGCCATTTTTCTTAATTTTTTTACTGACCAGCGTATAAGCCAAGGTGGGTTTTTGACTCATTTTTGGGCCCAAAAAACTAGGCTTATACGTGAGTATATATGGTAGGTTCCTTAGCAATGGCACTAACAGAATTAATGGATGGTGAACTGCTGAGGAGGAGACAACAGGTTTTTCCCCAATTTTATTTTAAAAAATAATTGGGAATGACATCAATTCTTGTTGTGACATCACTTACAAGGCAACATTTTGAGCTTTGACACCAACATATCATGACATTCAGACATCTTTCCCTAGATGTCTGAAAAACAGGCTGGAATTCAACTGGTTTTGCAAAGCCTGGTCAAGTTTACAGAAGGTTCTATAGGGAGAAAGATGGAGCAATTAGTGCCCCACCCTCATTTCACATAACACAAATTATACCTGATCTAATACAACATGGTACAGTACTTGAATCCGTGAAAACCCAGGAAGATCCTTGCCATACCAACACAAAGGTCCATCTCTTTTAGTTTAGTTGTGTAAAATATTAGAATGGTCTACTTTTCCTTAATCTTCAGAACAGCACTCTTTACATTCTCTAGAGATTACAGTTAAACAAGCCCTAGTTGTAGCTCCAAATATATGTCACAGTTCAACATAGAACAGTGGTCTTCAAAGTAGGGGTTGGAGCCCCTTGGGGAGTCCACAAAAGGGTGGATCCTCCACCTTGGAATCTGGCACTGGGCTTTACTGGGAGTAAATCTTATTGAAAACAATGGGATTTACTTCCAAGTAGACCAGGAGGAGCTCTACTATCATAGTGATGACACATCCTGATAAGTGACAAGAGTACCGGATTTTTAAGTTTGAAAAGAGGTCCTGGGCTGAAGTGCCCATATTGCACTGACCTAGAACATCCAAACTCTGTTTAGAACAGTGGCATTTGACCATTTCAGCACCATACTCCCTTCTGAGATAGACTAGCTGTCTGGGATCCCCCCCTCCCGGAAGTGATATCATGGCTGGAAGTGACAATAAAGGTGCCCAGTACCAGATTCCATGATGGCTGCAAACAGCTTTTTGCATTGCCACTGAAATGAAGTCACAACTCTCAAGAGAGTCCCAATCCTCACTCTGAAGACCACTGGGTTAGAACATGCACCCCCAAGAAGATTTCCAGATACAAAACCCATAGTCCTATTATCACCACTGCAAGATGTTAAGGGATTTTTTTATAGCTGTAAAGGCTGTTTAAAACAATATCACTGTTAGAAACAAAAAAAGTAATCTACTGACATTCTTAAGAGACAGACTGCTGTTGTATTTCCACTGATTTCCTGAGTATGAGTACAGGGACCTGCATCTGTTAAGTCCTACATATTTTCATGTCCTTTTAAAAAAAGTATTTTGCAAATATAGAGAGGGGTTTTGGTATCTGCTCCACAACTAAAGAAATCTCCTTGTCTCAATCCTCACAGTCACAACTATTTCAACTACCTTTGGTCAAAAATTTTAAACAGTGGGAAGTCCGGAAGGCCTGACCTTATTGAAATCTCTTTTAAAAATACCCCCAAATCCTTGCAATAGGATATATGATCAAACACACATTGTGGCTAAATATATGGCTTCTAAATATGTGGCCAAAACAGAAATATGTATGATGCTCACCCACAGCAAAGAATGTTGAATGTTTGCTTTCCCCCTCTTAATGCAAACTAAAATAAATATTCCATTTTATTACAGTGTTCTCTCTTTTAATTCCAAAACATTTCCCCACCTATTCATTGGAAGGGAACATTTCTTATAAGATATGACATATTTTTATGATGAATTCAAGAGCAGATTGTATTATGAATCGTGAATAACAATGCAAACACACACTAAGAATGTAGTTAAACAACAAGATTAACTTTATTGGAATGTCTTACTTCTAGATGTGTTTTGGCACATTTGTGTACTTCTAGATGACAAATGCCAGAGGGAGCTAGACTTTAAACAATACACAATTCTATTTTTAAACATATAACCATATTTAAAGTGGTTCGTTTCAAAAATTCCGAAAAGGAAGAAATAACTAAGAGCTGGAACGACAATGACTAGTACAACTATGATACAGGATATATTATTATATTCAGGGTATACAACCAATTTAGGTCAGCATAACTCACTCACTCCCTGTTCCTGTGGGAAAGCAGGCTCGTGTCTATGCACTGGCCAAATGGTGGAGAAGTACCTTAGGACACAGCACAGCTCTCATGCCTGGCCAAATTAGGGGTTAGGATTGTAGCTTCAGTGTAGATTGAAATTATTTCATCTTTAAATAAAGCATACCTGTAAACGATGCAGTAGTATAAGGCTACAGCTGTGTTCATTTAATTGCAAATTGACAAGGGTTTGCATAATACCAAACCAATTTTAGTGACAGGTACAGAGTATAATAGCAATAATCTAATAAATGTCCAACTGGACCTATTTTTCTGTGTAGTAGTCTAAAAACTACACAGCTACTACCACATATAATGTTAATGGGTACAAATTCACATCTAGCTAATTATAGGACAAAATTTCAAATTTCAGTCTACATACCTGCCTCCAATTGCCATGAAGGGAGCCAGTTTTTAGTATCTAAATCAGTATTTCCCAGACTTTGGACAGGGACCCACCATTGGGTCTTGACCCGATTGTTGGGTTGCAGGAGCTCAAGAGCTGGTGCGGGAAGGAGTAGTCTCCACAGCAGTGGACGAATGCATATTTTAAAAGAACCACAGGAAAAAAGAAACTGCAAGCACATCTACCATCTAAGCAGCTTCGAAGAGCATCCAAAATTTCAGGGTTGTTTTAGTCATTTAATAAAGATATGGGACAAGTATGTAGAGAATTCCAATGACTCACAAAAAGTGCACTTGATAAAAAGGCAGAGCTCAGATACGGGAAGGAATTATATTCCCTCCTGGATGATACACTTAATCATATCTGACAAATATTGTGTCTCTTAATTTAACTACACAATTATGCTGTTTCCAGAGTGACACTAGGGGATGCAGGCAAGGAAAGAAGAGGACAGAAGCTCTGCAAGAACCTCCACTGTCAGCTCTTTACAACACAGTGTCCTACCTAAAGCACTTTTAATTTCACCTTGTCAAGTAACTGCAAAGATGCAACTTTATGTGTTTTGTCACTACACTGAAATAAATTCAGCAATTACAGTATTTTCCCTATATTTTTATCAAACTGAAGCATAAGGTGTGTTGTAATCACTATTGGCACCTTCAACAACTGGAGATGCTATATAGTTCTTGCAGGCAATGGTGAGATTACATCCTACTAACTTCATTGAGTTTGTGGGTTAGTGTAGAGTAGAATGGGTAGAAGTATGATGAAAGGAGGAGGGTATGATATGTAGGGTTGGTATCTTGTTCTGGATGCTACCCTCTCTGAAGCAAGCCAAGACACTGTCTCCGTGTTCCTAATGGAGTAATTTCATTCTATTGGATTCTACTATTACCCCATCCCAGTGGCTGAATGAGGTTTAGCATCTATACTTGTGGCTGAAAATAGCTGCTCACTGGCTAAAACAGAGATAGATAATGATTTCATTGGTGGATCACAGTTTCGTCTGACAGTACAAATGCAATGTACATTCCCAAAGAGCTCTTAAGTATTTAAAGACTTTAATTTATTTATAGATCAATTATTTGGTTCTGTAAGGACGAGTGGTTCCCAGTTCCATTAAAACATATTCTATTAGAAAAAAGGCAGAACAAGAAGTCCTCACAGTTTAATATAGTTCCCTATCCCACATGGACAAATAGTCACACTTTGGTGACAATAATGAAGAATAACCAACTGTCTGTGACTTGCTGATATAGAATGCAGAGGACTTTCATTTTAAAATGCCTTAATTACCTGCAGAAAGAGGGAAAACAATATAAAGAGTCAAAGCCAAGTTCAGAAGGCTCTGAAATTGCTTTTCTCTTTCTAAATTATCAAAGCTAGGCTTCTCAGTGCTGAACGCTTGCAGGCTGATTTTAGCCGAAGCCTTATTAAAGGAAGAGTTTGCTGAAGCAGAAAAGAAGGCAAGAACTGCCAAGATCCTGGTGGCAAACCATAATTGAGCTTCTATTCACAGAACAGGAGTGTACCTGGCACACCACATCCTGGGAACAGTTACAAAGTTAAATTGGAATGTTGGGGGTGACCCCACATGTCAAAGAAGACTCAATGAAGTGAAACACGACATCCTGGGAACCATCTTCTTTTGACTACTGTTCCTAAGCCTCAAGAGTGAATCTGTTAAAACAGCTGTAGTTGCTTCCTATATTTCAGAGGAGCCCATTCTGGCAACAGTGCAATCGATATTACCCAGTTACACACAGAGGTGCCTAAGTCCTCAGTGAAGTGGCAAGTCTATATGCGCACTGTACCACTCGACTGAAGAAGGTGGCTCACATCAAGGAAGGTTCCCACACAAAGCATCTAATTCTTACGCACATGCACTTCAATCCTAACTTGCACTGTAACCGGCAGGCTGGCATGCAACGAACATTTTGGGCTGCTCATGTGTCAGCTGATGCAAAGGGAACCTTTCCCTTCATCCTAGGGAGTGCCACTGCAGTCCAAATGGAGGTTCTCAGATCTACGCCACCAGAAATTGGTACAAGTGTGGATCCTGGCCCTGCCTCCTACTCCCCATCCGCCCCAAGGAATGCTCACCACCTCCACCCCCCACTCTGGAATGCCTTCCTCCCGTTTCCTCCCAGCTCTCCCCATATCTGAGCCTGATCCATATTCATGACCAATTTTTCATAGGTGTTTCCATCCTGCCCTTGTATTTCACCCTTTTAAAGCCAAAAATTGGGTCATCTCCTCTGTATAGAGAACAGGGTAGCTTTTATTTTAATTTTAAGAAACTAACCAACCACTTTGAAACTCTTCCTTGTAATACTTCTTGGTACTTTCTAAAAGAGTAATCTATGGTAGTAAAAAGGTATATGCTCCATTTTTTGGGACAGGAAGCAAAGCCTTTAATTACCACATGCATGGCAGTATATCCCAGCGCTCGCTCTGCCAAAAATAATTAATATTACAGGCTCTCTTGTCTCCTTTATTGCTTTGGATATACTCAAGTGGTATAGCTCAGCATGTCTGGTTCTTTCTGAAAAATTAACTGCAGCGTGCGCCACCAGAAGCCACATAATTAGGAACTGTAACAGCACATATGCACAATGGAACATATAAAACAAATAAACTTAAATTTTTTCCTCTCAGGATACAGATATTAAAATATGTATCAAATGTAGTGATTTATATAATATTTATCAATTATAGTAGACAACAGCAGGTTTGAAGATGTGCTATGGTTAGATTTAGCTCAAATAGTTTCTAGGTATCCCAATAAACTCAAGGTTGAAGAACCAGTACTGTCCGAAGACAACTCTGTGGTCATGTGGCCACAAACAAGCATAAAACTTGGTTACCTTCCCACTGATTTGGTATTTATTTATCTACTATATAGTGGTACCTTGGTTTACAAGAATAATTAGTTCCAGAAGCGGGCTTGTAAATCCAAAACACTTGTATATTAAAGCAAATTTTCCCATAAGAAATAATGGAAACTCAGACAATTTGTTGTACAACCCAAAAATATTCACATAAAAATGATTACAATCTTTATATATAAAACTGAAAAGTCACTGACTGACTCACTCATTGATTCATCAATGCCCAGCCAAAACCACCTGGCCTAGAAGCATGAAATTTGGAGAGGGTGTTCCTTCTGTGATGGAGGCACCCACTAAGAACCAGTTTTGGGAAATTCCACTTGCATTTACATGTCTTCAAATTTCTAGGTTGGGAGACACTGACTTCAAATGGAAGAAATTTTGATTTAAAATGGTTCATGTATTTCTCCCTCCAGCCCTTGGCTCCCATTTTACCCTCTCACACTGCATAATTATTGGCACATTATATATCACTGATGCATTCAAACCAGGCAACATGTGATGGGAAGAGACACAGACTGACTGAATTTAATAGCAAACTATCATTTGTTCTGAAAAAAAGAATCAGAATGCATCTGATTAGTTTGTGAATATTAATTAAGGCATTCTACATGCCGTACCAATACATAGTTTGCTGCTAAAATATGAACCATGTCATAGTAATTTCCCAATCAGTACTGGTTCCTGCCCCCTTTCAAACAGTATACATATTCCTCATAATATATATTTAACCATCAGTTGCTTACCTGTATGTTGTTCTATGGAAGATATTTGAGAGTGGTGGAAGGATAATCGCTTACCAGGAGGTAAATTAAATTTATCAGGAGGGGAGTAAATTGCCCTTGCTGAGAAAAAGCGGAATATACATCCTCTTAAAATAGAATAAATAAATGTACAGACATGGGAAATTCGGATGATATTAGTGCTCCATGTAAACACACCCTTTGTTGTGACATGACATTTCATACTAAGGCTTACTGCTCTAACGCAAGGGAGATAGATGTAAAGCATCTCCTTCCAAACCCCAGTGTCTAGACCAGATCCAGAGTTTGGGAAAAACCCTCTGTTCTGTTCTCCTGAGCAGAATTTATTGTTCCAGTGCCATAGCTCTTCCTGTCCCCAGATGAGGGGAACATTAGCACATCTGGCTGGAAATACAGGTGCAATGCCCACTGAAATATTATACCATAGATGTGATGGTCTGAACATCACATTGGAGACAAACTGGAATAATTTGTCAATGGGTCAATGTGATGTGATGAAGAGCTGAAGCATGCCGTAATGGTAAGAGCTAATTGCTTTGAGGCATTCCTGGTTTGGAGTTTGGAGACCACTAATGTAAAAAAATGCATATTATTAAAAGTTACATAAGGATTTTGAAATCTAATGCAGTGTATGCATTTCACTGGGAGACACATCAGGAGAATTTTCAGTACACAAAGGATATGGTCATCTTCTCAACAAATGCATCATGCGGATCTTCTGTTTTGGGGAACTTCTTGATATCTCTTTCCAAGCGCTCGATCTGATGTTCCATGGAATCAAGGTTGCTCTTGAGACTTTGAGCTGAAACTGAGCAAAGACGTGAATGGTGAGAAACCAAATTTGGGTATGCAAAGGGAACGTGGTATCAGGAATAATATCCATGAAAGCAGGCAAGATAATTCCATTAAAATATACTCTCATTTTTTTCTCACCCTGAATTACTGCTCATAAAAGGTTCCACTCTACATGAAATAAGTGAGAATATATAATATAATATAGCAAATCATCATGTTTAATGTGGGAATGTCACCATTTTATTCTGCCATTAGCTCAAATTAATCCATTTCTATTCAAATTTATTGATAGAAACGCTAATATTTCACTCCTTTAAAATCTAATTTGTAGATTAAACAAAAACTGAGGTTCAAAGAGATTCTATCTTAACAATGCATACAGTTGGTTCTGTAGATGATTTAAAAAGAGGCTGTAGAAGCTACCATACTTTTCTTCCCTGCTGCCAGCATTGCAATATCAAAACTGCATAAACCTATACCTACTGGTGCTTCTTCCACTATATACTTAACCCCAAAAATGGGGTAATACAAACAGTTGATATCTAAAATACATATAAGACAGACCTGAAAAGCAGATACAGTGGTACCTTGCTTAGCGAGTGCCCCGCAGAATGAGCGCTCCACTTAAGGAGCACTCTGTTATGCAGGGCCTTAACAAGTGCCTATTGGCAGCCCTTCCAACTTTAAAAGGCAGCCAGCAAGCGCTCGTTAAGGAGACAATGGGGATTAACTTGCGTCGGGTTGAGTCAGGTAAGGTGAGGTCCGGCCATCTGGGGGGGTGGAAAGGTGCTTGTGGGACTGGGGTGGGAAGAGCGCCAGCCTACCTAGACAACATCTGGCTGTCTAGGAAGCTCCTCTGCCCTCTGTGTCTCTCAGGGAAGCGGAGATGTGTCCTGGGAGCTGTTCGGGGAAAATAGTGCTGAAACTCCCATCCAGGAAAGAACGTATTGTTTGGATACAGAGCATTCTTGTATCATTTAGGTACAGTGTGACACTACTGTACACCTTTTATATAATATCAGAATATATCAACAAATCAATAAACTATATACCGTTTTCAACAAAAATTCACAAAGCTGTTTACAGGTAAAATCAAATAACAAATGGCTCCCTGTCCCAAGAAATTATTTAGTGCTACTTAATCAACTTCTATCTTTACACTTTCTTTTTCCTTTGAATTATTTCTTTCTGAAGGCATGCAAAGGAAAGCATTCTAGCATGTATGTGTGTATATTCTTATTTATGCATCCACTCTTCTGATCCCACATTATACAAGATAGATGATTCAATAGGGGCTTCTGCTGCTTCCTCACCCTTTTTACCCTGGCCCCACGGGGGGGGGGGGGGAGCAGGTGAGGTAGAATCACCTATCGTGGTATTTAGAAAAGCAGAATGCCCAACCTGACTGCTTATACGCGATGAGACTTTCCTTGTATGTGGGAAAGCCAATATAAGGAGAGCTCCCTAGTTCTGGAGCTCAGTGAAGAATACAGACCCAAAGGACTGAGTCCTTAGATAATGTACCAGTTTAGTCAAAGGTTGTTTCCTTTGTTCCATGATCCATGGGAAAATAATGTTCATCTCTCTGCTGGTGTAATTTGTGATAGGTTGCCATTGGAATCTGCTACTGCAATTCCAGCCAGAGTCCAATTTAAAGATCCTGGTCAATAAAAACCTACACCCAGCATATTCTGATGCCTAAACTGCAAGTACCTTAATGCATTTACAAACAATCTCGATATTTACATTTTTGTAATGTTTATATTTACATTTACCATATTTAATATTACAATATTACATTTACCATATTTACATTTTTGTAATTTAGGCTGTTCTTTAAAAACATATAACCATGTGAATCATGGAACAAAGCAATTTATATTTGAAGAAAGGTTTCAACATTCTCATTCAAAAATGAGAATAGGGTGAATATGGAGAAGGCATGTAAATAGAACAGACAAATCTCTCAAACAGAATTTGGGCTTTCATCAAAATCTTCTGCCAGCCAGCCTGGGAAAAGTGAAAGGATGTGTTCTATGCCCAAACAGACAATTAACCTCAAACAGCGTCCATGTGGATTAAGGACAATCAACAAGTATTAACAGTGCCATCTAGAAAGAGTGAAGGGATTTGCAATGGCTGTCAGGAACACAACTGCACATATCCAACAGCATGCTTTTAATCACATGCGTGTGCACATATGCAACATTGTCAGAATGGCCATGTATGCCACACACACACCCGATGGTGATGAAAGTCAGATTAAAAATTCTTGTCACACCATAATTTTCTCTTTATCATGTCATATCAGCCCAAATAATTCATAACCAGCTCTTAAACAGATTATTGTTTAGGGAGCAATTCGTTCTTGTGAGCGTCTGGAATACGGGAAAGGTCATAAGCCTCATTTCTTTGCCTAGACAAGTAATTTACCAGACTCTTAAGTGTTCCGACTGCACAAACAGCCTACAGAGAGAAAGATAGAAAACATTCTCCTTTTCCAAATTATCTGAGCTGCCCGTTCATCTTGCACCTGTACTCTAGTCCTGGGTATTTTCAGGAAGGTTGATAGGAGCAATGCTACACCGTTAAGTGTTTAAGAAAACAATAAAATGTCTTTTCCCCTCCTGTGGCTGAACTGGGAGACCCTGTGAAGATACACAAATACAGCTGCAATGATTATAGACTCCTGTCGATTGTAGCATTATACAGAAAGGAAAAAGAAATATTGCAGAGCAAAGAGAGAAATAAAAGCCTTCCAAGGTCTCCATACAACTGAAATGGCTGCTGGTGTTTAACAAATTATATTTCTGTAGTGGAATTTAACAAAGATAAAACACAGAACACATGTTGGTTCATACAAAATTTCAACCTATAGTTGGGCATCATGGAAATGAATGATATACTTGTTTGGTCTTCCCTAGGGATTGTGCAACATGTCTCTTTTCCATCAGGAGCACTCCCCGCCCAGCAATGTATTGTACTGTGTTTTCAGCTCTGTATTTTCAGGGGTAGTTAAGCTAAGTGCTATGTTAACTGTGGGGTCCTGCAGAACATATCTACACATATCTAAATTAATACATGGAAGACTATCACTCTTATGCTATGATTTTGATGCTCTGACATGGAAAGGCTGCTTTAGCTGCTTTAATAAACTATGGGCTAAACCCAAGATCCAAAGGAGAAAGGGGTTTCCTTCAGCTATGGGTTCACTTTTGATCAGATACCAGGTAAGTATTAAGAACAGCAATCTTTCCTTTCCTTTCAGGTTCAGGATTACTCTGTAAGTTCTCATCATAGCCTTCCACTACCAAAAACTTCCTGGTGCTTCAGGACCTTGGACAGTTGGCACCTCCTTCCTGGGCAAAGCTCCGATGCCCCGTCATGCTAATCCTGTGACTGCTCTTGGGCCTTTGAAGATCAGGCCCCGATGAGAACAGGTCACCGATGTCCCACTCCCTGCTGCTCCTTTCCTGTGGGATACGCTCTTCTAATCCCCTTTCCATGACATGCTCCCCCTTCTCCCGTGCTGGAGTCCTTCCATGAGAGTGGCAGTAGGATCTGGGAGAGTATCAAGTCGGATGCTGCTGGCCCATACATTAATAAAAAACATGGGTCTTACGGCCCAGCAGTGAAGGCCTGGAGAGATAAGTAAGAGAGGTGAGTGCTCCATTTCCTTTCCCTAATCTCCAGTTAGGTTGGCAGAAATCCCAGATGGCCTGGGAATGTCAAAAAAGTGCAATAAGACACTTGTGGAGCACTTCTGGAAGCCAGTACACAGACATGCACCGACCTCTCCATACCACTGTGGGAATGGAAACACTGGTGAGTTGTGCTGGCCTAAATTGGTTGGGGTTTTGTCCTGACTTAGACAATGCATTTTAAAATTAACTACTTTTAAAAATGTACACGTTACTCAGCACTTATTTATTTCCATTTTATTTTTCCAGAAAGTGCCTCTTGGAGAGGGGAGAGGAAGATTGTGGGCTGTTTTTTTGTGGGCCACATGAAATGGCCTGGCAGGCTGGTTTTGGCCTGTGGGTCTTGTGTTTGACGCATGTGATTTAGGCTATGAAACAGGTTTCCAAGATAAGAGGCAGAAAAGTAATTGGTTCATCTTGTTTGAGACAAACTGGAAAACACTTTGAGGAATCGGCTCTAAGAAGTTACTGAGAACTGGCTTAAGAATTCCAGAACCTATGGTAATTCATGTTTTCATTCTGTAGAGATGGACTTTTAAATCTAGGAACCCAATCTGGACTTCATAGGACCAAAAACACATGTAAGCAGATAAAAATCTCTATTTTTCTTGTAATAATGGAAAGCAATAACTAGCATACCATTAGAAAGCTTTCATGATGACTCTGATTATATCTGACTTACACAGGAGGACAAACCTGAACTCTTAAAAAGATCCGGCACATTTTCACAATAGTACTTTAATGAGTACAGAAGCGGACATTAAGAAAAAGAGGCAAAATGTTGGAAAAAATGTTTCTTATGATTAACTAGAAGACTTTGGCTACAATCCAGAGTAACTACGGGACCTCTTACGTCAGCCTAAGTGGCACTTACTCTGGATTGCTATATGTATTTCCCACAGGTGGCCCCATAACTATGTCAACGTAAGAGGTCCCGTAGTTACTCTGGATTGTAGCCATAGTAAGCCTTACTGTAGTTTGTTAGCTTCAATTATCCTGGTTTTCCCCAGCAGCAAAGTAGGCTAAGGGTGCAATCCTGAGTAACTACGGGGAGTCCTTGCTCCGGTGTAAGAACAATTTGCTCTGGATTGCAAAATGAATTTCCCATAGGTTTTCACTAGGTGGTGCAGTAACTATGGGTACACGTAAAGTCTCTTACGTGCTCCCGTAGTTACTCTGGATTGTAGGGTTAATTTGTTTCATACCAGAGTGACAAGAGTACCCCAATGTCTGACAAACTTCAGCTATCAGGAAGCAGACAGATTAAACACTGTCTTGACCCATGAATTACTAATATGTGAACACAAGCGAGGGCTTGAGCCAAATGAGGCATTTTTCTAAATTATGTCTATCAATAAACGGAAAAAGAAGCTGCAGAATCCACAATTTTAAAAAACTTCCTTTCACCATTTCCATAGCCACAGCACATGTTATCTGCCCCTTTAGATTCCTTGTAAGTAATACTAGAATCATACTCCAAGATTGCAATCTTGCATACACTTTCCTGAGTAGATGTCAGCTGAAAAGAAAACAGGAATAAGGCAGTAGATTGTTGCAAAAGTGATGGTTAAGAATAGATTTAAGCAGAGAAGCAAAACATAATGCCACCAAGACTTTGAACCCTCTCCATACCAATAGCAATACACTGGAACATATCTACATATATCTAAATTAATACATGGAAGACTATCACTCTTATGCTATGATTTTGATGCTCTGACATGGAAAGGCTGCTTTAGCTGCTTTAATAAACTATGGGCTAAATCCATAGCAGTTATGGGTCCACACAGTTACATCACCCTCTAGTGTTATCTTATGGAAAGTCATCTTAACTGCTCCGGAGTAAGGGGCTTAATTTCACTTTAGGATATAGGCCTATGTGTTATATGAAAATGTTGAAAGTGTTGAATTCTTAAAGTATTGTGTTGTTCAACCAGGCACCAAACTAAAAAGCCGGACTATTGGAAAAGTAGAGAAAATTGGGGAAGAAATTAATTCTAGTATATATATTCAATTCATGTCCAAACAACTAAAGGGATATACATATTAGTGACACAGGAAAGTTTTTGAATTATTGTCTTCTAGTAAGAAAAATGTGGCAACAGAGTAGCTGACGGAGCATGAAGCTGGCAGAGCACCCAATCCCCACCAAAAAAACCCCAACAAACTCTGAAATCTCTGCCACATTATTGCAGGGGAGACACAATACTAATACAACTTTTCTACATGTACTGATGAAGTTTAAACAACAAACACACAGCAATATCTTAAGTGAAATATTAATAAGCTGTGTAATATGTCCTTAGCCCAGCTCTGCGACGCCAGCTGGATCCAATCGTATTGGCTCTGCCTTTCCATTGGACTAATTCAGTGGCGTGGAGAGGGGGGATTTGCTGCTTGGGTAACAGCCTATCCTCCAGAACAATCCAACTCAGGCTTTCGTGCTTCACATGCAACGTATACAGCGCCGAGCACGATACCACAGTCTTTCAAGACTGACGGAGGACTGCTTTTAAAGTAATAAATATCTTAACATGCAAAATCATTTTAATAATTAAGAATATCAGGCAGCTTGGAAGAAAGTTATAAGTGCAAAATATGAAATGGGTTGTACTGAACTAACTGTGTAGATTTTCAATCATTTGAAAATCTACATTTTTAGGTCAGTCACTTTATTTCCCGATCCCATCAAGAAGGGGGTCAAGGTAGGTTGAAAAGGTATGTTCAGGAAAAGGTGCAAGAGAAAACAGCATGGCCTCACCCATAAATCTCATCCTTTTGTACTGGAAAGTTAATGCTTAATTTCAGCGTTGAAAAAAGTAAGAAAGTGTCAAGACTTTCTTCAAATATCGTTTTAATTATATGAGCCTTTCCATAATGCAAATCTAAAGTGTGCCATGCACACACCACATCATTGAGCTGGGTAAATACTGAATAATATATGCATATTGAGGGGGTAGAGTGTGCAGGAAGAAGGTGAAATGTTCAAATGCATTTTCCTCCTCTCTCCCAGAACCTTGCCAATATCAACATTACAGTTTACAAAATCCAATCCAACCAGCTTTCCTATTTCCCTCAATTCAAAGAAAAAAAATTTTGGTATGAAAATATCGCTCAGTCTTCAAACCTCTGCCAGAGACGCAGTGGCATGCAGGATACACACATTATTTACTTTAAGTCTACTATGTCTGATGTACCTCGTTTCCTTGTATTAAACACACAGACTGTTATGGGCACAGAACAGCCGTGATTTACTTGCATGGCAGAATGATGGGCGTCTCCGTGAAGCATGAAGGTGGCTCTTGAATTTAAGACAGAACAACAGTTTTCCAAAGCTATGTTTGAGAGAATGGCCACAGATGCAGACATTAAATTTAACATACCAGAAGGCACAATCCATTTTCATTCCCAAACGGGGTGCCAGATTTGGTGGAAATCTGTTCCAGTTATTTAGAAAATATTGTAAAGTTTTCATTGGCAGTTGCAATGAAATACATCTTTAACCAATTTGTAAAACATCACATACAGACTTTTAAATAACATATTTTAATGTTTATTTATTTATTTACAAATTCTTTTTGCAGCCTATTGTGCTCTCCATGAATGGAACACTGAGCAGTTTCTCAACCACTGCATAAACTGTTGTGCATGGTTACTCATAGTTTCTTCTATTTATTTAGAAGGAGCAAGCCTTCAGCGTAAAGTGCTTATTTTGATCCCATAATTCTACTGGCAAATGTTTGGGGTCACTACAAGCCTGTGCATATATGATCCCTTGAAAACATAGGATAATGTGTGCTCGTTATGTACACAAGTGTGGGTTTAAGATGAGTACTTCCAAATGGAGGAATCTGTATAAAAATCATACACTCTTCCTCAAACCATTTTCCCACTGAAATGCTTCTTCCAAACCGGTTTTATACTCTGGGCAAAACTGCAGACCAGGAAGGCAATTTTCAGCAGGAAAATAGCAACCTGAACAGGAATAGGGCCTCCCATAGCTCCATACCTAAATGAACAAAATTAATCATCTTTATGATAAAAGATCTCTATGCCACTCTCCCCATTAAAGAGACATGTGGGACCTGACATAATAATCCAATTTTAAACACAGTAGAAAACAATGAAATAAAACAAATAACAAAGGAACATAGTAGGTTTACCTTATCACCACAATTAAGTTGACTGTTCATACTAGGGCAGAGTATCATGATAAATAAAATGGGAACCTCAAATAAAACTTGAACCTCATGGTATTCACAACTACAAAAAGACTGAAGTGCATGACCAGGTCAATATCGCAGGTAAAAGCAGTCAAGAGAGATAATAAATGACTGTAGTAGAACAACACTGCTTCTGAGGGAAACTTACTGAAGAACCAGGCCTTCCTTGCTCTGA
The DNA here is from genome assembly GCA_030015325.1 of Cryptoblepharus egeriae. Classification (NCBI taxonomy): domain Eukaryota; kingdom Metazoa; phylum Chordata; class Lepidosauria; order Squamata; family Scincidae; genus Cryptoblepharus; species Cryptoblepharus egeriae. Next base: position 12,038,503 of record JAREYC010000016.1, on the reverse strand, counting down.
CAAGACAAATGCAGTTCTAATTTAGCTTAATAAAGTGAGAGACGGAGTAATAATTAAAAACAGGTTGACAACTTAATTTAGCTGCATACTGAAGGCAATAGTGCGCTGCAAAGCCAGTACACCATTTATAGCACGTGCACTGGCAGAAAAAAAGAAAATTAAAATTGACACTGTTAATGTGTGTTTAAAAATAGCATATTATTCATTAATCTGGGAGTGAAGAACTTGCCTTGAAATTAGATAGATTTCTGAAGCATAGTGTCAGGATCTCAGGACCCAGGGAAGAAACAGAACCCAACCACTGCTTTTTCTGTGCTGCTGTGACAGCTTGACAGAGGAGCTAATTGCTGGCTTGTTCCATGCTAGACTTCAGCAAACACCACTGCAATGGACAGTGAGGGCAGTGACATTTAAGGGACAAAGTAGTGGGCTAGGTCAAACTCACTGAGAGATATACCAAAGCTCTGCAGAGATATCTGAGAGATATACCAACAGCTCTGCAGTTACTCATATTCTTTCTTCTTTTCTAAACATTTAAGAGTTATGCACAAAACTTACACACTGAATTATATAAATTGACCTGCTTTGGACAACCATAACAGCAAGACTTCGTGATGTGGCCCTAGCAGCTGGAAGTGTGCTGGCCTCTAGCCTGGGTGTTAAGGTATGTCCTAATAGGAGACATTCACTCACATGCACCCAATGAAAATAACTAGCCTTCCACTACCCTTAGTATAATAACTACTACTTCATTACTGCCTTTTATGCTCTTTTTAGCTCTTGCATAAAAATCTAGAAAAAAAGAACTAAATGCTGGCACTCTTGTTTATAGGCTGTGAAAAGGCTCACAGTTCTTTTGGATCCCTTCCAAGGCAGCCTCAAAACAAAGCAAGAGCCAGGGCATATTTTCCCTTCAAATACACCCCATCTGAAGAAGAGGTCTTATTTTATTTTTATTTTTTAAGAATGGAATTAAAGTGGCTTAATTTTCTCCCCAGTCAAGTTTTAAATACAAATCTATGCAACAGAAACAGGAAGGCAGAGTTAATGCAGCTTCTCTAAAGTTGAACAATGAAAATCAGAAGTATGGGCATAGATAGAGAGGCAACCATCACCTGTAAAGGTATAATCTGAAGGCTATTGATTTGTTGGGGAAATTTGCAGCATTCTGGAACTGCAGCAATACAGCTTCTGAAGAAATCATCCGAGTGAATCAGACTGTGGACAAGGCATAGATCAACTGTCCGTTCCTTGTCCCATGACAACAAAGAGGGTTCTCTTCTGCTCTGCTATTCACCTCCCAAGCTATGTTGTGAATACCTGACAGACCAGCTCCACAACCTCCCTGTCCCTTGTGATGGCTTCTTGTGTAGCCAGGGAAAACTGACCATGCTGTCAATCTGCCCACCTGAGGCCAGGACTCAGGAGGCTTGGCCAGCTTTGCAATGGAGAAAAAGGTAATGAAATTATCTCTCTGCCCAAGAACATCCAGAAGATATTTATCCCCTGAGATGGCATCCTTGGACAGAAAGTTAAATGTTAAGAGATGGAAATTCCAGAGTGGCTGCTTCTATATTACTCCCTTTCCTGTGCATTACATTGTATATTAATTTACAGTGCTCACTCTTACACAGGTGTTCAATTAAAATAAACATGAATTATCATGTATTTTAAATCAATATGTTGAATGGCCACTCTAATTTCATTATGAACTCTTGGAATCTTAATGCAATAGTGCTTATCAATACTGAGTTCCTTGTCAAGAGGTTTTGTTGTTGTTGTTGTTGTTGTTTTTGCAGATGAACATAGGAACAGTAACTCCTTTCTGAATTCAGAGATGACTTAAAGGATTATAAACATTGATAGCAACACTGCTATCTGTGTTGCGCATGTACTAGGCAAATTCAAATTCTTCTTATGCTTTTTTCTGATTCAAGCAACACCTAATTTTTCTATCCTGAACACAGGAAGTTTGTATACCAAATAAAACAATCTACCCTAGCTTTATCTTTGAGATGCCTAAAAAAATGTAGAAGGCAGTTTTGTTTTGTTACACAAAAAATAATTGAACAATTGTAAATTTCATGTGCCAAAAACCACCCTCTAAAAACATTTACATCATTGCATCACACAGGTCATAGACATCATTACATCATTTGCATCACAAGCATCACACAGGCCACAGACAGCTGTTCCACTTTCCCGCCACCAGGGCATTTTTCTATAAACAGATAGATTGGCCTACATCACAGCAAGGAGTCCTCAAATTACTAAGAGGAGATGTTTTGCATGTCAAACCTCTGCATCAGGATTGTGCACTGGGAGTAGAAGTTGTGTAATGGCTAAGAGTAAGGGGTTTGAGTCTCCATCTGAATGCCACACTTGCTCAGTTGTATCTCCTGATCTGTCATCTGCAACCTGGGGATAATAATACCAACCCATCTATCTTGTTGAAAGGATTACTAAGGAAATGTATGCAAAGTGATTGGAAAACTCCAGATATGATATATAATATGTCACCATGCCAGACTAATGCCTCTATCTGTAGTTTTCAGTCCTGCACTTTGATTCTGGTTGATTGCTATTGCTACACAATGAGGGAGGGGGAAGAGACCTCACCGAACACTTTCCAGGGCTAGGTGAATACGTGCGTCAGCTCTCATTTTGATAACAATAATTATGGGCTGGCCAATCATGTGAAACTGCTATCAAAGATCAGCTACCTTCTTATCAGGACAGTGGAGAACATGGAGAGCTCTGATAGAATAAGCTTTATCCGTTTGAACTGACCCTGAGAATTGGCCCAGCATGTTCAGAAAGCATGAAGATACAGCTGCTAGTTCTTGCTCCCATTCATATCTATGGTGATAACAACCCTCTTATAAATCAGAAGCAGGATGATCACGGGCATGCCTTTGAGTACTTTTTGATGGATGGCAGCTCCGAATGTTTCATATACTGCAGAACGTGCACAAACAAACACCAGACACTCTGTCAAAGGATTCATATCACATTAAGGCCTTCCCTTCCACCCACCCCCCAAAACTACCTTCTTTTAAGAGCACCTGACTTCCAGTCACAGTTCAGTTGGAACTAATCTCTTCTCCCCTGTCAAATGCTTTAAATGAACTTTCCAGAGCAAGCCTCCAGCTACTAGATGCCCTAATGGTAATCAAAGGCTGTTGCATCTAATTTGCAACTTAGCTGGGGAGATTCGCAGGCAGAATGTGGAGTACACACAACTACACTCAAAAGCTGTAACACTTTAATCTTAGGACTTCATTTTATTTTTTTAAAAGGTAAGACAACACCTGAGATCAGTGCCACAAATTGTCTTGTCCACATCACATTTAAAATTCTAGGTAGCGTAGCAAACAAATCCTGAAAACCTGCATCCTGTTGTTCATGAGAAGAGAAGGCAGCACTTTGAAATCATTTTTAAAATGATTATTTTTTTCTCTTCTCCCCATGCAGAGTTGATTTAGGGAAATATGATAAATATTCATAGTTATCTTGGGATTTCAGTGAGAAACTCTCACTTGCCATTTGTGTCCTTGAGAAAGGAAGCACAGGAAAACATGAAGAGAAAAGTCTTGGAAATGAAACTTAACTGGGATAGTTCTGAATAAATATTCAGACTGCAATGCCTCAGAATATCAAGGTACCTATCTTCAAAATAACAAATGACCCATTATTTAAATTTTGATCCCACCATGTTCTATAGCAGCATTTCTCAAAGTGGGGGTCGGGACCCCTTTGGGGGTCGCCTAGAGCTTTCCTTGGGGTCACCTAAAGACCCCTGGTGCAGGGGACCAGGTCAGGCTTGCCAGACCTCTGGCTGTAGCTGCACACGCACTGGGGCTGCCTGACAGCCTCAGGACCCAATCCTATGCATGCCTACTCTGAAATAAATCCCATTTGTTCAATGTGTGCATAGAACACTCATTTCATTTGTAACAATGAAAATACATCCTGCATACCAGATATTTACATTACGATTCATAACAGTAGCAAAATTACAGTTATAAAGTAGCCACAAAAATAATTTTATGGCTGGGGGTCCCCACAACATGAGGAACTTATAAAGGGGTCACGGCGTTAGGAAGATTGAGAACCACTGTTCTATAGTTTCAGGTGTTAATTATAATTGTGTTTCAAAACTTTAAAATACAGTCTCTGAAGGACATACCATCAGATCAATTTCTTACTGATGGTATCTCATCCCTCAATTTATACTCAATTTTGTTTGTATCCTTCCATAACTGTATCCTGCCTTTTATGCAGATATATATTTGATGCAGATATATATGATGCATAATGTATCCTGCCTTTTGATGCAGATATATATTTTGCACTTGTCAAAATCTAAACAAAAGAAAGAAAATCCCATCTACCTGCTCTGCAAGACCTGACATGTCTCTAGCAAGACATAGCCAAACTGGGAATTATGGGAGCCCCTGGCCAAGTAACTTATAGGAAGAGGGCCATGTAACTTTTTGGACCCAGCCTCCTAGCAAGCAGGGCGAACTCATCTCCACAGGAGAAAAGGTCCTTCTCCAAATAGTTACCAACAGTACACATTTCAGTCCATTGGGAAACATGTGCCAGAGCATAAGCAGGAGAAAGTGGTGCTTTATAAATCTTGTATATCCCCAGAATTGCAGGCTGTTATTCTATACACACTTATGTGAAAGCAAGCCTTGCTGAATACAATGGGATTTACTTTTGAATAGACATGCATGGGATTACACTATTAGAGCTTCATAGTGTTCCAGCTTGGAAACAAATTAGAAGCCAGTACAGCTGACATAGTTGGGAGTTTTGTGGTCTCAAAAACCTGGTTCAATTAGAGCATTTGCTGCTGTATTCTGTGAAATCTGAAGTAGCTCCTTGTCACTTTTCAAAGGCAGACCCATGTGTTTCAGTAATCCACCTGGGAGGAGACAGCAGCCAGAGCTGCCCTCTCTAGAACAGAGAGCAGCTGGTGCATCAGATGCATGTGGTGGGGGGGAAGAGGGATTGATGCTTGTAAGCCTTTTGTCAGTCCTCAGATGTTTCAACTGCCACTCTATTGCTGAATTGCTGGGCCACAGCACAGAAAATCACCCCAGCCAAGAAGACAGCTGCCCAAGCATTCAGATATTAAGAGTCCCTCAAAGGATGCAGCCACTCTCAGATGCAAGAGACATGTGTGTCTGTGTGTTTGGGGGGGGGGGGGGAAGGCTTACAATAATTGTATCCACACCCTGTCTCTATGCTACTGTGGATAAGGACTAAATGGGTTGCAAGTCAATTTCAGGTGGGTCTCCATTCATTTCAGGGCATATTTTATTTTTAATGTAATAGACTTGACGCTCCCATGGTATGTGACTGCATATGGAGAAATGTCACAGATCTGTAGAATCGTACACTTTTAGCAGGCTACTCTGTACAGGGGATCACTTCCAGGTTAGGTAGGTAGGTATCCCCCACAGGTTAACTGTCAGTTGTGTCCGACTCTAGGGTTCGGTGCTCATCCACGTTTCTAAGCCTTTAGAGCCAGCGTTGTCTAAGACACTTCCATGGTCATGGGGTCGGCGTGACTAGACGATGAGGCACATGGAATGCTGTTACCTTTCCCACCAAGGTGGTACTTATTTATCTACTTGTACTTACTTGCTTTCAAACTGCTAGGTTGGCAGGAGCTGGGCTAAAGACAGGAGCTCACCCTGTCTTGTGGGGACCCGGGTCTTGAATTCTGGCCTGCTGGTTAACAGTGTCTTAATCACTTGTGCCACCACAGCCCTTTAATGACATTACTTATGGTGGGTCCTGCTTAATTGTCATATTAAAAGTGAGTCCTGATGCTAAAGTTTGAGAAACAGTGCTCTATGGAGTTCAGAAAGGTATGTGATATTTATTTCATTGTGACCAAAAATATTTTCATGCTGACTTGAAGAATCAAGTAGCACCAAATAATGAGAATGGGAAACTGCTGTAGTTCACTTCCAGCTGGGGGTTGTGGAGATCCAAGGAGCATAATCAGTGGTGAGATTCAAATAAATTAACAACAGGTTCTATGTCCCATTAGTAACAGTTCTCAGAAACAGGTGCTCATTAGCAAAGGGTTCTATAGAATCTGTGAGAACCCCCTGAAGCCCACCACTGAACATAATACCTCTACTATATGGCATGTTAGCCACCTAACAAGATATAAGTTGACAAAAAAGCAGGATAAATCCTCTGAGGCTACATTATTTCAACTTTTAACATGACATCCTTAGAAGTGCTTACCAATTATATCCAGATTCAAGCAGAATTAAGCTAATTCAACTCAAATGAATATGTGAGGATATTAAAATGTTCTAGAAGCTGAAAACTGCCGAAGGGATAAAAGAACATTAAATAGATTGTGCATGGACAAAAACAATAACACCTCTATATAGCTAACAGTTGACAGTGGAAAGAGATTTATCATTAGCGCAGTCAAGAAATTTACAACATAAATTGCCAAAAATGTAAACATTGCAAAAACTCAAAGCAATTATTCTATCAGGAAAAAATAATAAGACACATAAAAAGAATAAAAAAGCTAGCTAGAAAAAAGCCTGACTGAATAAAGAAGAAAATCTACACTTTGCCTTCTTAATCTGTGCCAAGATGCAATGCAGTGGACCCTGAAAGGAAAGCACGTCTATGCATGTGGTGTCATAGCTGAAACACACCACACATCATTTTCTAAACAGAATTTCATTCAAATGCCAATGATTCACAAAGCAAACATCTGACAACAAAGACTGAAAGAAAAAATGGGGACCAAAAGTTGAAAGTCCTGGTTTAAAGAACGGGTTCTCAGGTTCTAATTTCCCGTTCTGTGGTATGGTGGCCCTGAATGCAGGTCTACTATGATAACTTGGGGGTAGACAATTGAGACACAAAGCCAAAGCAGTTTCTAAACCAGACAATCCTCTAATTCAAAGAATTAAACTGGCAAAACACAACATCAGCCATAACTACCATTATTGCTTATTTCAATGTCAACCCTTAACCAGGGTTAGAAAGAAGAGTAAGGTCAGTTGAATCTGGCAAAGGTCAGTTTCCAGAGGTCAGTTTCCAGAGAGAGAGAGAGAGAGAGAGAGAGAGAGAGAGGGAGGGAGGGAGGGAGGGGGGAGGGAAAAGGTAGTGCACAATTCCTGATATAATGCTCTCAAAATGGTAGATGTCTACCATACCCACAGCCCAGCACAACCTAAATTTGTAAAACCATAGTAGTTATAATTTAGAGAGGAGAGCTTGCTCATCTTATAATATGATTTATATTTAAATCTGCCATGTTTCATGAAATTAAAACATAGCAAATGTTTGTGTCACTTGCTAAGTGTTTGCGTCAAATCTATATTGCTCTCTGGTCTTCTGTTTGTACAGCAAGTCAAATCATGCAGTGAACTAGAAAAATGAGTGCAAGTTAAACAAAATCCCAATTTAACAGCAAGCTTGGTAATCAATTTTGTTAACACAAAACTGAGAGGAACAAAACAAAGCAAACCTTATTTGAAAATTCAAAGAAAGCAGACATGAAGGGGCAACAAATTAAGCTACAGGATAGTAATATCCCAGCACTGTGTGCCCGTCTTATCTAATCCTTTTATCAGAATATCTGTAGTTACAGTCTAGTACAGAATAGAACACTTATTTTGACTTAACAAATATCTGAGACTATAAAATAAGATTACCTAAATCTACCTTTCTATAACTCCATGCTATTACTGGTCAAGAATTAACCACATAGTACTAGAATCACACTAAACAGTGACTTCATCAGTAAAGTCAACTGCCATAGTTTCCACATGGGAACTATTCTAACGTGGCGGGAAGTGAAACACAGTGTGATCTTTTTGGAGGCACTCGAAAAGCTACCCGATGCTTCTGGAGCACTCTCAACAGTACTCCTGGTTTTCTGTTGGAAAACCATATGTAATTTCAGCAGCACTCCAGAAGTCTCAGATGGCTATTGGGGCACCAAGGGGAAGGTCATGTGAGGCTCTGCGTATCCAGGTAGAAATGGGAAGGGGAAGCAGAGTGATGTGGGGGGTATGTTTAATGCCTGATGGCAAGCTGTAGGCCTGACTCCAGGCACTAAGGCGCCCTGCTCTGCAACTGATTTTCCAATCTCTATATTAAATGCCTGAAGACAATTCTTTAGGCTGCCAAAGAGTCAGTGGAAGGTAGCTTTGGCAGGTAGCATCCTGAAGCAGTAATCTTTTAATGGGTTTGTGATGACTTTTCTGCTGCATCACTGTGGACTATCCAAATTTTACTGCGGACTAGCCAAATGCATTGATGATTTGCATTTCAATGTGAGTAGCTGAACATTGCAAATGCCTTATTTAATAATAATAATAATCACAATGCCATTTGAAAAACTCAAGTGCTCCGTTGCCTTCTGCCTTCTTTATGATTTGCACCAAGAAACAATCAGTCCTTTGACCTTGGGGAGGGGCAGGAATAGCTCAATAAAACCTGAAGTGCTAATTAAACTGCGGTGGAACAATATTATGACTCCTTAGTTTTACACTGACAATTTTAATGTCATCCCTTATAACAGACTTTCTAATCAGAACACCTTGGGTCCCTCATTATTTCTCCAAATACAGGGAGCAAAACCATTCATCAAAACACAAAATGAGGCAATGTAAAAATAATAAAACAAATTTCATGAAAGTTCCATTATTACTTTATAAGAACAAAACAACATTTTAAGGGAGCCATGTGGAGAAAAACAAAACAAAAACATCACCATCCTGGAAGTTTTATGCCAGGGCAAGAGGCACTCTTTCAGGTTGGGTTTTATCTTTATTTAGCAGATGAAACTAACCTGTCAGTTTCACAAATCACCAAAAATTTGGTCATGACCCACTGGTGGGTTAATGACCCACAGTTTGAGAACCATTGAGTTAGAAAATTAATGTAACTGCAAATATTCATCCGAAAGCAAGACTTGTTGATACAAGTACTCTGAATTAAATTAACTTTCACCTAAGCATCCAAAAATATTACCAGAATTATCTAACAGTGGGGGGAAATGTTTATGCTCTCTAACAATTTAAATGTTTTATGAATAATTTTCTTCTCACCTCACCACCAATCTTTTCATTTTACTCTTGGAGGATTTTCATAGCAGTATCAACAGAAAATGAGAAATAAAAAATCCAATTATGAAATCCAACAAATTAGCTCTCTTATGATTTCTTTATATACATTGTCTGCACATTCAGAGCATCAAAATTAAACATAATTAGCATTCAATTATCCTGAATAGAAAATTCTTTGAAGTCTGCCAATATACAGATATATAAAAAGTTTTAATTGAACAAAGAAGTTATCCTTGGAGTTATTCACTGACATTTATACACGAAGGAACTCTGAAATGTCCACTCATTTTTTTCTCTGTGGATAGCCTTTGAGTATCACTTATACGACAATTGACCATTGATTAAAGTTTCTTGATGAATATTTATCATTGAAAGATATTTATTAGCTCTTCCTCTCTTTTGCCTTTGCATTTCAATATGCGAAGACTCAACAACAGTGATAGTTAATTGGTACTCAACATTTTGAAAAGGAGCTAGCTTAAGGGCTGCATAATTCTGGAAGAAGAGATAACAAGACACACAATTACCAAATATAGCATTGTCCTAAATGTAGTCATAATTGACAGACACCTTGACTCCATTCTTTGGCCACTGTAAAATGTGAGTACTGTTTTCCACAATAAGTGTCCCATCCCTACCTGCGCACCCCAACTTCAGCACACTCACATGCACCCCTCTCCCTGCTGCTGGACTGTTCTTCAGTTTAAGACGACATAAGATTAACTTTAACATTTACCCAGCCTCTGTTCACTGTTCCAACCTTGAGCCTGTCCCCATCTAACAAGACTGTTATGAAGACAACAGGATGAGGTGACAAGAATATTATCACAAATTACTAGAAAAGGTGGTGCATGAATGTGAAAAATAAACATGAACATGAAATCCACACCATAATGTCTGTACACACTTGAATAATCAGAACCAGGTAATGATGTCCTTATGCATGAATTATCAGCTCTTACAAATAATTTGCAACACAGATTTGCAGTCTGGGCAGACTCCCAGTTTACTGTTTAAGTCAATGGTACTCAAAGTGGAGGTTGAGAGCCCCTTGGGAGGATGCAAACTCGGGTCAAAAGAGCGTGGGATTCGATATCTTGGAATCTAGCATTGGGCTTTCCTAGGAGTAAATTTCATTGAGAACAATGGGAATTACTTCCTAGTAGACAGGGAGGAGCTCCGGCATCACAGTGATGTCACATCTGGGTAAGTTTGACAGACGGTCCTGGATAGATTTTGAAAGGGGGTTCCAGGCTGAAATGTCTGAGTACCTTGGTTTAAGTAATAATTAATTGTAGAAAGTTGATGCAAATGCATTGCCCAATCAACAAAAGAACAACTACAAAATCAGAGAGATATGTTTATGTATTCTAATTTAAACTTTGTGGTGACAGGCAATTATTGAGTCTGATACTGCCACAAACTACAGAAATCCAAATCATCATATTTGTTTTGGCATGATGAGACAAAGTCTGATAAAGAGCACAATCCTAACCATGTCTACTCAAAAGTAAGCCCCATTGTGTTCAATGGGACTTACTCCCGGGAAAGTGTCTTTAGGATTGCAGCCTATTGCCTATATCCTAAAGTGAAATTAAGCCCTTTGCTCCGGAGCAGTTAAGATGACTTTCCATAAGGTAATACTAGAGGGTGATGTAACTGTGTGGACCTATAACTGCTCTGTATTGCCATGCTTATATCCAAGGCTTGCAGTATTTAATAAATTCTAAAGGGCTCCTGGTCAATGCTATGGAACTAGAGCTATGGAAGTAGAGCTTCCAAAAATTCATCATCAAAAGGACAAATTCAAATGAAAACAGGTTTTAACATCACAAAACACCATCAAACTGAAATGGGCAAGACTGCAGAAATGCAGCACCTCATTTAGGTAGAGCTCCAGTTTCACCAACTGGAACGAGGTGGAACACAGTAGTTCAGTGAGTGGACAAGCAATAAGAGAAAATACACAAATTTGAGCCTATTTTCAAGAAGCAGGAGAGCCCAATTATGGGGACTGCCTTTGTAAATCAGCGGCTGTTGGTGGTACTGTTACAGCCTGAGGGTCAGATAAGGAGCTTCTGCAGCCCATGACTGGCCCAACGGTCTCATGTTTGTCAGTGTTGTAAGTCATACACCACACATCTATACAATTCTATCACAATGACTTCTATTTCTTCATGATTCTGAACTGAATGTCACTATTATAAAACCCTACAGATATAGACACCTGCAGAATGAATGATCTGTTTCCTACTCAAATCAGCACCCTCTATTCCACCCACCACCCCTCTTTTTTCCTACAAGAAGGGCTTACATAATAATATGTCTATTTTTTACTTGAATACGATTTTAGGTAGGCAACAAACTTCTGCTTTTAATAAGATGAAAGGTTTTGCTATAAATTAAGATTAGATCGTTGAGGATTCTAGGAAACCTTATTTACCCTCCTAATCCTCCTGACCTTTTAATATTAAAATATAATTTCCATTCTGGTTATTCAGAATAGTTTAGCTTGCAAGTGTCATCTTAAATATAGGAACTGTAGTGGGGGCTGTCTTGTTATTCAGACCACCTTCATATGAACATTTCTGAATACTGACATCCTTCTGAAAAGAATGTGCATGACAATTGGTAATAATCAAGGTTTGTTTTGTGCTTGTTTGTTTTACTTTAAAGTTCAAAGATTGATTCATCTAATTAGTGCATCAGGAGGTAAGTGAATATTAAGCTTGTGACATTCATGATTGTTTCCCCCATGTTATTTCTTTTATATGATAAAAGTGAACATGGCATCTAAAATGGAATAACTAGCTCTAACATATATTATAAAATTAACACATCACTCCCAGCCCCCAGTATTCAAAGCACATTATATGCATTATAACCAGTCACAGGAGTCACAGAATCCTAACAAAAAAAATGCACCATCATACAAAATGTATAGAACTACAGCTCTAAAGGCAAGCCAACAACAATGGCCCATTAAATCAAGTGACTCACCAGTCAAAAAAGTTTGGAAACCACTGTTAAGGCAGACACTACAGGAAGACTGAGAGTTCAATCCTAACTGCTATTGGACAGTGCAGCAGCCATCAGCAGATGGTGTCATAAAACATGAATGTAGCACCCAGGACAGGAGTAGGGAGATGAGCAGTGGAGGGCAGAATGGGGACCAAATCAGATCTGGAACAGGTGGCATCGGAAAAGGTTTCTCCCCCTGTATCTGAACCACCACTACCCCTGGCTGTGCTGGCACAGGTTAGGATTGGACAGGGAGGCACAGTGGCTTCCCTAGTGCAACTAGAAAGTTCATGGAGGAAATAAGATTCAAACCATATTTGCAGCTCAATCTCTTAGCCACTACATCAGAATATATCTCAAAGAAACAGAGAAATGTCACCCACCACTCAAATATGTTCTTTTTACAGTAAGGAAATGCTACACATGAATAAGAAAATATGTATCAGAGGCCAATGCCTGTAACGGATCAGCATCCAGAAGAGCCTAAGCCTTGAGTTTAGTCATTAAAGTATGCAATAATTTACACTAATCAGTTAATGCTGTTTATGGAAAACTTAACTAGCTTTTATCTTATAGAATGGAACAAATTTAGCTGAAGCAAAACCCACTTTAGATTTATGCAAAATCTCAGGCTTAATAGGGACTTCAGATCCATTAATAAATCTTTCCTCCTCCTACTGATGCACTGGTTTTAATTAAACTTTACCAACCCTTTTTGGTTTAATCCCTTGAGCTGACCCTCATACACTGAAGGTTTTAAATCAAACTAAAAAAAATCCTCAAAGCTGCAACTTAAAGTGTTAGCCACAGGAGAAAACCAATAAAGGATTTATCAGACTTGTCTGGTAAACCAGCAAGGGCTTTGTAAAGAGAATTTTTTATAAGATTCCCCCCCTTTTTTTTAATGGAAGAAGAAACTCTAAAATTAACATGAAGAAAAAAGTCAAGTATCAAAACCTTGTTTAGTGTGTCATCTGGTAATGGACCAGACAAAACTTTTTGCTAAGTTCTGGCAAAATGTACATCTATCTTTCAGAGCATGCAATTATGCTCTGATAGAAATCTCTATGTTTTTGATCCACAGAACATATTTAATGAATTTGCAGCTAGTAGTCAAAAAGGCTACCAGAGAGGATTACCATCCATGACTGAATAATCTTGATACAGGTAGGGAAATATATATATGGTTCGTTCTCTTCCTCATTGTGTAGTTAGTGATTCTATGGACACTATGAGTTAACACATACTTTCCCCCCACATTTCTAGCACTGGTGTAAAACATCTTCTGTGAGCAGAAGGGCACCCCTGGAAGCACTCCTCTGTGTCTGTCCCCCGTTCCAAAAATACATAAAAAATTATGAATTGATGTATCAGTGAGTAAATTACAGATGGTAATTTCCGAATGATTTCCAGAAGATGGCAAATCATGTTTTGTTTTTTTGAGAGAGTGATACTTCCTTAAAATTTGCTGCTAAATGGTCCACAAAATTACCAGTTCTGAAATTATTTTCCAAGAAGTCCTAATTTAAGTTGTTCTAAAAAAATTCAAGGAAAATATTGCTTTGTGTATTATAACCACACATACAGATAGTGAAAGCAGGTTGCAAGACTGATAATAAGCTGAATGCTATCATAGCAATGATATTATAAGATGCTTCATCTCAGGTTCAAAATATTTCACTGTAATGTGCTGTATTATTATTTGACTGAACTTCAATGCAAAACAGATCATTTCCTTGCTTTCCCTAGGTCAATAAACATCCAGAAGAGGAGGGAAAAAGACATATCCATGAGAATTATTAATGTTTACAGGTAGCATAATCCTACAATCTAAAATGAAATGCTCTGAATACGGTTCAATGCTTAAGCAGATACAAATTACACACAGTGCTTTATCCCTGCATATACCTTTGCTTGCACTCTCCACATGTTCAAGTTCATCTGGGAATTTTAAGATGTCCCGATAATTCTCTTCACAAATTTCAGCCACAAAATGCAACAGTGTTGTTTTCTGATCTGACGATTTGGTATCTCTAATCTGAAAATGGGAAGAAATAAGAGGGGGAAATGTTATTTCTCAGCCATATTTTCCCCTCTCTTGAAAGTAATATATATTCAAGACACACTCTTGCATTTGCTTAAATGTATTAAATGATAATATATGGCAGAAAATATGGTTTTGTAAGATTTAATGTTATACATGTTACATAACTGAAGCATTTACTTCTATCTTCTCTGTCATCATGTTATAATGTTGATTCTGTGTTATGACTGAGGGTGCAATTCTAACCAACTTTCCAGGTCTGGCATAGTTTTGCCATTAGGAAATGTGCTGCATTCTGTAGTGGGGGGGGGGGGGGGGGGGCGTCTTACAAACATTTGTAAGACAGTGTTTGTTCCCTTACTTCAGAGTTGCATTACCCTTACCTGAGGATCACCCAACTTCATGTACTGATGCAGGACATCAATATTAAATCAAGAAATGATACTGCATGCATGTGATCTGCGATAGGGGACTTCTGGCATCTAGCATAAAAGACTTCTGCCTCTCTAACTGAAATATGGAGACATGAGTTTCGGCAGATGACTTAAGCAACAAAGAACGTATGTCTGGGTCACTATAAAATTAACACTTCAAAAATGATTTAAAATATGTATCCCACTTTATATCCCAGTGTTTATGATGGACTCAAAATATAAGACTTCAACAACGGATGCAGTCTATCCTGGATAATCTGATAGAATTACAGTATATCAAATTCTAGTTCTAACACAAACTTTGCAATGTGCAAATGTAGTAATAAGCTACAGCATATAAATTATACAATGGATTTCCTAAATATACAAACAAGCTGCCAGTTTGCAGCTCTCGTTTAAAAAAAATTGTTGCAAGTCATAAGACTATAATCCCTAGAAGACAAACATGTCCACCAGTATTCCTTTTAATATAGTCCTTTTCAGCTTTTTAGATTTACCTTGTTAAGGATAAATGAATGCACTCTAAACAATGGGTTTGGGGAGAAAATGGAGAAAAAGTAGGCAATTACAACACCAATTTCATTTATAAGGATTTGGTGACTGAAGACAAGTTAGTTCCATAACAACATATCGTCAAAATCAAGTGTGAAGTACCGTTTGTTCTATTTGTTATTGTTATATTGTTATTTCAGAAATTCCAACATATGATAAAATTTATTTTATTCCTTTAAGATCAACAAAAAAAGAACAGGGAAAAATGTATGAATACAGACATGCCTTGGTATCACTGGGTTCTATTGCTGAACCCCTTGTGGTTAAGCCAAACTGCAGATACCAGGAAATACCTCTCATCCGCCAGACCAAGGGAATCCAAACCTTTTGGCACAAGGGCCACACTGTAACACTGTACAAATTAACATATAAGAGTGTATTAGAAACATATCTGGAGGATTGCAAGGCTTGCCTGCGGGGTGGATGGAGAGGTCTTGCCGTGGGCCTCATTGAGGCTCAACATGGGCCACATCTGGCCCCCAGATCTGGCCCCAGGTTTACACTCCCCTGTTCCAGACCTTTTACCCCCAGAGAGTTTTCATAGCTCAGTAGAAGGTGTGTGCATCTGCCTACAGTCTCAACTGGGATCAGAAAGAGCAAGAAAAAGAACAAGAAAACTTTTAACTGAAAAAATAGAAGTGGTACTTTTAATGCCTTCTAAGGGGGTTCCCCTGGCCCCAGGCCTCCTAATGCCTTATAAGGCATTAAAAATGATACTTTGGGGTTGTTGTTTTTTTTTAGAAAAATCCATTTTTTTCACTCTAAACATCATTCTGATCCTGGTAGTAACTGTGTGCAGATGCAAGAGGCCCCTGCTAGGCTATGAAGACCCTCCAGTGGGGCATTTCCTCATATCCATGGATTCAGATGTTCAGCTGCTTTAAGATGCTTCAACAGTTGGCACAGAAGCTAGCACTGAAGCATTCCCTTTGTTCTCTCACAGGAGAAAAGATCACCAGAGAAATATTTTGGGAGATACAAGTTTTAGAAAGCTCAGATCTGGAAGAAATGAAAATACACAGGACTATAACAAATATAACCTCCTGAAGATAATATGCACTCACATGCAGAAACAAGATACGTTTGGAATATACAATCCAAGTGATATCTTGGGTCCAATTATTATTTAGATAGAAAAATAAATAATTCATACACTTAAAACTATTTTGTAAAAAGAATACTGACAACATCAATAGCAACAAAAATGAATGTTATTTTCTTTCCTTACATTTCTTATAAGCAGAGTTTTTTTCTTAATGCAAGATGAAATTTGTCAGAGTAGGTTAATTTTACTCATTACTAGAAAAACCTAAGGCAGGAAAAGAAGTTAGCATATCCACTAATTACCCTCATTGTTCAGTTATTTCTGCAGAACCCTTGGCACTTCAGGGGATCCAAAGAATGCACCACAAGGTTTTCTTAACAAAAACAGAGGCCTGTGAATATTATCACACACACATACACACCCAAAAAAGAGGATCTGCATTATTCCATGCAGGTCTCTAATCCTTGGGATAATTTCTCCAAAGTAAATATAACATGCAAGGTCAAAATGAAACCCTATATACTTCATGTAAGTATAACTGCAAAACTCTTTTGAATTATTTTGCTTTGGAAAGAACAAGTGGAAGCAAAGAGGGAAGGATTACAAATTGCTCTGAGGACATAACTTCTATATACAGACGTCCCCCTTTATTTGCAGGTGTTCCATTCTGGAAACCTGTCCTCACAGTTAAGTAACACTTTGGAAACAGGTGAATACCCACCTGCTTACTCTTCAGAGCAGAGAGGAATTCTGCTCTCTTCTCCTCCAGAGGGTTCTCTAAGCCTAATAGTGTAAAAACAATCACTTCTGTTTTCTCTCTGAAACTGGAATTGACGTTTATAAGACTTTTTGAAGTGCTTTATAAGGCACTGGGAGGCCCACCATCTCTGCTGGCCTCACAGGTGAGTTCCTCTCATTTCCGGAGGGGACATAAGCAGGGACATGCACACAGGACAACCTGGACCCAATCCATGGATAAGTGAATATTGAGGATATGAGATCTGATAGAGATTTATTCCCATTTAAACAGTTCTAATCTTGTTAACAAAACATTGGCTGGGAAAGTCCATGCACAGAGAACCCTTGCATACATGTACTTTAGCATGTTTGAATTTCAAATGCAAGTTTACCATGATTAAATAACATCACATGTCCACTCCACAAAAGGATGTGGAAATTTGCTAGTTATGAGCCCTACAAAATACTGTCCCTACAAAAATGATGGGTAAACCCAGTACGTGCTTCTCTAAACACAAAACTGGTTGTGCCCAATGATACTACTGCTAGCAAACATGAAACTTCAAAAGACACAGTAAGCCTCAAATTCTCTGCTAATACGTATATTTTGCTTGTACATAAACATCCCTTCTCTGTAGCATATTTGTATAAATATTAAGTGTCCGATAAATCAACATGAACGCTTCAGTGTCTAACAAAACCACTGCTTTTGTTTGCCAGCCTTGATACAGTACACAAATCTTAATGGCTGCTTCCTTTATTTAAGGAAAATTAAGTTTCCTGCTCTTGGCCAAGGGTTGTTTACAAATTGTTGCTTTCTACAATAATACCACACTCCACAGTATAAAATCCAGAAAGATTATGCATTTTTAAGGATTTGCAATCAACTTAACGACGTAGCTTTTGTCACTAGCACTAGACAGATTTCATACAGGTTCTCTGGCTGCATTTCTACTGCTGCTGCCAAACACAGCACTTCCCAGAACTTCACGACCAGGAATGTCTCCAACCAGATTAGCACAAACAAGTACCACTGTGGCGGCAGATTTCAGTACAACTCATGGAGAGAATAAAAAGTGGCTGCCTACAACAGACTAGCTGATTTCACCACATTGCCTCCAACCCATGTAACAATACTATCTTTTAGTTCTGTAATAATGTAAAAGAGAGTGGCGATAGCAGAATAGACTGAACTTGAATTTGGGGCTCAATCCTAACTAACTTTATAGCACTGAACTTGGTGTGTCAGTGGGGCATCTGTTGATTCCTGCAGTTGTGGAGGACAGTCACAGAGGCCTCCTTAATCCACAGAGGCTTTTCAGATAAAAGGTGCCCCCTTCCCAATCAGCAGCTCTCAACAGAAAACTTCAAATATCTATATATATATAAAACTGAAAAGTCACTGACTGACCGACCGACTGACTGACCAATGGCCAGCTCTGGAGCTAGAAGCATGAAATTTGGGGAGGGTGTTCCGGTTCTTAGCACCCACTAAGAACCGGTGAAAAGGGGTGCAATGTGTTTCCCTCCCTATACATTGAAGAATCCCTGACTGAGGAATGCTCTGCCCCCAAACCCTGGACCTTAAAAGCATGAAATTCAGGGAGCTGATTCCTTCCATGATGAGAACACTCATAAAGAACCAATTTCTAAAAATTTAACCCATAAGGGGCTGAAAAGGGGTTCAACACATTTTCCGCCTATACTTAACATAGAAGACTGATCAAGGCCAGCCCCAAATCCTGCACCTGCTCAGTAGGGGTGCCCATGGTTGTGGTAGGGAAAAATTTGCATAGAAGGGGTGTGGTGCATGGGTCGATGATGCACATGGAGGAGACATTGGGAGTATTTTACTTCTGTAACGTGGGTATATTTGGCTAGTTAAATATAAAACTCTCCCAACGTAATAAAAAGTAATTGAGACGACAGGACAGCATTTTCCAGTAGATGTTTATTTTCTTGGAAGATGGGCAAACCTTCCAGAATTTGGCAGAACACCAAGTCTTTACTGTATTGGACAGAAGAGCAGTGACTGACAGGAAGAAAATTAGTGCCAGGACTTAGGAAGTTGCTTCAGTGAGATTAAGAGTAACTCTCTTATCTGTTTTAAAATGATTTGTTCTCTTTATTCCAAAGTTATCAGTGTAACAAGCAAGCATAGTTAAAGTGCCAAGGAAATAAGATCGCCACCAAAACAATAGTGATTTATCATTTGTAATTTCATTATTAACCAACCACCACAGAATTGGATAATAGTTTTTAAACTTATTGTAGAGAAGAAGAAAAAATAAGTTAAGGCAAGATAAAATCATAGCGGATAAAAACGGAAAGAGAATCCTGCTACCATGAAGGCACTCAAACAAGCTGGCATTTGATTCCCCCGCCCCCCCCCCCCCATTCTAACTGTGCTACCTCTCTTTTGAATATTTCTGGTCAGGATGTTGTGGTCTCAGAACTACCTTTACTGTTTCCCCTGGATTTATAGTTGCAAATCATTCATTACTGGCCTGACACTTGTCAAAATGAAAAGCAAGTTTCCAGGTGTCTGCTGAAACCATTCCTGGAGATTTTTTGGCAGGGTCTCCCAGATTTTATGAAGCTACATAATATTGGGGAAGTTCTCCAGAAATAGCTTAATTAAGCTGGCAATCCTATTTGGAGCTCAAACAAATTTTTGCCTCCAAAAATTTGCTTCCAATAGGCTCCGAAGACCTTGAGCAAATCAGCACCGAGGCCTAATAAAATTGAGGAAAACTTGAACATAAGCAAGATGCCCAAACCCCGGTGCCCGGGGTACCCAAACCCCGGCCCAGGGCCAGATGCGGCCTGCAGTAATCCTTAATGCAGCCGCAGCAAGAACCCTCCATCTGGCCCATGGACAAGCCTTCTAATTTACACTGTCATTTTTTAAAATTTATGTAAATTTATTCAAATTTGAAATGTAAATCATTTTTCTGGCTCCCAACACAGTGTCAGAGAGATGTGGCCCTCCTGTCGAAATGTTTGGACACTCCTGATCTACAGCACTGATCATCACCTGCAGTAAAAGCTTGAAATTGCTTTATCTCTCAGCAACATCTTAGGTTTCTAGAACTGCAGGTAAGTGGTGCCTGTATTTCCACACACAATTATGACAGACCAAATAGGTGCAATTCAACAGGGATTCAGAAAACCAGATTTTTTGCTTGTCTGAAGTCTTCAAAACTGGACAAGGAATCTCAGCTATCTGGTGAACCACTAACATTATTGGTAGTGTACACTGTAAACCCACAAATTGTGAAGACCTGTTAAACATCTCTAACAGAAAAAAACTTTGAGGTACAGCCTTAAAACAGGCTGAAGAAGAACGGCACTATCCTAAGCATTTTTACTCAGAAGTAAGTCCCACTGTGATCAATGGAGCTTGCTGACAGGAAAGTATGGACAGGATTGCAGCCAATGGTGGGCTTCAGCAAGTTCGCACCTACTCTATAGAACCGGTTGTTAACGAGAGATAGGACACATAAAGTTTAAAAATAGCCATTTAAAAGTGGCTGCCAGATGGGCAACCAGTTGTTAATTTCTTTGAATCCCATCACTGATTGCAGCCTAAGAAATAGAATTTTGGCTAAAGAATTCAGTGTAGGCACCAAGGACTATAAAATGGGAGGCAAAAAACAGCTGATGGATCTTCCCAACCCCCTGATCAGCAAATGGATATTCTCTTCATCTAAGAAACTGTAATCCAGTTTCAACAGTTTGGATTCAACAGAATCCAATAGAAAGACTGAACTCTGTTGTGACTGGACACATTATGAAATAATCATTAAAAATTGGGAATGCAACCATTGGAAACAAAAGACCTCTGTGTCTAATTCCCCATGCTCCAAAGTTAACACAATGTGCATTATGAACCAACTTAAATCAGGTTAATCCATACTTGATTCAACTACGTGTCTGGCTGTACAAAAGATTTGAATGGTAACTATTTTCAAAACATGGAATTTCAAATTGATGTCTTAATCCGCTCATTCCTCCCCTCAAAAAGGGTTTATTGCTTAAACATGTGAAGTGGCTAAAAATGAACCATGTTTCCTTTTTGTTTTATAATGTAACTGAATTGGGAGATGGAATCTGAGCATTACTGACCCTCTCCACCTTGATTATACAGTTTTATGTTCATTGTATAAACTGAGCAAGAAGCATGTTTCATCTGGATTTACGCAACATCACTCCTGTTGATCATTCTGTTGATGTCACACAGGAAGACAGTGTTTTTTTCCACTTCCAATGAACTAATCATGTTAAACTAAACAGACTCAAATCCTCAAGTTAAAGGATATACAGTAGCGCCTCATGTAACAAATTTAATTCATTCCGGAGGCATGTAAATAATGGAAACTCAGACAATTGGTTCCACAACTCCATAATAAAAATATTCATATAAAAATATTAACTGGATGTAAAAATGATGACAATACACTGGAATTGAACTGAAAACATGCATTCAATGTGCATGATCCTATGAAGTCTACATAGGATGCAATCCTACAGACACTTTCCTTGGGAGTAAGCCTCATTTAACACAATGGGGCTTCTCGGTAGACATGATAGGAGGCTGAAATCCAAGACACTTTCTAAGTGTCTCCTCACTTTCTCCTTCCCTCCATCCTGAGCCTCTCTCTCCCCTGCTTCCTTCTGGCTAGCGTTAAGCTGCTTCCCTCTTCTCCACTGCTCTTCTCTCCCTCTGCCCAGCGGATGCCCAGCCACAGGAGGAACAGCGTGGAAGTATTGCTTTCGCTATGGGCAGGCGCGCTAGGCAGCCCTGATGCTTTTTAAAAGGGCTGCCAGCCAGCGCGTCTGCCCCAACTGCCAATGAGTGTGTTTGTTATGTGAAGCACAGTTTGTTACGTGTAGCAGAATCCTAGAGAAATTTTTATTTGTTACATGAAACATACTTTACGTGAAGCATTTGTTACGTGAGGCACCACTGTATCAGAAATCCCATTTCAGCCCAACCTGATGTCACTGCTGCTACACTCCCCCCAACCTGTATATAAATTATATAATTGAATAGAAATGTTCCCACATTAGCTGGGACTCAGCAGGCATCTGTTATAGCAGCACTTAAAGAAATTTTGAAATTTGTGAGCACTCAAGAGGTTCTGATTACATCTTTGCATGGTATGCTACAAACATCAAATAGGCCACCTGTGTAAGAAAAAATAGCACTAAGTAACTGCATATGAACTGCTCATACAGTAGCATTTTCAGGATAACACTCACCGCCACTTGTGGTGACTTGTCACCACTGTACTGCTCACTAATAAGCAATGTTCACAATCTGCTTTGTGACACAAATCTACTTCAGCTTCACAAATCACTATCCAAAGTGAACCAAAAGACCATAATAATACCACTGCTTAGCCTTACCTTGCAAAGAAAGCTAATATTGAAGCCCAGTGATTGAGCATTCCTGGAGCCTGAATTCATGTAGTTTCCAATCAGCAGGATAAATTCCAACAGCTTGCTGAAGCTCTCGCTCTTCTTCAGTTCCTCACAGGCTATTGTTACAGCCATGATGCCTGGCCTGATGTTGTTCACATGCTCTTCAAAAGTTAGCTTGAAAAGAATGCCGTTGAGTCGAGGTCGCAACATTTTCACTGAACTCATCTGAAAAGGAAAGAGAATTAGAGGGATACTTTTCAGGCAATGCCAACAGAACCACTGTTAACACTTTTCCTTATATAAATGCATTTTATCTTCATGCAACCCTATGAGATGATGCATCATGTATTCGATAAGAAGCAAAAATCCAAAGTCACTCAATCCTATCCAACTCTCCAGAGCGATGCAGCCAGGCCAATAGGACAAGTGCAGCATCCTGTGGTTGAGGGATGGAAGGAAGGAACGCAGAAGGAAGATTCTACGTTACAATGACGATAGCAATTGATGCCATTGATTGGAAACACAATCTACAAGAGTATACAGGATTGCAATGACCAAAGCTTAAGGTGAATGTTTTTCACCATGTGGAATTCTTTTAAAAACAGATAACACGAACAAACAAGACTCTTGTAATCAGGATCATGGGAAGAAGTTTATGTAGTTAGTGCTTCTTTAACAAAAGCCTTTTCATTAGCAAGAAAAATTTATAAACTACACCATACATTATTTAAGGTAGCAAATAGCCAGGAAGGAAGTGGTAGGAATGCTATAGTTATTGGATATACATAAACAGCAGCACAAGCAGATAAAATTATTAAAAGCTTCCAGGCTCACAATAACATTGCAGCCAGACTAAGCCACATAAGCACCTAAAACCATTTGATTGAAACCGGTGACAGTTGTCAGATGTGATCCCTTGCTGCATTTTAAATGACTTACAATTTATTTTATGATTCATTGCATAAAGTGCTCTGGGACACTGACCATGATTGCATATTATACAAGGGTTTATTTGTATTATGAGGTCACTGTCCATCAAAATGCTACCAAGGGAATTTCACTATTTAGAGTTGATCCTTCGGTATATTAAAAAGTAGGGTGATGACAGCTTTTGAGAGCTGTTGCGAATGCCTTATTTCCCTACGGAGCTTTTGGTAGATTTATGTGTTTGCTACTTATGAGATTTCTAAACAGTGTTCCTTCCATGCCTCTCGCCATCCAAAAGATTCAAGTGCGCCTTAAACAGATGGTGGATCCAGACAATCTGTTTTCTCCCCTGGGAACTTATTTTCTCACTCAACTTGCAGTGAGAATTTTGTTAAATTAGATTGCCTACATGGGTTTCCTGGGTAGCTGCCATATTCCTAATTGGACCATTTGTCCATGGTCCACTGGCAACTGCTCCTTGAGGTTTCAAGTAGGCATGTCCCATGGAGATACCAAGAACTGAATCTGTGGCAGTCTGCATACTCTTCATCCTTACCATCAATGCTAATGCAGAAAAGTGCTCAAAATCAAAGTATAAAAATATAATTCTTGTCTAAGAATTGTGTAATTCAAGAGGTTTTTCCCAGCGTTTTGTGGATGATCTGATGAGATAAATGCTTTTCTCAGTACCACTCCAAAACCTAGAAAGAACACACCACACAGCTCCACTGTAAATTATTTTTACAATAGTGTTCAATTGGGTATCAGTAAGAATTTTTGTCTGTACATTCTCCAGATGAAATTCAGTTTTAACACAGGGGAACTTTGTATTTTTTATGTTAAAGAACAACTCCATTTTGTTGGCTTTGGGTGGTAAACCAAGAATTGCAACTGTAAAATCAAGAAGGCTTGAGGTCACTTGTTCCCACTCTATTTGAGAGAACTTCTGCATGCTTGCAGGCAAGCTGTATTAGTGGTAACACTATAAAAATTGTGTGTTTACATGGTCATTGATGGTTCATTCAGAGCTTCAGCAAAAGAACGATGGTGGGAATAAAGCTTAAACCAAGAAGGTTTAGTAGAGCTTCATATTATTGTACAAGTACCAACATAATGTATCTATTATAAGAGGCACTTATGGTAACTGCAGCCACCTAATTAAATATGAATAAGACAATGATCATAACTATGATTACATAAGCTGAATTAAAAGAAAAAACATCAGACAGTGTCTCTCTATCACTAACCTACGCATACCTTATACAAGGCCTCCAGAAGTAGCTTTGTAAGACCAACAAGTCAGGGTTTTGGTGTGCTTTATGTCTGAGACTTATGAGAGTAAACTGTGCCAGCTAATGTTGCTAATTTCAGCTGCAATCCTAACCCAAGTTAGGCTGGCCTAAGCCCCAGCATACGTCCTGTGCTGAACTAGGAGTTGTCATAAAAGTGCTGTAAGACACTTCTGTCCCACTCCTGGGGAATTAAGTCAGAGCACAGGCATACACCAACATCCTCACCTATCACAGGAAGGTATGCCAGGCGAGTGAGGCCAAACTAAACTGGTTAGGACTGCACCATTAACTTATTAAATTTCTCAAAAGATGTGGAACTTCATTTGCTTCTAGGACTTCAGGCATACTTTTTGGCTTAAGAGCCACATGGCAGTGCCAAAAAAATTGTACCAATGGCCATATAGGATGCTCTCTGATATAATTACTTTATAGCTCATTTATATGTTCTTAATCATTCTATTTTTAAAAAAAAATTAATTTATGCACAGGTAACCCCACCCCAAAAAACAGCATCCACCCAGTTTTGCTTCAAGTTTACATCATGCAGAGTTGTTTTTAAAAAATTTTAATCTATCCATCATCAGGAACTCTCTCTCTCTCTCACACACACAGGTACTCATTCATCTCCTCCTACTGTGTTAAAATGATTAAAATTAAATGAATCTCTACCGCCCACTCCACACAAAACAACTTATCCAAGTTTATGAGGATATTGGGATTTAATACATTGTACGCTGGGATTCAAAAGTAGATTTGACAAGAATCACCATATGAGATATGAGGAGCAGGAGACAATAAGAGGAACAGGAATAAGGAACAAAGGCTGTGCGCAGAGCCCAAACTAAGGTACCTGGCTCTCACAGGTCACAAAAATTTTGTCCATCCCCCCTCCTGAATGGTTAACATTCCCTGGCATCTGGGTGGTGGTCAGAGATGCAGGAGATTCTCCATGCCTGAGAACTTCTCCAATATGCTCTCTGAATGAGAGCCTTCCTGCCTGAGGATCTGCTGTCAGGGGTGCAGGTTGATGCCTCCTTGAGGCATGATACTTGTTGCAGTGTACTCCTTGCCACCCCTTACCTACAGTATGCCACTGGTTCTGGGTTCTGCTTGTTCTGACAGCCTAAGACAAGAAACAGGTTAGCTAGCAACTGAAGGGGATCACATGTGGGACTACAACAAAAACCTTCAAAGTTCATAGGTTCACTCCTATGCTGCAGCCTCCAACCACTTGCATGTGTAGAAGCACTGTCTGTTACACAATGGAAGACCAGACTACAGCTAAAGTTCTCATGGGTTCAATCTAGACTGAAGCCCTTCTTTTGCTCACCAATGTTGTAGGATATAACTCCCAAAACTGTAGTTGATGTGAATATATAATTCATCTTTATACTTCATCTAAATGAAAAAGTGATGCTCCAATTTTCATGCACAAATAAGAATATTAAGCTAATTAGTCTGTTATAATAAGTAACCTAATTATGAAGTGTGACTTTTCTAAATGAATTTTAAACATCTAATTCTGACCTTTATTAAGCTTGATGGGTATATTGATTATCCAATTAAAACCTATATTAATAATTAACTTACCTAATTTGTCTATGCAAATAAGTATATACTTATTGAAAATTAAAAAAAAAATTAAATTCACAGCGGTCTTTCAATCATCCTATACTTGTTTCTTCACCTGTTCATCTTAATAGAAGTATGCACATTATTATAAACTAGGGGCCTTTTAGTGAGATTATTATCTATTAACTGCCAGTTTTAAATGAACTCTAATGTATCTAGAGACTGCATCTAAAAATTATAATGGCTTGGACGAATGAAAGGCACCTAAAGGCCCAGACTATTGAAGTGTGGCACAACAAACACATGTTCTGCCAAGAATAAGTTGTCACAAAAGTGCTGTAAAGCACTTTGTAACAGTGTCAGTAGCTAGCATGATGGTGGGAAAGACAGAGCTTCTTTGCACATACCAGTGGCTATCAAGATGCTCACCACATCAGGTAATTCTAGCACACGGGAAGGGAAGAATGGGCCCAGGAGACTGGTTGTACTGGCCATCACTCTATCCTAGAGCCCTTCCAATGCCCAATCTGCCTATTTGCACCAGCAATATCACTGACAGAGGTCTTCTAAGGTGGCCCATAAAGACAACTGGGACTTACCCTGAGGCAAGGGGGAAAGACACCCAGTGAGACATTCAATAACCAAAAATCCTCTGTGAAATACAGTGGCACTACAATTGCAGGCTAAACCAAGATCATTCTTCCTTTAAAAGGGGTGAAAATCAGTCATGCTAAGATTAGTTTCTTATTTACTTTAGTTGGGGAAAAAATGGGGGGGGGGAATAATTCTGAAACCAGGAATGCATTTCAAAAATATGGATATAAACACACCAACTTCTATCTATGTGGAGATAGAATAGAGTGAAAATAGCTTTTGATCGGAAGATTCAGTGTTTCCTGAAAAGAAGCATTAAAATGAAATGTAACAAAGCAAACAGATTATACTGAAATACAAAAAAAGAATAGATACTGAAAACAGCCGCAGGTAAAGCAAGTAGTTCACAAGTGTCTGTTTTTTTTTTGTTTGTTTGTTTGACTGCTTGTTTGAACACTGAAGTCCCTGCTTGGTGGTCTACAGCAGGGTAAATCTTAATTCATTCCAGTAGAAAATACTTCTGATTTGTGAAAGAATAAATAATGGAATGCTCAATTTGCCCAGCTTGTTTGAACTATAGATTTGCAGTAACATACAAATTCATATATACATTCATTCATGCACACAAAGCGCCTATTTTAAAATTCAGAGCACATATTCTTAGGAAATCTTTGAACCTAGGAAAAGACTCAGCCAGAGCTAGTAATTTTCCAGGAGGATAAATGGGACTTGTTTCAAACAACTTAAGATATAAATTCAGACAGCTGCAACTTTGTCTACTCTTTAGGGGTATAGTACAGGTCTAAGAACAATCTACTAAGGATTTGACAAATATGTTTGGGGCACCTGAAATGCACAACAGAGGAACATCCTAGGAATCTAAAGGAGACCTAAGATTAAAGGATATCTATGAAGATATAGCTCCTTCATTTTGAGTAGGTGCTCACCTGATGAAGCCCTAAAGGAAAGTAAACTTTGAACCCTGAAAAACATAGGATTACTACAGAAACAGTAGCAAAGTACTTGTGTACAATGTCTACTGAATGAAGAACTGCTGACCTGTTAGTATAGAAAAATATAGAGAATGAAACAAAATTGAAAAAAGTGAGTGATTTGTTGCTTTTAAGTCATAGATTAAAAGCACAATACAAATCATGTTAACTCAAAGGTAATCCCATTGTGTTCAATGGGACTTACTCCCAGGAAAAGTGTCTTTAGGATTGCAGCCACATATTTTTCTTGTCAGCTGCTCAGATTTCTAAATGGGCAGTATCAAGGCTGTAATCAGGGTAACCAGATGGCATAACTGCAGAAGGGAACAAGGCCCCTCCAACAAAATGTAGGACATGACAAAATAAAGCTAAAAAACTGTGTTCATGTCCTTTTTTAGGACATAAAGCTAAGAAAAGGGGCCATATGAAAACTACAGCTGACAACTGCAGTTAGAGAAATACGCTACAGGAAGGGAGCCAAATCCTACCTTTTATCTTTTCTTAAGTGTCATGGATCTATTCCAGGAACTTGGAAAAGGAGTCAATGGCCAAGTGCCCTACACTGCATGCAGTACTTACATTCCTTGGCATCTTGACTATTAAGAATCTTGACTAAAAGCATAGAAGACTGATGAAAGTGAGGGTAGATAATACTATGATCCAGCAGTCTGTTCTCAGTGCACTGTGATTTCCTACCTATTGCTGAAAGGATTGGAATACTAATTCTCAAAATAAAACTTTCATTGGGTGAGTGATTACTCAAGGTTGCCCAGCAAGTTTCAAAGCTAAGCAAAAAATTTGAACCATGGCTTCCTGCAGTTAAACCCAGCGTCCTAGTCATTCTATTGCATTTGCTCTGAGCAAGGCTCAGCGTGATTGAAGGACAGCCTCACATGTTATGCTGCCAGATCTTTCGAGTCCACCTATCCTTGTATATAACATGTGGTCATTCCTGCTCTGTTTAAAGGACTAAAAAGGCGAACGTGAATTTGGAACAAAATATTTACATTTATCAATACACAGAAGATAAAAAATAACCTAGCTACTGAGTTAATAGTCAACTTCTCACAATGAGATTATTATAGTCCAGGTGGTAGATGATAAGAATAATCCATTAATGTAGATGAACAAGTCATCTACAGGAAGAGACGCATTACGTTACTCAATGGTGCAACAAGATCAACATTGTTGGTTTTGAAAAAGAAACAGCTTTAGAGAAGATATCAATATGACTAGAAAATATAAATGTACTTTCTGTTGTTGCTGCTTAACCTATTATTGTTTACGTATCTATTTTAATTACATATGTTTCAAATTTTGACTTTGAAAAGTATGATAGCATGATAGCTCCTTATGTCCAACAACAGCCTTAATACATCTTGAAATGCATCAGGGATATTCTTTGGTTATAAGATGGATATAATAAAAATAAAATAAAGGTCTGCTGGTACAGAAGCATAACATGATTCAGCTCAGTTGGATTCAAGAGTATCAAACATTCAGAGGCATACTATAAGTGCTATTGCAATTATACAGTTAAAAGCCTTACCTGAAAAGCAGTGCACACAATATTTCCACAGAAAGAAGATATATCTGATAGTAAACATGTGCTAAACATATGGGGGGTGATTGAATTCCTAAAATATATTGAGTTTCACTTCATTAGTGCACCGATATACAATCATCTATTGGGCATCTCTAATTGAATCTTCAGTATGCAAGCCATGACTAACATTATGAGTGCCATCTACACAATAAACAATACACCACCTGTACAGTTAGTGATTGCAGGCTGAATTTATAGAACATACATACCACAACTCCAAACTGTTCTGGTTCACAAAGATCATCATATTCACTCTTCAACTCGGCTAAGGCACTGAGCTCCTTCTGTTCAGGGAGGTTCTTAACCAGATTCTAGTGTAAGAAATATGAATCAAGGTTATTTTCAGATACATTTACAAATAATGTTATTTGTTATGGAGAGGTATTTACAAAAATTCTTAATTACTGGCGCACAGCCTGATTATATTTGTCAAGAAACCTGACCTATCAAACTCTGATTTATTGTAGTGATACCTTATATGTTTAATTCCACTTTTTAAAAGACAAGTTGTCTCCCAGTGAGTCTCTAAAAATCTAAAATGAATTGAAAAAATAAAATAAATCTAAAAGGAACTGAATGGTCCATGGCTGTAAGGCCCTTTGTGGTGCCCCTTGAAAAGCACCACCACACTCACTCACTCTCCCTGCTTCTGTACCTTTTGAATTACTTTCTACCCCATTCTGACATCTCCTCTGGAGGAGAAGCTAGAACAATGTGGCAGGGATATTGCAAAGTCCTGTCATAGCCATCACCTCTGCCTGTTAATCCTCCTGTAGTGGCTCCGAACCCAAAAGTAACTGGTGGTGATGTCACCAAGTCACCACAAATTGCTTCTTCCTCTGAAACTTCAGAGCAGTGGTTTTCAACCTTTTTTCATCTCATGGCACACTTAACAAGGCACTGAAATTGTCAAGGCACACCATCAACGGTTTTTTTCATTTTCAAGGAACACCAGATTGTTCAAATCCCACAATTTTCCTATTAATGAATGTCAATCTCCAAATTCCCACAGCACACCTGAGTACGATCTGTGGCACACCAGATCTTCCTCGTAGGGATGCCCAGTGCCTATGGTGCCCGGTTGTGCCCACGGCGTGGTGGTTCTCAATCCCTAGCAGTGTCTGGTGCCCACCACCCATTGGTGCCAGTGCTTTTGGTGGCTACCAGTACCCATTGCCTGTCACCTGGTGTCAACAGTGCCCAGTCCCTACCAGTGCCCAGCAGTGACTGCTGATGCCCACAAATATTTTTAAAATTTTATTCCTGCAATGACAGGTAAATTCAGCTAGTACACAATAAAAATGCAATTATAACATAACTTGCCATAGTAACGTACGGTTAGTTATGGTAAACAGACAGTTCCATCACTACAAAGTTGTAAGAATAAAAGGCTACCAATCCCCAAGCCACCAGCTCTATCACAATTTCTCACTCCTTTCCATTCTGAAGACAGTTTTGGAATCCACATACAAAGCTAAAATGTATGCAAAACCTACTGTTGCTCATGGGAATTAAATGTGTCTGGTTTCAACCCCATGTTTCACAATACGTTCCATAGAAGCATTCCATCTGTTTTCCATATCTTGCTACAAGAAGCAAATGCTGTTAAATTACATATTAATTTCTAAAACTAGAATCAAACAACAGCTACAGCCCTTGGATTAACAAGCAATAAATGGATGATTGTTGTTCCCAGATATAATTTTAATACTATCCATACATGACTCCATTAACTCAATACATTCATAAAGCAATTGAGAATATAGTACAATGTTTTGCATAAGTCACATTTTAAAGTGGCACCTCACAGATACTGTTGCAGACGTGGAGTCAAGTGAAAGTGTTTGTGACAGCAGTGAAGTGTGCTTTGTATTCAATTGTTCATGCCTTCTAACTCAAATTTTATGGTATGTCAGCACTGTGATGTGAAAATACTGTCTGTTAAACAAAACTGAGACATTTAACTACTTTCCACATTTTTGCAATTATTCAACAGTATTCCACAAACTTTATTTTCTTTAAATGTTAATTGCGTACTTAAAGGTTAGTTGAGTGAGGATATCGAACCACAGTGCCCTTTCTTGCATGCCAAAACATAACCTTTCTTCTGTGTTTCAAAACATCTCATTAAGTCACTCAAGTCTTGGCCACAGTTGGGTTCTCCATTATTAAGCCCATCAGAATGTACAGGGGTTAGAACCTTGTTAAATTCAAGGATATATTACACAGACAAAGATACTGCCAGTATACTCCCAATTAATAGATTTAAAACCCTTCATTCTAACTATTTTTTCTTTCCTTCCCTTTTTTTACATCTACTACCTAAGACATGAAAAAAGCATCAACAACAAAAGGAAAACAGCAAGCCAAGCTCCAGCTGAACAATAGACCATAAATCAAGTACAATGTTTAGCTCAGGATTCTGCTTTGTAATCATACATTGTAAATACAGAATCATGTTGTTAATTTGCACTGAAATGCATTATAATTTGTACGACGTTTTAGGAATATCTCTTTCATATGGAAAAGCTGATAGTTCAAACACTAAAATTAACCAGTAAGATAAACTGAATTATAGCCAAAGAAAGTTACTCATGATTAAGCACTACTGAAATAAGTGAGTCGTAGGGCCCAATCCTAGCCATACTTCCAGTGGGGCAATGATTATAGTAAACATTCACCATTACATTAAAAAAAAACATTCACCATCAGGCTGCAATCCTGATTCCCCAGTTAGGCCAGTATAAGCCCCAGCATAAGTCCTGTGCTGGCCTGGGTGCTTTAGAACAATTGCCACTCCTGGGGATGGGTTAGATCAGAGCATAGACACGCGCTTGCCTCCCTTCATCACCACCAGAACAGGAAGACCAATCAGTTGTGCCAGTCTTGGTTAGAACTGAACACTTAAAGAGCATGAACAGTACACAGTCTTTTACCTATATGACTACTTAAAACTATTTTTCAATGAGTTAAAAATACAACCACAACCATCAACTCTGCACATGGCTATACAAAATCTGTTTCACACTGACCTTTTTGAGGGTGAACAACAAGCTGCCTTGTTTTATACAGAATTTTGTTTAGAACGAAAAGCATGGCCAGATGACAGAATGGAAACAAGGTCACTTGCAAGTTAAAGCCATTGTCTCTATTTTATTTTCTAACTAGCGAAAGGCGTACCTGCGTTACGGGAGTAAAATTCCCCCGTATGCCATCCCCCCATATGCATCAACCCCCCATGGATAACTTTCCCCTAGGCGTAACAACCCCCCATGCGCAACTTCCCCCATACACATCAACCCCCCCAGCGCAACTTCACCCATGCTCATCAACCCAGCATGCACAAGTTATCCCATGCGCAACTTCCCCCCATGCACATCAACCCCCCCCAAGCGCAACTTCACCCATGCGCATCAACCCCCCATGCGCAACTTCCCCCATATGCATCAAACCCCATGCGCAACTCTCCCCAGGCGCATCATCCCCCCCAGGCGCATCATCCCCCCAGGCACATCATCCCCTGTGCGCAACTTCCCCCGTGCGCATCATCCCCCATGTGCAACTTTCCTCTCATGTGCAACTTTCCTCTCATGTGCAACTTTCCTCTCATGTGCAACTTCCCCCCATGCGCAACTTCCCCCATGCGCAACTTCCCCCCATGTGCATCATCCCCCCATGTGCAACTTCCCCCCTGTGCAACTTCCCATATGCGCAACTTTCCTCCCGTGCGCAACTTTCCCCAGTGCGCAACTTCCCCCGTGCGCAACTTTCCCCCGTGCGCAACTTTCCCCCGTGCGCAACTTTCCCCCGTGTGCAACATTCCTCCATGCGCAACTTCCTCCCACGTGCAACTTCCCCCCTGCGCAACTTCCCTACATGTGCAACTTCCCCCATGCACAATTTCCCCTCATGTGCAGCATCCTCGCCAGCGCAACCTCTTCCTCCAAACAACATCGCCCAGTGCACCAGGATCTGAGCACTAAATTGGCTGGATGTTGTTCAGTCTCCCGTGTTAAGTATAGGACAGAAACACGTTGCCCCCTTTTCAGCCCCTGAAGGGTTAATTTCTCCAGAAGGTTCTTGGTGGGTGTTCAGGTGACAGAAGGATCCCTCCCAAAATTCCATGCTTCAGGCGCAGCAGTTGGGGAGGAATGTTGCTGAGTCAGCAATTCTCAATGCAAAGTATAGGGAGGAAAACGCGTTGGCCCCTTTTCACCCCCTTCCCGTTGAAATTTCCGAAAACCGGTTCTTAGTGCACCCCTCAGTCATTGAAGGAACATCCACCCCAAATTTCACACTTATAGGCCCACCGGTTTTGGCAGGGCGGTGATGGATGAGTGAGTGAGTGAGTCAGTCAGTCAGTGACTTTTCTCTTTTATATATATAGATAATCCCTACTATGTTAGGAAACTGCTACTTTACATCAAGCCTTCACAGCTCCCAATATTTTTTTTACCCTCAAAAGTAAAGCTTAGATCTCAGCGAGATGATAAAAAAAACTTCTTCTGGGCTACTACACCATATCAAAGTGCAGGTGCAAATAATGCATGACTGGGTATTCCTTCATACAAAAAAAATAATTTTCCATATAAAAAAATTGTTTTATCGAAGAGTCGGCCTACAAGCTACCTGTCTTTCCAACATTCTTACGATCCATGTTAAAGGAAATGCTTTTGTAGGCAGAGCCATTCACCTACAGTCTGAACCCCTGGCAGCACTCTGAAGTGAGAACCAGGTCTGTTTCATTTAGTTCAGTGGAAGTCGGTTCCTGGGAAGCATGGAAGTCGGTTCCTTTAAGCACCAAATGTGGACCTAAATTAGGCTACACCAATTCCTGATGAAATAAACAAGTCTAGAGGCTATGTTAATTCACTTCAGATATTTTTAGCTAAATATTCCTGGATTGTGTTAACACACACAGAAGGGCTTCAAACTTCAAACTTCTGCTTTGATTTTTAACTGCAAAATACCTGCACTTGACATATCAATTCATTTCTATATCAAGTTACTCAAAGAGCTCATTTTTAATTTCGATAGTGCATGTGCACACACAGAAATGTTGCTGGAATAAAAAAGTATAAATTAACTTTATTTGCATTATCTTTTTCTAATTTTGGAGTATTATTATATTGAGTATAAATAAAAGCATTATGATAGTGAGTATAAATATTACTTTCTAATCATTCTTAATAAGTTGATTTAAATAAAAACCCATCTCCTGGAATATATGTGTCAGTTTCTATGACTTAAAAACAAGAAAACTGAAGAGATTATATAAACAGAGGAGGAAACCAGACATTTTACTCTGAAAGTTCATTCCTCTGAACAGGTGTTATTTACTGCCATTTTATGTCTACAGAGCAGAGATTCAGTGTTGTGATTACAGTGGAATTCAACACAAAAAGCCTAGCATGTCTGTTATTCTAGAAAAGTATACAAAGCTCAATGCTTCCAAAAATAGGGAGGATAAAAATCTGGGTCAATAAAACAGCATGACCATTTGAGATGAGCACAGGGAAGGACAAAGACAACACCTTAGAACAAGAAAGCTTAATCATACTACTAATCTAATACTGCAATTCTGTACACTCTTCAGAAGTAAACCCCACTGATTTCAGTGGCACTTCTTTAATAAGCAAATAACGGTAAATTGCAGACTTACCCCCAAATCCAGAGTAACTACGGGAGTATGTAAGAGACATTATGTGCACCCGTAGTTACTGCACCACCTGGTGAAAACCTATGGGAAATTCATATTGCAATCCAGAGTAAGTTCTTCTTACACCAGAGCAAGGACTCCTTGTAGTTACTCTGGATTTTGCCCTTAGATGCAATCCTAAATCCCAAATCTCTTGCATCACATTTCAGGAGTTGCAAACATGCTGTGAAGAAGGTTCACACCACCACAGGAGTCTGGAGAGGTTGGAGCAAAGATGTGCTCCAGCCTCCCCTGCCAGAGCAAGCCCCAGCAAAGTTTGGGATAGCAGCAGGTGGCTTGTGTAAAGGTTTAAGAAGAACAGGAGAGGGCATTTTGTGGGTTTTTTGTGGCGGGCAGCAGGCGAACCAGTGGGTGGTACGCTTGTGGTGCTACTGGCCTCTGGCACATAGGCCAAATCAAAAAACCCCTTGCACAAGTAGCCTGACTTGGCTGCTCAGAACTCCAACAACAAGTTAGCTCAAACAAATCTGAGTAGCCCCATTGCAGTGGCTGGGGCAGTACTCAGAGAAAAGGGAAAAATATCCCCTGCACCACCTCCAACTCTGCATTGGATACAGCCAGCCGGCCTGCCTATTCCAGCACAGGGAAGGATAAGTTGTCCATCATTTAAAAAACAGAAAAGGTTTCTCTACACCAGTGATTGTCAACCAGTGTACCATGGCACACCGGTGTTCCACGGATAGTACTCAAGTGTGCTGCAGGAATTTGGAGTTTGAACAGTCCAGTGTGCCTTGTCAATGGTAAAAACAACTGATGGTGTGTCTTGACAATTTCAGTGCCTTGTACAGTGTGCCATGAGATGCAAAAGATTGAAAATCACTGCTTTACACCATATCTTGCTATCCTATAGCACACATGGCACATCCAGCTGAATTGTGGAGGTAGAAATATGCCTTTTAAAAAAATATAAAGTACAAAATTTTAAACTCAAAAGGAGGCACGCTAACTTACCTGAATCAATGCTTCACTCAACTTTTCTTCATTTACTTCTAAAATAATAGATTTTATTTCCTCGTAAGGCATGCGGAAAGATCCCAGAAAAATGGCTGAAACAATATAGAACCAAAAATTGATGAGTACTGTCAAACGTGAAGCTCATGTGATTTTGTATTTAATTGTTACACTAACATTTTTACTGAAAGCTGCTGGCTGCTGAGTCAACCCAGTGGTCCATGTAGCTAAGTGTCAACTACACTAACTGGCAACAGGCTACAGGGTTCCAAGCAGCAGTCCAGTTCCTACCTAGAGATGCCAGAGGTTGAACCTGGGACCTCCTGCAGAAGGTCAGTTTAAGTATGTTGGGCGAAATCTTCTGTACAGTGCTGCATGAAGGAATTTATTATTATTGCCACACCTTTTAATCGTCAACTTCTGCCTTGTATTTGATTTGATTGGGACACAGGAGAGGACTTTCTCCAAGGCTTCACCCAGGCTCTGGAATTACCTTCTTAGGATGTTCAGCTTTCTTCTGAAGGTCCTTGGCTAAAGACCTTCCCTTTGGGGGTGGGTTTATTAACCTGCCAAATTCCTTTTTTCCCTATTGCCTAAAAAGTCATGGATGTGTATATGGAGGCATTCAACTTTGATGTAAAGTTGGGCCGGGGTCTCTCCTTCATTCCATTGTGGGAGCAAGAGTATTCATCAATGAGGTGTCATCTAAAATCCCTTATCTAGAGTCACAAGCAGAATCTTTATAGCATCAAACTTCATGTAGGAGCCCCCTATTAATGAAAATAGATGCTTGCCAGTTTGCTTCCACTAATTTATACATATTTGTCCGTCACTGAAGAATGATTGGCAACTGTTTTACAATGATTTTTGAAAGGCCTGGAGGTTCAATCTCACAAAAGCATTGAATAAAATGAAGGAATCTATTACATACACAAATTCTGTGCTGTTTTCCCGTCCAATATTCTTAACTCTTTAACTTTCTTCTTAGGCAGAGTTATCTTCTTTTCTTCTGTATCCTCAACTGTCTTTTTAACTGAAAGGCAAAAAGGGGGCATTTATGAATGCAGGCACATAAAACCAAAGTGTGTGTTTTGTTTAAGCCCTTTAAATGTTTCACTGATGCACTTCTACATGTTGTGCTTAAGAACTTTCATCCGTTAATTAAAGGAAGTCCAAGGAAGCCTGGGAAGGGAGAAAAACAGGATCACACACAATGTTTTAACTTTCCACTAGAATCAAAGAATTGAGTTCAAGGCCACCAGTGGATAATGATTCTTTTGATATCACATTCTATAGACCCTGCTTATTTGAGGGTAATACTCAGATTCTGCTGCCCCCTCCTTGTTCCATTTTAGCCATCTTCAACACATGGGTTGCCACAATTTCTCCTTTAGCACTCTAGAGCCTCCTACTGATTGCAACCACACAATGCAAAGCTTTATTTTATTTATTGATGAACATGAGTTAATTTAAAACACAGCCAAGGGAAATTTTTCTTAAAGGGTGTTAGGAAAGGTGAGCAAAATGCTGAACAAAACAATCGAAAAGATGATCTAAATTAAACCTGTTGGTAAGCAACCAATATTTTGTTTTCATTTAATACAGTGATCTATTTTGTGAGCAATAACGTATTTGTTTATCAAAGCCATGGAAGAGAAGCTGATGCAACATGCTGTAAGAGATTGTTTTCCATTGTACTCTTAGGCAATATACCTGCATGTGCAGCGTAGGTGAATGTATCCTTGCAAGGGCAACATCTGCAAACTAATGTATCCCCCTGAAAGGGTAATTTTATTATGACACCTGCTTGTTGCCTGCACAGGTAATAATGATCTTAACCAAAGAGAGCCAGACAGAGAAGATTATCACATCCAAGTGTTCTGATGACACGGAAAACCCATACGAAGGTTGCTACAGTTCAGAGACGTGATTAAATAAAACAACTAAACTGCTCATCTCAAAATCTGGAAACATATGAGTTTTGGAAACCTCACAGCTGCACAACAGCTAATGAAGTCTCACACCTGATCATTAACTCAAATTACTGAACAGCATTAAACATTACCTTTGTTAAGACTAATGTTAAGACTAACAGATTGCAAAGCAAAAATATTGTACAATATTGGCCAGACAGCGTGGAGGATGAGACTTCTGAAATATATACATGTCACCCAGAACATGGAATTTCTGGAGGTAAACCTGCCCAGCAACATGACAAGGTAAATCTCCTGAAATTCCCAATTCTAAAACAGTTTGAGGTCCACAGCTTCCAGATGCCCCAACAGTTCCTTCAGTGGTTAATCTTCGTAAACTTCTTAAGAATCTAAGGGGTAACTGGCAACTTAAACCTATGCACATCTACTCAAAAGTTAGTGGGTCTTATTCCCAAGAAGTGTGTACAAAATAGTAGCCCAAGTATCCAATATTTAATACCAAACAAAACTCACTTATTGTTAACACTTCAGCTGCAGTAGATTAGACATCAATAGTAATGCTGCTTTAGGAAACTGCTGTGAATTACCACCCTGTTTCCCCGAAAATAAGACACTCCTCCAAATCCAGAGTAACTACGGGAGCACGTAAGAGACTTCATGTGCACCCGTAGTTACCGTCCCACCTAGTGAAAACCTATGAGAAATTCATGTTGGGATCCAGAGTAAGTTGTTCTTACACTGGAGAAAGGATTCCCTGCAGTTACTCTGGATTTTGCCCACTGTCTTATATTTCCCCCTACAACACTCTAGGGGCGCAATCCAGAGTAACTACGGGGAGTCCTTACTCCGGTGTAAGAACAATATACTCTGGATTGCAATATGAATTTCCCATAGATTTTCACTAGTTGGTGCAATAACTATGGGTGCACGTAATGTCTCTTACGTGCTCCCGTAGTTACTCTGGATTGGAGGGTAGGTCTTATTTTCAGGAAATGGCTTTTTTAAAAATGTATAAATCACAACATCTTGCAGGCCAGGCTTCACAAAGTTTCCACGCTGATTTATCTCCAT
Organism: Cryptoblepharus egeriae; assembly: GCA_030015325.1. NCBI lineage: Eukaryota > Metazoa > Chordata > Lepidosauria > Squamata > Scincidae > Cryptoblepharus > Cryptoblepharus egeriae. The sequence goes on along the minus strand of JAREYC010000016.1, from coordinate 11,999,453 downwards.
TCTTTTTTTAATGAAGTCATGTGCAAATAGTCCTTGAATGGCTTGTTTATTGCAATATCAAAAGTCTGGAGATAGGCAGTCATTGCTGCAGGAATCATTATTTGACTTATTCTTCTCTATGCAAGGAATAGGTTGTCTGCAGATAATGAGTTAGAAACAGCCTGCTTGCCTTGTTAAAGTGGCAGGCAATAAATATTCCACTCTGAGACTGCAGTATTATAGGATCAGGTTACCAGGGGGCACTTCCTTTCCCTTCATAATCCAGTGAATAGAGTAAGGGTTGAAGATTCTACCTAATCTGGTCTTGAATTCACACATTTAAAAGTTTTTCCATAACAGGAATTAGGCTGTTTAATTAAGGAGCTTAATTAAACAAGTGATCACAATCACTTTGTAGGAATCAAAATAGTACTGGGTCTTATTTGGGAGGTAGGTTTTATTCAGTAAAACAGGGTCCTTACACCAATTTTTGCTAGTTTGTGAGGAAGGCTCCAAATCATACAGTTGCATTAGACCAGTGCTCTTCAAAAAGGGGGTCATGACCCCCCTGCTTGTGTAAAGGTATTCCTGTTCCATTAAGGGGCAGGAAAAGAGGAACAGCAGCAGAACTCCAGCTCTCTCTGCTGCAGGGTGGTGAAAATTTTTGAACTTTGAGGCTTGAATTGAACCTAAAACATTCACTTTTTCCAAGCCTGAGGAGGGGGTTCTGCAAAGCAATCTGCAGGTCTCCTATACTCCTGCACAAACTGGCAGGAGTATAGGCAAAAAATCACTGCCATCCCCACCCCACTGCAGGGGCATGATCTGAAAGATGATGTCACTGCACTAGCTCCTTCCCAGAAAAGACTTAGGGAGAGAGTAAATCTCTCCCCAAGTTTGAAGACCACTGAGCTAAACAGAAAGATGAGCAATACTATCATGCATTCACTTACGTTCAACATATGATGCTGTTCCCTGAAAACATGCAGTCTGAGATACTGCAATGACATCCAGAATGCATCATAAACTAAGTATGTCACCCTCTGAACCACTAAATGCTTATTGATCTAATCTTGCCACTAATAGAGTCTTGTACAGGGCTACATTACAGCTGCAAGCAGCCAGTTCACCCCCTCCATTACCATAAACAAGAGGTTTATTCTGCCACTATTTCAGTAAGGTGCAAAATATTCAGATCCAATTAGATTCTAGGCTTGATTGCACCACTTATTAGCAAAAAAGCATTTAGGGAATAAAAGAATATGGGCACAATCCTAACCAATTTAGGCCAGCACAATTCGCCCATCATGCCGTTACCTTGATGGTGTGGGGAGGTTGGCACATATCTGTGCATGTCCTAACCTTGCGCTCAGGAGTAGCACAGAAGTGTCTTACGGTGGCTGTTTTGTGACACTCCCATGCCAGCACAGGACTTGTGATGCTCTAACCAGGTTAGGATTGGGCTCTATGTGTGCTAAGTGGGAGTTTTAATGTAGCACATTATATATTGCTCACATAATCAGGACTTGACCAAACTAAAGAGCACAAAAACTTCTGGTACATTTTGTTTGGAAAATTCTACTACTTCCTAGTAAAAATGGTATCACCACCAACAAACTAAGCACATTTCGATTGAAGAAAATGTTTATTTAGCAAATACAGGTCAAATCTCTTTATATGTCAGGATTTGTTCTGGGTAGATGGCAAAAATCGCACTATTGAAAAACAGCCCCCAAATGTCCTATAATTGTTTTCAGGCAGGCAGGCAGGCAGAACTTCTATATGAAATGAGTTTGATACTCCTGCTTTAGTCCTTGTTTACTCATCAATACCAAGTATTACTGAACAATACAAGTTCCAGCAGCACAAATACATTTCCCTTGGTATATATGACCCCCACATGCAAATATATACGTAAGAGAGAAGCCAAATACAAGAAAAGGTAATGCTTTTGTGTGGCTCAGCCATTTGCTGTGGACAGTTGCAAGCTTAATACATACTACAAAGCAGAATCTGTTTCTATGAACATCCCACACGCAACACTGAATGATGAAATCACAGTGCAATTGAGCTAAAGGAACCAAACTATATACGCAGAGGTCAACATCGCACCATCTGAATCTCCACATAGTGACTATAAGCACAATCCTAACCATGTCTACTCAAAAGTAAACCCCATTGTGTTCAACGGGTCTTACTCTCAGGAAAGTGTCTTTAGGATTGCAGCACAAGTTTGAAACCTATTCTTACAAGCCGGATTATAACAAAATGAGTGCATTACCTTCCAAGCATGTCTGAGCCACATCATTTTAATGAGAATTAATTAAAAAAACTGCGAACGCAAAAGCATTCTGAAGCATTTGCAGTATGTAATGAAAATGAATGGAAAATAGTTAGCTAACCATTTCATTTTTCCCCTACTTGGTTTTATTGGAGTAAAAAATAACGAAATACAATAATTTCTAATAAAAATTGCTAGCCTTATAACGTTATAATGTTCAGTGCTCTAGTAAGTGGATTCCCTCCTTTCAAAAAAGAAAAAAGTCATGTTACTGAATTAAAGTTATTCAATCTCTTGAGCAGCCATCTTTTCTTGGTGCAGAATACAAGACAATCTAACAACTTTCTTATGAATAAACCAGCAAAATGTACCCGCATCGCAGGAGTAAAATTTCAAGAATATTTGTAACTCTCCTACGCAACAACCTCTTGTGCAACACACACACCCATGCAACATACATTCCCATGCTAAACACCGCCCCATGCAGTGCTGGTCCCCTAATCCGTACAACACCTCCTGTGCAACACACACCAACACATGCACCATCCCCCCATGCACCAACTCCCATGAGCACAACTCCTCCCCATGCACACCAGGCACTGGGCACCACATTGACTTGATGTTGATCAGTCAGTCTTCAATGTTAAGTATAGGACGAAAATATGTTGCACCCCTTTTCACTCCCTTAGAGGTTAAACATCTATAAACTGGTTCTTAGTGGATGCTCATGTCACATAAGGAATACACTCCCCAAAGTTCATGCTTCTGGGTCAGGGAATTGATCAGTCAGCAATTCTTCAATGTAAAACAGTAATTTTGAACCTTTTTCTTCTCATGGCACACTTAACAAGGCACTGAAAATGTCATCATCAGTAGTTTTTACCATTGACAAGGCACACCAGACTGTTCAAATCCCCCAATTTTCCTATTAATGAATGTCAATTCCCAAATTCCCACAGCATACCTGAGGACTATCCGTGGCAACCCAGTGAGCCATGGCACACTGGTTGAAAATTGTGATAAAAATGTGTTGTGCCCCCTTTCAGTTGAAATTTCTTAGCCTCTGTCATGGAAGGAACTTCCCCAAATTTCACACTTCTAGGTTTGGTGGTTTTGGCTGTGCGTTGATGAGTCAGTCAGTAACTTTTCAGTTTTATAAATACAAGTCCAACCTTGATTTTTTATACACGTATTTGACTCAAGGAGAATGGCCCCGGCAAATCGCAGTTTTAAAAACTACTTTTCTGCTATTGTAGAGAGATGGTCATGCAAGCAATCATTACATTTTTTCAGTTGTAGAATCAAACCCCTGTGTATGTTTAGGCACAGTCTTACTCAGTTTGATACAATAGAGGAGCAAGAAAGTTGGAAGTGAGTCTTTAAACCTATTTTTCCATTGTTTCCTTTATACATTGATTTTTTTTTATCCACGGGAGGTTCCAGAACGGAACCCTAGTAGATAATGAGGGACACCTGTATAGATTAATATCTAGAATGTGCCATCATCACCACCACCCCGTTCTTTTAAACAGTGATATTTTAGAAAGTACAAACCTTCAGTAGCAGCTAATATAAGACAACCACTTGCACCAATAACTCCTGTTTTATAGAACAACCACCATAACACAAAAGTTTTAGAAATCAATGTGACCCCTGCCTATTCTGTACAAGTGACTGTCTTGGGACATAATAAAGGCAGGCATGTATTATGAAGAGATGCAACCAAATCCCTAAGGAAGAATCTGTTCACGACACTCTGAATTCCAACTAGGCCCAATCAGAATAGAGTTCTGTCCGCTTTTGCTTACAGCACAGTTCTGACTCTTTTCAGGTAACTGATGGAAGACACAATAAAGGTTTTGTTCCTAAAGGGAAAGGGGGAGGATGTCCTCTGTGAAAAGGCTTCACTCTGAAGTGGTATAATGGAAGAGAAAGCCAAGTGCCTGCCCTTTCACATTGCAAAAGCTCTTTCCAGGCCTTTTAACAATTTGTTTTGAGCCAGCAGTACCGTATATAAATACTGTACTACTTTTATGACATTCCGTGTAACCTTCCTCCGGGCCCTTCCTTCACACACCTTAAAATGTGTTTTCCAAAATCCCTATAATTCAATGCTGCTATGTTTTAAATGCAATTCATCTCTTGGAAGAAGGAGGCAAACTGGTTGTGTGGAATATATTGATCACACATCTGCTGAAATCCTAAAAGTGCGGGGAGGGGAAAAAAGTGAAATCTGACAAGAAATAGAAGACTACGTGAAGCATTAAGGCAAGAACATACAGTGTGACCACTGAAGCAAGGCAATTATTCTGACCAAAACCACTGTAGCCTGGCCTCAAAAAATTGGTTGTTGCTACACAGCATGACTAGATACCATCAGAAAGGAAGGTAAGTTCCAACAGCGGGGAGAAAGCAATTCATGCTTAAAAACAGGTATATACGTACAACTACTTTCCATTGTCTCTGTTCTTTTGCTTCTTTTCTCTCTCTCTCAAATTAATGTTTGTACCAGGTTCAACAATAACAAGGAAAACAAAAAAATAAGAGAAATACAGTGTAATGAATGTTTTCTAGAAATGTTCCTTTTCTGAATTCATTTTCATTAACTTTTGCTTTGAAGCCTGAATTCAGCTGGACAAGCACAAAGACTCTGCTTTAACCATTCATTTCATGCCAGACTTGAATACACTTTTAAGAAGTCCACCTTTAATACACACAACGCAACAACATACATATCTGGTTCCAACCAGTATGCCTACTTCCATATAAGTACACTTCCCTCTTAAGGAGGGCAAAGAGTCTTTCTGAATACTGTATAGTCTCTGGATGTTAGACTTGGGGTGGAAACCCCCATACATTGTGAGAAGCTTCCAAGTTTTCACATCAGCTGATAAAGCTCTCTCTCTCTCTCACACACACACACACCCCTTCCCTATTTATTTTCCTGTGATCTGTGATAACAATTTAAATCAAAAGTTAGTGTATAAAAGCCTGCAAAGTACAAAACACTCCATTAAAATGAGAAAAAATAACTGATGTAAAGTTGCATCTTTGTGTCAACACTGACACCGATTCCTACAACAAAACTAAGAAATGCCAGATGACTCTGCTTCATCAGCCACCTTGATAGCATGGGATTTAGATTATGCATCTGAACATGGTACATGTTGCTGGTTTAAAAGTTAACAGTAAATACAAATGAAAAAGCCATTCTCTTGGTTTCTGTCTTAACTTCCCATTAGATTTGATTTTCAAGTCCAATACATGCTGGAGTTTAAGTCCAACAAATCCACATTTGAGCACTGACAGGATTGTGTGTGGATATATGTACAAGAGCCTACATAAAACATAGGAATGAGCCCTTTTACAACCTAGGTATGGTGGAGAGACTCTTCCTATAAAGACCCCAAAACTAGATCACTGAAAGTAAATTGGACTTGAAATTGGGGTCAGCTATGAATATGGGGCTTGTCCATCCATGTGGCCATCTGAGGGAGTTAGCTTAGAGAACTGGTTATTACAGGGGAACATACAGTGGAGTCTTGGTTTACGAGTATAATCCGGAAGCATGTTTGTAAACCAAAATGCTTGTTATCCAAAACAGATTTTCCCACTGGAAATAATGGAAACTCAGACTATTCCTTCCACAGTCCAAAAATATTTATAGAAAAATATTAACTGTATATAAAAATGACTAAAAATGCTGTAATATAATACAAAACAGTGCAATAAAGAAAATACTGTTCAGTAGTGAACTGTACTGTACCTCTGAAAATCTTAATGGCTGGTGTGAGGGAGACAAGAGAGAGGAGTATTTTTGTAGGATGACCTTCATTATCACTAACAAAGTCACTGCTATCCATGGGCTCAATAAAATGCCCGTCTTTTCATGCAGCTTTATCATTCCCATGCTGCTGATGGAGAGCAGCATGTAAGGCACACTTTCCACACTGCCACACACAAATTCCCCATGCACACCTGGCTCAGGCTGCTCCCCCCCCCCCCACCCCAGGTAAGAACATAAGAAGAGCCTTCACTGGATCAGGCCAAAGGCCCACCTAGTCAGATATAAACCCAGGTACCACTGTACATCTCTGTCAATTTATATCTACTGCTGCACCTCTCACTCAGTGGATCAAAATAAGTAGAGGACAAAGCAGAACTCAATGTGAGGAGTGAAAAATGGTGACCTACAACAGGGCTCTACAAACCATGGCCCTTGGGCTGATGTTATGGTAGAAATCTCCCATAGTCTCCTGGTAGTCTGCTGGTAACCCTACCAGCAAAGGATATACATGACTTTCTTTTGACTGGCTTTCAAAGCTCTTCTGCCAAAGAGAATCTATGAACATATCAAACAATCCTTAGTCCAAAGAGTGACTTATTCCAGTGGTATAAATGCTTTCAACCAGCAGCATTCTATTGAGACCATGTATGAATAATTCCAATTTTGCCTTGATTTTAAATTAACATAGTACTAGAACACCTGTGAATAATCTTATTCATTTTAATTAAATATACACACTCCACCTGGGATAAACATGAAAAGGGGGAGGGAAGGGAGTAAGTATTTCAACTAATTCAGTTATTTATCTGAAACTTCAAAGCGCTTACTTTTGCCAGAAATATTTTCAGATCCCTCGTCTTATTTTGTACATTTCTTCTGGTTTGCCATATGGGCCAACACAAAAATACATATTCATCAACCACTTATCCTGATAAGAAAAGAAGCATATTCACTTGATTTTCAACCAGTATTTCGCTGTTAAAAATAATCAGTCTATGTGCTTGCGTATAGTACACAAGTTTCAGCAATGTAATACAACTGATTTTTATGGGAAGTTTTTGATGTATCCTGATTTCAGGCTTTAAAAGGTATAAAGTGGCAGCTGACTACAAAATATCTTCTTTGGGTTTATGAGGGAAATGTATTGCTGAAGTTATGCCACTGCCATTGAATGCCATTAAAATTCCACATGACTTTTTTTTAGGATTTTCTTTTGTTTTCCTTCAGCAGGCCTCCGTCAGTTTTGGAAGACTATGGTATCGTGCTCAGCGCTGCAAACGCTGCATGCAAAGCACAAAAGCCTGGGTTGGATTGTTATGGAGGATAGGCTGTTACCCAAGCAGCAAACCCCGCCTCTCCACGCCACTGAATTAGTCCAATGGAAAGGCAGAGCCAATATGATTGGATCCAGCTGGCGTCGCAGAGCTGGGCTAAGGACAGGAGCTCACCTTGTCTTGTGGGGCCGACCCGGGAATTGAACCCTGGCCTGCTGGTTAACAGCCGCAGCGTCTTAACTGCTTGCACCACCAACAGCCCTCAAAGGCTTTCAAAATCAATTAGAAGGTGTTCTCTTTGGTTAGAATGGGTTTCAGTCACACCAGGACAAAGAATACTATTATTAAATATTGTTAAGGGTTCTGCATTACCAGAGGTATGTGCATTGTGATAAGAAAAGTAAAAGGTTCATTGGGTGAATTTGAACACTTGAGCATGCTTAAGGAGTCTTCATCTCTGAGAATGGATTCTTCATGCCTTGGATATTTTTTCAGATAAGGGGATAAGAAAGAAAAATTCAGTTATAAAGATTATAAGAAGATAAGCTTCTATTTAAATTGGTGTTCTTTTAAAGTTCAGTTAACGTTGCTTGGATCTAAGCATCACTCAACTAAAAGGAAGACATTTGGGTTTGTACAAACCATGGAAAAAAGTTGATTTTCCCCTCCAGTTGAATCCCCCCATGTCACATCCCACTCCACTTCCAAATCCACAAGAGAATGTCCTGCCACAAGCATTCCACAATTGATGGGCATTACTTTCCTCACATCTCCCAAGAGCCAGCTCATTGAGTTTTGCCTTTTTAAAAAAAATAACCTCGTTTATAAAGAAATCTCAATTTAACACTAACATTTTAAATTCTTAAAATTGAATTTATGACACTCTAGCAAACACACCAAGTTTAAGCTTGTGCTTCTATGTTTAAAAAAAGACACTCCAGGTAAAGGTATTTTATTTTTAAGGGCAAGAATTTTAAATATGATACAGTATCATATTTAAAATATGCCATATTTTTTATTGAAGCAAATTATAAAAAAGCATAAAAAGTGTTTGAGTAATGATTTTACCCAGTAGTTATCAACCTTACCTTCGGAAAATATGGACACTTATTCTGCAAACCAGGAACTGGATTGTGGTTTTTCTGCATATATTTGTGATCTTATCCTGTGTATGTACAGAAAACCATAAAAGGAAGATTTCTATGGCAATTTGGCATTTGCCAAGGTATGCCTGAGAAGTAGTTCAAATGATTAACATCCAGTTAACTCCTGCTAACTGGGTAAGAGGCCCTCTTTCAAGTGGGTGTTCTTCCTTTATTTAAGCAAGGGGAGAGTAACTGGCCCTACACTCCCCAGCAATGTCTGTTCAAATGGCTTCTGCTTATGTTCTTTTTGCATTTTAGATTGTGAGCCCTTTTGGGACAGGGACCCATTAGCTATTGTTGTTTCATTTTCTTTGTAAACCACTTTGTGAACTCTTTAGTTGAAAAGCGATATATAAATACTGTATGTATGTATGTATGTATGTATGTATGTATGTATTTATTTATTTATTTTATATACTGCCTTTCCTCACCTGCAAGAGGGAGCTCAAGGCGGCTAACATCAATCATAATAAAACACCATTAAAATGATCATAAATAGAGATTAAAACATAATTAAAATATAATTAGATTTCAAAAAACTAAGAACAATTAAAACAGACTAAAATACATTTGTTAAAAACAATAATATAAAATAGATAGTTGAATCTTGAGTTTGATCCTACCACAGTTTGCATCCCAACTGAAATTTGTGAGACAAGATAATTGTGACTAATTTAAGGCATATTAATTCAACATGACTTAGTTGTGACAAATTTTCATATGATGAAACTCTACAGTTGGTTGATCTGACTGTCTATGACTCTGGGGCAGAAAGGATTTGAAGCCAGGAAAGGAAGAATTCTTTCAGGCAGGCTTAAATTACTTTCCTGGAGGATCAGTAAAGAGGGATGTTTTCTCACCATTGCAAATTTGAAGGAAATTTGTTTCCAAAGACAGAATAGCAAGTAACATGCATTTAGCTTGCTTGGTTCTCTGAAATGTAAGGCTTGCAAGAGGTGGTAAGAGCTCAGAGATAATATATCACATGCAAAATAAATAAAGTGGTTCCACTTTATCAATAAAGTGGTTCCTTGGTTTACAAGCATAATTCATTCTTGGAACATGCTTGTAAATCAAAGCGAATTTTCCCATAAGAAATAAGTGTGTAAACTCACAGTTCATTCCACAACCCCAAAAGTATTCATATAAAAATGATTACAATTGTAATATAATACAAAGTAAGAAAATATAAAGAAAAATAAAACAAATTAACCTGCACTTAGTCTCTGAGGTCTCTCAGGCTTCAGTCAGCCCCCCATCACTGTTCCTAATATAGCTCAGTTTAAGTAGACATCCAAGGCTATGAGCACAATCCTAACCATATCTACTCAGAAGTAAGCCCCATTGTGTTTAATGGGTCTTACTCCCAGGAAAGTGTCTTTAGGATTGCAGCATATGTCTCTCAGGCTCCTTTCCGCAGCCTTCCTTACATATGAATGAACCCCACTGACTGTGATCAACTTACTTCAGAGTAGACAGGCATAGGCCGGTCTCTCAGGAAAGGCTGAGAAGGTGCTAATGGAGTGCCCAACCCAGCCATATTCCGGACAGGATTATTTTTTGCTTGTTTATCAAGACATCGCTTGTATATCAAGTTAAAATTATTAGAAATGTTTGATTGTCCTGCAAAGCACTCTCATTCCAATGTTTTACTGTATGCACAAACATCTAAGGAGAATCAGTTGCATAGTCATTCGTTTTCTTATACAAGCCTTTGAAAACTTTTCTTCTTTATTAAATGTTTCTAAGGCTAGAGGCCTGAAAACTAAATGGAAAGAGGTGCAGAATTTATTAATTTAACCATAGCTGCTACGCTGGATTCTTAGGCTGCCATGCCATGAGAGGAGGAGTCTTGGCAACAATTGATGTCTGAAACAGCCAAGTTGTGGAGTTTGCTATTCATCCCCATCCTGAATGCTCATAAAATAAATAGGTGTGACTAAGTAGGCATACATATAAGATAATGCACCCCGGACCCGCTCCTTTCTTGTGAAGTGCCCCAAGGAGCAGAAATAGTCAGCAACCATGGGAAACAACCTCAGATCATTAATGATTATTTGGGGGGCTATATTCTTTTAAGAGCACCTTCTTCACACATGATTCATTTCACATGAGCCCTTAAACCATAATAGGTTGTTTTGGGAATGAACTAAGAAACCATGCAGAGTATATGGACCTTACAAAACAAAGTATATATAACAACAAAAAGCATCTTTTACGTTTGCTTGAAAAATTACACATTTAGAATGCTCTGAACATTAAAGGGAAAGTGATTTAGCAGTGATGGGAAAAGTCCTGTGGGGCTTTTGATTGCCTCCCCATTGCCCTTCCTTATTTGACTCAAAAACGAGTCATACTGGGGGCCTCTTCATCTTACTGAGTCACCATCACCTCTTCTGATTAGGATGTGTCGAGTTGCCCGCCCCTAAAAGCCTGCTGCAGAAATAAACAAGGCTGCTGCCAGGATGTGTTTGTTGGAGCTTTCTTTAATGGATCCCCTACAGACCCTGCCCATGTAGAAACAGGGCAGGGGTGGATGGGACGGAATGCAAGAGAGCAGGGAAGGAAGTGGGAAAGGAAGAGGGGGGAGGAGGGTCACAAGCTGCAGCTGCATGGCTTACCAGGACTACTCAAAAGTAGTCCTACTGCAGCTAGTCATTCAATGGGGCTCCTTCCTCTCACCAATCATGAAAAAGAGTGATCACTATGGACTGCCCTGCTTAACCCCCTCCTTGGACTTCTCAAGCCAATCATAAGGCAAGAAATCCTTGGGCTCTTCCTCCTGCCCTCCCTCAATACAATTAAAATATTAGTATTCCTATCCTTCCAACGGTCATCTGTTCCTGGTATTACTACTAGAATCCTGCTAAAGAGCTTTCTCTCATCTCCCTCGGCTACAAAAGGAATTTACCCTTCCCTGCCTTTTGGCTGGAACCGTCCCGTTGCTCAGCCAAATGATGGTCTCGAGATTTTTCATGCAACAAAACAGTAAAATAACAGCTCCAGACATGGACAAACTCAAGTCAGTGACTCAAATAACAGCCCCGAGTCAGAGGAGTCCCGAATCAGACAGGGAAGTCCCGACTGTCTGATGATGGGGATGAGTGATCAAGTCTGCAAAAAATGTGCATTTTTGTGATGTGGGTTCAAAGGTAATTCAAGCTGAGTTCCAATCTCTGCAATTTAGCAATCAAGGCTACACACCTGTGAACACTGATTTGGGAAAAAGCCCCAATGAACTCACTTAATACATCTGCAATAACATAAGATGTGATGTGTTTTTAAAGCAGTGGCATTTGTTTAATTAACTATCCATTCCTTTGCAGTGCCATCTAAGCACTCTTCATTAGAAACCAGCTTCACTTATATTTTGATTGTATGGGACTTTGTTTCTACCCAGTAAACTTGTCAAGTAAGTTCAGACTTAATTTGTAGACCCCTGCAGAAAGCCAAATGAAAATTAATTAATTTTCCAATTGCACCTGTTCTTTACCCTCAAGTGGGTATGATTATAAGCACAAAAGCCATGTAGGCCGTAAAATTAAAAAGAGTGAAAGTATGTTATGTTTTGTTTTTTAATTATACATCTAAGTAATACAGTATAAGGTTTTTATGTAAGAAACTAAATTTGGTACAGCAACCAATTGGTATGCATTTTTGTTTAAGAAATGCATGGGTCATATAAAGAAAAACGATTTAAATCTAAGATTTAAATTAGACTCCCTTTTTGTGAGAGATTTAAATCATTATTTAATTTGCCTTGATTTAATTCATCCCATTGTGTTTTCAAGTCTAGTTTTAATTGGCTGTAAGTACAAAAAAATCTTAAAATTATATGCAAGCTCTGGACTAGGAAAAGAGGCAATTTTTAAAAATTGCAATATTGCTCCCTTCAACATTTAATGAGAGCACAAATCAAGAGCATAGATCCATCTTCTGACCACAGTTTAGCAATCAATATTTACCCTACAATCCAGAGTAACTACGGGAGCATGCAAGAGGCATTTATGTTGACGTAGTTATGGCAAAACTTATGGAAAATTCATATTGCAATCCAGAGTAAATTGTTCTTACTTCGGAGCAAGGCTTCCCGGTAGTTACTCTGGATTGTGCCCTATGTCTGGACCAAGATATTATAAGAAAATACTATACTTAGGTATATTCAATCCAATCCAGCTTTCCAGAATCAGTGCAGCTGCAAAGCTGCTCCATGATAAAGGAACAAGTGTTCCCTTACCATGAGGAGACTTTTGTGACGATCTCACCAAAGAATGCAGTGCAAGCCCCACTAGCACAGGAAAACTGGATAGGATTGGGCCCTTACTTGATTCCTTGCACCCAACAACTTTATTAAACAACAAATACCACATTTTCATGATTCCAGGAATTCCTATAGAATCCTTAACCGGTTTTAGACTCAAAACAAACAGTAAGAACTTCCTCCCTAAGTTCAGGTTTAACATTCACACCAAGTTTAACGTACTTAGCCATAAACCATAATGGTCCTAGCTAATGAATGCTGAACATTTTAAAACACTGCCTATATCTAGCTATATCCAACAGAAGTTGGTGACTTCTAAAAGATGAACAATGGTCTGAGTATAGCCATTAGAAAGTAAATGATCAATAGCAGAGAAAGAGACATTTGAATGGGCTTTATTAAAGCATATTTTTAGACTGGAACTGAATCTATGTCAGAGAAAAATTGAGTCTGTTTGAGCTCTCAACTGATGAATAAGCTCAACACACACACACTCAGAGAGAGAGAGAGAGAGGGGGGGGGAGAGAGAGAGAGAGAACAAAATAATGTTGAGAATGTGAATGTTTTGATTACTGTGAATGGCTCTACCAAATCAATGTGTACCAGTATTCCTTGGTGGTGGGACATTTCTTTCCCTTACCCTTAGCCACTTAATTGGTGCAAATGGTAAATGTTTGACACAAACAGTAAATATTTGAATTTGGTGAGATGGGCAGCCCAATCCAGAGTAGCACTTGTCTGGGTTGCCCTATCTATCACTAGAGTGGAGCAACTGCAAGATGCTCCACCCTAGTTACTCTGGAAAAGGCTTATGGCATAGGAAGGCAACATAGGGTGCCCCAAGAGAGGTGGACCTTCTCTGCCCTAACGGGGCAGCCTAGGCAGCTCAGGAGAGGCATGTTGAGGGCATGTTTAGCATTGCCTAGGGCAGAGCAATGCTATGCCTGTATCTAGAGCCTGTTTCCAGGGCAGAAATTCCCTCTTCCAGCTCCTCAGAGTTATACCACCTCAGGATCAGGTATAGTAATGAGTAGACTCATAGGGGTCCATGATAAGGCCCGAGTAAGAAAGTCAGTGTTGACCAAAAATCTGAGTTCATGGCTAGCCTAGCTGCAACCTCTGCCTCTCAACCTCAGGATATGGAACAACTATGGCAGCCACTAACCTGGGGATACAGCAGGCCACACCCAAGCATCCATCCTCCACTAGAGGAACTGCAGTTGTAACTGGTTGTCAGGAACTGCTGGGCTTCCTTATAATGCAGGCACCACAGCTGTTCCTTGTTCAGTGGGATCTTGCTCCTCAGGAGCAAGCCCTCTCCAGGTGTCACGTGGTGCCCACCTAGCAAGCTCTGGAGCAGCTAGGGCAGCCCAGGCTTCTTAACTCTCTGGATGCAGCTTAACCTTCTGCTCTGGATTCAGAATAGTTGGGGCAGTCCAGCTAGGGCTCTCCTCAGTGCCCTCACTCTGGACTGTGCCCAGAGTCAGAGTTGGGAGTTCCAAACCCAAGTCAGAAAGGGGTCCCATAACATTTCCTTTGCCATAATTTTCTTCAACAAGACTGGGAAGAAGACCCCTGTGAAACCTGCCAGGATGTGACATCATTACTGAAAGTAACATCATGACCAGAAGTGACATCACTGTCACATTCCATTAATTTTGAGAGTGTCAGAGCCACATGCATGTCTACTCTGAAGTCCCACTGTATTCAATGAGACTTACTGCCAGGAAAGTGAGGCAGTTATCCTATGCATACCTTCCCAGAATAATCTCCATTGACTATACAGTGGTATCTTGGGTAAAGAACGACTTGGGTAAAGGACGTTTTGGGTAAAGAACAAAATTTTCTCAGAAATTTTGACTTGCATAAAGAACACTGTCTTGGGTAAAGAACACTTCTGAGGATGTTTGGAACAGGCTTCCATGGCAAGGGAACCAACAGGGGGGATGAAGGAACGAGGGGGGACAAGGGGACTAAGCTTGAGCTACAGTGGGGCCCTGGGCAAAGTTTTGAATAGGCTTCCATGGCCAGGAAACTCATGTGGGGTCCGGGGTGGGGGAGCAGCCTGAGCCAGGTTTGTATGTGGGATCTGTGCGTGGCAGTGTGGAAGGTGTGCCTTATCAATGTTCTAATGCTGCTCTCCATCAGCAGCTTGGTAATGTTGAAGTTGCACAAAAAGATGAAGATTCATCTGAGCCAATGGATAGCAGTGATTCCATTAGTGATAGTGAAAGAGCACAATCTTAACCATGATTACTCAGAGGTAAGCCCCATTGTGTCTAATAAGTCTTACTCCCAGGAAAGTGTCTTTAGGATTGCAGCCTAAATAGACTTCATAGGATCATGCACATTGAATGCATGTTTTGAATTCAATTCCAGTGTTTTGTCATCATTTTTACATCCAGATAATATTTTTATATGAATATTTTTTGGGTTCTGGAACCAATTGTCTGAGTTTCCATTATTTGCTATGGGAAAATCCGCTTCATGTAACGAATGTTTCATGTAACAAACATGCCTCCAGAACGAATTAAATTTGTTACATGAGGCGCCACTGTAATGGGATTTATTTCTAAGTAGATCTGCCAAAAAGAAAATAAAAAATTGAGTGTTCTCTCTTCAGACACACACACACAAACATATACCCTTCTGCTGAGGGGGAGCAGAAGGAAGGGGGTGTCAGCAGGGGGGAAAGAGAGGAGAAATGCACCAAACCCCCATGGCACTCTCTCCCCCTCAGCCTTCCATGGCACCCCATCATTCCCCCAAGGCAGCCCTCTTCCCCCACCCCAAATGACACCTCCTCTCTCCTGCTTCCCCTCAGCCCCCATAGTTCTCCTCTCTCCTTTCCACTTATCTCCCCTTCTCCCCTTTTATCCTAAAGAAGCTACTTTTAATAGCGATACCCTACAACCAATTCTGAATGGATTTAATTGTGCTAACACCTCTAGAGGTCAAATTAGATTAACTGGCTTAAACATACAGCACATCAGATGTGCTTGAATCAGATGAACACATGCTACTTTGGACATCTGGTCATTCCTACCCTCTCCCCCACTTTCTCTTACATCTACTCTGTTTTCAACAACTTCCACAGTTCAACAAAGAGTCTTAGAACCTTAATGACTGGCTCATTTATTTCATCATAAGCTCTGTGAATTACAGTGAATTACCATATTCACCAATGCACATAATTCATTTAGATAGATTCTCTCTAAAAAGCAGGCCTCCCTCAGTCTTGGAAGACTATGGTATTGTGCTCGGCGCTGCATACGCTGCATGCGAAGCACGAAAGCCTGGGTTGGATTGTTATGGAGGATAGGCTGTTACTCAAGCAGCAAATCCCCCCTCTCCACCCCACTGAACTAGTCCAATGGAAAGGCAGAGCCAATATGATTGGATCCAGCTGGCGTCGCAGAGCTGGGATAAGGACAGGAGCTCACCCTGTGTTGTGGGGGCGATCCAGGTCTCGAATTCTCTCTAACAGGCTATAAAAAAGAGGAAGGAAAAGGTAACTCCCCCATCTCTTATTCTAAAAAAGTAGGGGCACAATCCAAAGCATCCATTTGGCTACCATAAGTCCCTTGCACTGGCTGAAGAGTGAAGCACTTTCACACCACTTGTCGGGGAGATAGGCCTGGGCACTGACATGCACTGGCCTCCCTGTGCCACTGCAGATGCTAGGCGGAATGAGTATGCATTGGCTGAGCTCTGCCAGCCAGGGATTGGGGCATAAGGAGGATAGGAAGGAGATAGAAGGGAGGTGTGCTGGGGCAAGACAGTGGGCACTGAGCATTCATAGGCATGGGTGGGTGGGTGGTGGATCTGGCAGTTATGCCAGATCTTAGCCCCCTGTTCGGACCACTTTGGCCAGCCTGCTCTGATTTGTATCGTAGTTTGAGATGGCAGAGACCTGAGAAACCCCATTAAGTTTGCAGCATTAGTTGAGCAAAGAAGGAAAGTTTCCCCTTGCCTCAGGCTGGCATAAGAGTAGTCCAAAACTAGTGATGGATGAAGCACAGGCACAGCAGCCTGACTGTTCCAGAGCAAGTGCTGCCCAGCTTATAGTGTGATCAGCTGCTGTATAGTATGATCAGCTGCTGCCCAGCTTATAGTGTGATCAGCCTGTGATCAGCCTGATATAGGCTGTATCAGTATATAGGCAGCCTGATATTGGCTGTATCAATATAGGAATATTGGTTGATGACAGAAATAGACTAGTATTTTGTGTACCCACTTCTATATTTGCCCCACTAGAAAATTCCTGCCTTGGTTAAAACGTATGTGGGGGCATTGTATATAGTGGCTGTTGCAAGTATAGACGCAAAAGACGCAACAATGTTTACCTATGAGAAGCAATAAATCACTAAAGTATTCATCAAGCATCCGGTTTCCACTAATAATCACAACCAGTTTTGTTGTAATGACTGAGAAAAAAATCTGACAACCGCATACAAAAGATTAGGATAGTTATGATGTGCATCTTATGAATAGCTTTCTTGTGCTTAATCATTTGTTGCACAGACTAAAGTATTTTTGTTAGACACAAATGCCATCATATTATCTCAAATTGTCTAATCAACACACTTTTAGGCTTGGGAAGCTGTCTGCCAACTGTCTTTGTATTTGAGCTTTGCCGTCGGTTTTAGCCAACAGCTCCGAAATTAGTATTCCAAAAGTGAAACTTCTCTTCTAAGCTGGTAGAATGGGGACAAAGTTAGGCTGATTAGAGGTATTATAGTTTTCTAGAAGTTTCTATTATTCCCTGAGAATATGAAAGAAGAAAGTAACAAAAGGCCACCACATATATATCTATCTATAAGAATCTATACAGGCGGACATTAAAAATAAACATAAGCCCAGCTATTTCACCAGGATTATCAGCTTTCCGCAATGCCTCAACATTATTAATTCCTTCAAATCCCAGAATCTTTTATTTGCTCACTGCATTTAGAATATAAAGGGTCTTTGATTATTCACATTTAATTCCTCACACAGGTTTACATACTACTGTCCAAAAAGGAAGCTTCAATCCTACCAACAGCTTTCCACTGTTCAAGTTTAACTTGGCATCCATCAGTGTTGAAAGACTATGGTATTGTGCTCGATGCTGTATGCGAAGCAGGAAGGCCTGGGTAGATTAACATGGAGGATAGGCTGTTACCCAAGCAGCCCTCTCCATGCCACTGAAATAGTCTAATGGAAGGGCAGAGCTGATACAATTGGTTCCAGCTGCGTCGCAGAGCTGAGCTAAGAACCGGAGCTCACCCTGTCTTGTGGGGACCCGGATCTCAAACCCTGGCCTTGATATGACACAAAGAATTACCAGAGTCCTCCAGCTCAGAGATTGCTGCATTACTCCAAACTCTGACTTCATATGGAATGCTTACATTCACGTGCAAAGCCTAGAGTAGGGGTGTCTAACCCAAGACCCACAGCTGGCTGCATCCCTCAGGCTCTTCCAGCTGCTCACAGTTGCTGAACTGTGATAATGTGTCAATGCTGGGCTCTCCCAAATCAAGATATAATCAAGATTTGTATATTTTCTTTTCTGTTATTTACAGCTAATGTGTTACTAAAGCTGCAACGCACTTTCCTGGGAGTAAAACCTATTGAAGACAATGGGGCTTACTTCTGAGTAGACAGGGTTAGGATTTTGCTCTAAGTAAAAGCACTTGTTAGTTACCATCAGACCTCACTTCCTACTTAATTACATCACTACTGTACTTCAGGTGCATAATGTGATAATTTTGTTAATATACCTAATCCTGAATACCACTCTAATGTTAATGCTTACAGGTTGCTCTTACAAACGTTCATACAAATGTATTTTCTTGTTTTTGCACTTTTAGCCAGAGGAGAGAGACAGAGATCAAGAGAAAAAAGTCTTCATATTCTTTTATTTGGATCACTGCTAGGAAAACTGTCTCTGGGAAATTAAGCTTCCTGGAATCTGCACACCAAGTACTATTTTAAAATTCTCTAATGCAATCTAAGTTCTGAATTTCTCTTCATTAAACTCATGCAAAAATCATTCCCTATAATATAGGAGGCCCATAGATCAAGACTACTTATACGAATGTATTCATATTTCATGCTAATTAGTCCCTGTACACGTAATCTCTTTCCCCAGTGTGTCCAGTACATGTGTCTCTGTCCTTGATTGCTCATTAAATTTGCCACAGTTCATTTGAGCACTGTATCACTGTGACTGAATTAGACATTTTAGAATCCAAAGCCTCTTGCTTCCTTCCTCCTGTGTATTTCTTACAAAATCTTTACAAGTAAAGCTCTGGTTCTGCTGTAGAAATAATGCATACAGTCGTCAATATGTTCTCTAAACGTATAAACAAGGTTATCACAAAGGCAGACCAGTGTCCTTAGTGCCTCAATTGTGCATGCAGGTTGTATGCCCTGAATCTGACAAGTTCTGAGGAGTAGCAATCCTTATTCTGTTTAATGGGGACCTCAGAGACCAACCATGTTGAGAAAAGTATAGTGCTCACTGTTATACTCGGGCATCTCTTCAGTGATTGTAAATCCCAAACTTACTTGTTCCCCCTCACCTCTGCCACTACTTAATTTTAACACGGAGAATATTAAACAGAGAGCGTTCCTCAGTTGCTAAGGTAACATTCCCACCTAGCCTAGATCACTCACAAATTAATTCATCGTGAGTATTGGAAGGTGGTCAGGATGAACCAACACTGGGCAAGTGATCTCAAATGCATTAGATGAATTCGTTTAACTGTGTGTTTTTGTTCTAGCCCTCTTTCCCTTCACTCTGCGCTAGACAAACGCAGTCCTGGAGGGATGCTTTTCCTTCAAAGACAGGTCATTATATTCTCAAGATAAGGCACTAACTCCTTACTTCCAAAAACAATGGTCATCGTTGATTATAAAAGCAGTGGTTCTCAACTATGCCACCAGTGGCACTTGTAGGACTGTCTGGCACTGACACCAGGAATGCCACGCAAGCAGCAATAGGAGGTTTGGCTCAGTATGTCGAGCTCCTGCATGTACTTTCTGTGCACTGGAGAAATCCCTTCCGTCCACCCCAAGCCTCTTTCTGATGCTTGTTGCCTTCCAGTCTGGAAGCAACTGACAATGACATCATCAGGAATTACTCCTGGTGCAAGTACTGAAGAAGCAGCAAGCAGCACAAGCACCAATACAAAGGTGCTGCCAGCTTAAAATGGACAAGTCACCCTACAGCTAAAGCAAAGGCTGATATCAAGTGTTTAATAAATTCTGTAAATAAAATGAATTTGTCTTGAGAAGGACTGGATTTTGTTAGCTTTTGACCACCGATTAAATGTTTAACTGACCACTACGATCTGACCACTACATTGGCACACATTATTTTTATTTGTCCTTTTGCAGTATCCTCCAGGTTCTTCTCTACAACCAAATAAGTCAGAACATTATTTTATTGTTTGAATATCTCAGAAGTCTTCTAATATTGCTGGATTTTATAATAAATGACATATCTGATTTGAAAATTTTAAGTTTAATAAATAACAAAAAAGTTTTCCTTAAAATCATACAGAAGATACTCCACATCTTTATAGTATCTTTAAAGCAAAAAAAATCTAGACTAAAAAGTAACTATTTTTGTATCTAGTGTAAACTGAGATGCATTTTGAAGAAGGATAAAACAACACTCCTAAGGTGGTCGTTCACTTAGAAAAACAGGTCCAAGTGCAATTGTCTATCAAACAAAAGATGAACTAGAGCAAGCACAATGTTTACAAGAGTCACCATTGCTGGAAGCAATGGCTTGGTCTGGCGTCACTGGAATGCTGCTCCTCATGGAGACCTTTTGTATAGGGATGAATGAAATGGCTTCTGATGCTCTCTCAATAAAAAGACTCACACACCCTAAAGCAGAAGCAGGTGCTATCGAACAGCTAGTGTTTGCACAGGCGCTTCTCAGACAAAAACTTTATACAAAAGAGAGAACATGTGAGCTGTCCCTGGGAGGCCCACAAAGTGGATCTTTTAAACAATGGCCCAGCTGCAGCAAAGCCACATGTTTTATCACCAACTCAATCTGCAATCTATACCCTTCGGCAACAAAACTAGTTATGAAAACTCAGTAATAATAAAGACTCAACATCTGGGGTCAGTTCTGTTATACAGCAGGGTTTATCATACAATGCTTGGTTGCTGGTTCTCAGAGCCTTTGCACAATTATAACTTCGATATCAATTGGGGGAAAATGTACAGTTGCTGAGGAGGAAATCCCATTACAATCATTGAAGCTGCTTCTAAGCAAGCATGCGTAAGTATATTTTAAAAGCCACTCTTGTATTAACGTTGTTAAATCAGTAATTAAACCGCCACATATTTGAACCTCTTTAACTGCATTAATAGCAGGGCACCCCAAGTGCCTTTCCACTAAAAAAGCAATTAGTAAGTCAGTACAGTAAAACAGCACAATTACATTATCATTTTAAAAAACATTAATGTATTAAATTAAACATTTTCGGGTGGGATCAACAGGTTATCTTTGTATAAGTTACTTTTTTGCATTTTTAATCCTATCTGCATAAAGCAAGATAACAATTTGCAATCAAAACACTGAAATGCCATCTAGATTTTTAAAATATTTCCTTTTAACCCACAAACTATAAAAATTCTATCTTAAAAATTCTAACTGATGAATGAGTAACAATTCTAAAGTCATGAACACAGACAATTTGATAATCTTTCCATTTTTCAAGTAACACGGGTAACCTAGATATTCATCCAATTACATCTGGGGCACCTTACAAGCTTTGCTTCAATCTCCTATTCCCCAGTGAAAAATTAGCCTTCCACTTTTGAAACTGTTATCCATTATCCTCTGCTTGGCATTCACTTATGTAATGAGGATGTGAGGAGGGATTAAGAAAAAAGAGGCGGAAGATACAAAACATGTGCTAACTAGAAGATCAAGAGAGCCACCTGCAGTTTGAAACCCAGAAGACTGCGATAGAGGGTTTTTTCTGTGTTATTCCCATTCATCACCTGTAGCTGACTGCACTTGAAATGAAGCAAGTGCAATGTCCCTGTCATCATTACCCATTTGCAACCTCAGGGCTGTTTTCTCTTGTGGTTATCATTTAAATTCAGAAGGACATAAGTACCAACAAAGGGTAGACTGAGATCAAAGCTTCCATGGTTCATTTCTTAGAAGATCAGGTTGAAGTCATGAACCACAAAAATATGAAAGAAAATGTGGAGAAAACAGAGTGTTACGATTAAGTCAACAATACTTGCATACCATATACTATTTTAACCCATCAAATGGAGCAAGTAGTGACCAGATAATACCAGATAATGGAAAGCAGATATGGAAAATAAAACTTTGAACTTAATCATATAGTGCAATCAACAAGATTAGCTGTAAATTCAGTTTATTCATGGGATTTTATCCCAACTTTCCCACACCAATGTAAATACCTAAGGTGGCTTACAAAGCTTTAGTTCCTCCCCTTCTGATATCCTCACACCAACCCCGTGAGGTAGGTGAGGCTGAGGGTGAGTGACTGGCCCAAAGTCACCAGGGAAGCTTCATGGCTAAGGAGGGATTTGAACCTGAATCTTCCAGGTATCAGTTCCATTCCCTAACCACTACATAATCCTGGAACACTGTGTGTGTGATGTGTGATATATATATACACACACTGTATAAGAGACATCACTGACTGACTCACTGACTCATCAACGCCCAGCCAAAACTGGCAGGCCTAGAAGTGTGAAATTTGGGGTGGGCATTCATTGATGGAGGGGTGCACTTAGAACCGGTTTTTGGAAATTCCATCCAGAAGGAGCAGAAAAGGGGCGTTTTCCTCCCTATACTTTGCACTGAAGAATTGCTGACTGAGCGATGCTCTGCCCCAACCCCCAGACCTAGAAGCATGAAGTTTGGGGAGGGTATTCCTTATGTCACATGAACACGCACCAAGAACCGATGTGGAGAAATTTAACCCTTCAGGGGCTGAAAAGGGGTGCAACGTGTTTTTGTCCTACACTTAACATGGAAGACTGACCAACATCCAGACAATTTGGTGTTTGGTGCCTGGTGCACTGGGGAGATGTTGTTTGGAGGGAAGGTTGCATTGGGGAGGATGCTGCGCATGGGAGACATTGCGCATGGGGGCTTGATGCACATGGTGGGATGTTGCACTGTGGGGGGATGGCATATGGGGGAATTTTACTCCCGCAACATGGGTATGCTTTTCGTGTGTGTGTGTGTGTGTGTGTGTGTGTGTGTGTGTGTGTGTGTGTGTGTAATATTTCAGAACAGAAAAACTGCTAGACTTTTTTAATGTACAGAGTGACGCTATCAGCTAGAATTTGGCTACACTGTTCATTTCTGTCAACATGTTCTTGACAAAAATGGCCTAATGTAATTATTGACCTTCAAAGAAGAGTTTAAATACATCACCTCTTTCAACACAGTACAATATGAAAATGTGACATTTCACAAGGTCGCTTTTTAAAAAAATAAACATTATAGTATGTGAAATAATGATGTTAATTTTCTTGAATTCTTCACAATTAAAATTAATAAGTTCAAAAGTAATTCAGGTCCCACCACACCTCTTCTCCCCACTGCTAAAATTATCTGTTTAATAAACAGACACTTTATCTGTAGAAAGTGTATCAGTTCTGTGAGACTACTTTTAAAAACATTAACACAGCAAGCCTATGCATGTCATGCTACTCAAGGTTCTTCCAGATTTTGGTTGAAATCCAAGGTACTCTGCAAAGTACTGTGAAATCCCATACATAGAATCATAGAATCACAAGAGTTGGAAGGGACCTAGTACGTCATTTAGTCCAACCCCTACCTGTAGCAGGAAATCCTCCTAGAGCATCCCAGACAGATGCTCATCAAGCCTCTGCTTGAAGATCGCCAGAGAGGGATAGTCCATCACCTCCCTTGGCAATCTGTTCCACACCTGAGGGGGTTTGTGTGTTGCGTTTCTCTGCAGTTTCTCAGCTCCCTGCCACATCCCCAAAATATTGTTGCTACTAGTTTATGCAATATTACATCCAGAAATGTACTCCCACTTTGACAGCTACGTGAAAAGGTCCAAAGACTTTCCATTCAATTTCCCATTTCAAGACAAATCAAACACAAAGCTGAAGGGCAGGCATTTCACAAAGACAGCTGTTAAACAAGCAACGAAATCAATAGAATGTAAGAGTGTTCAACTCTGCACCTCAGGTTATGTAAACCATGTAACATGTTCTTGCGTACTAATAGGCTTCACCTAAATACACTTGCACAAACCATTTTTCTGTTACTTTATATTACACACCACACACACCCCAATAACATTAAAAAGTAAATTATGCAAATGATACTGGCATTGACACAAGTTCCTACTATCCCGCACCATTTCAACATACAAGAGCAAACTTAACATATATTTCCCCTTCAAGATCATCTTGAAAGTCCAGCATTCATTTGGATGCCAAGCACAGTTTAACTTCATAAAGAAAACTACACAAGCTTGCATCCCTAGGGTAGGGGGGGGTGGAAGAAGAAAGATTTCCACCTCACTATATGTAAAGATGGAAAATCTATCAGAGCATTTGCCTGAACTGGGTTTCAGACTTTTCAAGAGGCAACATTACAACTAATGGTACCTATCAATCATCACCTTGACTTCACAAAGACTACAAATGCACCTTCAGAATAACCAAGCTGCTAACGGAAGTTTGCAAACATGCTACTTGCCTTTGGGGTAGAAGTCAAGCCTTTTGACATAATTTACTTCCCCTTTTCTGTTCACCAGGCTATAAATGTACCTCTACATTTGTGGAGTAAAAACTTCAAATAAGTCACCTGAAAGCAACATAAAACTCTGCCAGATGTAGTGACAGAACAACTGATTTCCTTTAAGAGACACAATTCTTGAGGATGTAGCCAAGTCATACAGTTGTGTACGGACAAGAAATACACATTTAAGAATGACCACGAAATCGGGCACTGACCACTCCAAAGTAGTTTTGTGTGGATATGTCAATAAATAGGCATAAAAACTCAAAATTAAGCCTGTAGATAAATACAACACCAAGATGTTTTTCTCTCTTAAAGTTATTTTTTTCAGTCAATGTGTGGTCATTTTAAAGTGAGTAAATAAGAGTAAACATGTAGCATATTCCAAATTAGTGTGGTCAACAAAAGGTTACAAAAACAATAAAATGCAGGTAGATGCACCAAGTGAGATCCTTGAGGGTTACCTGGTGCTACAGGTATTGATAGCTACAGCCTGAACTTTGTCAGCCAACATATACAGCGCATCTGCTGTAATCAACCCTGTAACAGTGATCATTTGGGACAGTACTTTCACCTTTCGCTGCCGTTTCACAAACTAAAACTGGCCTTCTTTGTTGCCAACCATTTATTAAATCAGCTTGTGCTCAACTTCTTGACATTCTTAAAAATTTAAAACAATTTTTAATTTTAGTTTAGCCAATGTGTTTATTACTTTTAGGGTGGTGGGCTGTTTTAAATTTTTTTATGTTTTTAAATGTATGTTAGCCATCATTCTCATGCAGCATTTTCTTTTATTTCTTCTCGGTGACCTTGTATTCAAGGCTAGCAAGTCAGCAATTTTCAACAACTTTGAAAATGTAGGGTGCTTCCCTGAGGCACCTGGTGGGTCACAGGAGATACAGGAAGCTGGACTACATGGGTCTTTGGCCTGACCCAGCAGGGCTGGGTATAGGTGTGAGTGAATGTGATTTAGGCAACCTTAAAATGCCAAATACAGGGGAGGGCACCTGGATGTAGGTGTCTTGTCTGCTCCCTGAGGCACCTGAGGGGGGGCTGCTTTGAGATATAGGAAGCTGCACTAGAAGGGTCTTTGGCCTGTTCTCATTGAGGATCTTTGCATGTTCTTAACACTGGTGTGATCCAGATGGTCCACACATGTGCCAAGGGACTTTGGGGAGAGTCTGGACAATTTGATAGATTTACATCAAGCAGCATGGTGTGCCTGTCAGTGGTAAAAACTGATGGTGTGCCTTGACAATTTTAGAACCATATCACTGTGCAACAGGAATAAAGTCAACATTCACTGAATTAATCCTTCATTACACAATTAACAGATAAGACCTTCCAAATTTAGGTGTATCTCCCATTTGAATTCAGTAAGTATGAAAATGAATTTTGAATAATGCAAGAGCGTAGCAAGGAGGAAAACCAAAACATGAAGAAAACACCTACGGAAACACCAGCAGGAACGAGGCCTAAACTAGAGTTTGAAATGTTACTTTTATATTCAGTAGTGATCTCTAAAGTAAATGTGACAGAAAATGATATTCTGCAATTGACCTGACAGTTACATACCTTAGCCAAACAGAGGAATGCACGTTGAACATACCCCAGGAGCATAATTACTAGGCTGCTGTGCTATTTACACAAAAATATGCCTTCTGTCCAAAGGCTAGAATAAGAAAATTTGAAATTGTTGCACTTCGTATCTTGCAATATACTCAGGAAAGCTCATTAAAATCTATTTCTGGTGTCTGATTACCAACTGCAAAAACCCAGTTTGAACCTAGAGGTACAACCTTTAAGGTCTCAGACTGGGAAATAAAGGCCTCATTCCAATCTTGTTACTTGATGGGCACCCATAGCAGGCTACAGCTCTAGATGCCGGTGTTAACTATTATGTCATGGAAATAAGTCTTACTTGCCCCTTCTTCTAACTTTCACAGCTCTCCATGGCTACCCCATTATTGTTCTATTCTTACAGTTAGCAATATTCTTGTCTGGGAATTTAACACTTTCAGCTGCTCAAAGGTCCGCCAAACAACTGTTCTCTTCCTTGCTTCCTTTTATGTCTAAGATTCTCTTACCAAAGACAACATCCTCTTTCATTCTTTCATCAAGTGACTCCTCAAATCCAGTGTCTTTGTGAGGCTGCTGGCTGAGAGGCTGGGCTAGTTGGAGGCTGGATAAAATCACTGGAGAGCCAGATTTGGCCCTTGGGCCCAGGTTTGGAGATCCCCACTATAAATTTTATAGGGTGGCAGATTTGTGAAAATCCTGTGGCTCCCCCCTTTTTCATGGTTTCGCAGGACGCGATGGCACAACAGAAATCATTGTTGCTTAGTCTAAGCCAAAAAAAACTAGTAATTTAAGATGTTAACATCTTCCCTTCTATAATCTTTCCAGCTGAAAATATTTAGATCAGTAATTCCCTATGTCAGGAATTTATTGGGGAATCCTATAGTGGCTCAGTTTCCCCATGTTCCATGGGAAACATCCCATGTCACATCCATCATGGATTGGATAACTCAAATCCACAACAACTAGACCCCATCACCATATGGGACAAATGCTCAAGAAGCTGCCATTATGTGTGTTCAATATTTAAAGCACAATTCCCATCAACAGTTCATATATAGACTGACAGTTTATTCAAGGAATAAACCTTCATAATAATTACCCTTCATATGTGTGGCAAAGGCGAGCGCCAGCTTCGCAAACAGATCAGGATTTTCAAATTTGTCCTCCTTTGCCTTAAGCCAAAAACAATGTTCTGATATTTCCTGTGGCTCAATCTGAAATTTAAATGAAGATCAATTAGGTCATGTTAATTCTAGCTGGCTCTTCTGAATTGAAGTCTGTGCACTGGATCTATGTTTGTATGCTATAATTTCATGTTCAAAAAAAAATGAAGATCTATTCCACTGCACTTCGAGGGTCAAGTTCAATAAGATAATAATAAATGGTGTTTATACACTGGAATTGTTACTCTGACAGGATTACCTGCACTGTATTATGCATTTCCTGTTTCCTACTGCTCAGCTACCAGAGTAGAATAAAGAGTAATAACTCTATTCATTTCTGAGAACCTAATCTACAGCGTGAAGGTCAGGACAATAAACATATTCATGTAAATATCTACAAACACATGTTCTTGGCAATAACCAAAGGAAAAAAAAATATGGTGACATTGAGAAAACATGTGCGTTTATTGTTCCAAGCTATCATCCCCAGCAGATAAAAAAAAGTTATTAAAAGCAAACACATGAGCAGACCTCTTACTAAATATACACTCATGTCTTTCTTAACTGAAGGCTCAGCATTCGCAAATTTGACTCAACACTGATCCCAAGCCAGAGAGGATCTCCCAGATGCAAGTGGAATCCCCTTCTAGCCACAGGGATGTCACAAGCAGAACCTCACCTCAGAAAACCTCCCATAATTTCTGAAAGGCACTTCTGGTTTTCTGCCCACAACCCACATATTTTCACAGTCTAGTTCAGTATCCACATGGGGTCCTGGAACAGACCCTCTGTGGATACCAAGGACCCACTGTGCTACTGCAGTCAGCCTATGGTAGTTGATTCCTTGAATGGGGAATTATAATTTTTAATATTTTCTTTTAAAGGAGATTGTTGGAACTGTATAATTCTTTTGAAAGACTAAAATTATCCAAAAACTGGAAATCCATATGCATGGACACCATTCTCTATGTCCATCCCAATTCCAAGCATTGTCAGGTCTCCAATAATATTCAAGACTGAATACACAAAACGAACTTCTACCAAGTCAGTCCACTCATCAGTCTCAATATTGTATATTGCATGGTAATCTCAGTGTTGTATATACTGTTTTTCAGCAGTTCTACAAGATTTTAGGTCTAGGTAGATACCGTTCTGAATTCTACCTGGAGGATTAAACTCAATCCAGAGATAAAGAATGGGACCTTCTAAGTCAGTTGACTACCAGTGAGCTGCTATCTCACCCCCAAGATTACCTTTCTCCTTGCAACAGAAGTCTAATGTATGACCAACTTGACACTCAAAAGAACATTAAATTCCAGCATTTCATATTCAAAACAAAAATCCCCAAGATTCCTAAAATCTCTAAAATTCCCTCTTAAGAGGAAAAATGTTTCCAACTTAACATTTTCATACCTTTGACCAATTGATCCTCTTCATAGACACTTCTGGGGTATATTTTTTCTTGTGCTTCATCCCAAAAGGCAGTGCTGGAGCACCTCCGAAAGGAGGAGGGATGCCACCAGGAGGAGGAGGAGGTGGAGGAGGACCTCCGAACAAAGGAGGTGGAGGTGGTGGAGGTGGCGCTCCAGGTAAAGGAGGTGGTGGTGGTAGGGGAGGTGGTGGACAGACTACACCACCTGGAAGAGGAGGTGGTGGAGGCGGTGGAGGTGCTGGGGGTGGGGGTGGACCCCCTGTTGGAGGTAGGCCACTTGTAGGTGCAGGAGTCTGCAAGGGAAAAAAATAGGGATGAATTAAGATGTTATCAATACTAACACTGCAGATAAAGGTGGGACATCAGTATATACTAATTTTGTATACCCTGATTTGATTCACCACCACAAATGTCCACTGCCTTGTAACAAGGGAAAAAGAATTTCTCCTGTCTTTTCTTGTTTTCTTTTTTAATAAAAAGCACCTTAATCCAATTTCCTACCTGTTGAATAATTTCTTACACTGTTAAAATATAATTTTCATTACACTAGATTTCATTATTCACCCCACGCAGTGGCTGAATACATCTATACCAATGCATTTTGGGGTGGCAATAGAGGAGCAAGAAACCAGGAAATGGGTCTTTAAAGCTATATTTCCTCTGATTTCGTACCTACTGGTTTTTTTTAATATACTGAAAATTCCAGAATGGAACTCCAGTGGATACTGAGGCATGAACTATATCGAGAAATCTCTCATTTACATGACAGATCTGAGATCATATTCTGGGTGTCTCCTCAGGTCACCCAAGTAAGCAAGGTCAACCAACTGTAATCTATTGCATATCACTGAAGGACTTCACCAAGATGAAACGATATAATGAAAGAGAATAGTCTTATACCATGGGAAAAATAAGTATGAGTCAAATTTTCAAGTAAGTATGAGTCATTTAACAGAAATGTGTTATATTTTTGGCACTGCACTACTGTGAGAATCTGAAAGCTCCATATGTAACTTCTGTAAGAGTTTCTTCGCATTAAAATAGATCAAGAGAATTAATGAAGTGACATTTGAAAACAAGAAGAAAAGGCCCATTAACAAAATACATTCCAGGGGTTTAAGATATTTTTATCTGTGTGATATTCATAGAACTGTTAAAAAAGAAACCAATTGGCTGAATCCAAATTATCGTTGTAAGGTTGCCATACTTAAATATTCACTACTTCACAAAATCCATCTTCCGAATGATGTTAACTGTTCAGGCTGGGAAATTAGGATGAAGATCTGGCTCTTGGCTGTGATTCTTAATAAGGTTCACTTCTGCTGGCTAGATAACACTGGGGAAGTTCATTATACCTATATAAACTATCAACAGAACATACGAAGACTTGAGGCCACCCAGCATGCCTGCATATTACAATAAACAGTGGCACAAATAGCATAAAAAGCCTTAAATTGGAGATCTATTCCTCAGCATAATTTTTCTCAAACTTTAGAGTTACAAGGGAACTTTCACTGATCAACAAATGGCTAAACTTTTAAAACTGAAAAGAAAAAAAGGCACTAGAGCAGGGCTCTCAAAATAGTCTGACAGTTCGTATCACCTTTCTGATATTTTGTCAGAGGGCAGAGGGGAAAAAATGGATTTACATCTCAAATTTGAATAAATTTACATAAATGAATATTTTAGTGATGGAACTTGTGAATGAATGAATGAAAATCAGTTCATAAACACTTTCATTCAGAGAGAGAGGAGGTGTAAGCAGCCTCCCCAGCCCTCAAAATACCTTCCCAAGGTGCAGAAACAGAGCTCCCTTCACCTCTGGAGAATTATAGGGCTAGATGAAGGCTCACAAAGGGCTGCATCTGGCCCCAGGGCTGGGGTTAGGAGACCCCTGGTACAAGAGAAAGACTGTTCTTTGCAATGCTCTTTAAGAAAACCGAAGTTGGTCTATATCATTACTGCTCTGTACTATACAGCACCCCATTGGCACTGAATAAATGTTAAAACTAGCAGTTGATAATTCTATTCCTTGGGAATCATCAAAAAGGATGTGTGTGCAACAACATAACCGCCAAATCTCCCCATAATCACCACCGTCTTAAGTTGAAAATGCCAAAAACATTTGGGAAAGAAGCTTCACTAACAGTCTTTTGCTACCACTAAATCAATAGCAATTGTTCATTTACAGCTAGCACTCTACGCTTACTTAAGGATCAATTACAGTAAGCTTTCTAACAAACAAGCAAATTAAAAGAATTTACAACAAATTGAACATGCTTACAAAACCAAATATAGTTTAGGCAGATGGTTACAGAAGATCTTCGGAAAGAAAAGGCTTGTCTTGTGCTACATTCTCTGTAAAGATCTGAGCATTTTAGTGGAATGACCACTTTTTTTGTGGCAGAGATGTGGCTGTGTTTACTGAGTGGCTAGAAGAAGCCATAAGGACTGTGGGTGGTGCAAGCGGTTAAGACACTGTGCCTGTTAACCTGCAGGCCAGGGTTCGAGACCCGGGTCGGCCCCACAAGACAGGGTGAGCTCCTGTCCTTAGCCCAGCTCTGCGACGCAGCTGGATCCAATCGTATTGGCTCTGCCTTTCCATTGGGCTAATTCAGTGGTGTGGAGAGGGGGGATTTGCTGCTTGGGTAACAGCCTATTCTCCATAACAATCCAACCCAGGCTTTCGTGCTCCGTATGCAGCATATGCAGCGCGAAGCACGATAACATAGTCTTTCAAGACTGACGGAGGCCTGCTTGCAGCAAGCAAGAAGGGCAATGTATTTTTTCCCCACTAGCATACAAGGCTAAAAAAGAGCCATCATGATCAATGGACTGACTGCCAGGAAAGTACTGTGACCACATATCCTCCTTTCCCAGGACAGGTCCTCATTTTTAGCCTTGTCTCCTGGTGGGGAAAAAAATACATTGCCCTTCTATTCTTTGTTTGCTGGCAGCATTGAGCCATCATGGTCAACGGTCTGACTCCCAGGAAAGTACTGAGTGACTATATGTTCTCTTTTCCCAGGACATGTCCTCTTTTCACTCTTGTGTCCTGGGAAAAAATCTTTACGTTTATCGGTAACCTATGATGTCTCAGTAAATGTTATTTTATTGGTATCTATTTTTATGGTATTTTGAAATGTACCAGTAGCTGCTGCATTTCCCACTCTCGGCCTATACGCAGGTCAGTAAGTTTTCCCAGTTTTTTGTGGTAAAATTAGGTGCCTCGGCTTATATGCGGGTTGGCTTATACACAAGTATATATGGTATATGCTTTCATTTAAATAGCTACACTTGGCCATAATTTTCACATTTAAATAATCCCAACCTATCATTTGCACTTGGGAGGGAAAAAAAGAAGCCTACAGCTTGGTGTGCAATGACCAGCCTGAGAAAGACTTCCATTCATCCAGTAGAAAAAAACCAGTCAGTATCATGTCAAGAGGAGAAGCAACATTTCTTCTATCACTCATCCCAAGGGCAGTGCTAGCAATTTTCCCTTCATCCCAATAAAATTCCCTCATTACCCCCTAAAGTATAACTCCTTCTGACAAGGTATAAAATCCATCTTGTTACATTACCTGGGATCTCAGCTGCTGGATCTCAGTTTCTAGCTCTTTGATTTTCTCCTCTCGTTTCTGAAGCTCAGCTTGTGCCTCCTGTCGAGCTGTGAACTCTTCATCAAACTGCAATGATCACCAACATAGAAACACTCATCTGTCTTTGTCCAAACTTAACACTGCAACTTTCACAATCTTATATAGACTGAGGAAACTAATAGAAGCTTCCTTGGTTCTGAGACCTGTAAAATATCTCCCCTCTAATTTTTTTCCAGGTTCTGAGCATTCACAGCAATAACAATGTAGGGGGATAATTAACCACACACTCTTGCCAACTTGAAGGTGCAAAAGACTCACCACACATTAGTTGTTCTGATGAGGATTCACAGAAACTTGATGTTTGAAATTTTAAACACAAATACCTCCTTGTTACATTTTGGCCTGACACATTCTACTGAGTTTAGGGCAGTTTAGACGGGCCCGTTATTGATCTGTAAGACCATATTGGTGTCTGTAGCCATTCAGTAGGCAAGAAGTAGAACCAGTGACATCCCGTAGGGCAGGTCAGGTCCCTGCGCGCCACTGCCTGATGGGGTGCCAAAATGCCTCTGCCCCTCACGCCCCCGTGCAACACCAATGCCCACCTGTCCACTGCACTCTCCACTGCTACCTGCCCTATCCAAGATCTGGAAAGGGGGCAGGGGAGCCTCAGCGGCACCCACTCAGGTCTGGAGGATGGGAGGCAGCAGGGGGCCCTGAAATGGGGGCTGTCAGCAGGGGGGTGAGCCCCAGGTACCAAGTGGGCTAAGGACACCACTGGATAAAGCTACACTCTTGGAGGCTCACTCAGGACGAAATTCAGATCCCTGAAGTTGGTAGTAGCCTCTGCATATTCTAAGAGCCCCTCTCTTCTAAGAGAGTGACTTCACAGGGTCAACACCCTTCCCCCAACTTGCATCAGGCAGCTTGTGTTGTACAATTTTCTCCCCCTCCCTTGTCAGTGTGTATATAACAACTAGCAAGAGTCTGATAATTTCAGGAAAATCTGCCACAAGCTTTAATGTCCTGTGCATATCTATCTTCAATCAGTAGGTGGTTCTGCACATAGGTGGTGTTTGCAGGCATACTGTGCACACTGCTCATACAGTACTTTGTTGTGGTAGTTTAAAGTGAAAAGTAAAGATCAAACATACTTGGATTTAGAACACTCCTATAAAATATTCTTTCTACAATGTGCAAAATCTACACGCATCATAGTTCAAGGCTGCTTTCCTAGTTTTTTGTTATTATGTTGCAACAACAGAACATTCTACCTTCCAATTTAAAAAAGCAGATATTTCATTTCTATAAATAGTTTTTTTCTACAGGCTACGTAGCCTTCAGAGGTGATGTACCGCCACTCAGTTTTATAGAACTTGATCACTACAACACCCACAGGAATATTAGAATGCTTGTAATGAGAATGGCATTTCCAGTGTGGTTCTGCAGTTGCACCAATACTATGAAATCCTGAAGCATTAAGGAACATATTCATAAGAATCCCCAATCAAGGCCATATTCTTAGCCTGGTTTCCATAGGCTTAAGCAATGTTAATGACAGATGGTAAACATGTACTTTTTTAGCAATAGTAATGATTGAAAACTCATTGCCACCATGCTCATTTATCCAGGAGGACTGATGCAAGTTCAACCTTGTTGTACATGGATTTTTTTTTTAATACAAGGATTTGACTTGACACAAATCGCCACTGCAAATGAGAAGGAACATTACAATCCCTGGAGAAGGGGAAAAATGCATCCATTTAAAATTTGGAGGTGAGAGAAGAGCAGGTGGTAGCAAGTGAGAATGGCACCTTATATATGATTATCTAAACCTTACATATGGTTTCCAAGTAACCTTCGGGAATAGGATCCAGAATACAGGTGTCCCTCATTATTCACTAGGGTTCCAGAACTTCCCATGGATTAAAAAAAGCCACGTATAAAGAAAACAATGGAAAAATTGGTTTAAAAACCCACTTCCAAGTTTCATGGTCCTCTTTTACACCTAATAGAATGAGGTAGTGCCTCAATATCTGCAGGGGTTTGATTCTAGGACTGAAGAATGGAAGGATTGCTTGCATGACTACCTATCTGCAGCAGTAGAAAAGCAGTTTTAAAATTGCTTTGCAGCAGCCATTCTATTGAGTCAAACCTGTGTATAAAAATCCATGTAAAACAAGGTTGGACCTGTATAACCTCGGTGGATACAGGGTCATACATCCGCTAAACTCCTTCTCTTTCTCCTGGGTGGGCAATATGGGAGAGGTTGCATACAGCAAAGGTACAAAGAAGGCAATGAATGGCTGAAGCCTGTACCTTTCTATCTGGCTTTGAAAGACTAGAAATAGTTGATTACTTTGTATGCCTTTTTCAAATATAAATTGGCTAAAAAACCAAGAACTCTGAACTAATGTAAGGAGTTGCCTGAATGGGCAGAAGACATACAGCTTCACCTCAAATACATAGGATAGAATCCACACTGGGATGAATTTAGATAGAAAAGTCCAGGTTACCCCACTCTCCCCACCAAAATTCGCACTAATTAACTTGTGTTTTTTCTTCATTAATGATAAAAAAAATTACATTTCCATATTAGACATGACCCATCAATATTGGTCCTTTAAATAAAGACATCTGCAATTAAAACAAGCAGCAATTATTAATAGAAGCAATGAATCAACAACACAGTCTTCATGGTTTAAAATGGGCTTGTGCCTACCTTTTTGGAAAATTCTGTTGCTTTTTGTTCACTTTCTTCTACTTTTGCTTTGTCTACACAGCTATCTAAAAAGATTCATTTCACAAGAATCAACACTTACTCCAATTGAAAAGACAGGTGAGTCAGATTCATTATAAAGTCACAAAAACATATCAAATCACAGTTTAAAATTAAATAATATTTGAAAAAGATAGAAAACTACAGTGAATTAAAGTTCACTAAAGCAGAATGCAGACAGAATCTTGGCATGCTTGTGGAGCATTGCCTTCATATAATGAAACAGAAGACAAAAGGGCTAACAAAAAGGTCTCTGCCAAGTAAGGATTTCACTTATAAATAACACAGGGCACAATCTGTGCTGGTCTAATGACCATAATAAAGGTATACTACTACTACAGGGCACAATCCAACCCAAGCCCACATGTTTCAGTTCCACATATCAACAGATGAGTCACACTTTCTTACCGTCATTATCAACCGGACTTGTGAGGTTGCAGTTAATACCACATTCTTAAAATAATTAAAAAGCACAGCTCTGAACAATAAAAAATGTTTGATAATTACTAATCTTAAGAGATATGTAATGCTAAGACTCACATACCTACTAGGTGAGAAAAATCTACATCTAATCGTCCTCTATGTTTGAAGTCAGGATCCATACCACTACAGTGCAATACTATCTGTGAAACACATTCTTCTATTATCTTGTAATACTGAGGGCTGGTGGGGGGAAAAGACCATACAGTGATTTCAATTAAACAATTAAAATTCTCCACTGAACATTTCTTTTATTCAATTTATTTAAAGGATTTTTACCATGCCTTTCTCTACCAAGGCGGCTACAACATTTTAAAAAACATCATAATAAACAACAAGATAACACATATGAGGAAAGGAAACATGCAATCTATTTCTAAATGAACATGAGAAAATCAATTTTCAGTTAAGTGACACTTAAATTATTTAATTTTCAATAAAGATATGATTCAGTCCATGTGCAAAACTACTCTTCACAGAGAATTCAACTTTTAAAAAATATTTACAACTCCACACTTGCCACACTACTATCAATAACTGATATTAATTTCTCTAATTTTTTTCTGTCTGTACTTGTTAATTTTTGGTGTTTTAAAATAAAATTATATTTTTAAAAATAAAACCTAGTCAATAATCAAAAAATGCTACTGCTGACTCACCGAACATAATAATCATTCCTGATGAGTAGGAAATGTTGTAATATAGATAAGAAATAGTTTTCAGATGCTGTTTCTTTCAGCATATTATATAAAAGTTGGTAGACCTCATTCACATCAGTTCAAAAGATTGTTAAGGAAATATCAGAACAAAGAAGTAGAGAAACATTAGATAGCTTAACTTAGAAAATCAGGACCCAAAAAAATTTTAAATCTCAATGGGCAGAGACAAGTTTCACTCTCTGATTTCAAAAGAAGCATTCAAAAAGAATTCTGCTATTTAATTCATGGGATTTTTTTACTTCTTACAACCTAAATGGATGTGCTACCTGATACAAATACAACTAACAGCATCTTTAACCAAGTCTTAAACTGATCACTAGAAACCTCTCTATGAAATCAAATCAGATGGATATTTTCCCCATCTCTATTTGCATAGAGAACAGAAGCATCTCAACCAGACATTTTATTGGGTTCCTTCCAAATCCAATATCTTTTGTGTAAAGATTTTAGTGTCTCTGATTATTTAAAAGGATTAGAAACAAAAATTTAATGCAATGCAAGCAATACAAGTGTTATAAAGTGTAACAATTCCATATCCACTGTCAATTGTCTTAACTATTTAATCAAATAATATTTGTGCCAGGCAACAAAATCTCACATTTGCATCACAAACTGAAAAAACACAATAAATTAAGTATTTTTATTAGCAAGGGAATAATAGTAAATGCTTTCCAAGCTATTCTAAATTGAAGTTCTAGACCAAATCGTGTTTATTTATTCCTCATCCGTAAAAGCCATAAACTCCATAACGAATTTTTTTAAGAAAACCAACAGAGTTTACAAAGTGTTTCATTTCTACATTTATTATAATTCTACTGAATGTACCAGCTGCTGCAGGAGTAAAATACCCCAAGTACACCACCCCCATTGAGCAACATACCCCATTGCACAACACCTTCCCATGCGCATCAAGCCCCATGCGCATTACCTTCCCATGCACACAAACCCCATGCGCACTAAAACCCCTCCCATGTGCACCATCCTCCCATGCACACCAGTGCCAAAGAATATCAACCCCCATGCGCAACACTCCCCCCAATGTGCACCATCTCCCCCAGTGCAACATCTCCCCAGCTGGATGTGCATCCTCCCTTGCTGTGCATCAGCTGGATGTTGATCAGTTAGTCTTCAATGTTAAGTAAAACACTTTGCACCCCTTTTCAGCCCCTTAAGGGTTGAGTTTCTCAACACTGGTTCTTGGTGTGTGTTGATGTAACAGAAGGAACACCTTCCCCAAATTTCATGCTTCTAGGTCTGGGGGTTGGGGCTGTCCCTCAGTCAGGGATTCTTCAATGGAAAGTATAGTGAAGAAAATGCATTGCACCCCATTTCACCCCTTCTGGTTGGAATTTCCAAAAACCAGTTCTTAGTGCACCCCTCAGTCATGGAAGGAACACCCTCCCCAAATTTCAAGCTTCTAGGTCCAGAGGTTTTGGTTGGGTGTTGGTGAGTGAGTCAGTGAGTGAGTGATTTTTCAATTTTATGTATACAAAAAGTGACAATGAACAAGATGTGGGAAAATCAATCATGTTTGCCACCTTAAAAAGCAAACAAAAATTAAACAAGAAAGCCTAGATACATGGAGAGATGGGAACCATATCCATTCTGCATCACTACTGACAAAAGTACTGACACCAAATGCCTGAGCTAGTGAAGTGTGATAGCACATTATCTGGAGGACTTAAAAATTTGCAGTTTCTTTTTTAAGATAGAAGATAAGTGTGGCTATGAGTAATTGCTGAAGGAGAAGGAAATGGACCCAGAAGCAAGGAAGTTCAGAATCACCACCTATTTTGTCTATTGGGCAACGGAACTCAGGTAAGAAAGATTTAAGGAGGGTGCTCTGTTCAGGATAAGGAAGGGCTATAAGATGACAACTAAGGAGCAGGACATCTAAAGGAAGAAGATGGCATCGATAAAGAAAGAAGCTGTAAAAACAGCAGGTAATAAGGATATTAACGTAAGAAAGCAAGGAGAAGGAGGACAGGGACAAAACTGAAAGAAGTCTGTGCACTCTTTGCAGGTAGGAAATGGGCAGGCAAGAGTTGTCTCGAGAGCCTCAGGACCTTAGATGCCCTAAGGGGCCAAGAGGACACAGGATTTACTAGGTCTAAAGTCTAGACCGGTGATTAGAAAACATTTTTCCTATTTCATGGTACAAGGAGAAGATGCTTAAAATTGTTTGCTTTGACAATTGACAAGATACACAGTACAAATCCGCCCCCCCCATGGACCTACATATGATCTGCTCCCAAACAACCACGATACATGTAGACATTTGCAGTACAAAAATGTGTTGCAAAAAGTGTTTGAAGATAGCTGGTCTATACCCCAGATAATGCTCTGTTTTAAGACCTAATATTCCATTTATTCTCAGCGTGGATACAACTAGATTTGTTGTCTGGAAAAAACTAAATTTGTTGTCTAAGTTTTCCAACTGTTCCATTAGTTATTTATCAAAAGCTTCTGCATCTTCTTTAATGCTCCAGCTTAACTCTAATAGCTCCTAAATCCTTCTACAAGTTTTCTAATCAACTTAACCTGCTTTGAAAACCATTCCGTTTCTTGGAAACATTCATTTTCAAGGAAAAACTGTCATCTTTAAAAAGGATATTCCATTTCTACTTTGATGTCATTGAGGCGATGGGCCAACTCAATTAAGTCTTCTTCTTTGTTTTCATCAAATACCTTCAACTGAATATCAAGCTCTTCATTCTCCTTCTCTTTTAGATCCTAATAATCCATGAAATAAATGTTAAGTGAGAAACACTTCAGTTAATGTATTTCCATTTCTTCTATAGTACAATCATACACAGAAATTTCAAGATAATATAGATATTAAAGCCAAATCATGATGTTTCTGTACTTAGTGAGCTGGGTACTAAGTTTAGTTAATTACTATGTCCAACTGGTAAATTAAAATACGACCCCATATGTATATGACTAAATCACAAAATCACCACAAAATAGACTTGATTTCTGATATCTATGTATGATAAACCATCACTTTGCTAACAGAATGATAAAAATTACTATCCTTTCCTAATTTTTGTTCTATATAGAAATAGAATACATTTATGAATACACTCTATACAGATCAAAATAAGTATCTAATTAAACAGTTGAGAAGCATTTTAAGACTCATGCATTTATGAAAGACTACAGTTCATAACAATATGAGCTACGTTTAGATAAATCATGTTGATATATTCAAGCACAACAGTCCCAAGTATGGCGTATTGAGAATTCTGTTTTAATTGCTGTTTCTGCTCTGTTTCCACAAGGCTAATTATTACTTTAAGAGGCATACTCCTTAATTAGGACTGGTTTTGCACATGCATCTTCCATCAAAAATCAAGGACTAAGACACTACAGGAAAGTGCCTTCTTTAGTGGCACAGTCTCCATTGGAGGCCTCTGTTCTATGCTTTTGGACTTCATTCCATTAGTACACTTTCACTATAACTCTCAAATGTATTAATTTTTTGTTCAAATCAGTTTAATGCAGTACCTTTAACCAGAACAGAGTCTGCCCTTAAACTGTTTATAAATTAGTTAATCAACTTTAGGATTGTTATTTAAGTTACTGAACTTTAAGAATAGTCTGGCTATAAACAAATTCAAGCATCCATGCAGCAGGCCTCCGTCAGTCTTGAAAGACTATGGTATCATGCTCAGCACTGCATACGCTGCATGCGAAGCACAAAAGCCTGGGTTGGATTGTTATGGAGGATAGGCTGTTACCCAAGCAGCAAATCCCTCCTCTCCACGCCACTGAATTAGTCCAATGGAAAGGCAGAGCCAAAACGATTGGATCCAGCTGCATCGCAGAGCTGGGCTAAGGACAGGAGCTCACCCTGTCTTGTGGGGTTGACCTGGGTCTCGAAGCCTGGCCTGCTGGTTAACAGGCACAGTGTCTTAACCCCTTGCGCCACCCACAATCGACAACATATTGGTGTAATTTCCAGTGGAGGGCACTATACTGTGCAACTTTTCCAAGTAAGAAATACATGTACAAGACCATACCCTAGAACTGATTAATACTTATTAGCAGCATTAACTCAGAACAGCAACTAATCATCTGGCTTCATTATCACTTTGACTATTCAAAATGATGGTTAAAGGTCAGCCAACATGTTCTATATGCAGCTGTTTTCCTCTTCTTTGTTTAAATGCCAAAAGTGAATAATAGGCTGCTAAGAATTTAACTTGGGCTTCGTAGTTGATTTAAGCCAACTTTGAGCACAATCCCTACCATGTCTAATCATAAGTAAGCCCCATTGTGATCAATGACTTTAGGATTGCAGCCTTTGTTTCTGATTGCAGAACACCACCAATTGCAATGTGTATACCAGTATATACATTGGATATCTTCAAACCTTCCAATATGACAAGTTGGATCCTTGCAGAATATTTTTACATTTACATAAAGCTATTTTTTCCTAAGTATGAAGAATGTTTAAAAAATAGAATAATGATTATCGATAACACATTAAAAGAACATGCATCAAAGTGGTTGTGTTTGTAGTGTTTGTTTTTTTTTAAAAAAGAAGAAAAATCCACACTTGTACAGCATGCCACACTAGAGATTGTTGGGATTAATATATCACCTTGAGGTTCTTTTACTATGTTCCCTTTTATCCTGTAGCTTTCAAAAGATATTCGATAATCACAAGTGAGGACATTCAAAGACGGTAACAGAAGGAGAAGGAGGATGACCAGGCGTGGTGTCTATAACAAAAATGTCAGCAATGCGGAGCCTATGATTAGCCACATAGAACAGAACTAACTGTATTGAGAGTAATGATGAAGATCTGATTCACATACCAAGAACATAAATTAAACAGACTCGTAAGTCATTTATCCATGCGGCAATCAAGACTTAAGGCTTTTCTTTTTTAGTAGTATCAGGAGGATGTTTATAATATTGACAGGGAAAGCAAACCTTTCCCACACCACATAATTGTGACTAAGGTCATCAAAACTGTTGCAAACAAAATGAAAATACTAACTTTATGCAAAGGCTACACATTCATATTTAAAAGTTTAGAGTGAACGATTATAAGTGTTCATAAGGAGTAATGTGGTTTTATGGCAAAATCTGCCTATTTTTTTTTCTAGAAATAAAGATGGGGGATACTCACCATGAAGATGTTATTTGTAATCATAGGCATGTCTACTTTAGGGCCACAGAGGTGCCGGTACTCATCATAGAAGTGCCGGTATGCAGTACTGGTGAGTACCCCCTCAAAAAGACCCCTGCCTATATCTGAAAACTTAAATACATGAAAAGAAGCCCAAAGGGGCTGGTTCTAAAATGGATTCTGGTTGAGAATTGATATCAGAAATTATTCTAAAATGGAAACTGTCTTATTGGCAAGTAAGAATTCTCCTGATATCCTATTAAAGTCAACCCTAATGTAAGATACAAAAATGTTTAAATAGTTCTCATATTCTTCTAATAGCTCTCCAAAACATACAGAAGTAGGTTTCAAATAAAGCACAGAAAATTAGTTTTGTCTTTATAATCAGTCCTAAATTAGGATTTTTTTTTTTAAAAAATGTCACTCAATGCCATGTTCACTAGTCATTAATTTAATGTGCAATCCTATGCATGTCTTCTCAGGAACAAGCCCCACTGAGCCCAATGGGACTTATTCCCCTATAAGTGGTTGTAAGATTGCAGCCTTACTCTAATTTGAAAGCTATCTGAAGGCTACAAAACAAGAAGGCTGCCAGTTGTGGAAGAAAAAAATAAATTAGGCTGAATGCCTGTCAATCACAATGCTTTACTATAAGGCTGGGTGTAGTAGTTGGCCCCAACAACCACACTGTAATTGATCGCACCAACTCATTCTGTGCTTTATTAAATGAGTAAGTCAGTGATTATCCACATGAACCTATCACCCTTCCTTTACTGCTATATTTCTTTAATAAAATGTAAACCCTTAACTGAGCACCAAAATTAAAATCTAAATTATACCTAAGGTTAGGAAATAATCCTGACTATTAATTTGTTATCCTGATTGGATTTAACATGACTGAGAAAGTTATGAAACTAGACACCAAAGGGGAAAAAATTTTTACCATCAATTCAATATATACTGCTTCACAACTGGAATTTAATGCACTCCACTTATTTTGTCCTGTTGCACTGTGAATGACAATGTATAATATTGAGCAGTGATATCTTTAGGCAAAGACAAGTTATTTCCTTGGATGTTACAAAAAATATACCAAAAATAAAAACAATGAATAGCCATCTATATTTCCTGTTGTGAAATCTGTCTTTTTCTTCTAAACAACCTTCCTAACTTAAAACACCTGGGAAAATCAAATACCATTCTTATTCAAGTATTATTGTGTCTATCTTGGGTAATTGCCATAAATCATGATCCCAGTTTTAATTTTGCTGCTACTATAGTAAAACTCTTATAAGAAAATTACTATTAATTGCTGCAGAGATGCAAGCCTCTGGGGCAGCACGGTAGTTTCCCCTTTCTGAAGGTAAATTTATAATTCTCAAATGAAGCATAAACAGAGAGAAATAGCAGTGGATAAGCATAGTCTAAATAATGGATCATTTTCATGCCACGCAGTGGTGTGATGTGGATGACATAGTTTAATCCATAAAGCATCCATATCCCTATCTGAACACTAAACAGACCTATAGCTTGATGCATAGAGGGCAATGTGTCAACCTCATTTATTCAGACAAGAGGAACAACAGCATCTCATTATCCAAAAGTGGTATGAAAAGCTTGAAGGTTCAAGTCTATAAGGATATGGTAGCCAGCAATTATGCAGCTACTTATCTAAAAATCTTTCATTACACTCTGATGAATGAAAGTGGCCTTAAAGGCCTGTAAACAAGATCCAGTAACAGAAAAACACACTGTACCATTTCCTCAAAGAATCACATTCAAATCGTGCAAGGTTTCCATGCTCTAGTCCAGCCTAACATCTGTAACATCTTTCTATAAGGAAGGTTATAGTGGTTAAATAGATATAACTGCATTTCCTACTTTGACAATGAAATAATTCACCAGAGGGCTGGGGTCATAATATTTGAATGCTCTGAAGTTTGTAAGAAAAATAGGTGATAAAGTTTCAGGTCTCCCCACTGAACCATATTACAGTTATTGCATTTGCTTGGTCAAATGCCAAGGGTTTGGTGTTGTGGAAGTGCGTTGTGAAAAATTATATCTGCATGTTAAAAGAGGAAAGGCCAGTGCTTAAAGGCAAGCTTGCCAGGGGTATCGTTTCACTTCTGTTTTTTACAGCTTAGGGTTGTTCCTATTACACATTATGACAAATTCCAAGGATACATTTATTGTTCTACACAGATTTTGGCTGATAAGGAAAGCGTCTATCTAGAACCAGTGCCACCCAAAGAGAAAAATCTAAGACTCCAATCAGTTGTAGAACCACTTTACAGTGCATGAAGAGCATGTTTCTATGTCCAATTCAATTCAATTTTCAATTTCAAGAACCTTTACTGGCATATACTATGTCCAATTCACAGAGAGGCATTCACAAGTATGTGTTCAGTTCACAGGTAAATATGATTACCACATGTGGTTATCAAGTGCAGGACATCATCATCATTGCACAAGTCTAAGTAGACCCATAGAGGCTGCTGCAGCATTACCCTATAAGTAAATCATTCACTCCCTTCATCTGTGTTCCTCTTGGTTATCTTTACAACAACAAAAATAGCATTCACAGAAAAAGGACTTATATCAAGTCAGATTATGGGGGTATTGGGCTCAGTAAGGACCACACAGTCAACAGTTTTCCAAGGTTTTAGATGGGAGTTTTGTTCTGCCCTACCTGGAAATACTGAGAATAATGCCAGAGATGTTCTACAAGACAAAGTTATATGCTGAGGTTTGGATGTTCTGGTAATAACCTGAACATTTTTATGTCTTTCAAACCAGGTCTTTCAAATGGGATCTGCAGGAATCTTACTGTATTCTTTATTAGCATATTATAATTCTTATTAATAAGAATAATTCCTCCTCAACTCAAAAGCTGCGGGATGATTTATTTCCCTACAAA
This sequence comes from Cryptoblepharus egeriae, assembly GCA_030015325.1. Lineage (NCBI taxonomy): Eukaryota > Metazoa > Chordata > Lepidosauria > Squamata > Scincidae > Cryptoblepharus > Cryptoblepharus egeriae. The sequence goes on along the minus strand of JAREYC010000016.1, from coordinate 11,955,131 downwards.
GTGCTTCATCAAGTGCCAGCTAGCAGGGAAATATAGGTATTGTACAAAATGCTACGTACATAAGTTCTTTATCTAAAGGATTATTTTGTCTTTTCTTGCATTTAACAATTTGAACAAGAGCAATGCTTATTAGCTATCATAAATGCTTTGAGACTTCTTCGTACAATGCGACTTTGAATTCTGAGCTCCTTCACTGACTATGTGTGTGGGGAGGGAATGGGGATACTTTCAGATTCCAAGTTATGAATTCTCAGGCTTACTCGTTCTCGTTCTTTCAGTCCTCGAGAACCTAGACTCTAATGAATATAAACTAATCATTTTCTAAGAAATTAAAACTAATTTCCCTTATTGGACATTTTTACTGCTTTCAGTTTTGCTCTCATTTCACAATTATTAAAAATTATACAGAACCATTAAGTCGTATTGGCCGCGGCAAGCAAGACTTGCTCAAGATTTATAATCATAAAGGTAAGCAATTGCTGAGTTCAATGCATTAGCAGTTTTTTCTGCAAATAACTTACTGGCAATATTTTCTTGAGCCCACAGCGCAGGAATTCATTCCTCAAGTGTATCCTAAAATCAAGATCTTCAGGAGAAGTGACAAGGGCGTTTATGAACTGCATGCAGGCTGCCTGTAATTAGAAATTATGGTTAAAGTAGCTTTTTAGAATCAGCCTTCCCAATGCACACAAGCTATAAACATTGCAAGTAACGCTTTCCTAAACAAGGAAAAACATAGTCTAACACAAAAAAGATGTTCTTTAACACAAAAACGGTATCACCAGTAATCTGCTTGGTTTGACCTCCACAAAATGTTCCAATATATTTTATTTTAATGGAATGATGCTGTTTATGTGACAGGTAGCAGATTGCCAACTGTGCTGTTAATCATTAAGAGAGATCTAAACTACTATCAAAATATAACAAGTTTAGAAAAAGATTAATTGCAAATCGTATTTGAAACAAGCTCTTAATCAATCATTTCTGGCAGGAAGGGAAGAATTAGCATAAAATAAAGATCCATTCTTTAAGTGTCTTTCTTGATCATTTGGTATTAAAACAACATGCAAGCCAAACATGAGATCTGCATTTGGACGCTGCCAAACTTTTCTGTACTAATTATAGAGAGCTGGTAACATCATCCAAAACTGTACATGCCTATAATACTGTCATTGAGCTTGCCTGAATGATCCCTGTTATGCTGCACCTATGACATGATTGAACAAGCCAAAGTACATGTCCAATCGAAAATTAATGGAGAGAAAAAGGTGCCATCTGCCATAGCTATTTTTGCCAGAAGAAATTCTGGCTTAATCTCTTGTATTAATACCAGTAAAGAGAACATTTGAGTGAAAAACGTGTTAATGAATCCTGCAATTCTACCTTCAATCAGGAAGCCTGGATCAGAAAGATCATTAAAATGCTTTTAAGGAGTTTCTAAGGCACATGTGTTGTCCATGTGATATGTTCATGTCAATAATGGATAATATTGTTCATTTTATCCTTTTGTACTTCTGTAATGAAAGAAAAAGTCTCTCCCCTTAATTTCATCCAATTTAGTTCCTTTCTTGGGAGGCAAGGAAAGTAACACCAAGGTCAAAGGAAATGGGGACGAATAAACTGTTGGTGGACAGAGAAGAAGGGAGCAAGAGAAGTAGATAAGGAAAACTGATCAGAAAATGATGCTACCCTAATGGGGGATAAAAGGGACTACACTTGGCTTAGCGGTTAAAGGCGCTTTGCCTATCAGTCTGAAGATTGGCAGGTCAGCAGTTTGAGATCTGAGTACTGCAAGACAGAGTGAGCTTCATCTTTACCCCAGCTCCTGTTAACCTAGCAGTCTGAAAACATGCAAATGCAAGTAGATCAGTAGGTACCATGTTGGGAAGGTAACAGTGATCCATGTACATGTGGGCCACACAATCATGGAGGTGTCTTTGGACAACAGTGACTCAACGGCTCTAGAAATGGGAATGAGCACTGCACCCTAGAGTCAGTCACAACTAGCAGGACAACCTGCTAGGGACATTTTTCCCTTTTAACAGGGGATAACTAACAGTAGTTCCAGTAAAAATTATATCTTGTTCAGAGTGCTATTCAAGAAGTACAGCTGTAGTGTTGTTGTGTAAATTGCTTATATTAAAGGTTAAACAAAAGAATACACTTCACTACAACTAGAAAGATAAATCAGGACTGTACAAAAAAAATTGCATATTAAGGACTTTGGATGCATCCAACATCATTCTCAAACTGAGCCCCTTAACTAAACATTATCACAGTCTGGGGTAGCAATTGATTGCCATTTACTGCAGAGAACATTTCATAGATTTGTAGAAAATCTTCCCATGACATTTCCATGCATCACCTTTGTTTATCTAGAGATTTTAGCATCATCGAGTAATAAAAATAAGTTTTGTCCTGGATCCCTGAATGTCTATAGAAAACAGACTCTGCAATTACACTGCTCATAACACAGCCTGCATTCCTCAAAGAAAAAGGCACATCACTGCAGTATAACCTTGACCTTTACTAACATAATCTTTCCTTTTGGTTCCTCTACCATTCAAAGTTTTCATATTGTCATGTCAAGATTACAAAAATGATTCTTGTCTTATGGCCTTAACCTCACAGGGCAAGAGTCATGAACTCAATCATTATCTCATTCACAAAGTGGTATTCCAGGACCTGATTTTATCCGTCATGATTCAAAGCTAACACACAATATGTGAGAAAAGCCTTCACACAGTAGACAGAGTAACTAGCCATCGAAGGTTTTCCTTTTACTCTACTAAGCTCCCAAAGCTATTCAGCTGAAGAAACTTCATAGCTAGTATAATAATAACCACTTATCTCAAATGGTTATTATTTGATCTCCATTGACAGGACCTGATCTCAAATGACAAGACCCTTCTGTCTTGTTTATCTGTAGGTGAACCTTGCAATGTAGATCATGCAGACACAGGGACTCCAATGCATATAAAATTAGTTCAGGAGTTTCATTTGCACATTTGTACACAAAAATGAGAAAATTTGCACATTTGTACACAAAAATGTACACAAGAAACTCAAGGCAAAGTCATTATATTAACTGTGAAGGTAAGTTATCCATGTAAAAAAATAAAACCACACATGTGGAAAATGTCATATATTTGTAACCATGTTCTGAAGCTTCAGAAACTATACGCTTCAAACTCATTAAAACTGATGGGCATTGAACGCTAAAAACATCCCACAAGCTTCTTGCACTGGCACTGTAAAATGTGTGTGTTGTCTTAATCTTTCTATTTTTTGTATAGTGTCAGTAAGAAGATTCAAATCCTTTGTGGATCACAAACAATAGCATTTTGGTTAATTTTCTAATTTGGACACCCAAAACTACCAATATACCATAATTATCAGATAGTTTCACAAAATCACTTGTTGTGTACTATAAAAGAACTGTTTATTAAAAGGCAAAGAATCCAGAAATTTAGCTTGATAACTGAGGAGTCCCACCTGTAACTGCAATGCTTCATGATTCTCAAGCCCCTCTACGATGTTAGAGAAACGCTCGCCATTATTTCTCTCAGCTGCAATTGTTATGGCTGCCAAGATTTTGTCCAGGCTACAACAGAAATAGATAACATTGTTATGTGTAATAACATACGAATATACTTTATAAAGAAGATTTTTATCTTAAAAGATAATTCATAATTGCATTTGTTCATATATTTTAATACAAACTCACCAGCTCCATTAAGAATTCTTAAAAAGAACACCAAATCAAATGCTATGCTTGCCCCTACCCCACCTTTTAAAATACAGTTTTTGATATGCAATCAATTTCTCTCCTTCACAATTTGTACTTCATGGATAGAGAAAGAAATGCTATTTTCTAAAAACTGTAACACAGGAAAATCTGGCTCTCTGTTCTCCATCTAAGATCCCCATCCTCTCCATTATTCCATCACCAATGCAAGCCAGTGGTGGGCTTCAGGGGGTTCTCACAGGTTCTACAGAACCGTTTGCTAATGAGCGCCTGGTTCTGAGAATTGGGTACTAATGAGACATAGAACCTGTTGTTAATTTATTTGAATCCCACCACTGAATGCCACCATGCCAACAGTGCCCATGCTCCATTCTGTGGTGGAAGATGGGGACAGTTGCATAAGCATCCTTGAGGTAAGGAAACATGTTTTCCTTTTCCCTCAAGGATGAAATGCAATCAGTCCTGGATTACGAGATAAGATTGACAGAGACAGAACAGTAATTCACTCTATGTAAAGTGCCACACACATAGGTGATGCTATATAAATGTAATACACACAGGTGTACCTTTGCAACTTATTTCTAATGACAAACTATTCTACAACGCTGTGGGACTACTATAGAATTTGTTATCTAGCCCTGTGACTATTTTATTCTGTTTCAGATTTTCTTTTAATTTGCATTTAGAGAGCTGCATTATGGAAGTTTCAACAATGCAAGGAGATAAGAGATGGGAGTGCACAGTGTCATTATACAAGAAGTGCTCGAATAGGATGGGTGTCAAAAGACAGGTTCAGTTTTGCTTGTTCTTTAAGGGCCCAATCCTATGGGCCTCTGCAACAGCAATACGCTAGTACTGGTGTTGCAAACATGCCATAAAGCACATTTGTGCCACCCTTTGAGTAAGTTGCACCAACAGAGAGGCCTGAGCCACCCTAACAGCACTTAAGTGGTAGGCCTACACATGGCCTGTGGCCAGGTAAGTATCAGAAAGTACAAGGTGTGGGGGGAGGGCAGGGGAAGATGTTTCTGGGTCAGGGACAGGACAAGAGGAGAGACCAGCACAGGTAGGGGTAGGGCCTGTGGAAGCCTCCTTTTCCAAATATTATATACGGTGACTGGCTTGGAAGCCTAATACAAGGCTTCTCAAGTCTATACTTGCAGCTGACACATACTCATGTAGCTCCACTGCAGGGGCTGAAGCTTTATTCAGGGTAAAGGGATGAATATACCTTTCCCCCATGCTTCCTCAACCCTGAAGGATAGAGAAAAGGCCATTTTGGCACCAATGTAGCCTGCAATACTGGAAAACAGAATTGGGCAGCCTGTTGGCCAGCACAAAGTATATGAAAGAAAATATTTTCTTGGTATTACTTACATATTTTCTTCTCCAACTATACAAATAGCAGAAAGTATCTTTACTGTCTCAGTCATCATGTTGGGTTGCTTTGGATCAATTGCTCTGGCGAGTAACAGAAGGCTTCTCTCATCACCTAGAATTCTTTGCAATCCATACTATAAAAACACAGCAAATGGTTTTATACTATGAAAACTCCTCTGTCACCACATCACGTATGCACACACCTACAAGCACATAATAGGACTTTTGTATGTATACACAAGTGTGTATACATATACACATGACAGTGTGTATAGGACTGCATCCTCTATTCCACAAGATTAGCATTATCAAGATTAACTAGCAGCATCTTAACAATATTTCAGACAGGAATCTTTCCCAGCCCTTTTCTACAACAAGGACTATGTGACTACTAACAAAGAACCACTCCCAAAACCACTATCTTCCCTGACTTACCTCCCACCCACACTGACCCATCATTTCATTTTCTCTGTAAAATGCTTTGTGAGCTTTTCACTGAAAAGCAGTATATAAATACTGTTGATTGATTGAACATAAGTGAAAATAACCTCAGTTATTTTTATCTGGGATTATCATACAGGAAGAATGTACAAACGATGTACAAATGTCTTCCATTTTGCTTGTAATACCTGGATATAGGCTTTTACTATACCCTTAAAACTTCCTTGCAAATATAGCAGACCCACAGTGGTTGGAAGAGGGGGGAAGAGGGTTGGTAGCGGTAGACCACATGGGTTGCATGTAGCATCTCCCCCGTTTAACCCATGGCATCTCCAAGTTTTTTTGTACAGAAAAAATTCTGCCAGTCACTATAATCATGAGCTAGACAGACCAGTATCCTCCAATGTCTTATGTTCATAAATCACAGAAATGTGTTGTCTTCTATGAACTATTTCAAATAGTCTTAGGCCGCAATCCCATACACATACACACACATGGAAGCAAGTATCATTGAACTCAACCTCTGAATAAATATACATACGATTGTGCTGTGAACTATTGATAGAAATGCTGAGAATAAATACATTTTAAGTCAGATTCTCCCTGATCACTTTGGGCCAAGAAAATGGAGTGAAGTAACATTAAAAAAATAATTCAAGTGAAAATAGGAAAATATAATCAGAATTTTTAGATAGTGTGATTATAGTAATACTTCATTACCCCTCAGCTTTACATGTGTAAGCTTTATATTTAAGTTGGCCCAAGATGCACATAAAAATCACTATCTGCTTGGTACTGTACTATGCCATCAACTCTGCCCTTCGAGAAATACAAGGCTTTTGTGATCATCTTAATATTTTACTTTAAACTTTGTATCTGTCTTTCCTTATTAAATGCAAGAAAAATCAAACTAGCAATAATATTCAACACAACGCTACAGAATAAATACAATTTATCATTTGAACCAGTCAGCCAAAAATAGTCAGCAAGGCAGAAAACAACCCATACAAAACAACAGAGAACCATCCCCAAAGGCCTTTTTGAAAGAGACAGGTTTTTGCCTGTTCTCTGAAGAAAAAAGGTAGAATTCAAAGCCTTACCTTATTATTCATAAATGCTTTGAGGCACTGTATAAGTTTATGTTGATTCTTCTTGTCGATACTCTCTTGCCTTCAAGGGGAAAACAATGTTAACTGAAGGCATCATTGCTATTTTCCATCCATCCTCCTTACCTCTTCTCTTAATGTCTATACTTACTGTTTCTTGTCCAGGAGCTTTTCAAGAACATCCAACAGAAGCCCGAGCCCTTCATGTCCAAAATTGTTAACCCAACTGTGTAAAAATAAAAATTACATTTGCTTAGAGATTGATGACCTGCCTTTTTGGCCCCCTAAGGATCCCCCAAGGTAGCTCACATAATAAAAACAATTTTGCATAGTTCATAAAATCAATAATAAAAACAAAAACAATAAATGCCAAAATGAAACTGCAAGAGCAAAGGGAACAAACCATCAATCAATCTCATAATACAATTCAGCAAGGAGGAACAATATTTAACAGTGAATTGTCTGGCAAAAGAGAATTGTCTTGCCCAAACGCTGGAAAAAATGGGGAGGGCTAAATTTCCAGAAGCAGAACGTTTCACAGTCTTAATATTAATTTGCATACTGCATTATATTATACAATTATTTACACTGTGATACAGTGTACATTTACAGTCTTATCCAGAGAGGGCCTCCAATGTGCACATAGGGTTTTTAGATTGAGTTGCCTTCCTCCACTGAAACAAATAAGGAAGCCAGGATGTAAGACGTCTGATGCACACATGATGATCTGATTTGGGCAAAAATGATAAAACACTGATGCATTAAACTAATACCTCCAACCTTTTAAATTTCAAATATAATTTATTATAATAGGGCTTACTTCAGAAGTGACACACAAGGTCTCAGGCTCCTTTCCGTTGCCCCCTTACACAGGGGTAAGCCCCACTAAAATAGGCTTTTTCAGAGCAGACATGCATAGGCTGGTCTCTAAGAGAGGCTGACCAGGTGCTAGCAGAGCGCTGAAATCGACCATATCCCTTCTGGAATTTTTTTTGCGTTTTTCACTTTTACTTTTTACTTTACTTTTTCACTTGTATTGCAAGTCAAAATTTATTAGAAATATTTGCTTGTCTTGCAAAACGCTCTCAATCCAAGTTACTCTCATTCCAAGGTTTTAGTATGGCAAATATTTGGATCTCAGACCATTTTGACATCATCAACACCACAATTTTACTGGTCATTGTTACATCCAGTGAGTTCCTAGGTCTCTTTGTCCAACCAAATGCTCAGAGTTCAATAATTTTGTACCTATGCTGTGAAAATGCTATGTAAATAAATAAAATGTTCCAAGAGTTTCCAAAATGCTTTTAGCTATGAGTAGCAAGTACAAGATGAGTAAGAAAGAATAAGGCTACATGAAAACAGCATGAGTTACTCATGCCATCAAGCACAGGTACCTGGCTGGAGTCAAAGCAAAGTTTGCACTTCCCACACAAATTGTAACTTTTGCAAAAGAAAAGAAAAATCATCTGGGATTCTAAGCATGCCCGAGGCAAGTGGCCTCATGTGAAGAAGTCCAACATTAACCGTGTTTTGTCTATCATTGTTTGTGCAATGCCAGAGGCTAGCATTCTGAATTTTGCGTTATATACAGGCTGTATCTCTCTTTAATGGTGTTCCGTTCCAACTGTAATCTCACAGCACAGCCCAAATCGCTGAACATCAAATAAGATGAGTGATAGTTCAAAGCTACAAGGAAAAATCAAGAATGTGGGGAAAATGACAAGGGGTTGTACTCCAAGAACAAAAGGAAACAAAAATGTTACGACCAACTAAAATCAAGAAATCAAATTATGTTTACTGTTTAAATAACTAAAAGTAACTGCCTCCATTTTTCTTCTTTACAATTTATTTTCCTTATTGTCTATTTTTTCATGCTTATAATAATGTTCATAATAAATGAGTGTACATAAACTTAAGACATGGCTACAAAACCAAGCTTGCAATCTAATATTCACTTATGTTAACTGCACTTTACTCTTCTTGAATACCATCCCATGCCACTCCGCCATGTCACAATATTGATCAGGCATTACTTGGCCAGAGTTCAATCATTTGCATAGTACTTTTTTGTTCAAGCATTTGCACAGTACTTTTTGAACATGCAAAGCCTTTCCAAGTATTTGTTTGGTGTAGCCCTTACAACCTTGCATGGTATGCAAGAATTAATATTCCCATATTATTGGGAAAAACTGAGGCCACAAGGGAGTGATTTGCCTAATTTCTTTGCAGAGGTAAGAATCAAACTGAAGCAATCCTGATTTGGACATCAATCTTCTCAATACTACACACAACAGCGACACAAATGGGTACAGAAGAATGGCCCCTTCTTGCCTTTTATAATGTACAAAGATAGAACTATATACATGAGTATCTTCTCAGCATTATCCTCGTGTTGTAGCTTATTTCTTACATATAAACAAAATTTGTCCGAAACATAATTCTGGGCAAGTGGTTGTAAAACACAGGCAGAATTCTGTAAAACACCTATGGCAACAAAGCTCCCAGCTATTTACTGGTTTCTGCAGTTTTATTTCTCTTTAACTATATAAAGCATTTGCTGATTGGTTTTCTTTTCCCCTCCAGGTGTTAATCACTCTCCCCAAGTTTTTTTTTAATTCTCTAGAGTCACTGGGCTTGATGAGGTTAGAAACTGGTCAAGGACCAGGGCTATTAGGGGTTCCAGTTCTGAAACCTCAGCACTGGGAGGGAATGTCCAGTCTATCATCAGGAGCAAACAAAGGGGAACTATGGGATGCAAGACAATGTCCCAGGCCCTCCTTGAAACCTGGCACCAACACTGTCCCTCCAGGCAGGAAAAGTAAGACACACATTTAAGTGGTCAAAAAGGAAGTAATGGCATACCTGCAACAATTTGTAAGAGCAATTGCTGTGGTTGACGCTTTTAGAGTCATGGACATCCTACATCTAAAGACAGAGTTCCTGGACAGAAGATATATGAGTAGAGTACAAAACACACCAAGCATTCAATAATATTCTATTAATGCCTCAAGCATGAAGAAATCACATTAATCAGCAAAGCCCCACAGGGAGCTTGTACTTTTATTACAACCATCCCTCTCCTCTCTTGCTAAATAGCCAAAGAAGCTGGTCACTCATACAAGTGCTAGGAAGGGGTAATCATATGCTGAACTGCCATCATATTTCGGGGGGGGGGGGTGACACGGGGCTTTTTGTTGTACTCTGCTTTTCAATCAACAATGGGGTGTATACAACACTGTGTCACTAGATGGCTCTCTGGAGCCATCTAGATTCAAGACCGGCTTTTGAGAAGCACCACAGAATGTAAGAGCTGAAAAAACCTGTCAGAATTAACAAGACTACAGACTAACAGCAGGGACAAGACATCCCAAAAAAAAGGAACTCGAGGGGAATCAACGAAGAGCAACACAAAGAACTTCCCTGCACAAACCCCCTTATTTTAAGATTTTCCCAGAAGCTTCTGCTGTTTTATGGGAAAATTAAATCTGCAAACATAAAAAGGTCTTCTCTACAGCACCATCACAATGGCAAACACCGTCCCCAAGTAGATCTACACCAAACTACACCACTTGGCTGAACCAACAGCCATCAAAACCGTCACCTGCTTCTTTTGCCCCCTAATTCTCTATCTTTATTGTGCTCTTTCAGCTGCATCTTGCTCCCTACTTGGAGTCTTTGGAGTTCATATATTTTTATTTGGAATTGGGAAATTTTAGCTTGGAAAGGCAGCATTGGTGTTTTAAACAACACTTTATTGATACATTATTTTACAATTCAAGAAATACCATACTTTCAGAGGCACTGGTCAGAGACTATTGTGCACCACTTGTTATATCACAATCCCAAAGACCCTCAAGGAACCACTTAAAATGCCATTATTAGACCAAGAGCATCATTAATTCAGCATAAAACTGTTACACAACCTCAGTAGGCTCCAGATGTATTCAGACATCTTGGACATGATAGTCCCAAAGATCTGGACACCTAATTAGAACCCAGGCCCATAATCTTGTAGTTTTTCCCTATTATTCCTCCAGTCTGGAAGAGAGAATTGTTAGACTTGAGTTATTCAACCATAGCAATCATGAGATTTATGCCATCAACATGAAAACACAGCTTATCAATGTCTATGAATTTTAAGACCTGTTGCAATAGTCAAATTATTAAACCTATATAACTGGAAAATGGGGAAAACTTCCACACACTGGAACATGGTCAGAGGACCCTATATCTGACAGTCAAGAACTGCATGACATGAAACAATACCTAAATACAGGTGAAGCCTATTTATCCACAGATTGTATATCCACAAATCTGGCTCAATGTAGTTCTGATCTAAGGCATCCTTGGGCCTTCCAATTCCTTATGAGGCATTATTTATTATTATTTATTATTATGCCTTATGAGATATCATTTCTGGTTTATCTATGGGATCTGGATGTAGGATTTTTTTCAGCCTTTTAGGCCATTCTGAAGGCCACAGATGCTGTGGGTGAACACACATGGCTTATGCAACTTTCAAGCAATCATATTACAACTATGAAAATTAAGGGAACACCACCACCTTCCTCCTTATGCCAGTAGTATCATATACAGGTGTTCCTTGTTATCCACTAGGGTTCAGTTCTGGAACCTCTGGTGGATTAAAAAAAGTGGAACAAAACAGATTTAAAGACACACTTCCAGGTCTCTTGATCCTCCATTGCTCCTAATGAAATTAAGTTGTGCCTCAGTATCTGCGGTGTTTAATTCTGGGACTTCGTGTTTATACAAAAAATGTGTTAAATAAAAGCAGTTTTTTAAAATTAAGAAGTGGATCCATTTACAATTGTTTAAAACAGCTTTTTTCCAGCAAAACAGCAATTAGAATTGCAAAGGACCCTTTGCCTTTGACTGGCTCAGTTGAAGAATGCAATGATGCTTGCCTGACTGCCTCTGGCTCAATTACAGTAGAAAAGCAGTTTTAAAAATTAATTTGCAGTGGTCATTTGTGTTGAGTCAAATCTGTGTATAAAAATTCAGTGTATAAGGTTGGCCCTGTATACCAAAAGAGGAGGAGGTGTTAAAAAAAGTTACAATTCTAGTCACAGCCGGAACAGGCAGCTGTTTCAGGATTCGACAAGGAGAAACTGTAAAAGCAAAAGTATTTCAGAATATGAATGTATTTGAAGTGATATTTTCCTGATAGAGTCCAACAATACAGAATTCAAATGGATGTTTAAAGGGAGATTTGAAAGTCATCTGAACAAAGACAGCAGCTAAAACTATAGCAGCACCAGAGAACAAGAAGAGATAGATAAGCCCCAAGCATCACCATTTAACTAAAAAGACAATTAAGACTCAAAGGTGACAACAGAAAGGAAAAACGTGGGGAAAGTTTGATATAAAGCCGGCAGAGGAATAGATAACGCTATTCGTGTTGTGAATGCAAAGATAGTGAATGGAGAAAACAGGCACAATAATAAAACAATGGCTGTGTCGGGAGTCAGTTGTTGCTTAAACAATTCAGACAGCCTTTCACAGAAAGGCCTCCAAAGACTAGCTTGACTCTCCTCTTGTCTTCACACTGGAACACGTCACACAAGATCATGTTTACTTATCTTTCCCCTCACTTTGCCTTGGTTAGAGGTCCCTCAGAAGCGTGCAGAATTCAATACATTTTCTCTAGCTATACCACGTGTTCTGCACTATTCACACCACCATGGGACAAGGGACTCATTTTTTCCATACATGTGACGCCCTGGAGGTAATGGCATACAATACAAAGTCAGACCTAAAACAGCCTGAAAAAAGCACAAATGCAGTGGTGTGGAAAGCAAAAAATAAAAATAAAAATGGGTGGTTCTTGTCAAAGGAACTTCAGCAAGTGATGCCAAGCCTAGGAAATGGCTTTTGTCAACATTGCATTTATTGATAAATATTTCTGATATGTTTTATTCTCTTCTTTTTCTTTCTGTTCAACATCTATATCTACTACTCTAAGGATCCGAACTGCTGGTTAGCCCAGAGTCCTGTTTACTACTTTGTGACTGCAATCCTAAACTCCAGTTAAGCCAGCATAAGCCTCTAAATAAGTCCTTTGTTGACCTGGGGGTGTCAAGTGCAATAAGGCACTTCTGCTCCATTTGTGGCGGAGAAATGGTTATGCCACTGTACAGGCATATGCCAATCTCCTCACACCACCATAGAAAGATATGCCATATGAGGTAGGCAAGCCTGAATTTGTTGGGATTTAGAATTTGTTGGGATATAACACCCTTTAATTTGCTAAGTATACCCAACAATTTTCAAGCTCATCCCTACAGTCTTAAGTACTACCATAAATATTTAAACCAGATGCACATAGTATGACATTCTACATTTCCCCAGCCATCCTATGGGCATACAAAAATATAAAAAAATGCATTCTTAACTATACTTGTTTCATAAAAATTGCTCCTATAAAACCTCACCAAACATTATTCTCAGAAGTACCGGTAACTAATGATTAACACTAATAAGCCATGTTGAAGTTGTGAGTTTTCACTACTGAAATGATTAATGTAACAAGGTTATGCTGGAATCCCACTGTTGGACTGAATAAACAAACTAAACTGTATGTGATGATATGATTTCTCGCCTGGATAAACAAACTTCTGATCAAATCATGCATTCACATGAACATGAAACAAAACTCAAATGCTTTAACCATGTCCAGTCACCACAGTCCGCTATGTGATAAAAGTATGAGGATCTTTCACCAAATCCTTAAAGTTAAAGAGAACTAACTTATTGCCAGTTCTGTCAAGGAGATACATCACCTTATGTTGCTAATGAACATATTTGAGCCAGAAGCCCCTGAGGTACTGGGAAAGACAACATGGGTAGCAAAATAATGGCAATTCACAATTTAGCAAAATAGTGTGCTATAATGTGCAGAAGAATTTTATGCAAGGCAAGTGAGCCTGGCCACCTTATACACAACAACTAAGAAGGTATGTACCACAAATCCATTTCCGATTAATCTCTACTGAGATTGTACTTCTTAGCAAAAGAAACTAGTGTCTGCCTAGAAACTAGAATTCTTCACATTCCAGCTGATAACTGTCAAGCCCAGCTGGTAAACTTTGACATTTTCAGGCTTTGAATTATCAGGTAGGATGGAGAGATGTTTGAAATTCACCAGACTTAGCAAATAGAACATATGGCTGAGCATATCAAACTGCTTTTACCTTTCAGGTCAGCAGCTCTCCTCCTTCAGTCCTGAGCCTTATTTACCATCAGATGTCAACAATTTGATAAGCCCACTGAAATCAGAAGTCAATAGGATTGGGCTTCCACACATTTTCAGTTAAAAGTAGTTCATGGTTGCTTTATTTTACACGTATCCTGTAGTCATAAGAATGTCTATCACACAGTTTTGAGCAGCAGCTGTTAGGGTCACAACAGGAGCTTTGGAGAACAGGAGGATCAGGAGTCGTCAGATGTTGTGGCCAGTCTGCATGGTATCTTCAGTATGCCCCAACCCAACTTACCTTCACTGTGTTTGGCCACATCTGTTGAATTTTCCCATTTGATTCAGTAGCACTACATTTACCAAGTCCCAAAGCATAAGGTCCAAAGCACATAGACCAATTTTAAAAATACAGTTTCCTGCACAATGGACAGAGACAGTGAGAACCAATGTTGTCCTAGTCCACGTCAGGAGGCTGAGCTTCAGAAGCCCCTACCACCCACCTCCACGCAGGCCTGTGAAATGAACTTCCAGTTTTTGCAAAACTTAAAAGTTTATTTCTAAGGCCTTCCAGGGGAGGCTGCATATGAAGAGGTCGTAAAGAGCCACTTTTGTCCCAACTGAGTGACAACCGCTCAAGGACAAGCTTTCTCTATAGTTATGCCATAATGATGGAATTAAAATGATGGAACTGAGAATTACCCCCAACAGACAGACAGGAATGTAACACTCACAATTACTGAGGTCCAACTATATGCCCTAACTCTGCTCAACATATTTCCTTCAATACATAACAGTTTAATTCAGATATGGTAACACTTTGTGATTTTAACCTTTTACTCTATGGTCTACTACCCTTGAATAACTATTTCCACCACCTACCTGACTGGATTACTTGTAAGAGAGACTCTTAGAGACTCTAAACAGTTGAGAAGTTTTTCCTCCGAGATACCCGATCGTAGCTCATGGACATATTCTTGGGATGAGAGAGTGCACTCATGTTTACTGTTTTTCAGGCCTCCCTTAATAAGGAAAAAAAACACCTTTTTATTCTGGTACATTTTTAAAAAATATTACTTGATAAACACACATTAAAAGAAAACTATGGCTTAACTGTAACATAGTTATTATTAAACATAAAGATATGAAAAGTAAAATATGTTTAAATAGCTCAGAGGGGTTCTTGTAATTTCAGCAATATCAACAAGCTTACTTCATTTTCTTACTGGGACTTAACCATAATTTGCATGAGTTTCTGGAACCAAATTCCTGCAGATGAGAAGCGCACACTGCACCATATATACTCGAGTATAAGCTGACCCGAGTATAAGCCGAGGCACCTAATTTTACCACAAAAAACTGGGAAAACTTATTGACTCGAGTATAAGCCAAGGGTGGGAAATGCAGCAGCTACTGGTACTGGTCCTTTTCCTTGTGGCCTTCTTGGAACTCATAGGCTGCAATCCTAAGCACACTTTCCTGGGAGTAAGCCTCACTGAACTTAGTGGGGCTTACTTCAGAGTAGACATGCATAGGACAGGGTGACCAGATGCCAAACCCAAAATTCCTGAACCCCACCAAGGCCAAAATTCCTACCCCAGGCCAAAATTCCTACCTGCTTAAAAAACTGCCCAAAAAATGTATTTTTTTTATTTTTATAGTTTTGGTTTTTTGGCCATAACTTTTGATAGGAAGGAGATATCTCAAAATTGATTTTGCACTGGATTCTGCTCTTCAATACAAATTCAATGGTATACTACATGATGGGGTTTGATCCAGCCACTTTTCAGTTCACCCAAGTATAAGCCGAGGGGGCTTTGGGGGCCCATTTTTTGGGCCTAAAAAACTCAGCTTGTCCTCAAGTATATACGGTATTTTATATCAATTTCCCAAAATTTCAGTTTTCAATCTCTTGTCTAGTATTGTGTTTTACACATGCAGTTGTAAATTTGACCAAAAATGTAATGCACAAAAACTACCAAGGCTACAGCATGCTCCAAGTCATGCCCAGGGCAATTTCTACAGATACATACACAGGACTAGCTGTGACATCTGGTGATGCAATAAACTTTCAGTTTTTGTTACAATAATAATCAGTTGGAAGTGATCTGAGTTTGTTTTTTAATGTATGCTCTACAAGTATTTTCAATCATATTGTCAAGTCTAATATATATCAGTCAGATCTGCACCGATTTGCCCAGCCCGTCCTCTTATCTTTGGCAACTACACTTCAAATGAATGTCACCAGTCAAAATCTGATGAGTTGAAGTTGATCAAAGATATCATGGATGCCCAAATGAATATAAGTTTGCTCAGTGGCACACTGCAATTTTAGGATAAGTAGAGAGATTTCAGACTGAGCAATAATAATGAGGTTTAGGAGTTGTTGTTTATAAACCACTCTAAACACTGCACACAGAAGATACTTTTGGTCAGTGGTTCTCCAATACTGAGGCAGCTTTAGTTTCTCATTAAGTCTTTGCATTAGGAAGGGGGGCTAATGCAGTGACACAATACTCTAGGACTGCACCCCTCTGGGGAATGGGAGCAATTCTGACATCTACTAAAGGTGCTGCCAGGATCCAGGGGGTGGGGTCTGGAAACAGTGGAAGTTCTAGTAATGTCGCAACTGGAACTTTCACCACAAGCCTCAGGGACCCTGCAAATGGTCTGCAGGGCTCTCCAAATGCTAGCATAACTCCTGGTAGGTGTGAAAATAGCCCCCCCCCCATGTCCCTGCAGGGCCACAGTCATTGGATTGCACTGCTACTTTCCCCCTTCTCCCACCCCTTAAAGCAGTGGTCTTCAAAGTGGGGGATGCAACCCCCAGGGCAGTTACAGAACCCCCACAGTGGAGTCGCAAAGGTTGAGGGACCACCATCTTAGTTCTGGAGACCCCCAAAAAATCAACTTTCTGAAGATGCACACTATTCCATCATGTTATATGTTGTTGGATTTGTCTTGAAGAGCTGAATCCAATGCAACAATCCGAACAATCCTTCCTATCAACAGTTATGGCCAAAAAAGTAAAAAGCAAACATATGCATAGAAAATGCATGGAACAATGAATTTCTACTGCGGCTTTACTCATGAGAAGGCAAATGTGCCATAGTCCAGTGGAAAGGGCACGCTGAGAGAAATCCAAAGACACCAGAAGGTTCCTGATCCAATGAGTGCAGGCTCAAAAACCATCCCAGAAAGAGGTTCCCTCCTCACTGCATAGCCACATTTACTCGTGAGTAAGCAAACACTTTGGCTGGTGTGGAAGGTCAGTTTAAAACTCTAAGTTGTGCAAGGCTTCCAGAATGGCTCTGATCCCAGGCACCTGGAGCTTAAAAGTGCTCCAGAAGGCAGCTCCCCAACACTAAAAATGACAGAAATTGGCTCTACAGGTAATGTGAATTTTTTTGAAAAGACACTGGAAAGAACACATGCATGCTTGTACAACACCAGTTCTTATAACACTAGCTCTCCTCTACAACCAAATCATCACTAGCAGAAGGTGCAGAGTTCAAAATAATTTTTTCATGTATGGTAACATGTACACATTTAACCTCTGTACCACTTCACATTTTTATACCTTCATTGATCATAAAGAGTCTACACAACGCAAATATACTAAGCTAATTATGGAGCTACAAAAGTCAGCAAACTGTACTAATTAGTGCTGAAAGACTAACATAATATTTTCATGCCAAAATTACTGCACTTTCAGCATTTTCTTTTGTTGTCAGGAACTCTCTCGGTATTTCCACTAAGATCAATTAATAAGATCAATATAAAGCATCCACACACTGGTGTACTATGTCAGCTACCATAAAAGTCACTCTGTGTTCCAGCAAAGTCTCAGTAACTTACTATGGTGACTTGTACACCTGTAAGTCAAGTGCATACATAAGCCAACATAAGTACTGTTTCAAGAACAAATTGAGGCTTCTAGCCTATCCATATTTACCTGGGACTAAGTTCCATTGACTACAATGAGCAGACATCTCGTATAGGATTGCACTCTAAGGCTGATAAAATTTTTGTGAACTATGTGTATACATTCAGGGAGAGCAGTGGTGCAGCTTAATAAGATAGACATATTTGCTAAAAGAAAAAAAGATATGGCCTTTTTTCCATCTCCACTGCTTAGAGATTTTGCCTCCAAACAGTATATAATCTAATGACAGGATACAAAAGATACATCTCATTCCATACTGAACTTTGTGGACTCCCCCAGTAATAAAAAGCAAATTTACTAGAAGAGGTTAAAAATGAAGAGCCATTTGGATTATGTGAAAGGGCTGAAAGCACCGAAGTTCTTGCCAACCACATTTTTCCCTATCACCAAAATCAGTCAACATGAAATGAATGATCAATACAAACATCTCAACAGCTGTGAGAAGCTTTCTTCAAATGAGTGTTTCAGGACTGCTGTTGCTGTTCTTTTTTCCTGCCATTTTTATCCCCATTATATGATGTATGGGTAGCGACATCCCCACTTCTCTTTCCCACCACTATGTACTACTAAAGTAGTAATTCTGGCATCATCTTGGAAGGCAGTTTAAGAGTCAGGGTCAACGTGAGTATAGCACACAGGTAGGCTTTAAAAAAAGATTTGAGGCACAGTATGGGAGACATCCAGTCTTGCAGAGCTTCCAGACAAAAAGGGATCAAGAATTTTAAAAAAAAACACAAGAAAGAGTTCAGGGGGACGGAAAGCAACAAGACAGAAAATGGAAATACTGAAGCAGGCACCACAGAACACTTCTTTAAATTGGAACAAAGAAATTTCAGAGCCAGAGTCAAAGCCTGAACAAAGCAAGATGTTTTCTGTGTTCAACCTTAGAGATTATGAAAGCCAAAAGAATCAAGAGACAGTGGTTGTGAGCCACATGGGCCTGACATCTGGGCCACATTACTCTTAGATCAAACCAAGTTGAAATCTGCTTATGTGTCTCCCCCACTCACACACCACTACAAAAAAAGAATCCTTTAGGAATGGCAGCAAAATGTACGGAATCCATAACCACAAGACTGCCTAACTCAATGGTGAGGACTCAACAAAATGTTGCTTTTCTCCAATCCTAATACCCGACACTGTGGTGGTATAAATTGTACAAGGCTCAGGCAAGTCAAAGCCCTCTTCCAAGTTGTCTGTCTTTTTTTTTCTTTTAATTTACAAATGCGTGTTCTTTCGCCTACTGTAAGTAGTTCCCAAAGTATACAGGTCAGACACAAGGCCCATGGGCCAAATCCTGCCCACCTCACCATTTTATCTGGCCCGCGAGAGCTTCTCAGGCTACACTTTCCTGGGAGCAAGCCCCTTTGACTATAATAGGATTTACTTCTGAGAATGGACTCCGACCATTGGAGGACACCATCAATACTAACTTCAGCTCTCTGTATGAAATGTGTTTGACACCCCTGCTATATAGAAAGAAGTCCTCTTTTGCTTCCAATCCAATATGCACTGAACTCCTCAAGTTCAGGCAGTCAGTTCTGAGCTCTGTGGGACATTAATTCAAGTCTAATTTTATTCAAAATATCAAAAGGTTGCTAAATGTGTAATATGTACCAGTTTCAGGTTACTCAATATAACCTGTGCACAGTTTAAAAGCTAATTAAGATACTTGTACCATGCTTGCAGGGTGTAGTATTTCAACATACTGCACACTCAGATTACCTTACTGTCTTGAAAGGAACAGTTTTAATTACTGGTGAATTAGCATTTATCAATACAATCTCCAATCATTTTTACCAGTACAATTCACTGTGATACTGAGGAAAAGGAACAAAAGAATACTTCTGTGATTATACACAGAGGCAAGGACAGCTGCTGCTGCTGCTTCTTCTTCACAAAAGAAAAAGACTGCCTCAGTATCTATGCAGGAACAAGCAGGTAAAGAGTGTTTAGGGCTTTATAATGAATCTGCATTACCATAATGACTTTCCATCTTAGTCAAATGTTAGACTGTTTCATTTCTTTTCATTATAGATATGCCACCCTGAAAACTCATTCATGCCACTTTGCTACAATAAAATTTGTTTTCCAAAAAAGAAAACTGACCTCTGACAGGAGAAGTCTGGTGCACATACCCCGGCAGCAGCTCTATTTCACCCCCATTTCTGCCATTTACAGAAAAGATCAGGGCTTGAGATGTTTAGAGTCCCCAAATATTCTTGGGAACTTAGGTAGTTTACCCAATAGGGCTCTTTTTGGGGTTCAGTTAAAGGGAACGTGGACTGATGACTCAAGCCACTGCTAGTTACTAGCCTATGATTAGAAATGATGTCACAGAACAGGCTTGCAGACTGAATTTAGTCTGCACGGCAAACAATCTGAAGGAATCGCACAGCCTCAAACTGATTTTGTCACGATAGGTAAGACCCTAAATGTTCTACCACAATTTTATTTTCATGATCCATACCAATTATGTAATCAATAAAGCCTGATTGCAACTGCTAGTATTTTTCAAAGAAAATTGGCTTCTCCACTCTGTTTGGATTACTGTTAATTGTTTTCTCCTCTGGCAAAACACTACATAGCTCTATAATTCACCTTGTTTTGTTTGGGTTCTACATTGGTCACTTAAACCCATGAGGCTTTTAACTTTCAGTTCATTATGGATCACTGAATTGCTCTAAATGGTGGTTTTTTAGTTCAGCAGCTATTTATGGTAATGGATTTTTAATGTCTGTGTGTTTACAGTGCATTGCATATGCACTGAAAAAGATATCAAGTTCAGCCCCCAAAAGAACACTTCAAAGTCCTTGAGAAGAATTCAAGGATTTGGGTAACTTGGCACCTTATGAGATTGAATGACTATAAAGAAAGGCTGTAGGAGGTCCAGTTTATCATTAATTACACTCCTCAGACTGTTCTAAAATTAGAACCATCAAAACTAGCAATCTGAAGCTACATTTTGACATTCTCCCAAGAACTGTTTACTACTAATTAACCCAGTTTTAGTTTTCCTAATTTAAAAAATCCAGATTCAAATTCTTCCTCAGCCATGTAACTTCATGGGTGGCCTCATGCAATTCACTGCCTCACAGGGTTACTGAGAGGATAACAAGAACTGAGGTATAATACCCTGAACTCCTTGGAGCAGGAAAGGAACAGTAGTGTAGAAGTTGTAAAATACAATATATAGCCCATACCTGCTGCAGGACTACAAACTACTTCCTGCCTCTTGAAGTTTAAAACTTCAAGAGAGAAAATAAAAGATGTCAGCAATAGTGCAAATCAGCAACAAATGCCTGTTTAAAGTCAGATCCTTCCCTTAGCAGTCCTGTCACATTAAATGTCTAAGCAGGGTTCACAAGGTCCGTGAAAAATAACGGCAGTTTAGCAACTTTTCCCATAACATTAAGAAGTCTGACAAATCCTCAAGACGTGCTGTTCTGGGACAGGGGAGCACAAATATAAAAATGAGTTTGCTTGTGTGGATAACGAGTCTGTCCATTTTAGGAAAATTGAGACTATTTAGCAGTTTAATATCAGCCCATTACCAAGAGCTCATCTTTAATCACCAATGCAGCAGGTGGGAGCAGGAGGCAGTAGAAGACCATCATGGATGAGTGACAGCTAAGGGGCACCAGAGACAGAGGGTGGCTCTGTAGTTGTTTAGCTGCCTTGGGAGACAAGTTTTTTTGCTTTGGAAAGAATTTAGAGGAAGTTTTCTCTAGCATCCTAGACATCTAGTACATTTGCTAGACATGGAACACAGACAAGCACCTGTTCCTTATCCTCTTAATCTGCTTTTATTCTGTAACATGTTCTCATATACAGATTAAGGTCAAATACTGAAAGTCACTGCTTGTTGTTCTAGAGATTTTTCCCACACAGATAAACAAACCTCTGTACCGTGTCCCATCCACCACCAGACACTAACTCAAATGAAAATTGGAGTTACACAGTATTTTGGGAGCAGCCCTACATTCAGTGAGACATTCAGTTTTCTTTGTCAATCACCCTCTGCTTTTAACGATTGACTCTCAAGAGTGACAGAAAGTCCATTCTGAAAGTCTAGTAGTCAATGCACTGCTGCTGTTGGTTTGGTCTCTTATTATAAGACGCACTTCCCAAACTCCTACAGATTTTCAATTTTAAAGGTGCTACTTTGATTGGGAAAGTAGTACTGGCAAAAAATTTGGAAGTGGTCATTCTGGATCTTCAAGTTCAGCATTCTGGACTAGCTGTTCCTAAGAAACCCACAACCAGGATATATCCACCAACAGCACCCTCCTGATATTTTTCCAAGCATCTGCAGCATGCTGCTTTTATTATTGCTAAGTGGAAAGTACAATATCAATATTTTATTTTGTATTTTTAGGCTACTGTTCATATGCTTTTTGGAAAATCCAAATAAACATTTCTATCAGTGACCCCATAACCAACCATGGTTGGATTTGAAGTACATGAGTGTGTGTATGCACTTAGTTATCATCACTATCTCATCTTTACTTTCTTGCTGAGGTTCCTATCAAGAGATGGTCTCTGAATAGACAACACAAAACACTGGAAGATGGTTCTGTAAACAGCACAGATCTCTGGATCTATCTTGTATCTGGAACTAATCCAGCATAGATCACTTAATTTGGAACATTAGTGTCCTACTGCTCTTACAGCAGGGGAAGACAGTTACTGATTTATAGTGTGTTTTGTTATGGTCTTGGTTACTAATAGAGTTAACCTCCTTTCTAATTCAATTGACTTGTAAGTGGGTGGTAGGGACGGTGATACAGAAGGTCTCCAAAAGACCTTCATCCCATCTACAGTGCTGCTCAGTATTACCTAGACTGAAGAAAATGTGTTTTAGGTAGTATGATTAGAACCAGAACTGCCTGAAGCCTTTAATGAGATGAAACCAATGGCAAAGTAGCCCTTCAAAAATGTGCCGCTTCTTGACAAACCTTGATAAAATAACACAAAAACCAGAGAGATGTGACCTGTGCTGGGGTGGGGGTGGGGGAGAGGATACATGGATAGAAGAATTTTCTTTTGCAACTGTAAAAAAGTAGGATATTAGATCACCTTACACCATTTAGTTGGAGCTTGCTGCTCCAGTGTTCAGTCTGTTCAATGTTCTAATATATCCCAAGTATCTTATTGTTTGTTGTGCAATGAAACCATAACAAAGGCTGTGATAAAGATGCCATCTTCCTATTTAAGAAGGCAACATTGCTAAGCTATATAACTGAAGTTGCTATTGTAGCACCAAAGAAAGTATCGGCTAATCAGCCCTTTGATGTGATGCTCAAAATCCAGTAAGAAAACATCTTTTTTACTAAAGTGAATGAATTATCTCCACATTTTTGGCAAGTTGCATGAATTTGGCTTATTTCAAAAGACTGGTTATTAATAGGCAATTTCTAAAGCTACTTAGCGGTGTATGGTCTCTGAGTGAATTAAATGAAGATAGGTCACATATTTCACGTGTTTCTTTTCACCCATAGCATCTGTAACAGGATTTGTGTGTTTGGTACTTAATTATATATCAGGGTCCATATCAAGCACTCTTAATCCGTTTTTTGCCTCTTTAGGCAATTAGACATGCTTGATCAAGGTATTTTGATTTATACGACTGCCACCAATGCCATTATCAAGACTGTCAAAAACTTACAAGACAATCAAATTAAGCAAATTAACAAGGAATGGCTAAGGTCCAATTCACATAACCATTATTCTGCAATACACTGAGATTGAGCTGAATACAGAAAGCCAATTGGGGCTTCTTTGCTGTGTTTTGAAAGCAGATATGGTGTATCTTCCATGCACAAAAGATCCTTATGTATGTGAAAATTAAAGTAACAGTTCCCACTTAGTCATGCACTACATTTCTATCTTAAAATGTTATCAGACTATGGTCCCAATCCTTTCCAACTTTCCAGCACTGATGCTTCCATAATGCAGCCTCAAGGCAAGGTAACCTGATTACTTTGAGGATGGTGACTTTGAGGCAGTCTCTGTGACTGCTTCTCTACCGCAGCATTGGCATAGCTGCATCAGTGCTATAAAGGTGGATTGGACTGGACTCTAAAACAACAATGTTATCATGGTAAGCAACCATGTGCTTCACCCTACCTGCCTCCATGTTCTCCTTGTTATAACCTCTCATATATATATAACTGAAAAGTCACGAACTCACTAAGCATGCAACCAATTCAAGCCAGCATAACTTTCTGTGGGAGTGTGGGAAGGCCAGCACCTGCTCTGCTTCATTCCTGGGTGGTTAGGCCAGTAAACAAGCATGCGCCAGCCTCCCCACACCACCACAGGAAATTATGCCAGGTAAGTTATGCTGGCCTACATTGGGTAGGATTGCACCCCTGACTCCTAACACATCAACAGCCAGCCAAAACTGTTGGACCTAGAAGTGTGAAATTTGGAAAGGGTATTCCTTCTCCCATATAGGCACCCACTAAGAACCAATTTTTAAAAATCCAAAGCCTAAGGGAGTGAAAAGGAATACAACATGTTTTCATCCCTATACTTAACATTGAAGAGTCACTGACTCATCAATACCCAAGCCCAAACCCCTGGAACACAAAGCATGAAATTTGGGGAGCATATTCCTTGTGTGATGTAAGCACCCACTAAAAACCTTTTTTTAAAAAGAAATTTAATTGTAAATGGGGTTAAAAAGGATCCAATGTGTTTTCATTATCTCAACTTTTGAAATATCAGCGGTTGTCATAAATTGTAATTTGGGTCTGTGTCTGAACTGAACCTCTACTTATCATTGAAGACTGACTGATCAATACCTAGAACCAACACCTGAAACTAAAAGCATGAAATCTGGGGAGTGTATTCCTTCAATAAGGACTAATTAAGAACTTATTCGGTCCCTGTGGTGCTGGCAGAGATGCCAGGTGCTCAGGAGAAAAGACTGTTGGTGCCCTATGGTGCTCACTGCCAGATGCCTCTCAGTGGTGCCCGATGCCCAGTATGGGAAGTGCGGTGCCCAGTGGTACCCAGAGTTTGGCACCCAGTGTCTAGCACTCCATGCCTGGTAGGGATGCCTGGTGTTCGCTGCCAGATGGTCCCATGTTCCCAGTACTGGTGCCTGGTGGTGCCCACCAAGTGCTGGTGGCTGGTGATGTTTACTGCCGCCCAGTAAGGATGCTTAGTGACCGGTGGTGCCCAATGCCCACTGCACAGTGATGCCCAGTGAACATTAGTGTCTTCTGCTGCCTAGTGGTCTCCACTAGGTTGGGATGCCTGGTTGGGATGCCCAGTGCCTACAGTACTCTCCGGTGGCTGGGGTCCACAAAGATTCTTTAAATTTTATTCCCACAATGATAGGTAAATTCTGCTAGCCATTTATAAAATGCTTCAGGGCACTACCATGTTTAAACAGCAACTATGGCACTCAAGGTACATGAGAGCTTTATCAAGACAGTATTCTCTGAGTTACAATGATGATGCTCTTGCTATAAAACCTTGTAACAAAAAAGAAAACAAGTAGTGTTACCTTGGGAACTATCCTAAAATACACAGCTATTTACAATATATGGCAGCTTCATTAATTTGTTTGGGACTTAACAGAATGCATATTCAGGATCTAAACCACCAATAACTGCCAAATGTAGTGAGAGAGGATTTCTTTTCAGAGCCCAAATGCCCAGCAGAAAGCACTTTAAAGAATCCAGTGCAATATGTAAATGAACTGAGAGTATGGCATAACAGTCTCCCAAGAACAACTTTCTGAAGTGCCACATGCTCAGGTGCATGAAGGACGATATCACGGAGAAACACCCATAAACAAATGCCCTCCCCCAACCTTCCATTACTTCCCTTCCAATTATTACGGTTACACCTCTGAAGTAAGTATGGAGGGCCAATTCAGGCATATCTTCTATTTCAATTCTTTTCAAACTCTTGAAAGATGGTTTTCAAAATCCATTTTTAAAAGTCTTTCACCTGCATATTCCGATTCCTACCCCCGTTCATAGTGGATAATTCTTAACAGGATTACTGTCTCCCAATTTCCTTGCTGCTTGCAGCAACCTATCAGAATTACTCTGTTCATCTCCTTGTGCTATAGACATGCTAATTTGAGGTGCTAAGGCTTGGGCCCATTTCTTTTAATATAATATTCAGACATGGGATGAATGAAAGGTGTTTCAGCTGTCAACAACAGCTGTCAGCTGTTATTTTAGTTGCTAATCTGTAATGAACTGTAGAACAATGCGTAGATGGATACCCGTTTCATATAATAAAGGAGAATATTTACATTAAATGTGCAATAATTCACCTTTGAGTGCATTACCGTCTGATATTTATATCCTTGGTTTTAATAGACTAATATCTTGCACATAAGTGAACTAATGTTTAAAGGACTGCATTTGAAATTCACTCATTGTTCCATTGAAGAGTCTGTTATGATTAAAATATATAACCTGAAGTACAAGTTATTAAAACAAGCTTCAGTGTTCATAAGTGGTCTGTCCTTATATTCTAGTTATGATCACTTAAAAAAAACTTTAAAGTTACTAACGGAAGTAATAAAGTCTACAGGAAAATATATTATATAAAACTGTCCAAGATCAACTCATATTTTCCAAGGAAAAAAATTATTATTCCACAAGCCTGTCTAGCCTCAAGGGTCACAGATATTTTAAAGATATTTTTAGGCCTTTTGGGACAGTGATAACCTACAGTAATAAGTATGGACTGCTTTAGAGAATTGATGGAACACAGATAAAAATTATTCTCCAACCACCATTTTATGATTTGTATCTTCCTACACTGCTAGCAAGCACTTTTGTTCAGGTAACCTTCATCCCCCAATCATTCATTCTATGAACAAAAGAGAACCCCATACTTTATTGCCCCTCCAATCTCAACATCTGGTCTCTAAATAGTCTGTTGTGAGGTATAGCTGATAACTCTACTCCTTCCTACTTGAGAGGATCAATTACAAATGGTCTCTGAATAGGTCTTATCAGGATACCCTGGGGGGGGGGTCGTGACTTCGTTTCAGGGTGGGTTTGCAAAAAACTGGCTGCAGCCATCTTGGAATCTGACACTACACACCTTTAACGTCACTTCCAGCAATGACATCACTTCCGGGTGATCTTGGACAGATTGTCATTCTCAGAAGGGGGTCCCAGGCTGATATGTTCTAATATCAGTGCTGTATAATTCTGTGTCCTGTGGGTGGATTCCAAATGGATTCCACTTGCCATTTTTTTCCATTTAGTCCACACCTAGTTTCAGTACATCCAATAATGAAATTAGGTACACAAAGTGACCTTATGTTGTTGGACCATTTGTCCAATAAGCTGATCACCCCTGATCTAAAGTGTCACCCCTGATCTAGATCTAAAGGTGGGTCTAAAGGGCTTCAGAATGACACCATAGTTCTTCCCATTTGCACTGCACTTATCAGCAGTTTCAAGTTTTAAAAATAAAAGTTCTCCCATATTCCTTTTTAGTTATGATTTAAGGTTGTGACACATTTTGCAGAACTTTAATTTGCCCTACAGTTGAGACTGCCTTATAAATATAAATCAATAACGTTACCTCCTAAGGCTTACAGCTTTAAGCTGGGTAATAATGTGTGGTGCAGAAATTTGTCTGGATTTCCTAATGCTTATTTATGGACAGAAATGGGAATCGCTTCCATATTTGAAGAAAGATTTCACTAAAAAATGGACATAACCAAGTCTTAATGCAGCTAGCTGGAGCATTTATTCAGAAACTTGAGCAGAGTGGAAGGAGGCTTAAAAACATGGCAATTCTCTGCTAGCAGCACAGTTGCAGCCCCTTAATTAGGAACAGATGAAATGTTTACTGTGATGTGTACTCAGGCATTAGTGGGAAAATAAGCAATACTTCAATGAAGGGCTTTAACAGGACAAAATCAGAAGTGAAACACAGAAGGCCAAAAACAGATAACTGCTTTAAATCTGCACTTTGGTCTTGGTATGTCTGGTAAATACATGCCACAAATGGTCTAAAAACCAGGTTTAAACCTCTCATCTACTCATGAACCCAATCTGGATTGAGTGAAATTAACCTAAAGTGAGCAAAGGTGCACATCGTTCCAAAGAATGTGTTTGCATCCTGTTGTCTCAATTCTGAACAGCGTAGCACAGGGCAAATTCAGAAAAGCCTCAATTATGACTTTAACTCTTCTTAAGAATTCAAGAAACCATTATAAAGAATGGATACGTCTCACATGAAGAAACATTAGGACTGGCATAAATAAAAAATTGCTTGGCTTCATATTGAGACCTGCTCCTGCAATGTAGACCTCTCAACAGTGACTTAAGATGTTTTTTTTTATCCGGGGTAATCGTTGGTAGCAAATGCTGACTCAACTCTTGAAAAGAATCTGTTTGGGATTTTAACTGTTTCTCTGGTGCTGAACTATTTGGGTTTTTATTGTTTCACTATTATTACTGCATTAACCCATTTTTGCCCAGCCTACAGAAGTACAATTTTGGTTCCTGTTGTGTATATGCATGCAGTGTTGGTCAGAACATGATGGACACCAGGAGTGCCCTTCTGGAAGAAAGGTAGGACAAAAAAAGTAAATATTGAAATTGAGTATTGAATTTGAATTAAATATTGAAATTGAACTGGGCCAGCAGCTCAAATTACCACTTAACGAAGGGAATATGTGCTGCCATCCCCTGTTATGTGATTACACTGTTAAGTGAACAAACCCATTGTAGTGCCTTTACTGAGTAAACAGACACTGCCTGCCAGACGCTAGCTGCTGCTTAGGCTATTGAAAATGTTCCATCTCACATATGTTCTATTTCTCCTTCCACAACCAATGAACTTTTACAGCTATGAAACCCTGGCCAAACAAGTTCTTTAAGCCACGGGCCTGAACTCTTAAAACATCCACAAAAATCTGTAGAATGAAATGTTCTGAATTATGTCTTGGTTAATAACATATCTTGAAAATTAGAGCTATTGTTGCTTCATAACCTTTTGTGCATTGCCCCTAAGACCAAACAGTAGTTATGTAAGTTACAGAATCTGCCAGATTGAATGTTTTCTGTCTAAATAGTTTTTGTGGTAAGGTTCACAGATCATGCAAAAGCCATAGTTTAATTGTACTATTTTAACAGTACAATAAAACAACCATCATACAAGACAAAAGAGACATGCAAGAGGCCAACACAAAGTACAATATAGTAATCACTAACATTCTCTACATTTTCCACAGAGTTACCATCATGCATCTGTCAAAAGGTGTCCCTCCACTCATACTCACCGGAACTTTACTTCCAATAATCTGCATGCAGTGATCAACGAAGAGGAGTGATAGCAATAAAAAGAAAAAACCAAACAAAAGCAGGAATTAGGAAGCTTAAGCATTTCAAACAAGTGCTTAGTAGTTAGTAAGTAGTAAAGATTATTCATACAAATTGTTCATAAACATAATTTCCTCAATAAGCTACAGGAGCAGATACTGAATAGCTTTTTAATTGTCTACATCCATAACATTTTAATTTGAGAAAGGAAACTTGTTTGGCTAGTGATACACTGTATATTAGTGCATGCAAACACAAAACCACAAAACCCAAAAACTTCATTTTGTTAGGTCCATATTCTATCTACAATCAAAATTAGACACAAGATTATAAGTATACACAAAAAGCTTAATTCTAACACTACTTACACTATCCTTTTGAATTCAGTTGATTCCTCCCTTTAAGTAAATCTGTTTACTTAAATTTGTAAAACTATACATTTAAAACACATGTGTACACATCTTCCCATTACCAACCATTGTACATGGAATTCAATGCCCCTACTTCATATCACCCTTGGAATGTGAGTCCAGTAAACAGAATGAGTCACAGGTGAAATGCAAAACGTCAATCTTCAGCCCACATCCCTGACACCGTACATCAGTTTGGAAAAAGGACAGCAAGCAGGCAGTAAAAAGACCTTATGTATGGGATGTGGTTCTTAACATCTTGTACTGCTTACCTCAATAAGATGCTGCAATTCCAATATGTTAGAACACAGCTGACAGCCTCTAGTTAGAACAGTGCTGTATATATAGAAGTATATAACAATACTGCTATATGTCAAAGACATTAACAAGAAATAGATAGTACACAGTGGACCTGGCTGCTTCATTTCCAGAAGCTATTTGTACCGCATAACAGGACCTCTGGATTACGTGCGTGCTATACACCAGCACTAGTTTTATGGTTACAATATCTGCCAGCTGCCTGAACAGCAAACCACAGAATCAAGATATATACAGTAATTTGGAGGTCAAAATATCTTGACCAAAAGGGCTCCCCTCACAAAAGGTCTCCTAGGACAATGAGAAAGAAAGAATGCTACATGCAAGCATATCCTGTTAAATTAGTGTCTTGAAAATGAGTACAACTACATCAGATTACAAATTAATTTGAGAGTTCCAGAGATGTTCCTCACTATTATTTGGTATTTGTGGCAACATATGAGAGTTTGCAAATTTAGGGCACAATCCAGAAAGGCATTTGAGTTATCCTATCTATCACTGGGCTGACCCAACTGCAAGATGGGCCACCCCAGTTATTCTGGAAAATGCTTGGGGCAGCCTAAGGCAACATAGGCAGCTCGAAGACAGGGGGACCTGGGCTGCCCAAGCTGGGGCAGACTAGCAGTTCAGGAGAGGCATGTTGAGGGCATGTCTAGCATTGCCTAGGGCAGAGCAGTTACTCTGTATCTAGAGCATGTTTCCAGCCTGGCAGAAATGCCCTCTTCCAGCTCCTCAAGAGTTATACAACCTTAGGAGCAGGTACAGTAATGAGTAGACCTATAGGGGTCCATTATAGAGGTCCATGATAAAGCCTGAGTAAGAATGGCAGTGTCGACCAAAAATCTGAGTTCATGGCTAGCCTAGCTGCAACCCCTGCCTCTCAACCTCATGATATAGAACAACTATGGCAGCTGCTAACCTGGGGATACAGCAAACCACTCCAAGCAAGCACCCTCCACTAGAGGAACTGCTATATTGCATTCTCATGCTGGTTACTGGTTGTCAGGAACTTCTGGGCTTCCTTATAATGCAGGTACCACAGCTGTTCCTTGTTCAGTGTGATCTGAGGGGGGTCTCCTCAGGAGCCAGCCCTCCCCAGGTGTCACTGACTTGGTGCCTACATAGCATGCTCTGGAGCAGGTAGGGCAGCCCAGGCTTCCCGAGTCCCTGGATCCAGCATAATTTTGTGCTCTGGATTCAGAATAACTGGGGCAGTCCAGCTGGGCTCTCTTCACTGCCCCCACTCTGGATTGTGCCCTCAGTCAGCTCGTACTCTTTGGGGAATGTGTGCATTCTTTTCATGTTACATCTTTTTTATGTATTCCAGGTTTGCACTATAACCTCACTCCTTCTGAAATAGAAATTGCACTATGGCTGCAATCCTAAAAACACTTTCCTGGGAGTAAGACCCATTGAACACAATGGAGCTTACTTTTTAGTAGACACGGTTAGGATTGTGCTCTATGTTATCTAGTGTTCCCTTGTTTTGCGACAGCAGCAAAGCCAATCACTAAAATGCAGTTTGAAGGGCAATTTTACAGCTGACCTTTTGCCTGTTCAACTCAAAGATTGATCGATCTTTCACCAAAGCTTAAGCCCCATTTCAATAACTAAATATCAACTCAAGCAACAGCTTAGTTTGTCTAAGGTCAGTCGGCAGAGAGCTTCGAGAGGTACTTCAACTTGTTCCCTTTTAAAATGCCTGATATCAAACTAACATTGTATTTTGTAGGCTATAATTAGGCCTCTTTTCTCAACACTGAACTTGTTGTACATGACACAGCAGTTTCAAACCTAAGTAGTGTCATTTTTTCACTCTCTGATATTCCTCCAAGACCAGATAATGGAGAGTTCCTCCACATTGCATTCTGGCCATTAATAAAAACACTGATATATGTTTTCTCATTGCCAGCACGAAATTATATTAACCATTAATACCTTTACTAATACATCAAACCAAAGGGGGAACAAATATCTCAGTATGTAATTCTGTGTGTTCATGAAGCTGTGTGTTGTGTGATTGCTTTATACAGAGAAGGATGCAATCCCTTCAACTCTGGATTTTAAGAAACACCCATGACATCTTTGTTTTTGCTTAATAAAGCAGATCCAACCTTTTCACTCATGTGACAGTTAAGGAAAAAAGTTAAAACATGTTATTTCAAATAAATGTAGTCGTGTGTTCAAGCTCGATTATGTGCTCACTGTTGTAGTTTGTATGTTCCAAGCTGTGTCTTGATTATTCTTTGTGAATTATCTCCACTCTGCTCCACTTTTATGGGCAAACACAAACATAATCTCATTTACTACTTCATTTTAATATTACACATGATTATTCATGTACTGTTATCTCTATATTGCACCCAGATTTCGTTATGTAGAATGATTATGTCTCTGCCTTTAGGTATTTGAAAAATAGTACTGAATATGCAAGCTTGTGTTTCCCAAAGCACTTTATGCTGAACAATAACTTAAGTACAAAACTGGGAAGAGATTCATTGGAATTTCAAAGTGAAACCCTGTGCATCATGTAATTCTGCTGAAATTAGGCTAGTGGCAAATTTCACTTATCATTTGGAACATATTTCTGCCCTTAGACACCAAGGCAAATTATAACATATGCAGCTACTCTGTTCTGGTACTGCTACAAAGAGCAACTTAAGTTGATACTCAGCAGCACTGGCATGGAGTGCTGTAGCTGCTAAAGGAATTAGAGGTGAACTTCATGGGACTTCCCTGAAACAGTTGCATGCTGTTGCATGTAACCAATGCCAAGGACAGCATTTGTGACCAAAAAAAGTTAATGTGGAATTAAAACTAAAATCCTGAATTCCCCCGCCCTGCAGCAAACTCAAAAACTAGTTACTCACTCTTAAGTAAATCTACCTATAGATGTCAGAAATGCCTACATATTAAAAGGTTTTTTCAAAAAGTTTTTCATCTTTTAAAAGATGACTTCAACATAACCTTTAAGAAAGCTTTATAACTTCTCCCACGTTAAAAAAATATTCATTGAGTAGTTGTAGCTACTACAAACATAATATAATCACCGGCAATAGCTTGGGAATATGGATCATGGAGCAATTCTAAGGCCTAGGACACAACTCTGCTGACAGGGGAAAGAGGTGCCTTAAAGTAGTGGAGAAAAGCAACTTCACCAGCATTCAAAGAGTCATTTAGGCAAGTCCCAGATAATGAATAAGGAACTTCCTCAACTCCTCTTTGTATCAGAGGATTTAACAAAGCAATCCTAACAGGCAATTGGAGGGATTGTCTTCAGGATGAAGAGATCAAAAGTCACACTACACAGAGATGTGTATGTATAGTTCTTTGATCTTAGTCTATGCTAAATGATGCTAATCTAGGATATCAGTCAAAGTAGCAAAAAACATGCTCCAAGAGTCTAAATACTCTTTACACCTTGCTTTCAACAGTACTATCAGTTATCTCCAAGTATGTGCTATTAACTGTGCAAGAGATACTGTGAAAAGCCCTGATGATTATTCTGGAGCAGTGGATTTAGGAGACTTATTTGGTTTACAGTAGAGGCAGCATCATGTTTCAGATTACCAAGCAGTTGTGAGATATGTAATACATTCTAATTAAGGCTTTTATCCATCGTTGAAGGCATTTTAAAGGATTTTAGGAAGGAAGCTTTGTAAGCACTCTAGGAAGGGTAAATTGAAGCAGAAATCTGAAGATTTGAGTTGAAAACTGCAGATGATGCTAAGCGTATTAGTCTGACCTATCTTGGTAGGGGAAAAAAGACTTCCTACTTACAGATTTGGCAGTTGCGGAAATGTACTGGACAACCATCTCACGTTTTGTGATCAAATCCTTATTCCGTAAAGGAGC
Source organism: Cryptoblepharus egeriae (assembly GCA_030015325.1). Classification (NCBI taxonomy): domain Eukaryota; kingdom Metazoa; phylum Chordata; class Lepidosauria; order Squamata; family Scincidae; genus Cryptoblepharus; species Cryptoblepharus egeriae. The sequence continues at coordinate 11,921,390 of JAREYC010000016.1, read as the reverse complement.
TTTCCGTTCTTCATTCAGGTTCATGTCCTCCTGTAAATAAACAGGCATAATGTTACCAGGATTGGATTATTACTTCAGTTTTAGTTAATCTCCGCAACTACAGACACTGCTCTACATTTAAGGAGACAGCAAAAATGAGTGATTCACTCCCGACAGGCAATTTAACATTACACAAGTTTCTAGTGTGCAGAAGTAACTTTAAATGCATACCTCAAAATCTTTCCCTTCATGTGGAAGGGGGGAAGAAACACACACATACCCTACAGTACTGGCCTAATCAACACAACCAGCACACTCAAACAGGAAGAGATCACACACTGCAAGACAAGAACAATGCAATACATTTTGCAAGAACTAGCAAAATCCATGAAGAGCCACACTTCACACACATTCGCTTAGGGGTGACCATATAATTTCAACTTAAGACAGTGGTTTCCAAACTTCTTCAACTGGTGGTTCCATTTACCAACTGGGCCATTAGGACCACAATCTTACACACTGTACAAATTTGGGAACAACTGCTTTATGGGGAAAAGTGTTAATATGAAAGTGTATATGGGAGAAAGTATAAAGTTTAAAGTGTTAAAAGTGTTAGATTACACACTGTACAGAATTTGGGAACCACTGCTTTATGGGAGAAAGTGTTAAATCACACCAAGTCATTAGTTTATATTTATTAGATTAGTATCTATTTATTATAAACCATCCCAACATTTTTCCCATTGCTACATGATACTTGCCTATCAGCTGAATATCAGACTACATACTACAGATACCTATCAGACTATATACCAAGATACCTTGGTCTCTGCCACTGGGTCAAGGGGCCATGGTATGATTTTGCAGTGTTATTTTTATTTGGTTTTGCAAATCCTTTATTACTTGCCTTTGGAATATTTTGAGCAACTTTTTCCACACACAAAACAAGTGCTCTCCATCAGCTCAGTTGCAAACCACTGCCACTGGCAGTTTGCTATTTGTTCTTGTCTTGAATATTTGTCCAAACATGATAAGCACAAAAGCAGAGACCATTCCTTTCTGATCACTAACCATGAGATCAATGCACTGCTTAACTGATATTAAAAGTTGCAAGAACAGCTTAAGCTAGGATACAAGAAGCATGAAGCTGTTTTTTACCTAGGGCAAAATCCAGAACTATGGGGTATGGGGAGTCCTTGTTCCGGTGTAAGAACTTACTCTGGATTCCAATATGAATTTCCCACAGGTTTTCACTAGGTGGTGCAGTAACTATGGGTGCATGTAAAGTCTCTTATGCGCTCCCATAGTAACTCTGGATTTGGGGGCTATACAGCCTATCGAGCATTGTATACTGTAGAATGGTTACTCTGATGATGGGATTACCAGTATTCATTAATCAACCCTGGCAATCATCCAAGTTAATTTTTTTAAATGACAACATCTGCTCCTTGAGATAGAATGGGAAAGATATTCAGTTTTTTTAACTCTCATGACTCCTTAGCTTTTGCAGGTTGCAAAAGAGACATGAAGTGGGATATAGGAATGCAAAGAAATAAATTGCAATTGATTTCCAAAAAATGCACTTCGGTTAAGGAGATAGGCTTATTATTTGTAGAAAACATTAAGTCAAACAGTATGATTAACTGCTTTAAATAACTGACTGAAGATTAAAACATGGCATTTCCACTATATTATGTCCAGTCAACAGAGAAAGATGAATTGACAGCGCTCCAAGCTCAAGACAAAAAATATTCCACTTTGGCATTCTCAGTAAAGACACAAGCATGTCACAATGACAAGGCAGAAACCTACCATAATTCTGTTTCAAACCAACTTTCCGTGAAAAAGTCAGCTGGTGTTTTATTGTACAGATACCTGCATAGTTGTTAATGTTCGAAAAGGCAAATATAAAAAGTTATTCTAAAAAGGATCTATGGATTATGCAGAAAGATCCTTCAAGTCCTCAACAATCTTTCTGCCAGAACTTTTAAAACAATCATATGAATTGAGTCAGAAAATCATCATCAAAGAAAAAAATTTCTCTATTTTGAGACAGAAAATTACAGAAGCTCATTTTTAGGTTATCAAGTAATTATCTATTATCCCAGTCCTTAACGCTAAAATATGTCACCTAGCTGTGAAACTGCCACTGAAAAAATATTTCCATTAAGCAGTATATACTGTATTTCCCGGCTTATAAGGCACACTTTTTTCTCCCCAAAGGGACGGGGAAAATGTTTGTGTGTTTTATAGAGTGATAGGGCCAATCCTGTAGCACCTTACCTCATCATGTCATATGTCGTTGGATTCGTATTGAAGAGCAGAATCCAATGCAAGAATCAGTTTTGAGATATCTCCTTCCTATCAAAAATTATGGCCAAAAAAGTAAAAACCAAAAATATAAAAAGAAAATACATTTTCGGCATTTTTTTTAAGCGGGTAGGAATTTTGGCTTGGGGGGGTAGGAATTTTGGCCTTGGGGTTCAGGAATTTTGGGTTTGGCATCTGGTCACCCTGGCACAGTTGCAGTCCTAAGCAGCCTTCCCTGGCTTGGAGACTTGCTCCAAAGTAGACATGCACAAGACCTGGTCCCCGCTGCTCCATGCCTGTGCCTCCCTCACATTTCCCTATCTATCTAGATCCCCTCACCTTTCCCTACCTACCTGGATCCCCCCACCCTCAAAAGAACCCCCCCCCCAACCTACCTACCTTCCTGGACCATCTGCAATGAGATTTGTGCAAAATGTTGGTGTCTGATCATTTGCAATGAGATTTGTGCAAAAGTCACAAATCACTGACACTAGAGATGATGAGTTTTTGGGGTTACCAGAAAATTAGAAGAGTGCTTGAAGCTTAAAGTCTTTTCTTATTTGTTAATGATAGTGATAATGGTTCTTAATACCACTGTTGACTTTACATGGTTGAAATATTATTCTGCTATATTTTATTAAATATATTAGTACACCATTTGGTTCAGAATATTTTTTTCTTGTTTTGCTCCTCTAAACTTTGGTGCATCTCATGGTCCGGTGCGTGTAATAAGCCGGGAAATACGGTACTTCTGGCCATACCCCTTCTCTTCCAGTGCACAAGGGTGACATGTCACAACACTGTCTCTACACACTTGGCAACGATGTCAAAAGCTATCTCAAACTTCTAGCTGCCAAGCTTGCCTTTGTTTGAACTGTGCATCAACAAAGCTTAGAGGGGAAATACTCCTTATGATGGGTCTTACCTGTCCCTGCCAAGATGCACAGACTTACTTCTTGCATGATTAACTGTTATTACATGGGTATCACTGTTCCTCACATATTCAATTACCAGAAATTATAATTTCTTGCCTTTTAGCAAGCATTCCCACATAACCAGAATGTACATTCCAGCCCTTCATCTTACATAACCATGATAGACTGATCCCAAACCATCCTCTTCTCAAGCATTATTTAATAAATGTCTGTATTTGTTGTGGACCAAGGCTTTATTGTTTTCCTCTGAGGTTTAATAAGAATGAAGATTTTTACAGAATTCTCACTTTAATGTTCGCAGAAGCACACTTGTAGCTCAAGCAAAAAGCTTACCATCATTTTTTCGAATAGATCCATAACTTCCTTTTCCGATAAATTCATTGAACGCTCATCAAACAGTGGCTGAGGTACTGGCAATTCATTGATCGATGCCTGTGAGTCAATGGGGTGCTGAATGAGAAGCTTCTCCTTTTTGACACCCGATTTTCTGAAACTGGTTATTCTGTCACGCTGTAGAAAAATCAAATTTTTCTGAAGAGTTAGAATACAATATACAGCTCATTTAAGCATTGTTACCACATGATTTACAAGTAATCGTGCCCAAGATAATTAAGCCATACAGTTACAATTCTGAGACTGTACTCCAATGCTTTCTTCTGTCCAACTATGGAGCCTGTTCTACTAAGAAATGCAGTCTTTTCATACCAAAGCAGAGTTTAAAACTCATGCCTTAAATTAAATTAGATGCAGTGCTGGGCTACATAAATCAGTACGTAGCTATCACCTGCTGATTATCGGGGCTGTGTATAATTTTTGTTTCATTTACTAAACAGACTGCAAATTCTACACCAAAGAACTAAGTTTTAAATCAAGAAAAAAGCCAAGTTCTCCAATTTGTATATATTATGCTCATGGAGGATATTTACTCATTTCATTTTAATGCCTTCTTAATCACAATGAGGAGCAAGAAGGCATGAAAAGCACCTCCATTCTGCTCCAGATTTCAGGAGGCTTGAAAGAAGGAAAGTTAACGTCTACTTTCACAGACTTTGAGTGTTAAAGTAACCAACTTCTCAATATGTTCAGTGCACTCCTGTTATGTTCATATGACCAGAACATAACATGTTCATATGACCGTTCATATGACCAGAACATAAAGACAGCCCTGCCTTTGATTATTTATCACAGTCTGAATTGAACATCTTCAAATTGCAAACTGGACACCATTTAAACTGGATATATTCAAACAGCAGAGTATTGTTCAAGAAGCTCATAAGGAGCCTAGGTTGAAACATCTTAAGTTTATAGAATTTAAGTACAGTCTCTTTTCATACAAACAAGTTAGCTATTATACTGCCCCCAAAGCACTTTTACAAGCTGATCTGGCATTAGTTGAAGGTAGTATTAAGAAGCTCAGTACTGCAGCCAGAATGGTTTAGTCAATTTCTTCTCCTTTTCAACAGTGCATGCATGCTGGCATATTAGTTGAAAAACACAGCTAATTCCTTCTCCTCCAAGTATGGCCCACATACCAAAGGGCACGACAGAAAAGACGCTGTTGCATGAAAAGACCTTCACTTGACATGAATTGCCTTGGCTACAGTGCAGCATGCATGCCTAGCAAAAGCCTTGCAAGTAGGGATAGTTCAAGTGGGAAATGCTCCGGCCCTGCTCTCCATGAACACAGAGTGCAGAATCGCAGGGAGATATTTCTTAAAAGCAAACGGCAGGCTTTTTAATAGAATGCATATTGCAAAAGGTACAGTCTAGAAACTAGGCTAGCTGGCACTCATATCCAACTAGCACAAGTAAATGTTACACATGGATGGGAGCTACTCTTCATGAGCAGGATATAACCAGACTCACATTTTGTCAGTCACTCCCATGTTGCCACCTGCATCTTTATTAAGGAGACAGACGGGAACAACTACACCAAAGAATGGGGGCTGGTACTATTTTATAATTTAGCCTTAACTATGGTGGTCTAACGTTCGGCAACAGTGCCACCGATCATCAAGTGTCTCTCATAAGATGAGATGTAATTCTAAGTAACTTCAAATTGGCATTGCTGCTGCAACTAAATTTACATCTAATAAGGTCAATGTTAACATCAGAGGTTGAAAGTTGTCTAAACTGTCAATCTGTGAATTGATAATGGAGAGCACAAGAAGGAAGGTACAATAGAAAGGGTTTTTTAAAGTCATGTTAATGGGGGGAAATCTGTTTTTAAAGCTCATCCCCTAATAGGAAGTTACAAGTCGCCTACTGGAACATTTCATACTTTTCAGAGTTTACTGTCCACAATGTATTAATGCAATACAAGCAGCATGCACTAGAGAAACAGAAACTCAGCACATGAGAGTCTTACCACATCATCTGCCAAAGTTTTTATCTGAAGGTTCTATTCAAATCAAAAGGAGAAAAATTATGTTACCCAAAACCCTTTAAACCCAATGTAAAAGTTTCTAAGTAGTGTTTTGATGCTATCTGAACACCCCTTTTAAACCTTGCAAAATGAGGTGTAGAAGCCCCGAAGTATCATGCATTTCATATCCCATCCCCACACATTTATTTACTGGCTATGTGGCCCTAGTATACTCCCATTATTTCATCTACATCAGTACTTTCATTTAACTTGCCAGATGACAACATTAAAACCAAAGAAAACTCTGTGCAAACAAAAACGATGAGAACTTGCAGTTGGTCAAAATAAAAAATTAAGAAAATATTTAGGAGAATAAAGCATTTCATTTAAAAAACTGCTTAATCTCAAGCTCAACACAAAAATGTATTTATGATTAACAAACGAGTCCTGATCAAACAGAACAGATAAAAAACAAATCCTGATCAAATAGAACAGATGAAAAATTAAGAACGTTTTCCAACCCAATGATACTGCAAGGGCACTCTTCAACTCCATCCTTATTAGAAGGTTTATCTAACAAACTTCCTGTTGTTTACAAGAAGAAATGAATTACTTTTTAAAAACCACATCTTTCCAACACTTGATGGATGGACCATTTCACACAGAACTGAGGGACCTAGGATACCACTTGCCTTGAAAGATGATAGTCTGATTAGGTAAGTAGAAAAACTACTTATCTTAACCACGGCAGACACAGTATGGTGCACTTTTACAAATACCCTATTGTATTTCAGATTTATTTCACAGAAGCATGGTTGAAGGAAAGTCTTATAACTGGCGACATAACAATACTTACAATATAAAGTCAATGATATCCATCCTAGACTAACATGTTGACATAAGTATACATATTTCAGAAAATGCTCACTGGAGGACATATATGCACTCACCAAATTCTGTATTTTTTTAAGAATATATGCCTGCACACCCATTCCATGCTACATCACAAGTGTATTTGAAATCCCCCTCAGTTTCAAAAGCAGTTTGCTATGTAGCATGTGAAGCCACTACAGGTAACTGTACATACACTTCAGTGAACTGAACTAGCTGGATAATTCTTGAAATTCTTTTCAAGAGTTCACATTTTCTAAGAGTTTAAACTCTCCAATGTTCCTTTTTTTCAAACCTACCCAAGGCATTTGTATTACTAAGGCAGACAATAATTGACAATTTCAGTGTTCTATTCTCCTTCATCATAAACTCATATTTTATAGACCCTTTTTATAGACCCTGAACTCATGCATTTTATAGACCCTGAAAATGTACACCACAATATAACCTTTTCATATAATAGGTTTGTTTAACAAAGAAGAGTCTTTTCAAATATTATTTGGAATCCAAAAGATAAAGTCCTGAGCATTATCATCAGCAAGAAAGTCCCTGAACTTCCAAGTTACTTCCAAGCAAGCAAGTGTAGTAGGATCCAGCTCTTCATCGAAACAACAGATACCAATATGCTTTAGATACAATGCTTTATAGTGTGGGATAGGTGGATGTTTAGCTCTTAAGCCCATCGCAAACAAGAAAAAACTATTACAATACAACTTGCATTTCCTTGCTTTTAACTATGACTGATTAACTTCTCCAGTGACAGGAGAACAAGTCGTTAGTGTTCAATCAATGTTGCCATGTGAAAGCATACATAATTCAAGTCAATTATTGCAGTTAGTGTCCCTGAAGTATGACTTTTACTGAAGTTTGGCTCCATTAACACTCTGAACTCAATTTTGTTCTAATTGCAGGGATGAAATGAAGAACTCTGGTCCAAATTCGCCTTTGTTTGAAAAGGTTACTGAGTTGCTGAAAAGCACAGAGCATTGCCTTAAAAAAATGAAACTGTACCTCCTAAAAGCCATCACAGAAAGAAATTCCTATCATTCTACGTATTTCGATTCCAATCATAATATTGTCAATTTCACTATATATAGTAGTCACTCCATGAAGAACTAGAACAGCAATCAACAAAGAATGCAACATGGATTTCAACACTGTTCCATTTTAAAACTTAGCATCAAAATGATTTCAGATTTCTTTTACTTTTCCCTTTTGAGCCAGGGTGCAGGAACAGAGATCACAGCACAAATGTGGTAGTTGCTTTTTCTGATCTGAAGAGCATTTTGTCCTTCAATTCAAAATGAACATGCACAAAGCAAGTAGTCTAAAATTATATAACACACTAGCGAAATGCACCCATGTTGTGAAAGTAAAATACTCCCCTTATGCACAACAACCCCTCCCCCATACAACAACACCCCCCCAACAACCCCGGGCAACATCCTCTCACAACTGTGGGCACCCGGGTAGGTGTAAGTTTTGGAGCTGGGTGTTGATCAGACTTCAATGTTAAGTATAGGCTGAAAATGCACTGCACCCCTTTTCAGCTCCTTAGGGGTTAAATTTCTAAAAATTGGTTCTTGGTGGGTGAGCCCATCATGGAAGGAATATATTTCTGAAATTTCAGGCATCTAGGTCCTGGGGTTGGGGCAGAGCATCCATCAGTCAGGGATTCTTCAATGTAAATTATAGGGATGAAAATGTGTTGCGCCCCTTTTCATCTCCCTTTCGGTTGGAATTTCCAAAAACCATTTCTTAGTGGGTGCCTTCATCACAGAAGAGACATCCTCCCCAAATTTCACACTTCTAGGTCCAGTGGTTTTGGCTGCGCATTTAAGAGTCAGTCAGTCACAGTCAGTGACTTTTCAGTTTTATAAACAGTATATAGAAGATAAAATAACACTACACTAGTGAGTAGCAACTATACAAAGGAATTTTCCAAGAGTGTACTGAACCAGTAGGTTCCACTGTTTGGAATTAACCCCAGCTCCCCACTAGGAGTCTCCACAGAACAAGCCACAAGGAAGAAAATGGTAATCATGGAAAAAGAAGGGTTGCACTGATGACCAACCACACCCACATCTTCTTTTTAAAATACACATACACAAACCACCAAGCCACAAGAACAACTATGTGGGAGAACACAACTGCAGACAATTCATCAGATTATACTTTGCTTAACCATGAGCCATGTATTGGCAGACAACAGATGACCTAATTATATTTCCCAAAGAAAGCATTGCTTTTTAAAAACCAAGTTTAAGTGATGCCAGTGGTTTTAGTAGACTTGTATTATAGACTGCATGCAACAAACACTGCTACGATTCCTGGCCAACTGTTAGATTTTTCTCACATAGAATGCCAGGGCTTGTAGGAAATTATTTCCAATGGGCCTAAACCAATATATCAATATGCCATTTGTCAAAGAAAGAATATTTTAAACACTCCCATCCTCTAAGAATAATTAAAAACAAGAATGTGATTGTTAGGGGCAACCCTACAATCATCTCAAAATCTTGAGATCATCACTGAAAACGCGGAGGAATCTTAGTATCTTGGGGGTAATGCCTTTAAAGCTTCTATTTTTAAATAGAAGAAAACCTGGATGAAGGTGCCGTATGCCCATATGTGCTCCCCAAGGCATCTGGTGTGCTGCTGTGAGATACAGGAAGCTGGACTGATGGTCCTTTGGCATGATCCAGAGGAGGCTGTTCTTAAATCCTTATGCAAATTGAAGTTTGTTATCACCACCCCATGTCCCCAGTATGTGCCTAGGCAACTGTGGGAAAATGGGTAAGTGGGCACAAAAATAAAAAATGCCATGAGCAAAAGTGTACTGATCCACACAGCTAAATCTAACAATCCCTTATCGAACAGACTAGCTTTACAAACCCAGTCCATAAACTCTGTGTTGAATAGGGGCAGATAGAGCCACAACAGAAGTTTATTAGGCAGAAAGATGAAAGCAGCAAGTCATTTGCAGGACATGGTTGGAAACTGGCCAGAACACATACAGAGCCTGGTCTGCTCCTGTCACTTTAACAGCCATCTGATCGCCAGAAATCAGCAGGTGAAGCTTTCCTTGGCAAAGCTTTCTGTGGTGCTGAGCTAAACATGATCACCTGCTAATTGCTGCAGATCAAGCTGCTGTTTAAAAAGAGCAGCTCCAGGGGCCAGTTCAAGAGTTGACATGGGTGTTTCACAGGAAACAGACGATAGTGCAATGTTATGTATGGCTCTTTGTTACAAGATCAATACAGTAATGCCACTCATCAGGCGATAAAGCAAAGGGCACTGCAGTATGATTTGAAATACTGTAATAAAGCACCTGCCTTATTTCTAGGCTCCGTCTGCCCTGGATGGCACTGAAGGAAAGAAAAATCTCACCAAAGTAATGCAGAGAAATTTTTCACATATTGCTACATGAAAACGACGGTGTCTGTGTGTTTTCACCATTTCATTCACATTTCAGTTGCCAAGCTGGCAAAGACTGAATAGATTCCTAACCTGTAGATGGCAACTGGCTCATATCCAAGAATATTACAGGCAATTATGGAAGTAGTTTAATCAGTTTCTCTACACTGTCATAACATAGGTGGTTATAGCTTGGCTTAATTAAGGTGCACTCAAACTACAACTGGAAAGGCCCCCATTTTCCAAAGTGCATTGCTTGCCACTCACAAGAGACAGATGGTTTCATCTGCACTGCTGTCCATTTGGCACACCTCTCAAGCACTACATTAACTGAAACTAGAGTAAATAAAAGCCTTGTGTCAGTTCTTAGACTATTTAGATGCTCTCCCGCTTTAATGTTTCAGTAAGGCACTTCAGTTGCAAAACATTTTGCACATCACACACAGCCTGTTGTCACAGCCGCCTGTGTACACCTAGCAAAGCTGAAATGGAATATTCATACTCTAATCAAGTTTCAACAGCTCAGCTCTGCATCTTAGCAATGTTTAAACATACAGTTCCACATCAGCTGGAATATTTTATTGTGGCCTGAAAAAGTGCATAATTTGTTTGTCCCTGTTCCAATATGCCATCTCATAAGAATCAGCTCTAACAAAGGTAGCATGGATTATAATCATAATTTGATCCCTTAACCAAACTAACCTTGGACAATCACAGCTGCAGAACACCAATACTGAATGCTTGGTATGTCTAATGAACGCTTTATATCCAATTCAAGTTTCTTAATGTCGCATGTAGCGCAGGGCTCTAGCACAGAGCCAAATGAGACCTATGACCGGTCCCCTAAAAACCTCTGACCCAGTTGACCAAATACAATGGGAGCTATGATAGTGGAGTGGGGGTCCATTTAAATGTGTGCTTTATTTATGTGCTGTTGTGTTTGTGCTTAAAAAATTCTGGAAATCTGACCTTTTATTCATAGAAATCACAGAATCCAAGAGTTGGAAGGGACCTTGTAGGTCATCTAGACCAATGCCCTGCCTGTAGCACGTAGTTAAACTAAATTCCATTTCTAATGTATTTTTATTTTATACTTGATTTTTTTCAGGTCCTCTGTTTTTCAGGTCCTTTCATCATACACTGTTCCAGATAAATGATGCAGCCCTTTGGACAGAAAGACTGGGGACCTCTGATATAGAGTATCATTGTTTAAAATCTTGTTGCCAGTGCTTTCAGAAGGCTTGAAACAAGAATCCAGATCAAACTAATAATTACCATATTTTCCGGACCATGAGACACACCGGACTATGAGGAGCACCTTGTTTTAAAGGGGCATCTTATGGTCCAGTGCGGCCGGGCCTCAGCGCCGCCTCCTCCAGCACGCCCAAGCCTCTCCGAGCCACTTTGAAGGGGGCAGCGTTGGACCGCCCTCCCTCTCAGGGCAGCCAATCCCCTGAGGGTTCACAATCTAGCTAGATCAGGGCTTCACAAGCCATGCTGCTAATGAGGAGGATATGACGATGGTGTGGTTTTCTCTCTAGATACTGTGCATTCTCTATGGTCACATCAGTTTCCTTAGCTGAAGATTAGTGTGGTAATCCAAGCTACATTACTCAATAGGCACCAGCAGATACCAAGAAAGAAATTTATAGCACTGAGGTTTTTTAGGTTTACAGCTTGCAACATTTCCAATTAGTTTGTGCCAAAAAAGCACTCTGTGAAACCAACATGATTACAACTCCTTAAATTTCTTATATGATGCAATTAGACCACAAAAAGAAGAAGGATTTGGAAGAAGTTTAAATGTTTTCATTTTTTATGCTACTGTAATGATCAGAAGTGACAGGTGTCAACGCAATGAACCTAAAAGATAAATGCTAATTGCTGCAACTGCACCATAAAATAATTGTTATTGTTGTTTTGAAAGCCAGGACTACAAAATCTCACAATTACTTGTTCTAAAAATACGGTAAGTTTAATAATTGAAGAAAAAAATAAGAGGTTAACAAATTAAATTAAAGAAATGAGAAACAAGGTATTCTACATAACAACTTAACCTGTTATTTGCATAATTCATTATAACTATTCTTACATTAAGGCTGCAATCCTAACCACACTTTCATGGGAGCAAGTACTATTGAACACAATGGGACTGACATCTGAGTAGACATGCTCAGCTGAGTCGGATTGCACTGTGAGTTTCAATATCACTTTTTTCATTTATTATTTTCTCAGTTTTAGCTGCATAGAAGCCTGGGTGTGGTATCAACAGCATCAGAACACCAATAAATTTCTAACAGAAAATCTATGACAGTGATTTTCAACTTCTTTTCCATTTCATGAATTGCCAAGGCATACCATTCTTTTTTTGATAATTATCATACCACCACCTCTGGCCCTACTAAATTTGATCTATGGCGATAATAAACGATCTTTCTGCAAATTCCCATAGCACATTTGCAGACCATCTACAGCACACCAATATGCCACGGTACACTAGTTGAAAATCACTGGTCTGGAGCTAAATATTCATGCAGAAGGAATGGTATTCCACAGATCTACACAATGAAATCAGCCTTGCCACAACCACATATCTGCCTATATTCCTAAGTGAAATTAAGCCCCTTGCTCCGGAGCAGTTAAGATGACTTTCCATAAGGTAACACTAGAAGGTGACATAACTGCGTGGACCTGTAACTGCTACGGATTTTGCCCAGCATCTTGCAAAAGCTTCTGCTTGAGTTTATGGTGTAAAAACACTTGTTTGCCCTTTTTTGACAACTTTACACTACTGAGGAAGCAAAGTTCAAAAGAGTGTGTTGACCATAATCTTTGTTCTGACTAGCAGAATTTACCCAGCGTTGTGGGAGTAGAATTTAAAGATTTGTGGGTACCACTGGTTATGGCTGGGCAGCAGTGGGCACTGCTGGGCACGGGACACTGGGGACTGTCAACACCAAGTGGCACAGGGGGTCAGTAGCAGGCAGCAGCAGGCATCAGGCACCAGAGGGCACCACTGGGAACCATCAAGCAGTGGGCTACAGGTACCACTAGGCATTCCTACCAAAACACAGGCACAAGCATCAACAGGCACAAATGGCCACTATTGGGCAGCAGGCACCACTAGGCATGGCACATCCCTGCTGGGCACCGTGGTGCAGCAACAGGCACAACCAAGTACTATTGGGCACCGTGGTGCAGCATCGGGCATCAGCAGACAGCAGCAGACACCCTACCAAACACCACCAGACACAGGGAATCCCTGCTGGGCACCAGGGACCGCTGGGAAACATGGGACATTGGGCACCACTTGGCAGCAGGCACCAATAGGAATCAAATTGGTTCTTAGAGGGTACTTACATCACATAATTAATATACTCCCCAAATTTCATCCTTCTTGGTCTAGCAGCTGGGGCTGAGTGTTGATGAGCGTTCAATGTTAAGTATGGGGACAAAAACATGTTGCATCCCTTTCCCACCCCCGTTCTGGTCTGAATTTCTAAAAATTGGTTCTTTGTGGGTACCTACATGACAGAATGGATACCCTCCCCAAATTTCACATTTCTAGGTCTGGCGTTTTTGGCTGGGTTTTGTCTGACTGCTAGGGAAGGGAAGCACTCTTTCAAGTGGTTGTTCATCTTTTATTTAGCAGGGAAAGAGTAGCTGGCCCTCTTCACCACAGCAGTGTCTTTAGTGGCTTCTGCTGGTGTTTGTCAGCATCTTTTTAGAATGTGATTCCTTTTGGGACTGGGACCTATTAGCAATTACAGTAATATTGACTCTCAAAGCATGCAAATTACCTTCACAGAACATGTCACAGCCATTAGGAACACACATGTCTTAAGTCACATTCCCAGCATACCAATACCAAAACAACTTGGCCAACTGATATTGTCAAACTGGCAATAACTGTATACCAAATACAGTGGTACCTCGCATAACAAGTGCCCCACATAGCGAATGTTCCACATAACGAGTAAAAATTTGTGTGGGATTTTGACTCACATAACGAGCATGGTTCGAATAATGAGTGCCCATTGGCTGGGCTCCCTCTCCTCCTGTCTGCATTGGCTGGGCTGAAGCACTGAGGCAGGACATGCCTGCAGTACATGAAGAGGCAAGCAGCAAGAGCGCTGGAGCCTCTTCAGTCCAGCAACAAAGATGGCTGCTCCTGCAGCCAGAAAACATGGCCAGCCGACCTTCTGCAGCCTCCATCAGCCTTCTCTTGCATCCCCCTCTAAAGCCCCCCTCAAACAAACCCCTTCCCCCCAAGAAAGCCCCCCTGCCTGGACCCCTCTACAACTACCCCTCTTCCTCACCACCACCACCTTCCCTGCCTGCAGTTTTCCTTTCCTGTAAGCCCCAGTGGAATTAATGGGGCTTGATTCTGATGAGACAGCATAGGATCTGGCCTCTCTGCTGTTGCAGACTGCCTATCTAGTTTGCATAGATAGATCTCACACACAGATAGAGGTTCCTTGTTAAAGATGCTCCAAAAGACACCAGTGACTTTTAGTGAACATTAGTCATCCTTGACCATAAAGGTTTTTCTTTTCTTTTTTACTGTACAGAATATTACAGTGTTTTATTACCGTAATAGTGGACTGTATTATATTATAGTGTTTTGAATTTAATTCCTGTGTTTTGTCTTCATTTTTATATACAGTTAATATTTTTATATGAATATTTTTTGGATTGTAGAACCAATCATCTGTGTTTAAATTGTTTCCTATTAGAAAATCCGCTTCACTCAAAAAGCATTTCACTTAAAGAACATGCCTCCGGAACGAATTAAGCTCTTTAAGTGAGGCACCACTGTACGTGAAATTAGTTTACATTATGAACATGCCACTTCAAAGTTGGCTGACATTTAAAATGCAGCTCAGATTTGTTGTCTCCATTCCCGTCTCCGTTCTGCTCTGTCCTCATTTGTTTTGCATAGCAGAAACTACATTACAGCAGCTGCATCAGAATATACTACCTATCTTTGTATAAAATGGTACCTGTATAACTAACTGCATTTGCATACTTTTGAACTACTAGGTTGGCAGGAGCTGAACTAAAGACAGGAGCTCATCCCTGTCTTGCTGTACCAGGGTCTCGAATTGCCAATCAGCCAACCTTCCAATCAATAGACACAGCATCTTAACTGTTGATCCACTACAGCCCTTATTTTACCAATACACAGTAACTGACAACATACTCAATACCATAGTCAACTGCTGACACAGAGAAATAAAAATCTAAAAATTTCAGTATGTCACAAAAACTCACTACATGCAAGAAACCAACAGCAAAAAATAATCAAAGCAGTAGGCTATATAAACTTAAATAGATCTGAAATATTTAAACCAACTCACTTCCTATTGACAAAAGCATTATTAACATGCCTTCAGACATTTCTTCTCAGGAAGGTTCTCGTGATCAGTGTTCTGGTATTCCAGGTATGCAATGCAAAACAAATTGCTGCATTTCCTGTGTTGGAAGTAGATTACTTGAAATCCCAAAGGCCTTTACATTTGAAACCAAAGCATCCTGCAGGCAAGCCCTTGTGTTATTTTTAATTTTTCCACAACTCCTAGCAATTTAAGTAAATGCTAAACCAAATGACAGGAACTATGAGATTATTTCAATACAATTTACTAAAGGAAAAGGAACTATAAGCTCATACCCATAAGCTTATACCCATTCCCCTATCACACAACTACCCTGAGAAGAAAAGTCAGAGGCATAACACTACCCATCACATTTTATTAATAAGGGGAAGTGGAGACCATAACTGGCTTGGGCACCTCCCACTGGGGAAAGGTAGGGGAGATATAGAGATTAGATAAATACAAATGTGTAATAAAAATTGCAAACAGAATCTAAAGATATCAGAATCATGAATCAAAATAACACACTGAGGGACTCTGATCAAACACACTCAAAGGGGCATTTTTCAACTGATAGAAAAAAGAGCTCACTTGTTTTGAATTCAGCTAGTAAGGCTGAAGATAAAAATAAAAATTTTACTAAGCTAGCACTATTATCCTTGTTGAGAAAAAAGAACACTTATCTAGATGGAATTCATATGTATCTCTCACTTCTAGGTTTCAGCTACATCTTAAAGCCAATTTGGGAAAATCACAACACATTTTCAAATGTTATCAAGAAAGAAATGTGTTTAGGGTCCCTGGCCACAATTTAAAAAAATATGAATTCCCAACATTGCACCCCAGCTGTGTGGTGTTGTGGTTTCTGTTCACGTTCTTCGTTTTTAAATACGAGTTCTTACAACAAGTTTGGCAATATTCCCAAATGAATAGGCATTTGCCTTGCTTCAACCCACGTCCTGTTTCTGTTAGAGCAGCAGTTCACAAACTCCTACACAAACTCTGGAAGTGAAGTAAGTCTTTGCAGGGGAGGTGGGATGGCAGTGACAGAATCCCTAGGACTGCTCTACTGCCAGACCAGAGAGGGCAAGTTGTACAATAAACTGTGGGATATAGGAAGGGAGTAAAGTATCAATGCTCAGTAGGGAAGAGCGAGGGTGATAGAATAAGTGAATTATCAGTTTTTCTTCCTTTTGCAATTCTGAAATTCTTTTCCAATGTGATAATCCAGTGGTAGTGGATTTGTCAGTCTCCCATGAATTCTCCATGAAGGGGCTGTAGCAGCATAAGTGGTTAAAACACTGTGCCTGTTAACAAGGCTGGCCAGGGTTCAAGACCCAGGTCCTACAAGACAGGGTAAACTTCCGTCCTCAACTCCGCTCCTGCCAACCTAGCAATTCAAAAGCTTGTGAATCCAAGTAAAGTAGATAAATACTGTATTTACTGAAATATAATGCTCACTTTTTTCAGCTAAACTCAGTCTCTACAATCAGGGTGCACATTAGATTTGCTGTTAATTAGAATTGAGTATAATTAGAATTGAGTACATACAGTATTTTGATTATGAGTATGGGGTGTTCATACTCGTATGGGGTGTTATATTTGATGGCACATTATATTCAAATAAACACAGTATGTACCACTTCGGTGGGAGGGTAAAAAAAGCGTTCCGTGCGTCAGTCATGCCAACTCCATGACCAAGGAAGCATCCTTGGACAATACTGGCTCTAAAGGCTTTGAAACAGGGATGAGCACTACAGTCAGTCATGACTAGCAGCACCGTTATCTGGGGACACTATTAACTTTACTTTTACTTAAATTCAAATGGTCACTTTTGAGTAGGGTCATGGGGGGATCTAAGCAGAGCAGTGCCTTGTCAACTGTCAGAAGACTGGTGGGGTGTCTTGACAATTTTGGTACCCTGTCATTATGATGCAAGACAAAAAAGGTTGAAAATCACTGGACTAGACCATGAGTACTGCCCTGACAGTGATGGATATGCTCTAGCACAATATTCCTCAAGCTATGGGTTGGGATGTATAACTAGGTTCATGAACAAATTTCATGTAGGTTTCATAGTACCTACCTCAGCCACAAAGCTGAAAATATAGGGTGCTAGCAGGGTGCTGTTCTTACTGGAAGAAGCCTAGTATGCTTTAGCCACAAAGCTGAAAATACCGGGTGTTGTTGTTAGTGGGAAAGAACATGCTGCTTTACACTTAATAGGTGGGAAAATCTCCTGCTGCAAAGAGTGAATGGCTGTGTTGTTGAAGGATCCAAGTCTGTGTAGTGCTGTGTACTGCTGTGACTTGTGAGCTGGACTATTTAATTTAGAGCTATGCAAAATAACAGCACAAGCATGCTGTGTAATTGGACTGTTGGCTTTACATTTGAAGCCTAGATTGATGTTACTTCTGGTCATGACATCCCTTCCATGTTAATGGCATCACTTTCAGCAGGTCCTGACAAACTGTTAACACTTGACAAACTCTTGACACTTTAAAAGTGGGCTCTAGTGCTAAAAATGTAAACACACACTGCAGGAAAAGTGTGTTTGCACCATTCTCTGTCAGAGCCAGGATTTTAAAGTACTTTTCTGCCAAGGCATAGATTGTATCCTCTCACCTTGCCTGGCAGTGTGCACCTTCTCACCCAGTTTCCCTGTGCAGCTGCATCCCATGACCCTATCTTACTATTGCATTTGCCCACATAAGTACTTATAAAATCAAAGTCTATGGTCACTTCTGCTACATCATCTGCTCAAATTTTCTTGAACAAAAATAGATTATTTGCTCTCCTATCAATAACTGTCCAGAACACCACAAGTCCAGTCCCAACTATATGTGTACTTTACAACAGTCCAACACATCACTTAGGATTTTACAGCTGTTTTACTCAGAATCTCATATTCAAGTAAGTCATAACTAAGTTTTTTTTCTGAGGTAGCTCAATAAGTTTCTGCTCTATATGCATTTCTGCCTTAATGCTGCATTGCAATTCTCAACGCAGCAATATTTGTAAGCAGGAGGTTCCTGTAAATGTTTAGACACTGGTCATATGACTCTGAAGGCATGTGATTCTTCAAAACTTTCCTTTTATTTCAGTTCAGAAATGGATAAGTAGCAAGAGAAACATAGAACTGAATCCGGACATTGGATATTATACTAAGAAAGTGTTCACTTATGCACCAAATCAATACAAAATGAAACAGGCCAAAATGCCCACTTCTTTATATGATGCGATTAAAGCTCCTAGCATCCCCATCAAAGTAGTCTGGCAGTCCTGGGAAACCCAATTTATTTTAGCAACATATAGCACGAGAGCTAAGAGGAACAGACTTCCACCATCCTGTCTCAATTTATAATGATGTTTCTTGGGCAGGAAAAGGAGAGCTGCAGGGAGCTGCCAGTGAGTTATCTTTTGGGTAGTGACACTTCTAGGATAAGAGATGGCAATGAATGGGGTCCAAAACTGACAAAATTCATCTGGCAGATTCTGAACCTTGTAAATTATGTGGTAGGCAGTTGCCAGGAAAACTTTTTCAATAACAAGGCCAAAAATGAAATGAGCACAAACTTTTTTCCGGCAGAGACCTATTTCTTTCTGCTATGAATCCTGAAAACCATAAAACCAGAGTTTGCTTTTAGATCTTTAGTTAAGTCTACAACAAATGACAGAACAGAGGCATGACTGCAGATGAACATTACTAATCTGAGATATGTAGCAGTGTCTAATTGTGAACACTACTGAATAAGAGATAACCAATAAAGGAGATAACTTAGAGGACAGTAAACTAAATAAATGTGACCAGGACAGTCCACTTGCCTACTCAACTGGGACATATGTCAATTATTGCCATATAAGCAGCAAATGGGCACTAAATGGATTGACTTTTGTCTCTTCACAAAAAGCACACTATAAAGTTTGCTCAAGCCTCTGTCTTTAAGTCTTATATACCAGTTAGGGGATCAAGTAGCAAAGATTTACAGTACTCTGCAGGGGTTTCCTCCAACACAGCCAACAATGACAGGGAAACCAGCAGCTAGGAAGTGCTGCATCTTCCTAGTGCATTGACATTGAGGCGGACTCATCCAAGCCACCAAAGAAATGGAATGGATTGGATACCTGACCAGCTAGGTTAGTACTCATTTTCCACCCATTCAAACCTCTGTAAATAGCCTGGTATCAAATCACATTGTTCAAAGCAAATCTAGAGATTTCCTGCTAGATGGGGTGACCCACTCATAGCTCCAGTCAATCGCAGGAAGAGGCAGCGGCACATGTTTGTCATACCTGCAGTCAGGAAATCAAAGTATTACTCATAAAGCGAACTCAAGCTTGGGTCCCACAGACCCTATATTTTGTCCTTTGCCTTAGCACTGCTATACTGCTTGGGTTAGTTCTGAGTTCAGTATCATAAAAAAATGCAAAAAAGGAAGTGGTTAAGCATAGCAACTAGCTCCCAGAGACAGCTAGAACACACTATTCTGCTCACAAGTTAAATCTATAAATATTTGAGTATGCTCTAATCCCACAGTGCTTATGCAACTCAAGCATGCTTAAGATTGCCAAGTTTCAGCCAGCTTCATGTTTAGTTGCTAAGAGTGCAATCCTATGCATTTCTATTTGGGGTGATCAATGGCCTGTTGCCTAAGAAACTGAGGTAAAAACCAGAACTTGACTGGTTTGTATCTCACCTCTGCCATAATTCCACTATGCAAACTTACCCTACAATCCAGAGTAACTATGGGAGCACGTAAGAGACATTACATGCACCTGTAGTTACTGCACTGCCTAGTGAAAACCTATGGGAAATTCATATTGCAATCCAGAGCAAATTGTCCTTACACCGGAGCAAGGACTCCTCATAGTTACTCTGGATTGTGCCCTCAGTCAAGCTGCTCTCGCTTACTCAGCTACAATATGGGGGGATAAGAATACTTATAAATCTTATAGGGTTGTTGTAAGGGCAACATTAAGAAAGTACATGTGAAGCACTTGGCACCATCAGAAAGTAAACAATATGTACTACTATAACTACTGTACATCTGACAATCAAATCATATGGACAATTAGCTAATCTAATCCTATTTATTCCATTAGTCATGCCTCCCTAACAGGAGGGGATGTAGATCAGTGGCAAAGTATATGACTTTGCATGCAGAAGACTCAGCGTCTGGCATCTCCAGGTAGCACTAAGAAAGACAGCAGACTGAAACTCTAGAAATCAGAATAGGCATTACTGAGATAAATAGATTAAGGGCTAAATAGACTCAGCAGAAAGCTGCTTCCTGCATTCTCAGATCTGGAAAGGAAACCAGTTATTCCTTCCCTGTTTGGCAAGTATCCTGGTACAGTATAGTTCTCCACGTCCACTCGTGCATTGCATTTGGTACCCAACAACAGTTTCTCAAGCACAAAATACATGCAAATGGCGCCTACATGGATTCACCATAAATTAGAATACAGTGTATGACAGCTATACTAGACAACAGATCCTTAGACTGAATTCATGCTGGATCCTGGTACGTGTTGTACTTTGAATGAGCATGGAAGGGTAGTCGTACACACACATTTAGAACCTCTGTGGCATTCATAAAAGATGATAAGATCTATGTTTGCATGTTGGTTGTCCTGTGTTGAATCTTTATCTTCAGTTTCAATTATCTTGAATAGTAGAAATGGGAAAGCCTTGGATAGACCAGTGTTGACCAGAGTGGACAATACTATAGTTAAACAGATCTTACTAAAAGCCTAGCATACTATCCTATAATAATTAATGCTCTAAATAGCTTATAACATACATACATATAAGCCATCCCAAGCCCTATGCTCGTCTTCAGAGACTCTTTCAAGTCCTCTGCTGTCTGAAATTAGATGACAGTGAGAGAGCACCTTCTCCATGCGGCACATCACGGATGGTACACACTCCCCAAAGAAGCCTATCTAATGTCTTCATCTACGTTGTTCTTCTGATACTAGGCAAATAATTTTCTCAGGCTTCTTAGCATATTTTAAAGCTGGTTTCAAGTGAGTTTTACACAGCTGTGCTGATTTTTATCATCCAGACATATGTCTGAAGTTTCAAATTAAAGTTCTGTATTGATTATTTTATGCAAGCACTTCCCTGAGTATTTTGCTGAAGGGCAACACATCATGTTTTCAAATCCATAAACAAAAATAATTATATGACCTGACAAATGTACACCATCTGATTGATGTTAATGCATGAAACTCACAAGGTAAAGTTAAAACCAGGCACAACTACAGAAGCCATCTGGTGCATTCGCAGAAAGAAGAACTGGCCAATGGACTAAGATATGCTTTCAAGTCCAACATTACAATAATAGGATAACAATAGCCTTCAAATAAGTTTCTATGCTCAAGTCTGAAAGTTCTCAGTGTCTGGAAGTAGGAATTCTAAGTCACATTAGCAGACTGCTATGGAAATGGGAAACTAAACTCATTAAAAATTAAACTCTAGTTTTAAAAAAATAGCACAGCCTTGAGGGATTCACCATGACTCAAAAGAGAATTACCGGTATTTCATCCCTCCCTTCTCAAATTCTCCTGCTACTGTTATTTCAAATGTGCCCCTCAAGCCATATGCATTTCTCTACCACGACCGCACCTCACTGCCTCCAGTATGGATCGTATCTGAAAAAGCTTTGTAGCTAATTTACTACCCCTTTCCAAAAAAAAGAGGTGGCCTTTAACAATCTAGCATGTCAATACTATACCAGTCCATACTACTGAACAGAGTCTACTGCAATGCCACATGTACAAGGCAAGCAGATGCTGCTTTTACACCATCTCTACAGACCTCCTTATCTCCAAAGACATCAAAAGCCCATCAAACCCCAACACAGACAAGGCACTTGTACTTCAAATTCCTGAAACTACCCCTAATTCAAAACAAGACTCACTTTTTTCCACTGGCAAAGCAAATGCGTCTTTAATTGTCCTGAGATCAGCAGAACTTAACAGATGTGGCATCTTCCAGGCTGGTGTTGCAGCACAGGGGAAAAACCTGTAACCTCCATAAATCCCTGCCAGATGGTCAGTTTAGAGGTAAAGGACCCTGATAAGAGAGTCAACCACAAACAGGGACAACCTTTCCAGCTACAGTTGACATCTTTTTCACAGAACAAGCCCCAATGCCTTTAAACCTGGGGTGTCCAACCTTTTAACTTCAAGGCTCTTGGACCTTTAACAATTGTATAGAGGAGTTTCAGCAGGTGTAGATTTTGATCTCACTGATCACAGGTTGCACATGCTGAAATTCCCTCTTTACATTATTGTTAAAGGTCCAAGAGCCCTGAAGTTAAAAGGTTGGACACTCCTGCTTTAACTTAGATGACCATCTAAGCCTAATTTACATAAATTATAATTGCCGGACAATAAATCTGGTTGGTCATCTAATTACACAGTCACATTTCAGCCAGAGAATCAATAGGCAGAATAACCCATCACCATTGGCATACCTTGGAGGGGAGCCCTGCAGGTGCAAGTGGTCCTGAGCAGCACAACAGCTGTGTCACCTGCAATCCTTACCTCTTCATCCAGATGCATTCTGTTGCCTTCAGGGGGGCTGAAGTCAAATCCTAAAGATATCTGGAAGCCTTAAAAAGCCTTCTGAGGGTCAAGGAGGCTACCCACAGTCTCCATACGATCTGCAAAGTGTGCACTGCTCTGTTCATACCGGATGGCACAATGTCCAATTGCAATCTATCACTGAATCTCCAGGGAGATTAAGCAGGCCTCCGTCAATCTTGAAAGACTATGGGTGCAATCCGAAAGACACTTTCCTGGGAGTAAGAACCATTGAACACAATGGGGCTTACTTTTGAGTAGACATGGTTAGGATTGTGCTCTATGGTATCGTGCTCGATGCTGCATACGCTGCATGCGAAGCACGAAAGCCTGGGTTGGATTGTTATGGAGGATAGACTGTTACCCAAACAGCAAATCCCCCCTCTCCTTGCCACTGAATTAGTCCAATGGAAAGGCAGAGCCAATAGGATTGGATCCAGCTGGCGTTGCAGGGCTGGGCTAAGGACAGGAGCTCACCCTGTCTTGTGGGGCCAACCCGGGACTTGAACCCTGACCTGCTGGTTAACAGGCACAGCGTCTTAACTGCTTGCGCCACCCACAGCCCAGGGAGATTAGATCTGCTGAATATCTACCAAGCATGTAACTGCCAAAAGCATTAACAAGTCAGAACAAAGAAGTAAACACAGCTGCTGCCCCCCAATCCCATAACTTCTATTATTATAACTTTCTACAGGCCTACGTTGCCAGCTTCTTCCTTGGATTCCTACTGAATCCTGTGGCTTCATCAGGAATCCATCATGCAAAGAGGTAGCAGGTAAGGCTTTACTGGTGCAATGGAAAAGTTTCATTCAGTTGAGCCTAAAGAAGTAGCCTGCAACAGCACAGAAACAAAGTGTTTTGTGTATTTTGGTGTGGCACTGAAAGACAGCCAAGAAATTACATAGGTAGCACATGCCACAATTCACAGCTTACAATATTTAGATGGTACTGTCTGAGACAGAGGAAAACAACCTGCTGGCAACCCTTCATGGGTTTCTACTTCCTTTCTGCTCCTACTCAAAGGGCTGCCAATTTTTGAACAGGCTCCTGTACTATTAACATTGTTTGACCTGCACCCCTGAGCAACAGAGATTGTTTGGCTCCCTATTATAAGAAAAGCCTCACCTGTTGACCTGCATTTGAAGTATCGGTAAAAGGCACAGAAGTAGGACCCAATCAAAAGTTGGCAACCGCAGACATAACTCTTTTCCAAAACCTCATGGACCTGCTTCAGAAACCCACAAAGAAATGCCAACTTTTGAACCAGACTTTGTAAGTTCCCCTTCAGCCAGTTGCCTGGGTCTACAGCAGTGATTAGGCCCCAGCTACCTACACAACATGAAATGCTTCACTTGTTGATTCTGCAGTCCAAACTTCTATAAAAGGTGGAAGGGCCATGAACTTCTGTGAAAGACTCAGAAACAGAGGGCTGTGAAACCAGCTGCCAACCACAGGCTTCGTACAAAAGTTCAGTCGAGGTATTATCTTTGTCACCTCCTTCCCCCTTACCATCTTTTGAGCCAGCCTTTGTAAGCTACCATTTCAAAAGCAGCATGAGCATCTGGTTGTTGAAAGTTCAGTTTAGTTCCCTATCACAAAAAGTTTCTTGCTTTTCAACAATTCTGAATCAGTATGCTTTTTATGGCTTGGTTTTATCATTAAGAGGGAGTTTATTTTATTCTCATTATATACAATTTCCCATAGGCAAACTACCCAACAAACTGCATGGAAGAACAATGTAAGCATTAAAAAAGAAAGCTGCTAGCAAATATAGATGATTTTATATGTTAAAATTAAAACAAGAAAAATACATTTTAACACTATTACAGACATAAAATATGCTATAGGAAAGTAGAGTAATATGAATGAATGTGTTTGTACAGATATAAATACCTCCATATGGACAAATGTTAAGATATTCATGTACATGCATCTATCTCTTGTATCTATCAGTCTAGATGTGATGGTATTTGTCATGAGGAACCTTTATGAAGGAATTGAACAGATTTATGGATGAAAAGTCCATCATAGGAAATGAGATTCTGGGCGCAATCCAGAGTAACTACGGGGAGTCTGCTCCAGTGTAAGAACAATTTGCTCTGGATTGAAATATGAATTTCCCAAGGGTTTTCACTAGGTGGTGCAGTAACTATGGGTGCACATAATGCCTCTTATGTGCTCCCATAGTTACTCTGGATTGTAGGGGAATCAATGAATGTTGGTTGCAAAGACTCAGCAATAGGATATAGTACTTTGTTGTACTGTATTATGAGTCACCTGGTAGGACACAATGAGATATAGAAAGTTAGTCTATATTAGCCAGATCCAGAGCTGCTCTTCTTATGTTCTTATTTTGTGTAAAAAAAAATACATGTGCAAATGCATGCACATATATATGTAAATATATATATATACATACACACACATATATGTAAATGTATATGTAAATATACATATATAAATATGTATATAAGTATGTAAATTTACATATATACATATGTAAATGTATATGTAAATATACATATATACACACACACACACACACATATGCATGCGCGCGCGCACACACTGGTCCTTTTATTTATTTTGTACTGTAAACCACTTTGTTAACTTTATCTTGATGAAAACTATTTATATACCACTTTTCACCATCAACATCATAACAAAATTATTACACGGTGATAATGGGAGGAAGGGGAACCCAGTGCAATCCTACACGTATCCTAGAGGGGGAATAAGACACAGTGTGATCCTACGTGCATCCACTGTAAATGGTGCCCCATTTATTTCAATTAGGACTAGGTCCTTTTATATGTGCATGCAGGATTTGCAAGCTGGGAAAAGTGGAATTTAAAAAGATGGGTTGTCAAGAGACAAATATTCTCATAATCACTTTGTTTAATTAGTTTTGATGGTAATGGGAAGGGGAGATTCTAAGCAAACCTCAAAAAGGAACAGTGCAATCCTACAAGCATCTACTGCAAATGGAGCCCCAAGTTGGACCAGCTCCTTTATATGCATATGTGCAGGCTAGGACAACTGGGAAGTCAAGAGACTGAATGCATGAGATTATCATTTTATTATTGTTTAATATTAATAATATTATGCAAAGGTAATTGTTGTTAACATTCTTAATATTGTCATCTACTATCATTGTGAATATCATGGAATCTCATTGATATTATTTTGAATTCATAACTTAATATCATGAAATAATAACAGCAAAATAACGACATGGAATGTTATCATTACTGTTATTATTAATATTAAACAATAATAATACAAACAATAATAATAAGAACAAACAAAATAATGGCATGCAATGTAATTCTTATTATTGCATATTTTTATTCTTGTTTAACAGCAATAATAAATAACAAAATAATGACATGGAACATTATCACTTGTCATTATAATAATAATAATACAGTATGTTATTGTAAATAAATATATATTTACATACATAACATATGTCATATGTAAATAAAATATACATATCATTATTATAATAAAAGATATGCAACAGCAAGAACAAACAAAATAATTGCATGCAACTTAACTATTGTTATCATTAATATTATATATACTATATGTACTGTATTCACTCAAATCTAAC
Source organism: Cryptoblepharus egeriae (assembly GCA_030015325.1). Lineage (NCBI taxonomy): Eukaryota > Metazoa > Chordata > Lepidosauria > Squamata > Scincidae > Cryptoblepharus > Cryptoblepharus egeriae. The sequence goes on along the minus strand of JAREYC010000016.1, from coordinate 11,894,909 downwards.
GCTCACCTTTTTCAGCTGAATTCAGTCTCGAAAACCAAAGTATGCACTAGATTCAATAGTTAATTAGATTTGAGGAAATACAGTATTTTGATTATAAATAGGAGTTCATGGTGCATTCGATTTGAGAAAATGCAGTATTATATATTATAAATTTATTGTTATTATATACTGTATAATATTATTATAATAATATAATATTATATACTGTATAATAGTATTATGTTATACAATATAATACTGTATAATACTGTATTATTATATACTGTATAATACTGTAGAATTTATACATACATATGTTTAAATATGAGTGTATATGTATAAATATGAGTGAGTGGCCCTGCCAACTCACCAGCTTGGGCTTGTATATGTATAGGATCTAAAGGCCTTGGGAATGGACATGAACAGCTGGGAAACCTTGACCTCTGACCGTTCAGCGTGGAGGCAAAAGACCCAGCATGGCCTTCTCCAACTGGAAGAGACACTTGTTCGGCAGGCTGAAGCAAATAGACAGACCCGGAAGCAGCGAAACCTGGGCCTGGGCAGGGGACGGAATTTATTTGTCCTCAGTGTGGAAGGGATGGACACTCTTGAATTGGCCTTTTTAGCCACACTAGATGTTGTTTCAGGACCTCCAATCAGAGCACGATACCAAAGTCTTTCGAGACTGAAGGATGCCTATATATACATATCTATATAGATATGTATATAAGTGTGTGTGTATACACATATGATGTATACATATCTTTTATATACACACACACACACACACACACACGTGTGTGCGTGCGTGCATGTGTAAATAAATAGTTTTCTCACCCCCATGGGTGGTGTGTGTGTTTGTGTGTGTTATCCTCAATCTCGGGTTCTCTACCAGAGGCCTGGGAGTTTGAGGGTTCTGCACAGCATCTTAGCTACGTGTGTGTATGTATGTGTATACATAGGATAGGATATGTATACATTATTTATATATATATATATGCGCGCGCGCACACACACACTATACCAATGTGTGTGTGTGTGTGGGGGTACCCACTATGGTATTATTGCCGCCTTGGGTTTCCCTTTTTGGAAGATGGGGTATAAATCAATCAAATAAATAATAATAAATGATAACTTTATTATTGAATGTCTTCTTGTTGTTAAATAACAATAAATGGGCAGAATGAGAGCATCCTGAGTAGTCGATCATGCAATATCAGCCTTATTGTTACGGGCATCACCAGTGATCAATAACAAAATAACAATAATGGGGCTTCTTGGGGGCAGGGGGAGGATGGGGGTGGATGCTTTCCACAGGCAGGGCCAGGGAGGGAGGGACAGGCCTGGTCAGTGAGCCCAACTGGCAGCCTGAGCTGCATCCCCAGCCACCTGCCCATCACTCTGATTGACAGCCATAGGCCCCGCCCCGTTCAGCCAGGCCCCGCCCACTCACCAGCTTGGGCTTGTTCTTGCCGTCCTCCTCAGGGACGCGTCCGCCGAAGCCTCCGCCGCCGCCGCCGCCGCCGCCCCGCTTGGGGTTCATCTTGCCCGGCAGGTCCTCGGGGGCGCCCCCGCCGCCGGCTCCCTGGCTCTCCATGCCGCCCCTCCGCCTCCCTTCGCCAGTCCCTCAGGCCCCCATCGGCGGCGTCGCCTGACCAGAGCGCGCCCGCCTCGCCTCAGCCTTTTGGCCGCCGCCTCGCCCGCCTGCCTCCTGTCAGGGCACCCGGCGCGCGAGGGCGGGGCGGGGCCGCATACCTTCTGCGCATGCGCCGCTGCTCGCGGAGACGGGCAGGGAGAGCACAACTGCAGCCGCATACCCTATCGGAACTTGTGACGTCAACGCGCACGCTGAAGCCGAAGCAGAGCTCTTTGCCCTCACTTCGCGGCTGACGGCGAAGGAAGAACCCGGAAATAGGAACAGTGACGCTCGAAAGGGAGAGGAAGAGGTCGGGCGGAAGTGGAAGCCTAGATCACAGTGATGGGAGGGGGAGGAGGCGAGGAGGCTCTGCACACGCCATGATTTTGTGGACAGGCAGCAATTCAACAGGTGGAGCACAATTCAAGTGACACAATTCAAGTGACACACTCCATGATTTTGTGGACAGGCAGCAGTTCAACAGGTGGAGCACAATTCAAGTGACACTCCATGATTTTGTGGACAGGCAGCAGTTTAACAGGTGGAGCACAATTCAAGTGACACAATTCAAGTGACACACTCCATGATTTTGTGAACAGGCAGCAGTTCAACAGGTACAGCACAATTCAAGTGACACACTCCATGATTTTGTGGACAGGCAGCAGTTCAACAGGTGGAGCACAATTCAAGTGACACAATTCAAGTGACACACTCCATGATTTTGTGGACAGGCAGCAGTTCAACAGGTGGAGCACAATTCAAGTGACACAATTCAAGTGACACACTCCATGATTTTGTGAACAGGCAGCAGTTCAACAGCTACAGCACAATTCAAGTGACACACTCCATGATTTTGTGGACAGGCAGCAGTTCAACAGGTGGAGCACAATTCAAGTGACACAATTCAAGTGACACACTCCATGATTTTGTGGACAGGCAGCAGTTCAACAGGTGGAGCACAATTCAAGTGACACAATTCAAGTGACACACTCCATGATTTTGTGGACAGGCAGCAGTTCAACAGGTACAGCACAATTCAAGTGACACACTCCATGATTTTGTGGACAGGCAGCAGTTCAACAGGTGGAGCACAATTCAAGTGACACAATTCAAGTGACACACTCCATGATTTTGTGGACAGGCAGCAGTTCAACAGGTAGAGCACAATTCAAGTGACACACTCTTTCCATAATTTAGGAGAACAGGCAACAGTTCAACAGGTGAATCACAATTCAACTAACACAATTCAAGTGACACACTCCATGATTTTCAGGATGGACAGGCAGCAATTCAACAGGTGAAGCACAATTCAAGAATGTGTATACAGTATAATGAATAAACCCTCTTTTTGTGGTCTCTGTTCTCTTGTGCTTGGAAGTTAGCTTCCATGACATGGAGGAAATACTGCACCAGTTGAATACTGACCTCTCATAAAGAAGAACAAATGGGTGATAAGAAGGCTCTAATCTACTTTTGTAACATGGGAAATTGCACAGATTGAATAACTTCTTGTCCAAGAAAGAGAAAGTGATGTCCTCTTGGGTGATAAGGAGGAACTCTGTATCACCCTACAACATTGGGGATCCTTCACTGCTGGAATAACTTCTTGTCTTAAAGAGAAAAGTGAATGTCTCTTGGGTGATAAAGAAAAACCAATCTATGAATGCAATCCTAAAAGACACTTTCCTGGGAGTAAGACTGAACACAATAGGGCTTACTTTTGAGTAGGCATAGTTAGGATTGTGCTCAACATCGTTTTTTCATGATGTGAGGGTGGAGACCTGCACCAGGTGATTTATGGCCTGACATGGAGAAAATATCTTTTGTTAAGATAAGGAGCAACTCTCTATGTAAGAGATTATGAGCAAAATCCAGAGTAACGACGGAGAGTCCTTGCTCCAGTGTAAGAACAACTTACTCTGGATTCCAATATGAATTTCCCATAGGTTTTCAATAAAAGGTGCAGTAACTATGCGTGCACGTAAAGTCTCTTGCATGCTCCCGTAGTTACTCTGGATTTGGGGATATGGCAGTAATCCTAAAGACACTTTCTTGGGGGTAAGAACTATTGAACACAATGTTGTTTACTTTTGAGTAAACATGGTTAGGATTGTGTAGAAATTTGAATCTGTGTCTCCCACACCCCAACTCAGCACTCAGTTAAGTAGCAGACTGAAGTTTAACTACATCCTGCCCACAAATAAAATCTACAAAGCCTATTTTTTCCCCTCCAGAATCCAAAGAGCCATCCAGAATAATTACTCACCATTTTCAAGAAGTGACATCCCCTTGCTATGCAGTTTCCTCTCATTCTAGATAAATGGCATTATGGGCAAAATCCAGAGTAACTACAGAAAGTCCTTTCTCCGGTGTAAGAACAATTTACTCTAGATTCCAATATGAATTTCCCATAGGTTTTCACTAGGAGGTGCAGTAACTATGGGTGCACGTAAAGTCTCTTACAGGTGCACTTAATGTCTCTTACTTGCTCCCAAGTTACTCTTGATTTGGGGGTATGTGGGTATTAAAAAAAAACAATTCTTCCCAAGTTCATAAAGTTACTATTCTTTTACTACTTACAGATCTGAGCCTGGCAACAAACATAGAGGAATGCCTTAGTGAGAGCTCTATTATTAAAAGCAAAGTAAGTATATTGGTCCAGTATATTTGCAGCCTGGACGACAGACGAAGCATGGAACGAAACTACAATGGAGACATTACAGCTATCCTTGTAAAGATCTAAGCAGATTATTTTAATCATTTCAGTGCGGGGAATTCTGTTTGTGCACAACACTGAACTCTGCAGGGATTCGATTCAAATCACAACTTAAATCCCCCCAAGAAAAAAAACAGATTCATATATTTCCTGAATGAGTACACCTACTAATTGGTTGCTTTGATGAACATGTTGGTTTGCCAGTAAATAGAGATTTCAGAGAACCAGGAACCAAAGTCAGGCAGCTTCCGTCCTTTTGCACTCCATAATTATATCTGCTTATGGGATGTTTATGGTGAGGTTGTGGAATTAATGCATGCAGTGCAGTCGCTCCTGGGTTTCACCTGAGGAGGGTCACTGCAGCAGCATTACAACCTGATTCCTTCTTCTATGGAAGCTCCACTTGACATAGCGCCCAGGCAGTGGCATAGCTATGGGAGTGCAGTGGGTGCAGTTGCACCGGGCTACATCCTTTATGGGGGGCTACAAATTGAGCTTGACACTAGAGACTAAGGGTGCAATCCAGAGTAACTATGGGGAGTCCTTGCTCTGGAGTAAGAACAATTTACTCTGGATTCCAATATGAATTTCCCATAGGTTTCCACTAGGTGGTGCAGTAACTATGGGTGCATGTAATATCTCTTATATGCTCCCATAGTTACTCTGGATTGTAGCCTAAAATTGTGAAAAACGGGGTATATATGAATGGTAATACCATCATGTTATAAATGGTTGGAAAAGTAATTTTATGCAGAATGCAGTGAAACAAAACTGCATTGGAATATTTATATTCTATCAAAAGGCCTGACCAAATAACCAGAAAATGAAAACACAAAAGAAAAATGGAACAAAAAGTGGATTTTCTCAACTCAAAACTTTCCCATGATATTGATTGTTCTAAGAGCCAATGAGATGTAATTCTGATACTGTATGGAACTGATAAGGTGTTAATATAAATCAGCTCTCATTTCCATATACATATATCATAATACAGTTACCCATACTAACTGGGTATACTGGCACTTCAAAGTGGTGCTTCTCTTAGATTTAGCATGAAAAGAATAGCCTTTCCTCTTTTCCCCTGTTAGTTTCCCTAACTAAAATGGGACACAATTTTCATATTTTTTTTACTGGCCCTACAATCCAGAGTAACTATGGGAGCACATAGGAGACATTACATGTACCCGTAATAACTGCACCATCTAAAGAAAACCTATGGGAAATTCATACTGCAATCCACAGCAAATTGTTCTTACACTGGAGCAAGGACTCCACACAGTTACTCTGGATTGTGCCCTTAATTAAATTTGATTTTGTTGTTATGGGACGGGGGACGACGACAAAATCTTCTTTGTCTCCAGACAGCAAATACGTGCTTTAGCTCTGCCTCTAGTAGAGCAAATGGGTGGTGAACTGTGGAGGTTCCCCCCCCCCCTAATTTTCTTTTTAAAAATACCTGGGAATGACATCACTTCTGATCGTGCAACTTCCAGAGCAACATTTTGAGCTTTGCAGCAGGGCTACATGATTGGGCTACATGATCATTAGCTATGCCACTGCACCCAGGTAGATGCCCCTCAGGTTCTGTCTTCGTTACACCTCTGACTGTGATCCTCCCTGTATATAAACTCAGAAAATAATCCCATGTGCATAATGGAATGAAGTACCAGCTAAGTGCATATAGTACATAATGGCACTGGCAGAATACCAGTCTGACTACAACCATAAAACAGTAGTATTTAACATTCTGGTTTTTATTAACTATCCACTGCATAAAATGAAGCTTTTACTGTTTAGCAGTCTACTGCGAGGACAGCAACTAATTCTGTTGATTAACAGAGTTTCCTCAAGCTCCTGCCAAGGGCAACAAACAACTCTGCATGATTTTTCCATCCACAGCCTTTCACAGCTGGCAGCACCAGGCTTCGAGCATCTCTACTTAGAATACAATCTTAAAATGCAATCCTAATCCCAGGTTAGGCCAACCTAAACCCAACCACAAATCCCTGAAGTGTGATGCAAAATTGTTGCTCAGAAACTTCTGTGCCACTTCTGAAGGAGGGTTAAAGCCAGTGCAAAACATGCACCTGTCTCCCTACGTCACCACAGGAATGGGAAGACCGATGAGTTGTGCCAACCTTGGTTAGGATCGCACCCTTAGTCTTGTGAGGCGGGATCCACAGCAAGCGTTCTTGGCAATATTTTTCACAGGAATGACACTGTATGCCCATATTTATGATACATGCAGTTCAGATATAATTTTATTTTGTTCATTAGTGATTTTATTTGGTTTATTAATGATTTATTACATTTATACACCATACTTCCACCAAAGCACTCAAGTGCTTTGAATTGAATAATAATGCCCAAAAAAATGAAGAGGGGAAAGAAGTGGTTATTTCAAGTAGCAGTTATTTCATACTAATGAAATACTTCAGTGGAGTGATTCTATCCAATTCAAGGATCCATTTCTGGTTAGCACACACCAAACAGTTGGATTGTTTTTCTCCTCTTTGCTTGCTAGCATTACAACAATATTGTTTTCTGCTACTGTACCTGTTAACCAGCAGGTCAGGGTTCGATTCCCGGGTCGGCCCCACAAAACAAGGTGAGCTCCTGTCCTTAGCCCAGCTCTGCAACGCAGCTGGAACCCATCGTATTGGCTCTGCCTTTCCATTGGACTATTTCAGTGGTGTGGAGAGGGGGAATTTGCTGCTTGGGTAACAGCCTCTCCTCCATATCAATCTACTCAGGCCTTTGTGCTTTGCATGCAGCGTCAAGCACAATACCATAGTCTTTCAAGACTGATGGATGCCAAGTTTTTGTACACCATCCCAGCTACATTATGGCTTCAGAAGGTTTTGTGGACTACTTGATAAGTTAGGACTTTAAGAACCTTCATAACATGGAAAATATATTCCCAGTACCAAACACCAAACTTAGTTTCACCCCATGAAGTTCTAGGACGATTACATTCCGGGACATTTCACCCAGTGAACTTCTGGAACACAACCCATTTGTCAGTTAGGGCTTTCCTTTTTGCATCCCTAGAGTGGTGGGTCATATTAAGATTCAGAGAAGCCAAGGTTATCATGAACCTAAGTGCGCACAGGAAGACCTCTGAGAGTGTTTCAAGGGAGCCGCAGAAACTGCTGTCTGCGGAGAAGCTTTTAAGAAGCCTTCGGGGTAAACGCACGCAGGATTTTAAAGACGCTAATTTCCTGTTTGATGAAGCAGAACATCAGTGCATGGGCAGTATAATTTCTGTTGATATGGAAACAAAACAGCTAGACCCAAGGTTAGAAGCAATGTTCATTGTACACAATGAGGAAATCACTAAGCACTAATTGCTTCCAGTGATTTAACCGTAATTTGCAAGTATAATTGCTGTTCTGAGCGTTGTCTCCTGAGGATGGAACTTGGGGGGTGTTGCCTTCTGTTGTGTAGTAGGGTATAAAGCGTATAGGTCTTGAGAAGAAATCTGGTGCTTAGAACTGTACTTGCAGGGAAAGAAGCAGAAGACGGGGAACGAAGCCCTGTGCAAGATCTCTCAGCACCTGGGGTTGTGCATGGAATGCCTTCCCACTTCTTTCAACCCCATGCCAGCTTTTGCCATTTCCACTTCCCAGATTTGAAAAGAAAAGAGGAAATCAGGTGGAAGGAGATGCCTTCAGAAGGACCTACTGCTGAGCCTTCAGAAGAACCTGTTGGTGAATGCTGAAACCATGTTTGTACTCCTAACCTTCATGTAGTGGTGACAAACGAGCAGGGTGCTTGGGACCTTTCTGAATAAGTGTCAGGCTTATCTAGATATCATCCAAGTAACTAACTCTACAATCTAGAGTAACTATGGGAGCAGGTAAGAGACATTTACTTCGACTATAGTTATGGCAACACCCAGTGAAAACCTATGGGAAATTCATATTGCAACCTAGAGTAAATTGTCCTTATGTCGGAGCAAGGACATAGTTATTCTGGATTAAGCCCAAAGTCTCTGTGTTTCTGGACTGAGATACAAATCTTAGTAAACATAGGGCACAATCCAGAGTAACTCCGGGGAGTCCTTGCTCCGACGTAAGAACAATTTACTCTGGATTGCAATACGAATTTCCCATAGGTTTTCACTAGGTGCTGCCCTAACTACGTGGACGTAAATGTCTCTTATGTGCTCATATTTACTTTTTGGATTTTGCTGTTCTTCATGTGACATTTTCTAAGCCACAATAATGGTTTCAGGAGCACCAGCTGAATTTTTCCAGTTCTGAGCACATATGTGCCACCAAATGACTGCAAACTTTTCGTTCAGCTTGCTGTACTGCCTTTTACTTACTCACATTTTAGAAACAAAAAGTAAGGGACATATGGCCCAAGTAGGCACACCGAGGACATATTTTCAGCTACAACGTTTACATGATTTCAGCAAGATACCAGCGTGTTCTCAGCTCAAAATTAGAAGAGCAGTTTCCCAAACAGAAAATGGACTTGGAGGACTGGATATTTAACTGGTCTCATGTGGTTTACAGAAAATGTTCTTAACGTGACGAAATGTTCGTTTCCCCCCACCACCACCACCGAAGGGAAGGACGGCACTTGTCTCAGCACAGGTTGCCCCTCTCCATCCAGGAGGCAGGCTGGACTTGACTTCTCTCGGGGAGGGCACACTCTAGACCAGTGATGGGATTCAAAGAAATTAACAACCGGTTCTCTGCCCATCTGGCAGCCGCTTTTAAATGGCTATTTTTAAACTTTATATGGCCTTTCGTTAACAACCAGTTCTACAGAATAGGTGCATATCTGTTGGAGCCCACCACTGCCCTAGTCCCAGTTTGGTCCTGCCTCTCTATTTCTCTTCTTGGTCTCGCTCCCTGCCTTCTGCCCTTCCTGTCATCCTGCCTGTTTTCCTGGACCAGACCAGAGTGTCTCCTTGGATGGAGGGTTGAAGAGTGGGACTCTTCCTCTCCAGGGACCCAGGGCCAGTGGCAGACAGGAGGGTGGGAGATCACCCAGGACACATCAGCGTGCCAGTTCATTGGCCGAGGGGGGACAACACGTTTCCCTCCTGGAGCGGGTGGGCAGCCAATGCCTCCCTGGTGGGCAAAAGGTCCAGCAGAGGCAGTGTATGACCATGTGGGCACCTGCAGAGGGTGAGCAGTCATTACCCCCTGTCGGGGTTGCTGTGTGAACCGTGTGGGCGCCCGGAGAGCGTGCACAGTCAATAGCTCTTTGGAGGTCCAGGACCGGGCCATGTGAGCACCAGGAGAGTGTGCATGGTTGGGGCTCACTTACTGGGGACAGCGCACCAGGAGAGCACAGAGTTTAGCTTTGGGGTCAGATTACATATGGCAGGCAGAGCTCTCCTTTCCTCTCATGTGAAAGGTGGAACTTGTTTATATGCAATTTGATGCATATGTGCAATTTAATGCATGTATACATTTAATGCATATAAACATGCAAGGGAACTTGATTCATTGCCTGCCTTGCTACCATGTTAACTAATTGCCTTTGTAAAACACAAAAATAGGTATTTATTGAGGTTCTTGGAACCAAATGTCCTGAATGGGGAGGTTCAACCTATAGAGTATTTCCTTTACTCCTCCCTAAATTCCTCGCTGAATACTTTCACTGGACAGCCCAATGCTGTGAGAATGGAGAAAGGTTTTCCTATCCACCCTCTCCAATCAGATTCTCACCCCACCCTATTGCTTGAGAATGAAATACATACCTATGTATGCACAGCCCACAATGTGATTCATTGCATTAGAGAATCCTAGAGAACAACTTATTCATCCAGTTTCATTAAGGGAGGAGCGATCCAGCAGGTCCAATAGAATAATGTTGCCAAGGCTAGTGAAAAGCATGAACTGTGTCTCTGAGCTAAGCTACTTCAGCAACACTGTCATGCTGGCAGAGAGCCTGCTGGTGAGGGTAAGGGCAGGGCAAAGCAGGTATTTAAGGCTCACCTTGTCTCTGAACTTGGCAGGCAGTTCTGTTTAATCTCTTTCCATTGTTATTATTTTATGGAATTTCTATCCCACCTTTCTCTGCAGCTGACCCCAGGCAGCAAACAATATGATAAAAACACATACATAATTCACATAAAATCCAGAATATTTAAAACACATTTTAAACATTAAAAGAACCTATTAAGAACAACCCTTTATTATTTTTTATTCAAAGCAGAATGCAACCCAAACCCTAAAGATACCACAGGACATACCCTACAATCCAGAGTCATGACAGGTGCACATAAGAGACATTACGTGCACCCGTAGTTACTGCACCACCTAATGAAAACCTATAGGAAATTCATATTGCAATACAGAGTAAATTGTTCTTACACTGGAGAAAGGACTCCCCGTAATTACTCTGGATTGCACCCTAAGACTATAATTCTGTCCAAGCTTACTTAAGAATATACCCCAGTTTGACTGTGGTGGGACTTACATCTAAGTAAGTCTTGGACTGTATTTAGGAATTCATCGGATCTAATTGCAGTGATGCTAAATGCTTGCAGTTGAATGTATATCATTCCTAATTGAATCAGAAAATCAAGCCTTACTTGAATCAGAAAAGGTTTTAAATGCCACATCCTGAGTCTGGTATATATAGTCATTACATATTTTGTACAGTTAGGTAGTACTACACTCCAATGCTGCATTGTGCACATGGGACCTTCTTCTGAGTATACACACAAGTAGGATCACATCCACAAGTGTAACAAGGGTAGTGCCTCAAGGACATCTGCTCCAGTTGGAAAGCAAAGGAAGGCAGATGACCCTGGTCTCCCAGCCTCACCTTCCTTACAGGGTTGTTGTGAGACCAAAGGAGAGTAGAAACAATATACATTTAAGCAATTTAGAGGAAAGACTTTATAAATAATTTGAAAAACAATAAATACCATATATACTCAAGTATAAGCTGAGTTTTTTGGGCCCAAGAAATGGGCCCAAAAAGCCCCCTTGGCTTATACTCAGGTGAACTGAAAAGTGACAGGATCAAACCCTGTCATGTGATATACCGTTGGATTTGTATTGAAGAGCAGAATCCAATGCAAAAATCAATTTTGAGATATCTCCTTCCTATCAAAACGTATGGCCAAAAACCCAAAAAACAAAAACTATAAAAATAAAAAATACATTTTTGGCAATTTTTAAGCAGGTAGGAATTTTGGCCTGGGGGTAGGTATTTTGACCTTGGGTTTCAGGAATTTTGGGTTTGGCATCTGGTCACCCTGTCCTATGCATGTCTACTCTGAAGTAAGCCCCACTAAGTTCAGTGAGGCTAACTCCCAGGAAAGTGTGTTTAGGATTGCAGCCTATGAGTTCCAATAAGGCTACAAGGAAAAGGACCAGTACCAGTACCTGCTGCATTTCCCACCCTAGGCTTATATTCGAGTCAATAAGTTTTCCCAGTTTTTTTGTGGTAAAATTCGGTGCTCGGCTTATACTCTGGTCCGCTCAATATATACTTGAGTATATATGGTAATAAGCTGGTGTGATGAAAATTGAACCAAAGGCACCAATATTCTGATCCAGGCAGGACAACACGTCTCTTCACTGGCCTAACCCCACTCCAGGAGTGGCACAGAAGTGCCTTTTGTGACACTTTTGCACAGTGACACTTTTTGCGACACCCCAAGCTAGCATGGAACTTGTGCCAGGATTTATGTTGGTCATCTAGGGATTAGGATTGCATTGTCAGTGTGTTTATCTGTAGCTGCATTAGCACAGTTTGTGCATAATTCTGAGAATTAAACATCTGATTGCTAGAAAATAAATATGGTGCAGCAACCCTGTTTGACAACCAATTCTTCAAAGCTATCCCTGCTCTTCCTGGTGGATTATTATGTCTAGATGAGATTAGTTAGGCATTATAAACTTAGATATGCCACCCTCAATCAGCAAATATCAGGCTTCTGCCTATGTGGATTATGTTTTTTCTCTCTCCAAAAGTGGCAACCATTCAAAACTAGAACTTGGAGAAACAAAGCAGAATCTGACCATTTTTGTGTGAAGAATTTTTTCCCCTTTAGATTTGGAGGACAGCCTAACCACATCTACTCAAAAGTGAGCTCCATTGCGTTCAACAGATCTTACTCCCAGGAAAGTGTCCTTAGGATTGCAGTCTTGATCTCTTATTCTTAAATCCCATTGCAAAAGTAATAGGTTTTTTGTTGAATCTAAGCTAATCAACAGCTGGCTTTTATTATTTCTAAAAAGACCTAAGATGTCTATTATGAGTCAAGTTGGCTGGGCCAGTACTTTGCTTGTTTAAACAATGAGAACTTTGGTGACTAGGTAGAAAATTATGTGGGGGGGGGGGGGGGAGAAGGTGAGGGGAGGGAAGCAGTGTTTGCATCCTAACAACTTTCTTCTCTCCCCTTTTTTAAATTCACTTCTGAGATTTATTTCAAGGCCTGGGTGTATTTCACATCTGGAGTATCCACTTCCTGAAATGTTACAAGAGAGAAACGGAATCTGAACTATGATGCTTGATTAGCACCAAAGCGCTAAAACTGCTTGCAAAATTAATTTCCATATGCAGTGCCGGGTCACGCAGAACAGATGTGAATTTAGCCAGTAATGTGGCATTTGGACTAGATTGTACATGTGGTTATTAATGGAGCACTCCATAGCAGCTGGGAAGGCAATTTCCATTTTATAGCACTAGAACAGGAATGAAGTGCATTGTAAAATCATTATTTATAAATAAAACTCTTATTTGCGCATGAATATTAATTATCCTCTCTGCTGAAGTTGCAAAAAGAGCTTCCGCGGAGCAGTTTAATCATGTCAATTATTCAATGGTGATGCGTGGACTCTGCCAGAGGAGGTACAGTAGGCTCGGGTGAAAGCAGGGGTGGCCAAGTGAACCTGTCCCCTGAGTTAATTTTATTGGATCATTGGTCACCCTGCAACTTGGAACTGGGATAAAAAGTTTGACCAGCAGAATCTTAGTGGTTTGAGAAGTCCTAGGCTCAGGTAGACTAAACTAAAGACAATAAACTACTAGTTTTATTTTTTCCTCCAAAAGGTTTTGTTTTTGTTTCTCCCCAATAAAATAATAGCAACTAATAGAGTTATTAGAAGTAATGCAGGGCACAGCACAAGACTGGTGTCAGATTTATGCTGATCTGGCTGGAGGTTAGGATTGCAGCCTATGGCTACAATCCAGAATAACTACGGGACCTTTTACACCAACGTAATTACAGTTATGGGAAATCTATGGGAAATTCATAGAGCAATCCAGAGTAAGTGCCTCTTACGTCTTTGTATTGTACTCTGGATTGTAGGGTTTGTCTTACAGTATTCCACATTTAGACCCAGTGGGAGATGTAGAGAGAGATGTAGAGACAGGCAAGGGGGCAAATGTCCCAGGTGCTGCTGCTTTGGGGTGCCACTGCCAGCCTTGTCCCCCACCATCCGTTTTTATTTTTAAAAGGAAAACTAGCTGTCTGCTCCACAAGCTTTTTCACTTTAAAAAAACACAAAACCTCTTCTTGATTCAGTGCCAGACTTGGCCACCCATCCTCCTTTTTAGGAGGAGAGCAAAGGGGTGGTCTAGAGTGACAGCCCACCCAGTCTGGTGCTGAATTGTGGCAGGAGAGGCAGCATCAATTGCATGAGAAGAGGTCCATCATAGGGGTGAGGTGCTGGCCTCCAACGCTGGATGGCACAAACCCTAGTGATGCCACTGCCTATGACACCAGCAAGCCACTCCGCCAAATTCTCAAGTTTCTGGATGTGTCCAGCTTGGCAACCCTAGTACAAGGCATCAACCTGCTGAAGAGACCATTTGTGGAGAAGAATGCATGCATGGCTTGCCACTCTCTAGGTCAGTGATTTTCAACCAGTGTGCCGTGGCACACTGGTGTGCCATGGATAGTCCTCAGGCATGCCACAGGAATTTGGGGACATTAATTAATAGGAAAACATGAGGATTTGAACAGCATGGTGTGCCTTGTCAATGGTAGAAACAACAGATGGTGTGCCATGAGATGAAAAGGGTTGAAAATCACTGCTCTAGGTTCCAGACACTACAAATTTTCATCATTGTGTATGTTCAAATTTTTATTATATAAGATTTTAGTATATAAGATTTTTGCATTTTCTGAAGCTTTAATGAGTCATGACGAATAAAAGCATTATTGCTTTTTTTAACGAAAGAGTGAGCTTAGCGAGAAACACAAGGACAAAGGAATTGGAATGTACAACATTAAATCCATATTGACTGATAATTGAAAGGAACTGCTTCAAGTTCAGTTGTTAGATGATTTTGCCAGTGATGTTCCTTATTCCTCAGCCAACAGTTGCTAAGGCTGTAATTTGCCTAAATAAAGCTTCAATCATGGGTAAAATTGAGTGCATGCAGAATTTAATACTAATGAAAATTGTAGCCTAACAGCCCCAATTACTGTCTATAAAGTCACTAGCGGATTAATTAAAATTGTATGTAGCAATCTCTATTATCAGCCTGCACATCTTTTAAGACGTTTCTTCTGAAGATAGCCTTACATGGAGTTAGACCAGGGGTCTCCAAACTTTTAACATCAGGGCTCCTGGACCTTTAACAAGTGTATAGAAGATGAAATTTCAGCTTGCGGTCTGCGAGATGAGAAGCTGCACCTGCATTGAAGATTTGAAATTCCATCCTTTAAAGAGCCACGAGTCCTGAAGTTAAAAGTTTGGAGATTCCTGAGTTTGACCGTTGGTATGTCCAGCTCAGTATGGCATTCAGTGGTTGGCTGCTACTCTCCAAGACTCCAAATTTGGTCTTTCCCAGCCAAACCTGGAGATGAGCAGGGACTAGAACCCAGACTGGTCTAATCATGGGGTCTAGTAGGATGTGGTGCCTTCTTATGGTGCACCTGGGATAGCATGAAATGTGAACTAAATGATTAGCAACAATTAGCAGCCAGATTACTTTAAAAGATTTGGCAGTTGGCAACAATTGGCAGCCAATGTGAAATTCCTGGCTCTTAATTGATATCTGATTTACCATAAGTCAATGTATTTGCCGTATGTTAAATAAATAATGGGGTCCAGTGAGGTTCTACCTCAAGTGATGGGAGATGATGGCTTAGGGCGTAATCCAGAGTAACTACGGGGAGTCCTTGCTCCGGTGTAAGAACAATTTGCTCTGGATTGCAATATGAATTTCCCATAGGTTTTCACTAGGTGGTGCAGTAACTATGGGTACACATAATGTCTCTTACATGCTCCTGTAGTTACTCTGGATTGTAGGGTTAGTAAGGGTATTTATCATCACTAGCTAGTGTTAGGTGCCCATCCACCTCTACCAGGGAACACTGCATCACTGGCCAGTTGCTTGCCCAGGTGAGACTGGTCCTATTTCTGTTTCTCTTCCTACGTCCCACTCTGGAAAAGGCAGATGCTGGGAAATAGAAATATTCAGAGGAGAGGAGAGTGCTGGCCTAGAGGATCTCTTTGGAGCTGTTCTTGGCCAGGACATCTGTCCTGGGCATTTCTGTCCTGGGTATTTTTCTTGATGACCTCATCATTCCTACGTAGGAGACGTCCTTCCCTCAACTGCATTCCTGCTCACATCCTTTAATCTAGGAGAGGGAAGGGGGACCCTAACTGAAACTGGAATCTCCAAGGTGCCAACCATGGGCTCTACCTCTGAACAACTGCTCAATTCCATGTGAAACATATAGTCTGAACCGCTAAGAAAGGTCAAGGATGTGACCTGTCGTACTGAGGACTGCATTAAACATTTATGTGCTTTAAAGAGAGGGAATGTACTTAAAAGTAAGAGGGCTATTAAGCTTGTGAGAGGGGAAGAAGTGAAGGGCTCACTTCACGCTGCCTTTCAAAGACCATGCAAAGCTTTTCTCTTCTGGCATCTGTAACCAAAAATGCAACCACTTACACATGGAACTTGAGTTGGGGAAGAAAGGAGCAGAAGAATGACAGGTACAAATGAAGTGAACCAGCAAAACTACTAGAGAGACAGACCAAAATGTGTTTCTAGAAGCATCTCCTGACTCCCTCTACAGGCCTTTTTGGGACTCAGAATGGCTCTCAGAAGTCCTCATAAGCTTCCAAAGATTAGAAGTAGCTTGGGGAGACTTCTGAGGACCATCTCTGAGATCTGAGGAGTGGTTTGCCAGGCAGGAAGAGGCCTCCTGTATCACCAGGAGTGTCGTGACTCACCACAATGAGGTTGGTATCACAAATATTGGGAACCACTGATCTTAAGGACAGGGTAGCCATAAATCCCCAAAAAACAGGGACAATCCCTATTTGGGGGGATTGTGTCAATATACCGGCAAATGGGGCAGAGGATCCTGTCTCAATTTTGTTGAAGAGAATTATGGCAATCCTACTTAAGGACCAATCCTGTCCTGTGGATAGGATTGCTGTGATATATGAAAGTGTTGTTAGCAGCCTCAGGAGAAAGGCAGCAAAGATAAAGCCCTTGGAGAGAATGTTGAAACTGTGGGGAAGAGGTCTTTGGCATAAGACTTTAGGAGCATATTCCTAAAATTCTGCCATTCTGAGTTAGGCTATCTCTGCACCTAGCTCAGAAGTATCCACATGGCGTGGTAGCAACTCCCCAGGATTTCAAGCAGGTATATTTTTTCCCCCCAGTCTGAGCTAGAAAGATGGCCAGAAATTGAAATTGCATGCAAAGTAACAAGCCACAGATTTACCATTAAAAATGCCCTCTGGGTGCAACCCTATCCAACCACCACAACTCAACCATCTCTCTGTTACCACGATGGTATAGTAATGTAGGGAGACAAGTGCATGTCTGTACACTTGCTTAACCCCCACCCGCCCACCCAGGAGTTGTGCAGAAGTGCCTGATGGTACTTTTACGACACGCCCAAGACATCACGGGATTTGTGCTGGGACTTGTGCTGGCCTAACCCGGGATTAGGATTGTGGTGTCACCTAACATTATTGAAGCACAGGTGAGTAAGAGGACTGTACCACATTCACAACTTGACCATTGGAATGATTTGTTGCTGGATGCTCGGGTAAACAAGAAACACAAGGGCAGAGCTGTATCACAAAATTAAATGGGTTGGGAAACAGCTGGCATGGGATACTTGTTCTCCATTAAATTGAACTTGCTTTTTGGGAGAAGGGGAGGGGACTGTTTCTGTTTGTTCAGCTGCATATGGATTATTTTAAATTTTTGAGTCCAAACAACTTTGCCATTTGTGCAAACACACAAGGCTGACTCGGCTCCTACAGCTGCTCCTAATAATTAAATTTGGGAAGCAATTGGTCCACATACATAAAACCAATGCTGTGGGCCATGAAATATCTCGCTGACGTGCTAGGGAGGGAACCAAGCAGACTTGTTGGCGTCCTGTTTGCTGAACACTTTCAACATGAAGTGTTTAGAGTAAAACATGCTAATATACCAACAAAGAATTCAGAATTTTAAACCAGGGCCAGCCTTCTGAATGCAGCATGAGCAACAGTTCTTTCAAAAATAATTTCTGTTTTCCATGATTCATCAGTATGCATTTTAGAGCATTCAATATACAGGACAGGTGCATAATATCATAGGGCAAAATCCATAGCAGTTACGGGTCCATGCAATTACGTCACCCTCTAGTGTTATCTTATGGAAAGTCCTCTTAACTGCTCTGGAGCAAGGGGCTTAATTTCACTTTAGGATAAAGGCCATAATCAAATATGATTGCTTGATCATTGTCACTTCATATATATGGCTATGTATATGAATACATATACAAAGCCATATATATGATGTATATACAAAGTGTAGATTCACACTTCTATATGGCTACATATATAAATATGAATTTATATGAAGTGAATTCAAAGTGTATATTCACACTTCTATATGGCTACATATATATGTCTGGAGTTTCTCCTTGAGCGTAAACTTGTAGCAGGTTGTGTCTGGAGAACAGAGTTGGGGGGGGGTGGAAGGCATGATATGATGGTATTTCCTTCATTGGGCACTTCACAAGTTTCACATTCCTCTCTGTCTGGTGGGAATGGAATGTATCCACATACTTTCCTCATGAGAAATCTCATCAAGCCAGATCTCAAGTACCGTGTGTTTAGTTTTTGTTTGTTTTTAAGTGCCACAGGAAGAAGAAAATGAAATGCCTCAGAGTCTGCTACCAGTTCTTCATTCTCCTTGCCCACACCTGGATGCTTAGGAAAGCAACCAGATAGGCAAGGAGAGGCAAAACACATTGATCCAGAACACATCCAGAATCCACCCTTCCATTCCAGCACCTCATGCCTTTTTCTTGTTCACCTGATCACATTCCAAAGAAGGTCCTCTCATGTTCCTCACCAACCAACCACTCCAAATATGATCTTCTGGCTAATCACCTGAAAATTTCATAGAATCATAGAGTTGGAAGGGACCTAGTAGGTCATCTAGTCCAATCCCCTGCCTGCAGCAGGAAATCCTCCTATAGCATCCCCGTAAAAAATTTGTCAATCCCCGTAAAAAAAAAATCCCGTAAAAATTTGTCAATTTTTACATCCACAATAGATAAGCCTGTGGCCTTATTCTTCAACATAGGGCACAAACCAGAGTAACTATGGGAGCACATAAGATCATTACGTGCACCTGTAGTTACTGTACCACCTAATGAAAAAATTTGGGAAATTCATATTGCAATCCAGAGCAAATTGTTCTTACTCCGGAGCAAGGACTCCCTCTAGTTACTCTGGATTTCACCCTTATTCTAATGTGGGAAATTACCAGAGGCCCTATTATAATCTCTGGAATGACCTTCCTAGAGATTGATGTGATTCTTGGAGACTCCAAGATAACTCTAGAGGTTGGCTGAAGAACACTCTCCATTTTTGGACTCTAACAACACCCAAGGTAAGTGTTAAGGCTGAGAGTAGACCAGCCTTAAGCAGGGTAGACAATAGATCCAAAAGAAAATATAGCCAAAAAGCAACACAAGTTTGAGGACTTGCAGTACCCATATCCAAATCTGTCTGGTGACTGACAGTAGCATATACATAGTGATGTATAAAGAATTGATGTGTTAAGGATCTTAACTTTATTAGTATGTAGAAATTGCATGAAACAGCATAAAAGCCCATCCCTTTATAATGTGAAAGCGCCTTTGAGGATCTGACCTTTAAACCAAACTTTTTTTTTCTTCCACACTTGAAAAAATGTCAAATCAAAAGATTTCTGGCCAAGTTAACCTTCTGATAAACTTAAAAGGAAAATTTACTTAAAAGGAAACTTTAAAAAGCAAAGGATCTACACGAAATCCCATGAATCTTATTGATTTTAACAGATTATTTTTTTCCTTTGCAATTTAGAAAACTTCTTGATGTTCACAAAGAACCTTATAAGAGTTCCAGAACCTTATTTACTTTTGCATCAAGTTAATTTAGACTGACTTTCCCCCCACTTTTAACATTTACAAAATGGAAGGGAAAGGTGGACAAGTTGTCAGACAATGATATGAAGATTCATATAATAGAAATGCAAGCCCTCAATCCACTGGTCATTTTTCCAGTTTGTTTAATTCAGAACAAATATCGATTTAAAGACTTTTGATTTTGGCATTTTCCGCATGATGGGTTTTGAAAGGCTTTTTATGATCATCTAAATAAATTATAAATTCACGCACAGTTCTTACCTCCCGAAGTAGTTGTATATTTCATACTCATCAGATTTCTGAGTTTCTCAGTGAATTAATCTTCAATTATTAATGAGTATGGAAGAGCAAAACATGAATTCAGAATGCTAATCACTAATTTCAATGTCATGTTTTAAAAAAGAAAGAAAAAGGCAAAGGAGATACCATGTTATGCTTCCAAACTCAATAACCTTCTTCATACTTTTATCAAAAAATGCACTTTCTTAGTCAAACAACATCAAATGGCATCAAGTGACATTCATCTTCCATTGAAATAAAAAAGTATATTGTATCATGCCAGGTACATGATACATGTATCATGTATCAGAACAATGAAGAACCTGCGTCAGATTGGTGGGAGCCTTGGCAAACAGCCAGGTCATGGGTACCCCATGACATTACACAGGGAAATCATGAGCACAGAGTGTTTAGTGTGGTGGCACACTGAGCATGATCTGAACCCATAGAATGTCATGACATCATGATGCACAAGCACCATGGAGGTGCATGGACACTGCGGCAACATCACCCACTGGAACTCTGCCAATGAGGGTGCTGAATCTTTCTTGGCTCCTGAGAGGCATGGGGTGGTCTGCAGCTTCCTACTGGGAGAGGGCACCTGCATGCTCCCTCAACTTTTTTAGGAGGGGGAGTCATGGGAGTGGATGGGCGCACTGGTGCCCCCTCACTGTGGCATCCATGGCTCCAGCCTTAGCATCCTGTAGGAATGGTACACCACTGCCCTAGTGCCATTCTTGAACAAACATGTGGAACACGATATATGAGAATTTTCTATATAAATATAGAAAATGTAGAAAATATACCCCCAACTCCAGAGTAACTACGGGAGCATGTAAGAGACTTTACGTGCACCTGTAGTTACTGCACCACCTAGTGAAAACCTATGGGAAATTCATATTGGAATCCAGAGTAAGTTGTTCTTACACCAGAGCAAGGACTCCCCATAGTTACTCTGGATTATGCCCATAGACTATTTTCTTTCAAAAGTTTTGTAAAATCCCAGGCCTCCTACCAGGAAAGCACTCAGGATGGGGAGGTTGGCCTCTTGACCTCTCCACCAGGATATTTCACTCTCTTTCATGGTACCCTTGAAGCCAAGAGTCAAGTGAGGCCTTCTGCTTGCTCAGGAACAGCCCAGGATAAGTCCTTTGGGAGTATACAAATGCCCCAGAAACCTGAAAGCACACAATAAAAAGACGACACCTTTGGGACAACACAGGGCTAAGCTTCAGAACTTCCTATATTTCTATACATGATCCGAACAATATTTCTAATACAATATTTTGTGTAAACAACTATTTAGATGTGCAGTCTTATTATACACTAACTTGCTATCCATGAATTCAGGTACCTGTAAAGAGCAGAACTGCTACCTACGTCTTGTTATCCATGTCTCTGTTCTCCTTATCTTCTATCCAGAGCTGCGTTTCTCAAAGTGGGGGTCGGGACCCCTTTGGAGGTCGCCTAGAGCTTTCCTGGGGGTTGCCTAAAGACCCCTGGTGCAGGGGGCCAGGTCAGACTTGCCAGACCTCCGGCTGTAGCTGTGCGTGCACTGGGGCTGACTGACAGCCTCAGGGCCCAATCCTATGCATACCTACTCTGAAATAAATCCCATTATAGTCAGGGGGGCCTTTACTCCCATGTAAATGTGGATAGGATTGCAACCTCAGGGCCCAATCCTATGCATGCCTACTCTGAAATAAATCCCATTGTGTTCAGTGTGTGCAAAGAACACACATTTCATTTGTAACAATGAAAATGCATCCTGCATATCGGATATTTACATTACGATTCATAACAGTAGCAAAATTACAGTTATAAAGTAATTATAACTTTATAATACAACGTATTATAATAAAATATATTATTATATATAATAAATATATATAATAAAATATATTATTATAATAAAACTTTATTATACAACGAAAATAATTTTATGGTTGGGGGTCCCCACAACATGAGCAACTTATAAAGGGGTCACGGCGTTTGGAAGATTGAGAACCACTGATCCAGAGTAGGGGACCTTCATAATGGTGCCTGCAACCAGCATGGTTAAAACAGCCAGAGAAAGCTTTTATGTTGGTCATGGGAGCCATTCTGAAATTCCTGGCAGCCTCTAGAAGGTTTCTGCAGCTTTCAGAGATATTTTGGCAACTTCTGCTCCAATCTGTTGGCTTCTTGAGGGTCCATGCTGGATTATTTTGATGACAGGTAAAGTACCCCTTCCTCACTACGGTACCCCTTGCATCTTTCCCCATTGACCCCATAGGATCAATGGCTTGTTATCTGTAGATTTGCAATCTGCTAATGTTTCTTGGACACCTAGTGCATCATAAAAACTGACTAGAACTGCAAATGATGGTTTGCTGTGAGCTGAAATATCAGGAAGGCAACTGAAGAACCCAAGGGACAAAGGAAGAAACGATGCACAAAAGCCCAGAGAAGGCCAAACCATGAGATGCTGTAATCTGTGAACCACAAGTTGCCATTATCTATATCCTTGAGGGTCTAAAATTTGCCCTCTCACCCCGCAGCCTGGATAGCACTTGTGTTTGCCCCTTTGTCTTTATACTGTATTAACAAGGGAACAATAGATTTTCTCCCCTGACATCACAGATCATGCATGGCAGAAGTTTGCCTTGGCCTCTGCATCTCCTGGGGATGTGCTTTTCCGCTAAAGCCTTTTGAACTTGACTATTCATAGGGTAAGGTACCATCGTTCCAGGCTTCAACTTTAAATGGATTGCATGTTCTAAATTTACCTTTTTCTACGAAGAGCAGGAAACATACAGAGTGCTTTTAAACAACCTTTGGGCAGCTTGAAGACAGTAAGAAGACAACTTTGCAGGTCTAGCCTTTCATATCCTGAGCTGAAAATAAAGTGGTGAAAAGCCAGATGCTTGCACATTCGCTATTCCAAAACAAAGAACTTCAATCTGAGACTGGGATGTAGCCCAGTGTAGTGTTGCAGATGGTTTGCTCAAATGACAATGTCTCCAACAGAAAGGGATGGAGTGTAGAACATGAGACAACCTGTGAACAGTGGTGACGCTATGCCGATGGCGTGCCTGTGGGGAATGTTCTTCATTAAAAGCAATATGATACTCTGAAAGGGTATCATAACCAGAAAGGGCAGGAACAACACAATTACATCATTACATGAACTTTCAGAACTCTGAGCTTTTTCAGGTAGACAGTGATGTCACATGGGTTTGCATCTCCTTTGTGAAAGACCAGCGCATTACCTCCATCATGAACCTCCTTCCATGTAGTGGGACAGGCAGTGCATGAGCCATGGGAATGATGAGGCACCATTATCCCAAACCAAAGAATTTATGGTTATAACATTTGAAAGAATAGAGACATTTCAGCATGCTTTGTTTTATTGCATTCTACATGAACCCAGGCATTGGCTGCAATCTTAAAGACATTTTCCTGGAAGTAAGACCCATGAAACACAATGGAGATTATTTTTGAGTAGACATGGTTAGGATTGTGCTTATCAAATGATACATAGCATGGTTGTATTCAAAAGAACAAAGATTTTAAAAATTTTGCCTGGAAATGCTGTCAAATGCTGTCATCCCAGTGGTGGGATTCAAATAAATTAACAACAGGTTCTATGTCCTAATAACCTACATTAACAAGAGGTTCTCTGTCCCATTAGTAACTGGTTCTCAGATCCAGGTGCTCATTAGCAAAGGGTTCTACAGAACCTGTGAGAACGCCCTGAAGCCCACCACAGGTGTCAACCCTTGGGCATTACCTAGTGTGCCTGCACCACTCTAGCAACACCACTGCCTCTGCCTGTGAATAAGGTGCTCACTCCAGCTGGTGTTCTTTTGCATTTTAGATTGTGAGATGTTTTGGGACAGGGACCCCTTAGCCATTTTTTAATTTTCTGTGTAAACTGCTGTGAACTTTTAGATAGATTGTTGCTATTTTGCTTTCTGCATTTTAAGATCCAACATCCTGCTGAAGCCATTGACATCAGAGCTAGAGAACACACACTTGCCAGCTGTAGATTTCAGTAGTCCTGCCTTGAGCTTTTCCCTTACAGATATAGATGAAGGAAATAAAAACTGCAATTTCTACAAATGCTCTACAAGAGTGTTCCCAGCATCCAGTGACAGAAGAATGATAATTGATTGAGCGTGTGCCACAATTTGTTTGTAGGAGCGATTATTCCATTAGACATTACTCTCTACCTTTGACAAATATTGTGCTTGAGAAATGGAACACACCTCGACAATTAATCCAA
This sequence comes from Cryptoblepharus egeriae, assembly GCA_030015325.1. Classification (NCBI taxonomy): domain Eukaryota; kingdom Metazoa; phylum Chordata; class Lepidosauria; order Squamata; family Scincidae; genus Cryptoblepharus; species Cryptoblepharus egeriae. The sequence continues at coordinate 11,870,662 of JAREYC010000016.1, read as the reverse complement.
TCACAAACCTATCTGGGTGTGCAGATGCTGGGAGCCAATGCTTCATTTATTTGCTGCTTCCCAGTTCTGCACATCAAATAACCAGGCTAATCAAGTTATTGCTGGTGTCTCGCGTGGAGCGAACGGTGATTAATATCGCGTTGCGGGAAGCCGCTTTTGCAGGGTTTGCAGGGGAAAAATGGGCGACATGAGAGGAAGGGGACGTTTTTCAACCGACTGTTCTGAGCCATTATTGTTAGACAGAAAGCTGATAAAAAATATGATGTTGGCTAAACTGATGGGTTGTGCTCTTTCCTTTGCTTGGTGTGTTTAAATCAAATTTAAAATTTGTACCCTTGGCTCTCACCTAGTTAAAGACACCAGCTTGATAGCAGCAGGAGGAGGGCGGAGAAACAGGCCATTGATGCATGTGAAAAGGGAGGGCCTTCAAAGCATAAAAATGATAGCATTTTATCTCATCAAGTACCATCCATTTAAATTTATGTTCTTCTCAGTCTGCATTTGCATACTGTAAATTTACGGCCTGGATTGCTTAAGCCTTGTCCTCCCTCCCCCCTCCCACAAATGTAGTTTTCCTCCATATGGATATGTAAATGTTGAACTCTGTGCAGGATAAAGCAATCCCCAGCACAGTGTAGCCAATTACATTTTTAAGTAAGCCGTAACTGTTATCTTGAACTTCTGCATATGTAAGTTTTATAGTCTAACAGAAATTCAAATTTCACACAAGATCAGGCTCTTACCTAGTTGTCTCCCATTTACATTAAGCCACTTCCAAGAACATAACTGAAATGTTTGGGCACTGCCCCGATCGCCACTGCGCTCAATCAGCACTGCCTGGATTGCACTACCACATATGGACCCACAAGGCTACTCAAGAAACTTTTAATTCCTAACCCAAATGTTTAGCTGTATTGAACCAAAACTAGTGTCAGGCCTCCATCTGGTTTAGATGTGATAAAGTAACACATTTAAAATAGTACTTGGAGGAGGGGGGAAAGTTGAGAACTAATGATGGTTTTGGAACATACATTTCCTAAGCAATTATGAGCCAAGAGAAAACATATGGTGGTGGAGATAACTAAAGTTTCAAGCCATCATTCTTGATTTTCTAGTATAAAAGTGTTGCGAAGAAATGGCCTGCACACTCTCCTGTGACTCCCACAATGGTAAGGATGCAGATTTGTAGAAACTGCCCATCCTATACTCCCAACAACTATACAAAGTAGTTTGGAATAAGGAGGGTGACCAGAAGCCAAACCCAAAATTCCTGAACCCCAAAGCCGAAATTCCTAATCCCAGGCCAGAATTCCTACCCACTGAAAAAAACTGCCAAAAATGTATTTTTTTTGTTTTTCTGTTTTTTGACCATAACTTTTGATAGGAAGGAGATATCTCCAAACTGATTTTTGCATTGGATTCTGCTCTTCAATATGAATCCAACGACATATGGCATGATGGGGTAGAGAGCACTATCACGAAGTTTCAAAATGAAGCCAAAATGTAGGACACCCGGACAGGAGTCTAAAAATCCAGACAAATCCAGGTTCTTCTGGTCATCTGGTCACCCTGGGAATAAGTGAGGATCACTGGAATCTCACACAGTTTGATTTACAGCCCAATTCTGGTTGGGTCCAACCCGCAGGATGGGGAGCATACTGTTGCAAATATATAAAGCAGCGTTTCTCAAAGTGGGGGTCGGGACCCCTTTGGGGGTTGCCTATAGCCTTCCTGGGGGTCGCCTAAAGACCTCCAGCTGTAGCTGCATGTGCACTGGGGCTGACTGACAGCCTCAGGGCCCAATCCTATGCATGCCTACTCTGAAATAAATCCCATTGTGTTCAATGTGTGCATAGAACACACATTTCATTTGTAACAATGAAAATACATCCTGCATATCAGATATTTACATTACAATTCATAACAGTAGCAAAATTAGTTATAAAGTAGCAACGAAAATGATTTTATGCTTGGGGGTCCCCACAACATGAGGAACTTATAAAGGGGTCACAGCATTAGGAAGATTGAGAACCACTGGTATAAAGGTAAAGGTGTCCCCAGTTGCCCTGCTAGTTGTGACTCACTGTTGGCTGCTGTGCTCATCCCTGTTTCAAAGCCTTTAGAGCCAGTGTTGTCCAAAGACACATCAGTGGTCATATGGCTGGCATGACTATATGCCGACGTGCATAGAACGCCATCTGTTTTGTTAAGATTCAATATATTTTTCTTGTTAGCTATCAGATTGTCAGTTTGACCCACCACCCCTGGTGGGTCCTGACCCAAGTTTGGGAACTACTACTCAAAACCACTCACTGCAACCCAGGATCAGGAGATGGTTGAAGATCAGTGAAGAACAACAGACAATGAGAATCAGAAAATCTTATTGACTTAAGAAAAAATACAAATCATCTGGGAAACACATTTCCTGGTGCAGTTTATAGCTTTGAACTTAGACCCATTCACAAACCAAGTTGCTGGCAGGGAAGCCGTGTAACCCCAAATTTTTAATGGCAGGATTTGAATCTCCACCAGGAAATGGTCTCTATGCAGTTCAAAGGGCGTAATGCCAGACCATCCGCTCAGCTGCACCAGCCAAAGAATTGGAGGAAGAAGCTTTATGAGACAGCTGCAACTTGCCAAACATTGTGGGGATGCAATAAGAAGTAGGCAAGGCAAATACAGTATAGGCAAAAGCAGAAGCAAAGCTGGACAGTGTCCAAGAGATGGATGTTTTCCAGGCAAAGTAAATTGAAACGAAGGAATGATTTGGCTTATGCTGAATATGTTTGTCTGCAACAGAAAAGCACTGACAAGACATCCTGCGTAACGAAAAAGTCTGCTGCTTTGTTTCCTTTAGTCAGCCACAAATAAATCACAGCTCTTTATCTGATCTCTTGGATCAGAGAGACAAACATAATAAAATATTTCTTTACCCAGCGTGTAGTTGGTCTGTGGAACTCCCTGCCACAGGATGTGGTGATGGTATCCAGCCTCAATGCCTTTAAGAAGGGTTTGGACAAATTCCTAGAGGAAGGGACCATCAACAGGTTACAAGCCAGGAGGAGGGAGTGTAGATGTGGACCACCTCTAAATGCCAGATGCAGGAGAGCACCTGGATGCAGGTGTCATATGTGCTCCCTGAGGCATCTGGTGGGTCGCCGTGTGATATGGGAAGCTATGATCTGGCAGAGGCTCTTCTTATGTTTTTATGACCATTACAATTGCCAGGAGGTACATTGTGAGGTCCAGCCGCCAGTAAGTGTAGACTGTTTGTGCCTGGGGCATAGGCTGTGCAGTGGTGGGATTCAAATTAACAACAGGTTCTATGTCCTAATAACCTAAATTAACAACAGGTTCTATTGTCCTAATAACCTAAATTAACAACAGGTTCTATGTCCCATTAGTAACTGGTTCTCAGAACCAGGCACTCATTAGCAAAGGGTTCTACAGAACCTGTGAGAACCCCCTGAAGCCCACCACTGACGCTATGTAGAACTCATCGGCTGCAATCCTAACCACACTTTCCTGAAAGTAAGCCCCATTGAACACAATAGGACTTACTTCTGAGTAGGTATACATAGGATTGCACCCTATAGAACTCTTCTCTTTCCAGGTGGAATCCTCCTGTGTGGTCATCATCATCATCACATCTGGTATCAGGGAACATCCTTCAAGCTTCCAGCAGTTTTTGGGTCAGCCGAACTCTTTCATTTGCTTCATTAATTGTTTCAAAACAATGTTTTGCTTCTTTCCTTTCTTTTGCTTCTTTCTTCTCCACAATGGTTTCCGTTCTTTGCAGCTAAGGCAGCTTTGAGTCACAGCAGAGTTTCCTGGGGAAAGCAGGAAACATCACAGCTAATGATGATTTGTAGATCCTTTCATGATTTCTGTTCGCAGCCTTTGTGAAAGCGGAAGAGACGGCGCAAACAGGAAGCGAAAGTGACACAAAGCCATTAGTGAGAGGACATAGGCAAGTTGGGAAGAACATGACAATTTGCTACATATATGAAACAGATTAATACTAACACTGCGAACAGCTGGATAGCGGGATGTTCAATAATGAGTAAAGCTATTTTAATTTGATTTTAGGCTCAGTTTATAATTGAAGTTATTATGGTTGTGTAAAAAAAAATAAATCTCACAGCTGCTGGCAAAAAATGGGAAAAGCTACAGGACTTTTTCCCCCCTAGAATTAATTAATTTGTGTTCGAGAATCTAAGAAGTTTCAAAAGCAAAAAGGGTTCACAGGTGAAGACAAATGATGCTTTCTGTGTATGGCACCCAGCTGCACATTGCACAGCTGCTTTAAGACAGTGACAAACATCCATTGGAAAGCATAATCCTATCCATCTTTGAAGCTGTGAAGTCTGGTCTTTCCCTGATCAGGATCTGCAGAGCCTGATCTATAGAGAGTTTAACATGCTTGCAATAGATCTGTGTTTTTCAATCATGGGGATGTGGTCTCAATGGGGTTGCAAAGCCACAATTGTGGGAGTTGCGGCAACTTCTTGGAATGAAAATGACCGAAGACCACTGGATTTGAGCACCACCAATTCAAGGGAAGGCATCTGGTGTATCCTTTAGGTACCAAGATATGGTGTTCTAGCCTGCTCAGCATCTTAGCAGTTGTGCCTAAATAGCCTTCAATATTGCCAGGCTTCATTGTAAGCTTTTCTGCTCTCACTAATAAGAATTATTGGTTATAGTTAACCAAGGCCATACCCAGGATTGTAGGAGGGGTGACAATTGCTTTGGGGGAGGGGGTGGTAATTATGCCAAGAATCTATCCTGGTATATATCTATACAATATAATAATCTGCATAGGAAAAATGCATCTTTGTATAAAGTGTGTATTGGTTTACATAGAAATAACATGCAACTTATCTTTTCATTTTTCACACCAACAAAATATATAGGCCTGCAACCTTACAAAAGTACAAAAGCCAAGTAAGGCCCAATATCCCATGTAGGGTGCAGTCTAGAGTAACTACAGGGAGTCCTTGCTCCAGTGTCAGAACAATTTACTCTGGATTGCAATATAAATTTCCAGTAGATATTCACTAGGTGGTGTAGTAACTACAGGTGCAAGTAATGTCCCTTACATGCTCCGGTAGTTACTCTGGATTGTAGGCATAGTCCACTATATGTAAAGCTCTTTCTTCACCACTCCCCCCAGCATAGAAATCCTGCATTCAATGAACTATAAAAGTTAAGGATAGGCCCCAGATGATACCATGTGGTCACTCGCCACGTAAGGACTCCCCTGCTCCTCCAAGCCAGGATTACATTTAAAAAATATATCTGGAAGCTGTTTCTTGAAAGAGTAACATTTCTCCCCACCACACTCCATCCCCAGCATCACCTGCCACTCACAGTATGCACTGTACATATGCACAAGCATGCAAACAAACACACATTCTCTTCTGTGTCTGAAGAAGATTCTGTTTGTCTGAGAACAGCATCTGAGCTCAATGCGTTACCACCATCATATGCTCCTGCAATCTTTTTCCTGCTGCAGCAAGCAGGGCTCACAGTTTGTAAGCCCTTTCAATGAATAACAGGAGCCTGTAATGCGCTAACCGTCAATATTGTTAGTGTCTGATATTTCCTATTCATGTAGAGCGGCAGAAACAGACTTGCTGCTATGTCTCTGATAACAGCACACCCCGAGAATACTTGAATATCAGATTTCCATCACACTATGTACCAGGCATGCTCAATCCATAACGTAGCTCATCTTCTCAGTGCAAACTCAATGGTAACTTTTTGTCATCTTGGCCCATCATTCACAAGAACAATACAGGAGACAACAGCCTGTCCTAGACTGATGGGGTATCAATCATATTCAACTGGAGGGGTAACCAGAAGATCAAGTGTTGTCTGTTTTTGCGGCTTCTGTGGTGATGGATTATCCTAATGAGAGATGAATGCAAAGGCATTCCTGCTCCCTCTCCTCCTATTCTTTTTCATCCAAGAGTTCGGAAACAGAGTTCTTTCAAACCACCTGGGCTGCAGCATGTCACTCACAAAATGATGGCTTGCTTTCGCTTCTGCTCTTCCTCCTTCCAGACAACTGTAAATTGTTTGGTTAGGCTGGAAAAATGTGTTGCAAATTATTTTTAGCTCGTAACAATTTGTTCTGCATTGTGCCACTACTCTAGAGGCTGCAGTCGCTGGGTTTAGTACAAGGTTTGGGGTTTAACTGGAGTCATTTGGAAAGGCCTGTAGTTCTGCATGCTTTGCATGGGGAACATCCAAGGTCCAGGCCTTGGGATCTCCAGGTATGATGGAAAAGGCCCCCTTTGAAACCTTAACCACTGCTAATTGACAGAGGGTGAAATCCAGAGTAACTACGGGGAGTCCTTGCTCTGGTGTAAGAACAACTTAGTCTAGATTCCAAAATGAATTTCCCATAGGTTTTCACTAGGTGGTGCAGTAAATATGGGTGAACTTAAAGTTTCTTACGTGCTCCCGTTGTTACTCTGGATTTGGGGGACAGTCAATGTCGTAACAGATAAGCAGTGGAGAATTCTGGCTGTTCAGATCATTGCAGCATTATGTGTTAAGCCAGTGATTTTCAATCTTTTTCATTGCATGGCACACTGAAAAGTTGGTAAAATGCTCAAGGCACACCCTCAGATTTTTTAAATCATTCACAAGGCACACCATGCTGCTCATAGGGTGCTCATGTCCCCCTAATTGTCCAACTACAAATGAGGCTCCAAACTCCCGCAGCACACATGCAAACCATTAGCTGAATATGAGTGTACCACGCAAAAATCCGGTGCAAAGGTTCAAAATGTTGCCCTAGCAGTGATGTCACAACCAGAACTGATGTCATCCCTGGGTATTTCTAAAAAGAAAATTGGGGATAAACCTGCCACTTTGTCCTCAGCAGTTCACCACCCATTTGCTCTGCTAGTGGCGGAGCTAAAGCACCTATTTGCTAGCTGGAATCTCTGATAATTTTCTTCCCACCCAGGCCCCCCAACATCATAATCAAATTTAGGCTGCAATCCTAAAGACCCTTTCCTGGGAGTAAGACCCATTGAACACAATGGGACTTACTTTTGAGTAGACATGGTTAGGATTGTGCTCTTTATTAATTACAAAAATGAAAATTGTGTCCCTTATCGGTCAGGGAACTGTGCTGGGGCAAAGAGGAATGGTTATTCTTTCACTGTTGAATAGATGAGGAGCACCTCTTAGGAGTACCTCTTTACCCAGTCAGCAGCATAACTGTATTATATGTATATGGAAACAAGAGCTGATTCATATTAAGACCTTATTAGTGTCTTATCAGAATTACAACTTATTGGCTCTCAGAGTAATCATGGGAAAGTTTGAGTTAGGAAATCCCTTTTTTTCCATAGGCTTTTGTATTTTCATTTTCTGGTTAATTGAACATAACATTTGGTAGAATATACCATAGATATTCCAGTGCAGTTTGATTCCCTGTCTTCTGCATTTAATTACCATTACAACAATATATAACACGATGGTATTAACATTCATACATACCCCGTTTTCACAGTTTTAGCCACTAGTATTAAGCTCAAGTTGTTGCCTTCCTAAAGCTTGTTGCCTGGTGCATCTGCACCCCCTGCACCCTCCTAGCTACACCACTGGCACCTTGGCACAGCGCTTGAAAATTGATTCAACAGAGTATCGTTCTCAATTGGCTACCAGGAGCAAATCCATTTTTTTCTTAAATCAATCTCTGCCCGATTATCCAGGAACACTGGTTAATGCAACAATTAACCACTACTCTACTCTATCAAATGTTATAGCAAAAAAAGAGGAGGTGAAAAGATGAACATTACCATCTTTTTGTTTGCAGGAGAGAAGCATCATCTATGCCTATGCGTACAGTTGAACTGTAGCATCCATCAGTCTCGAAAGACTATGGTATCGTGCTCAACGCTGTATGCAAAGCATGAAGGCCTGGGTAGATTAATATGGAGGAGAGGCTGTTACCCAAATCCCTCCTCTCCACACCACTGAAATAGTCCAGTGGAAAGGTAGAGCCAATACGATGGCTTCCAGCTGCATCACAGAGCTGGGCTAAGGACAGGAGTTCACCCTGTCTTGTGGGGACCAACCCGGGTCTCAAAACCAGGCTAATCACAGCACCCCTTGAGCATAACAAAGTTAATATATCTTAGGCCTGAAACCTATGGTTGAAAGCACAACGCAGCATAATTCTCCCTGTCAGCATAATGTTGCTATAGCCTGAACCTTCTCAGCTAACTGGTTAACAGGCACAGTGTCTTAACCACGTGCACCACCCACAGCCCAGTTGACCTGTATCTTTGTAAATAAATATTACAAATACATTATAAGCAGTGATGGGCTGGCCCCATCCCAAGATCCGGTACGCCGGAAGTGGGAGGGGCCAGCTGGGGTCAGGGGGTGTGGGCGGGGCAAGGGGCAGGACTGGGGAGGGGCGAGGGGCAGGGCGACATTGGCGCCTGCGCAGTGCCTGCTTAGAAGCCGGCCTGCTAGGCTGGCCTGGCAGGCCGGCTTCTAAGCAGGCTCTGCACAAGCGCCGACACCGGCGCTCATGCAGAGCCTGCCTGGAAGCTGGCCGGGCAGGCGGGCTTCCAAGCAGGCTCTGCGCAAGCGCCGACACCGGTGCTCACGCAGAGCCTGCCTGGAAGTTGGCCTGCCTAGAAGCGGGCAAGCCACCTCTAGGCAGGGTCTGCGCGAGCGCCGATGTCGGCGCTTGTGCAGAGCCTGCCTAGAAGCGGCCTGCCCGCTTCTAGGCAGGTGGTGGTGGGCAGAAAACATGGCGGACCGTACCGGTCCGCCATGTTTTTCATTTCCCTGTCGCTGGCGGTACGCTAGCTGCAGGGAAACGGGAAGAACCGGTACGGGCGCGTAGGCCCGTACCGGTAAGTGCCCACCACTGATTATAAGTCTCCTGGGAACTCTCTTCCAAGAGGAAGCCCAAAAAAATGGAATCCAATCAGAACTTCTCACTGTTCAGAGAGGTGGTGCATAGCCAAGTCAAATATGGACCTCAGTTGACCCATGGTTCAGCAGGCTCATCTGTTCAGATGAACACCACTGGTTCTCTGGTGATGGTTGCGCATCACAGGAAGAGCTGAACTTTGCTCCTCCAAAGAAGATCTTTGTGCACAACTTGGTATTACTGCTCTATGCTCCAAACATCATCCTTAGATGCAAGACCAAATAATTTAACTTGCCATTTCTACGTTTGTTGTGGGACACCTGACATGTTGATCACTCCAGTAATGAGAAACACAGTCCTTGAACATGGAATAACAAGACTCTCTCACTCCGTGTGTGTGTGTGTTCATGAGTAGCACAATGGCTGTATAATTGCCACACTGCCAATTCTATCCATCCCCTGAGAGCAATTATGAGAACAGGCAAGAGGAGAGGAAGGAAGGCAGTTCCAGCATAATACTGAGAAACTCTTCTCAGGCTAAATGTTCATGTTTGTGTCTTTGTGTGTGTGTGGTGTCTTGAATGAGACCCTATCCCTAGCCCTGAATTTGGATATATTTTTAAAGAGGGCAATGGCAAAGAGTAAAGTGTAGAAATGGAAAGCAGAGACAGGGTTGTGTTGAAAAATAGTGTAACTTTGCAGTTCAGGTCTTTTAACGCCATCCCTTTATTATATTGTAAATCTACATTTATCTTTTAGGATCTGCTATGTATTTGTCTCATTGTGTCATTTGTGTGACAGGATTCAAACCCTGCAATCCAGAGTAACTACAGGAGGAGTAAGAGACATTATGTGCACCTGTAGTTACTGCACCACCTAGTGAAAACCTATGGGAAATTCATATTGCAATCTAGAGCCAATTGTTCTTATGGTGGAACTCCCCATAGTCCCCATAGTCTATCAAGGACTCCCCATAGTCACTCTGGATTGCGCCCAAAGAGAATGTTTATGGCACAGAAATTGGAGACCCTGGTTTCTCATGAAATCATGACCCTGGTTTCTCATGAAGGTGACTTTCCATAAGATAATACTAGAGGGTGATGTAACTGTGTGGACCCATAACAGCATCCCTGTCTGTCCGTCTGTCCAATCATCCATCCTTCTGTCCATCTCTCTTCAAGATAAGAAAGCTGTCTTCCATGTGAATTTTCTAGCCCATGACTATGACCACAGCTAGTGGTTTTTTGGGATAAAAGGAAGAAGCAAGCCTAAGCAATTAAAACCAAAGAGTTTCATTTTACTCTATGAGGTTGTGGTAAAATTATATGATTCCATAACTGCATGAGTGTCTTGTTACAGTACATGGCAAAACATAGAAGGAGACGCAGGCAAGGGAATTGGATAAATGAATCCATTTAAACACCCAAGTTGAGGGGTGAGATGTCTAAGAACTAGTTCCCTTGAATCTAATGGAAGTTAATTCTTCTGCAGCTTCAAAAAGTAATTCTAAAAAGTGCCTGGGGCACTTTCTAATGAGGTTTGTGTCTTTTGCCTTTCAAATAGGAAAATAACTTACAAAGAATAGGTCAGAGGATTCCCTGGAGATCTATGGTGTGTTTACAAGGGAAGCTACACCTGCTAGAGTATCAGGTGGGCAGAGAGGAAGGATGTTACACTCAATCAACATCCTGTGATAACAAACTGCAAATGACTTGGTTTAGGATTGCCATAAGGTGCAGGTGGTTAAGACGCTGTGCCTGTTAACCAGCAGGCCAGGGTTCGAGACCCAGGTCAGACCCACAAGACAGGGAAAGCTCCTGTCCTTAGCCCAGCTCTGCGACTCCAGCTGGATCCAATTGTATCGGCTCTGCCTTTCCACTGGACTAATTCAGTGGCGTGAAGAGGGGGGATTTGCTGCTTGGGTAACAGCCTTTCCTCCATAACAATCCAACCCAGGCTTTCGTGCTTCGCATGCAGCGTATGCAGCGCCGAACATGATATCATAGGCTTTCAAGACTGATGGAGACCTGCTTTTTTATGTCCCAAAAAACAGGGACAATTCCGATTCTGGGGGACTGTGTTCACGTACTGTCAAATGGGACGGAGGGTCCTGTCCTGATTTTGTGCAAGAGAATTATGGCAACCCTAAGTCTTGGTTAGAACTGAAGTTCTCAACATCACATCAACATATGCTTTTAGGGTTGCTGTAAATTGTCCTGTATATTATATGATAGTGGACGTATCCATGTGGACAGTATCCAGAGTATTTGGCCCATATCCTAAAGTCAAATTAAGCCCTTTGCTCCAGAGCAATTAAGGTGACTTTCCATAAGATAATACTAGAGGGTGATGTAAATGTGGACCCATAACTGCTCTGGATTTTGCCCTTTGACTCTTTTGGGAGACAGAGCTGCCTTACCTATGTAAATTGTGCCTATGTAAACTGTGCTGAAAAACATACAAATAACAAAAACATGATCAATGATGTCCCTCCAAGGCACACAGTTGTTTGTTTATTTGAAAGATTCATACCTGGCCTTTTGGCTGAAGGGTCTCCAAGGGAGCTGACAAGGGATTGCAGAAATAATTGCTCCAAAACCTCATGTACGTCACTCCGGAGCCCTCTGATTTGCAGCCCTTTGGTTCCTGCAGACCGAGGGCAATTGGGGTTCACACCACAGCTGGAGACATCTCATGAAATTAAGTGAAATCATTTGCAGGCTTTCTTCCATGTCAAAAGTCAAATTAATGTGGTTACAAGTCCCTGGAAGGGGATCTTTATTCCATGTACTGATAAGTCTGGCTTGCTTAGTTTCTGCTAGTATCTCCATTATTACACAGCTCTTATACATTAATATGTTTTTGCCATATGGTTACACACATGCACACATGGCATCCATCAGTCTTGAAAGACTATGGTATTGTGCTCGATGCTCCATGAGAAGCACAAAGGGCTGGGGGGATTAATATGGAGGATAGGCTGATACCCAAGCAGCAAATCCCCCCTCTCCACGCCACAGAAATAGTCCTATGGAACAGCAGAGCAGATACGATTGGTTCCAGCTGCGTCACAGAGCTGGGCAAAGGACAGGAGCTCACCCTGTCTTGTGGGGAGCGACCTGGGTCTTGAACCCTGGCCTGCTGGTTAAGAGGGTTCTTAACCACTTGTGCCAATGGGGGATGTTTATCTCCATTTTTCTTTCTAATTGGGGACCATTTCTGCAGAATCAAAGTATTCAAGTTAGATGCATCTGAGGAACGATGTCCAATTCTGGGTGGCATATTTTAGAAGGTCTGGTCTAGAGGGTTGAGCCACTGTAAATTGCCTGAAGATAAGATCTGACGGTTGTGGTCTCGACAACACCAGAAGTTGTGCATGGATAGACATTGATACGGGAGTGTATCTAAAGTGGAGTCTGTCCAAAGTCATAACAGTGAGCAAATGAATGTGAGACTGGACATAAAAGTAAACATTGCGAATGTAGGAGTACTTGAAACAGAGAACCTTTCCTTGAACTGTAAAACTCTTCTAGGGTTAGTAAGCATGCCTATGTAAACTGCCTTGAGAATAAAGTCAAGAGAAATCTGATGACCTGAAAGGCAATATATAAATACATATGTTTGTTTGTTTGTTTAAACAAGATACAGCCAACCTTGAGCGGGTTCAGAGGCAAGTGATGATGATGATGAACTATGCAAAATTAACAACAGGAGCATGTTCTGTAATGGGACATTTGGCTGATTGTGGCTTAGGTTTGAAATCTAAATTGATGGTGTCACTTCCAGCCAAAACATCACTTCCAAGTCAATGACTTGGCTCCGGACAGAATGTCATTCTCAAAACTGGGTCCCAGTCCTAAAACCAGCGAACCATTGTTCTTGGAGGAGGATTTCCTGCTACAGGCAAGGCAAGACTAGATGACCTTTTGGGTTCCTTCCAACTCCATGTACAGTAGGGGGGTGAAACAGGAAAAAGAGAATGTGCTTGCACACCCACACTCCTTTCCTCCTCGTTTGTTATCTTCAAGAGGCCATCACCTCCTCTTTTTGAAACTGCAGAGCAGAAGCTCTTCTTGTGAGTATCTTTTCCTTTCCACCTGAAGATGCGAAAGGCTTGTGAGATGCAACCAGTGTGCTGGCAAAGATTAAGAGCACCAGAGTCTGCTGTCGATCGGCTTTGCTCTCAGCAGTAGGTGATGTAGTAATCAGTGGGAATTATCCATATGGGGTTTAAAAGACATTGTGATAATTGAGTCTGCCAAAAAAAGTGGGAGGAGGTGGAAGAAAAGAGAGAGACTACAAAAGCAGTAGAAGCTTATCCTGAGCTGCTTTGTTGTTCTGGCTGTGGGCCTTTTGGATAGTTGCAACTAAATTGCAAAAGAGTTGCCTGTTGTTAACACACCTCTGTCTCTGGATGCCAGGTGCAGGCCCTTTTCAAGACAGGTTCTCTCTTAATAACTTGCCTTTCATTTCTCCTCTCGCCTTTCCATTGCTTCGGGAGTCAATCTGTTCCATTAGGACTTCATCAATAATTACTAGAGAATAATTGCACTACTTAATGTCACTAATCCGTAGAGTTTCAGGGCTTCCCATACAATAACTCATTAGCTTGGAAAGGCAATTAGACCCACTTCCCAGTCGAGACTAAGCCTTGGTTGTGTTTGCAATCTTTCTCAAAGTTTTGTTTGGGATTGTTACAGAACCAAGTCCAGTTATTTTACCAACCCTTCCATTGGTAAAATAAAAAATAAAAATTGATGCCACCCTAGAATGTGAGGGGTCTGTAGTGTTCTTAGCGCTCTCTCCACTATTGTATAGATATCAAATCCCAGATCTTGCAAATCTCTATCTCTACCAACAGTATCATAGGCCAGTGGTGGTCTATGGCAAAGGAACAGCAAAGTGGGTAGGGTGGGGAGAGGGTGACCATATGCCCCCCTTTCCCAGGACTTGTCCTATATTTTAGTCTTGTGTCCTGGAAAAAAAAATCTTCACGGTCCTCCTTTTTCTTGTAAGATGCCTCCTTGTAATCAGTAAATTATATGAAATAAATTTTATCTAATATTTTAAAATTTAAGAATAAGTAATATCGTGTTTAAGTTAAGCACATAAAAGGATCATATATGCAGGGTGCCTATAGAATGGAGGATAGAGTGCCTCTACCTCTAAGCATTGCATATAGAAGAAGGAATTTAGGCAGGTTTAACTCAACATAGAAGGGTTTAAAAAGCAGCACCCTCCTAAATTCCCTCTTCTATGGTATTGCAGAGTCACTCTATTCTCCATTCTATATGGCCACCCTGTATATATGAGTGTTTTTAGCTCTAATGTTGCAATGTCCTACATTTTTCTTGGGAGTTCTACATTTGAGAGGAAAGTTGTCCTCTTTTTTGGTCAACCCTCAGTGGTGCTCAAAACGAAGTCCTACGGATGATGGCAGTTCAGTTTTCCAGGAGCTGCTTTGGAATGCTCACTTGAAATGTTTCAGGGTCCCCACAACTCCTGCAACACTCCATAAATCAAAGTAAGTAAAAGCACCCTGTTCTCCTGCTTAGCAATCCAATCCTGGAGATCTTGTCTCTGGTCTTTCCCCTCCCCTGGAAAGACTTACTTAGAGAGTAAATCTCCCTAAAATCTCCAGTGCTCTACCCACTCATGGAAGGCCTTCAGTATCTGTGGGAGATCTGTTCCAGGATCCCCTGGAGGATACTGAAATTCACTGATAGTGGAATATGTGGGATGTGTGAGATTGTGGCACAACAATGACTCACCTACTGACGATGCTTCACCCTCCAGGGGTTGCAACAACTTCCACAGATGTAATCAGAAGTTCTTCTAGATGACCATATGGGAAGGTGTTCCCAGATGTAATCAGAAGGTCTCCCACTTTGCACCTGCAACTTCTGGAAGTGGCTTCTCTTGTGATCTGGTCTGGGAGGTCTTCTGAAGTGTGGTGAGACTGCAAGTGGTGAGACTGCAAGGTGAGACTTGCAAGAAGACTTGCAAGGTGAGACTGTGGTGAGACTGCAAGGAACCCCTGCACCTCAGAACACCTCCAGATATTATCAGAGTTAACCTCAGAGTCCTCTGAGGACCTCATATATGTGGGCTCAGCATCTGCATATGTTGAAATCTAAAGCGCCCAGTGTATTTATGTCTAAGAATGTTGAACAGCACAGAGTCCAACAAAGACCAGTGCAACACTCTGCTTGGTGCCTCCCTCCAGGTTGATGTGGAGTCATTAAAAAATATTTACTAGGATGTTTGGAACAGGATGACATGCTCACAACTGTAAGACTGAAAAGCAGTTAATGATTTTTTTAAGTGAATCCTCAATGTGAATCCTCATCAGTCATTAATTCCTCAATTGGTAAAGAATACTACATAGGATTCACTGAAGAATGATGAAAAAGGAAAAACCCATTTCCAGCAGTGGTACAAAAACCCCAATGAATGTGCTCTTCCTTTTGGAAGCAATAGAAGCAATAAAGAAACCTTGGAGTATGTCATCAGAAGCTGAAATGGAAGGGAGGATTGGGGGAGAGAAGGATAAGGCACAGGCCTGGTTGTTCATCCCCAGCAGTCAAGATGTATGTACAATATAAGGCTTCCCACCTGTGTGACCCTTTCTTGTGAACAGAATTGAAATGAGAGTTGTGGCGCTGGCAGCATATGCAAGCCTTCCTGTACATTGGTTTGCTAAGCTTTTCATTAAGTTTGAGATCGCTCTCTCAGCAGGAGGGCATCCCCGGCACCCTCCTGTGCCTGCCTTTTTGCCGACAAATCCATTTATCACTTTTACCCAGCAGAGACTCTCAAGACAGAGGCGGCAAAACTGGTAAGATCTTGCCAGCCATTCCTCAGAGCACCAGAGAAAGGGAGAGAGGGGCTGTTGGACCATGGGGGGCATGGCTAATGAAGAAATTGGTGACACTATCCACCAGTGCAAAGGTTCATCCATAGGATTTCATGGTTCTTGAAAGACTGCACTCTGTGGGTCCCTTTCGAGTTGGTTAGAACGGCATTTCTAATATTCATGGTGGGCCTTATCTGGGCCAACAGAATGGGAGAGAATAGGTGACAATGGAGTGACTGTCTTGCCTACAAAAGTGGCACTGCTATCACTGCCCAAAGTCTATGTCTGAGGAGCTCAGACCTCTGGGATCAGCAGCCACCTCGTAGCAGCTGCCCAAAATGTCATTCTTGACAGCTTATCCCCTTGTGCTCCTTGAGGTCTCTTGCTGCTTAGTACTGCTAATCATTTCTGAGCGTGCAAAGCACTTGTGTTATCTTGGACTGATGTAGTCCTTACTTTAACTTGCGCCTTTAAATAAGGGTTTGGTAACCCATTTATATGCTCTGGCAAGCGATAGTTAGAGGTATGGTTTTCCTTTACAATTTTGCCACTTCTTCAATCATGGCTTGTGTTGCCCTTTAACCAGAATATCAATAACTTCAGTGGAAGAGGTGGCCAACTGTGACTGCAATTCTAAAGACACTTTCCTAAGAGTAAGGCTCATTGAACACCATGGGGCTTACTTCTGATTAGACATGGCTAGGATTGTGCTCTGTGTCAAGTTTCAAGTGGTGCGTCGGTAGTTGTGATCAACTGTCATATCCTACAATCCAGAGTAACTATGGGAAGAAATAAGAGGCACTGGATTGCTCTATGCATTTCCCATTGCTGGCACCGTAACTATGGGTGCAATCCAGAGTAACTATGGGGAGTCCTTGCTCCGGTGTAAGAACAATTTGCTCTGGATTGCAATATGAATTTCCCATAGGTTTTTCACTAGGTCATGCAGTAACTACGGGTACACGTAAGGTCTCTTATGTGCTCCCGTAGTTACTCTGGATTGTAGGGTATGTTGGTGTAAAGGGTCCCATAGTTACTCTGGATTGTAGCCTCCTTTTTGATATGTACAAGATAGGGAACAGTGAGGCTGAAAGGGAGTGCCTTGTTTTAAAAATACCTACTGCAGAGTGTCAAACATAAGGCCCTTGATCCAAATGTGGCCACTGGGAAAAAATTTATTCAGTCCCTATTTAAATTGGGTTCTCCCAGTGTAATAATCAGGTTCTTTCATATCCTGAACCCACAAATGGCTAAGACACTGTGCCTATTAACCTGCAGGCCAGGGTTCGAGACCCAGATTGGTCCCACAAGACAGGGTGAGCTCCTGTCCTTAGCCCAGCTCTGCGACGCCAGCTGGATCCAATCGTATCGGCTCTGCCTTTCCATTGGACTAATTCAGTGGCGTGGAGAGGGGGGATTTGCTGCTTGGGTAACAGCCTCTCCTCCATAACAATCCAACCCAGGCTTTCGTGCTTCGCATGCAGCGTATGCAGTGCCGAGCACGATACCATAGTCTTTCAAGACGGACGGAGGCCTGCTTATACCTATGCAGCAAGTTGTCTGAGTACAACTTTTGCCTTTGAGCTCCTACCCATGAGCATCCTCTGAAGGAACATTGTCTGGATACATTGATACATTATTAAGCAGATGATGGCTGCAATCCTAAAGACATTTTCCTGGGAGTAAGACCCATCGAACACATTGGGGCTTACTTTTGAGTAGACATGGTTAGGATTATAGTGGATATCCAGATTGAAACTATCAGTTCCTCTTTTTGCAAAGATGCAATAAGTGTTGGATTCTCCTCCAGAAGTCCAGATCTGTTGTTTTACTCTGTGAGTCTCTCCTCTGGACTTCCCTCTTTCATTACGTGAATTGACAGTGTACTATTGATGGTAGGGGATCTTCCTTTTTCTTCTAGACTAGAGAAAAATTTGCTTCAGACCAGTGGTGGGCTCCAGCAGGTTCGCACCTACTCTATAGAACCGGTTGTTAACGAGAGATAGGCAATATAAAGTTTAAAAATAGCCATTTAAAAGTGGCTGCCAGATGGGCAGAGAACCGGTTGTTAATTTATTTGAAGCCCATCACTGCTTCAGACCTGCCAGCACCAAATTCCCTTCTACGTGCCAGTAATGAGAGCCTCAAAAGCTGCCATTTCCACATCAATGATCTCCATCAGCCTTGTTGGGCAAGGTTGACTTTCAACATTGCTAGGCTAATCAATGCTAGATGGTGGAATTCATGGTTGATTTTGATTTTTTAAAAGCCACAGTGTTCCCTCTGCCTACAGCAAGCCTCCTCATTCTCTGAATGGTTTGACTTTGTTCTGCCAAACCTGGCTGCAAATTCAGTACTACATCCAACTGGGAAAGCAGCTGGACAAGTAAATAAATAAGAAGGACGGGATCTAATCCCTGGGCAAAGACATCTTAGAGCTTCAATCAAAAGCTGGAAGCTTTAGAAAGGGGGATGTGTGGCTAACAAGTCAGTCCGATAGTTTCCGGTTCAGCATGGGTTCGGCCCAGAAGTGTTGTGCAAAAAAAGCATTGTGAGCTTTACTGTAAGCTCTGCCTGTATTCACCGTACAAGTAAAACTCAATACAACAGACACAAAAGTGCTGGTTTACTCCACTCCTGCTGCAGTTGTTTCCTATATCTAGGGAGTGCTCATGCAGCATCCACTGAAAAATGTGATTCCCTCCCACCTGTTACTATTTCTTCATTCCGTTCCTATATCTTCATTCTGTTAAATGTACAACTTTCTCTTTGCTTCTATTTTAAAACTTATTAAGAGTCCAGATGTGCCTTTAAGACTAACTGAACTGATATTATTAAAGAAACGCAAGCTGTTGCAAGTGATTACCTCCTTCATCAGACGCGAGAGTGGAAATTGCAGCCCAGAGTTCCACCCTGGCATTGGATGAAGTTGGTAATCACCTACAAAAGCTCATGTGCTTTCAGTAACGGCAGAATGAGACTCTCCAAATCCTCATTAAGGGATACAATCCCAGGAATGCTTACTGGAAAAAAAATCTTCCATTAAAACAGCATATCCCAAAGCTCTACTTGCTCTTTGGGACCACTGCGATTCTTGGCAGGGAATGGGAGATGGCAGTGATCCTTTAGATCGTGCCAGGCTGCAGATCCACACAATTGGTGTCTGAGCCTCAGAATTCCTGCAGAAACCATTTCCAGTTTTCAGAAGCTACTTTGGTTTGCTTCAGGAAAATCAGAAATAGCTTTTGAAAGTATATGTAAGCCATTCTGAGGCCAATAGTATTACCCTGGTGTGACCCAAAGGAGTCCTTTAGAGAATCCCTTGGCCTCTCCCTGACACCAGCAGAAGTTTCGTGACCCACCGCAGAAGACAAGATATGTCACGGAGCTGAACATTTTGGTAACAATTTTGTTATCACTGTGCCTGTTAACCAGTAGGCCAGGGTTCGAGACCCAGGTCCCCACAAGACAGAGTGAGCTCCTGTCCTTAGCTCAGCTCTGTGACACAGCTGGAACCAATCGTATCTGCTCTGCCTTTCTATTGGACTAATTCAGTGGCATGGAGAGCGGGGATTTGCTGCTTGGGCAACAGCCTATCCTCTATATCAATCTACCCAGGCCTTCGTGCTTCACATTTTTGTTAACCCATTTCCTTTTTGTCTGAGGCCGAATCAGGTCCTGTAATGATTTGGCATACAGAGAGATGCCAATACAGTATATTAGATTTTTGCTACATTTTGGGAACAACTTCCATTGTTTTACCTGTTTCAGTTCCTTCTCTTGAAAGCCTTCCTCTTCATGAGTACTGAACGTAACAATTTTCAAGGAAGCAAAACACCCTTGGAAATGAGACTTATACATTCCTTAACTAATTTTGGCAGACAGATGGTTGAGATTATATTTTAACAATGTCTGCTTTTACAACAGAAATAAGAATTGCAAACCAAAGCTGGAAGAAACTCTCATCTCTGGGGAGATAACGTTAATTATTCTGCTTTTAATTTTTTTAACTTTTCTTTTTGTGGAAACTATGAAAAAGCATATGCTTCCTATCCAGGCCAGCTGTCAGGCAAATTGGGGAGAAGATGGCTGCTTCAAAGGATTTTCCACCTGGAATATTTCACCGAAGAATATTTGACCTTTTTTTTGCTTTGGGGAAACCAATTGGCAGACTTTCTCCAATAAATTATTCCTTGGCCTGCTTGTGCCATTTGGTGACCTTTTTCTTTTTAACATTTTAAAATTTTTATTTCACTTTCCCAGAAAGGGAGCTCTCCCCCCCTCCTGCATAGCACCCAAGATGATAGTGAGGAATTCTTGAAAAATGCCTGAAAAAAGTACAACATTCTTGAAAATTCTTGAAAAAAATACAATATTCCGGGAAGGATAACTATTTCAACCTCAGGAGTGTCTTGCTTATAAAAGGAGGGGGAATCACCCCCAAAAGTGGGACTATGGGCACAATCCAGAGTAACTACGGGAGCACATAAGAGACATTACATGCACCCGTACTTACTGCACCATCTAGTCAAAACCTATAGGAAATTCATATTGCAATCCAAAGTAACTTGTTCTTACTCCAGAGTAGGAACTTCCCGTAGTTACTCTGGATTTCACCCTTGGTTTGACCACTCTCTAGTGTGTCTAAGACTGAGTGGGAAGGCTCCCATATCCTCCCAGAGTTTTGATTAACTCTGGTGTGATGGTTGAAAAAGGAATATCTAGTTACACTTCTTTTAACATGTGTTTCTCAGAAATCCTATTCAGGCCTTATGTCCAACCATAGATGGGTACAAATGGGAGACCTATTTGGGGATTACACAGTTCATTCCCTACTTTTGATGCTGCCATCTCTTGTCACACCCCAGATATGTAGAGGATTGGAGTGTGTGGTGAGTGAGTGCATTAGCATAACTGGGTAAAAGTAGGTACAAGCCCACTCTCCCTGCCACATGTTCATTCTCCATTAGGCACAAATGCCAAGTACCTTACAGCATGTTTGTCTTACTAAATGCCAGCCTTCTGTGCTGTGATAGTATAGGATCATCTCCTAAAGCATTGACAAATATGTGAGATCATATTCTTCATGATTATGCTGTCATTCTAAATGATTTCAAGATTTTATGTACAGATTCTTTCAGCCCAAATGGCCTTACCGAAGTTTGCATGGAGAACCAAATGTCTGGTTAAATTCCTTCCAAGGAAATGCTAAACTCAAGTGTGTTTCAAGTCACACATTTGCAGGAGGTTGAACTGATGTCACTACTGTACTTGAATACAAATGAGTCATGCAGCTGAATTTTTTGCACATGCTTCTACATTTAGTCTACATCTGGAACAAAGACCCATTTTAGTTTTGATTCCTGTTAGCAGAAAAAGCCATTGCGCAGAGAGAGAGAGAGAGAGAGAGAGAGAGAGAGAGAGAGAGAGAGAGAGAGAGAGAGAGAGAGAGAGAGAGAGAGAGGATGCACATGCTGTGTATCCAGTGGTCTGGGCCAGTGGTCAAAATGGTCAGGTACATGTCTTTGGTGAAAGATGTGACTCCATGCTGTGAGATCAACATGGCTTGACTTCTGCTAAACAGCATGGCATTTGATGACGTTTTTCAGGGTTGCAAAGCTACAAATGGGAATTCTTGGGCGTAAAAATGCAGGCTATTTGAAGAACTGAAATGGCTGTTTTCTGGGTACGCTTGCACCCAGTCCGCAGAGAGAGCTGGATCACGGTCTGCTGCAGGTGTGAAGCTGGAATCACTGCTTAAGCACTCTTATGTGTCTTCCACAGCAGACAAAAATAGGATAACTGTGAATTGTAAAGGAGGTGTTATGCTGAGTGGGTGGAACTCTTTCTTTGCAGGCAGAAACTAGTTACTCCATTTGGGGATTTGGGGGTAAGACACATTGAACCTAATTGGGCTTACTGTTGAGTAGACTATGGACACAATCCAGAGCAAATTCAGCCTGCTCTGACCTAACTGCACTCTCCTAACTATTCTGTATCCAGAGCAGAAAGTTATGCTGAATCCAGAGAGTCAGGAAGCCTGGGCTGCCCTAACTGCTCCAGAGCATGCTAAGTCATTGACACAAGGGGAAGACATGCTCCTGAGGAGACACCCCTCAGATCACACTGAACAAGGAACAGCTGTGGTGCCTACAGTGGTGACATGACTCTGCACATCACCTGGTGCAGAAGTCTGTGCATCATCCCTGGGATGCGCGCCCCCCCCACCTGGATTGCACAGTCACCAAAGTTGGTGCCTGAGCAGTTGTTTCTGAAGCCAACTGGCTTCAGAAAGAGTACTGCGCAGGCACCATCTCTGACACCTGCGCAGTACTTTTCTGAAGCCTTTTGGCTTCAGGGGAGACTGTGCAGGCATCAGAGTTGGTGCCTGTGTAGTACTCTTTCTGAAGCCATTCGGCTGCCGCTCCGCCTCCTGAGTGAGGCCAAATGGCTGTGCAGAGGCGCGGACTTTCTCTGCCCTAAGGAAGTCTCCTCTGAAGCTGTTCGGCATGCTCAGTGTGTTTCTGCGCAGTGCACCTCAGATGGCCGTTCAGGCCAGCTCCTCAGACAAGTGGCAGCTTCTGGCTGCTGCTCCGCCTTGGAGCAGGCCTGAATGGGTGCGCTGATGCCCGGGGCCTGCCAAAGGACAGTCAAACTCCTCCGGCACATCACCCCATACGGAGCGCATCCCCAATGCAGCCCACACCAGCCGCACCAGTCTGGTGACGCCACTGGGTGCCTGCCTTATAAGGAATCCCTGATGAGATGCCAGTACATTCTCCAGTGAATACAAGGGGCTTCTTGGAGTGGCCTGCTGTATCCTGAGGTTTGTGGGCAGCCGTAGTTTGTTCCATATCCTGAGGTTGAGAGGCAGGGGTTGCAGCTAGGATGGCCAAGAACTCAGATTTTTGGTCAACACTGCCATTCTTACTCGGGCCTTATCATGGACCCCTATGGGTCTACTCATTACTATACCTGCTCCTGAGGTGGTATAACTCTGAGGGCTGGAAGAGGGCATTTCTGCCTTGGAAACAGGCTCTGGATACAGAGTAACTGCTCTGCCCTAGGCAATGCTAAACATGCCCTCAACTTGCCTCTCCTGAGCTGCTTAGGCTGCCCCAGCTAGGGAAGAGCAGGTCCACCTCTCTTAGGGCACCCTATCTTGCCTTGCTCTGCCCTAAGCCTCTTCCAGAGTAACTGGGCTGGAGCATCTTGCAGTTGCTCCAACCTAGTGTTAGATAGGGCAACCTAAGGGCTCTTATGTGGACAGATTAGTTGCTCTGGATTGTCCTGATAATTAGGACTGTGCTCTATGTAAATTCATGGCAGGTGTAGACCACTTAATTAAAAGTTGAGACATCACATTACTGACAAAGATCTGTCTAGTTAAAGCTATGGTTTTCCCTGTTGTAATGCATGTACCATAAAGAAGGCTGACCAACGAAGGATAATAATTTCTGAGCGTGCAAAGCACTTGTGGATAGATGCCTTTGAATGATGGATAGATGCCTTTGATAGAAGGATGGATGCCTTTGAATGATGGTGCAGGAGAAGACTCTTGAGAGTCCCTTGAACTGCAAGGAGATCCAATCAGTCCGTCTTCCAGGAAATCAATCCTCATTAGAAGGACAAATAATGAAGCTGAAGCTCAAATATTTTAGCCACATCATGAAAAGCGGTATATAAATACTGTAGATAGATAGATGAGAAGGAAGGAATCCAGGGTCAGGAAGGACCCTGATGCTGGGAAAAACTGAAAGCAAAAGGAGAAGGGGACAGCAGAGGATGATAGTGTCATGATAGTTATGGTGGTGATGATAGTGGTTAGTTAGTGTTATGAACCAAGGCTATGAACATGAATTTGGACAGACTTCAGATGCTAGTGGAAGATAGGGTTGCCTGGTGGGCTGCAGTCCATGCGGTCCCAAAGGCTCAGACACAACTGGATAACTAAACAACAAAAACAAGGACATATACAGTGATATCTCTCATAACATGCACCTCATATAACAAACATTTCACATAACTAGTATAAATTTCCAAGAAATCTTGATTCACATAACATGTTCTGCTTCACTTACCAGGCAAGCTTGCTATGGGCAAGTGTGCTATGTGGCCCTGATGCTCCATGCTAGGCTCTTTAAAAGGCCTGCTGGCCAGCACTGCTGCCGCTAACTGCTGCCAGCGCTGCTGCCACTAACTTGGTGGCAGTTGCCTGGGGGTGCCAGAGGCAGCTGCCCCTAAGTGCCCCCACCGATCACCTTGAACCTCCAGCAACAGCCCAGGTAAGCCTCCCAGGAAAGGGTCTTTGATTGCAGCCTAACCCTACAATCCAGAGTAACTACGGGAGCACATAAGAGACATTACGTGTACTCGTAGTTACGGCACCACCTAGTGAAAACCTATGGTAAATGCATACTGCAATCCAGAGCAAATTGTTCTTACACCAGAGCAAGGACTCCCCATAGTTACTCTGGACTGCACCCTATGTAGACTTCATAGGATCATGCACATTGAATGCATGTTTTGAATTCATTACAGTGTTTTGTCATCATTGTTACATACAGTTAATATTTTTATATGAATATTTTGGAGGTTGTGGAACCAATGGTCTGAGTTTCCATTATTTCCTATGGGAAAATCCGCTTCATGTAAAGAACATTTCACATAACAAACATGCCTCTGGAACAAATTAAATTTGTTACCTGAGGTGCCACTGTACAGTATAATGGGCTCAGTTCAACAAGTGCTCCTCTTCATGGGACCTGTCCAGGGTCCTGAAAGGCTTTTACCTGGCTCTTCTTTATGGTTATACCTTCTCTGAATCTTTGGGCTCAATCCAGAGTAACAACAGGGAGTCCTTGCTCCGGTGTAAGAACAATTTGCTCTGGATTGCAATATGAATTTCCCATAGGTTTTCACTAGGTGGTGCAGTAACTACGGGTACACGTAATGTCTCTCTTACGTGCTCCCGTAGTTACTCTGGATTGTAGGGCTTGTATGAACCCACAGTCCCAGCTTGTGAGCCATAAAGCTAAAGTAGCTCCACCTGCCTCCAAGGGCCAGTGTACCCCAGCGGGTAGCTCATTAAGATTTGCATTTATTCATTAAAAGCCTGCTTAGAGAAAAAAGCAGGACTTGAAAATATTTTTCATTTACTTAGCAAAGTTGTTTCCAGGGATAATGATGAAAAATGCTTGTTGTTGTTCTTAAAAAAGTGCTTTGTTTTCCAGCCATGTTTCTTTGAATAGAGTATTTGACTCAATCAGAGTCAGGCGTGATGTTGCATGTGATAAAAATAACAGTATTGCTATTAACTATTGATGGAATGCACTTAAATACCAACAACACAGTGGCATGGAAAATAAATTAACTGGATGTTCATTGGTTAATATAGGCCCATATCCTAAAGTGAAATCAAGCCCCTTGCTCTGAAACAGTTAAGGTGACTTTCCATTAGATAACACTAGAGGGTGACGTAACTGCATGGACCCGTAACTGCTATGGATTTGCCCATAGTGCACACCAGAAGTTAGGCATAAAGGTAAAGGTGTACCCCACAGGTTTCCCTGCATGACTGAATTTGGGAGAGGGCCAATTACTAGGACCTTTGGGCTGTGAGAACCCTCAGCCACAGTGCTTTGTGTATTGTCAGTTGTTAAAAAAACAACAGCACAAAAAACTGATGTTGTCCCTTGGCAATTTTGATCCTACACACCCTAGCGATGTCTGTTCAAGTGGCTTCTGCTGGAGTTCTTTTTTGCAATTTAGATTGTGAGTCCTTTTGGGACAGGGACCTATCAGCTATTAATTAGCTATTATTTTTTCATTTTCTTTGTAATCCGCTTTGTGAACCTTTTAGTTGAAAAGCGGTATATAGATACTGTAGATAGGTAGATGGATAGATAGGTAGGTGGGTAAGTAGACGGACGGACGGACGGACGGACAGACAGACAGACAGACAGACAGATAGATAGATAGATAGATAGATAGACAGATAGATAGATCTATCAAACACTCCTTGATTCTGAATCTTCTGGAGACACGGACTGATAAACCCTGTATGTTTTTGTATTACAAACTCAATGATGTCAGGCCCTGTAAAGTTTAGGACAGGTGCATCACCATATTTTATATTTTGTATTTGTATTTACTAATTTAATTGTAATGGCTTTTAGCAAAGCAATAAACTGATAGATAGATAGATAGATAGATAGATAGATAGATAGATAGATAGATAGATAGATAGATAGATAGATAGATAGATAGATTTTGGTATCTTGGTTGAAAATTGAAAAAGGCTGAAAATTGCTGCTGAGTATAAAAAACAGAAATTGTCTAAATATCAACATTCAAGTATTACTTTTGGTTTTGGCAAAAGAGAAAATAAAAATCAAGCAACCCTCTCTTGCTTGATATTAATGTCTGCATTGAGAATCTATGAGGATTTGAGTTCTCTGAAAATTGGATGGTGTTTTCTGTGGGCTCTCACAAATGTGCACCTGAACTGGGGCAGCTGCAAACCTCCCCAGGGCTGCCCAGTGTACTTTCATTACTTCTGAGGAGGCCTGAAATTGCCTGCTTCTTATGAGTCTTTGTCTGAAGGAGGCAGAAGCCACATTTCAAAGTTACAGAAAATGCTCCTTCGAGTCCTTGTGACAGACGCCGTCTCTGGTAGAGATGAGGCCATTTGTTTCAAATGTCCAAACCTGTTTTTAAGGTTTATGGGAAGTTTTTTTCCCCAAGCTTCTTTTGAAGAACTAGTAATAGTGAGAAGGACAGGGGTGAAGTAAGGAATAGCCTATCTGATTGGATAGGGGTAATGACACTGCAATCCTAGGCATGTTTACTGAAATTGCATTTATCATTACTTGCAAGTCCCACTGTGTTCAGTGGGGTCTTAGGAATTATGTTTAGGATTGCATGAAACTCTCCAATGAAAGCCCTAGTAGAAATCAGTGATATTCATGCATTTCAACCAGGGACTCCCCCCTTTCAAATTTAAAAATCTGTAAATTTTCTTACTTACTGGGATGTTCTTCCATGTCTACTCAGAAGTAAGTCCCATTGTGTTCAATGAGACTTACCCCCAAATCCAGAGTAACTATGGGAGAACGAATGAGACTTTACATGCACCTGTAGTTACTGCACCATCTAGTGAAAACCTATGGGAAATTCATACCGCAATCCAGAGTAAGTTGTTCTTACACTGGAGTCAGGACTCTCCATAGTTACTCTGGATTTTACCCTTACTCTCAGGAAAGCCAGATTCCAGTGCCAGATTCCAAGATGGTGGATCTCACCCTCTGGTGACTTCTCTGACCTGAGGTTGTGACCCCCAAAGGGGTCTTGAACCCCACTTTGAAAACCACTGGTCTAACTGACGCATAGTTGACATCACTGATAGTTATCATCAGCTGATAATCTGAGCATTTGCATGATGAGTTTCAATTTGTTTCAGTTCAATTTGTACTTTAATCTGGATGAACCAGGATCAAACCACGGTTTGAATCTTAACTGTGAAGCTTCCTGGGTGATGTTGGGCCAGTCACTCACTCTCAGCCTTACCTACCTCACAGGGTTGTTGTGAGGAGAAAGGTGATGTATAAATAAATAAATAATGGTTACACCATCACATCTCACCTTGACTGACACATGATGGTAGCCCATATCCTAAAGTGAAATTAAGCCCCTTGCTCCAGAGCAGTTAAGATGACTTTCCATATGATAACACTAGAGGGAGAGGTAACTGCATGGACCCGTAACTGCTATGGATTTTGCCTGGTGTCATAAGTGAAGGGCAGATTAGATGCTTTAGTTGCAGAATACCTTAGAATCAGGCCACAACCCTAATCAGTTTAGGCCAGCATAACTTTCCCACCTCTCTGTTCCTGTTGTGGTGTGGGGAGGCCAATGCATGTATGTGTACTGGTCTAACTCCCTCCTCCTAGGAATGGCACAGGAGTGGCAACATCTCCAAGATAGCACAGGTCTTGTGCCGAGACTTGTGCTGGCCTAATTTGGAGTTAGGATTGTGCTGTCAGCCCCTAGCACCTCCTAAAGATCTTCAACTGGTAATTAAAACTGAGTGGGACATAGGGCAAAATCCAGAGTAACTACGGGGAGTCCTTGTTCCAGAGTAAGAACAATGTACTCTGGATACCAATATGAATTTCCCACAGCTTTTCACTGGGTGGGGCAGTAACTATGGGTGCACGTAATGTCTCTTACATGCTCCTGTAGTTACTCTGGATTTGGGAGTATCTCCGGAGAAGTGAGTGGAATATACCGCTTATGTTCATCATGTGTTTTATTGAAAAGGAAAAATTCAGCATGAAGTTCACTTCTGTAATATCATCTTAAGGTTCTGAAACTGTTAATTAGAAATGGATTAGTAGCTTCTGTAAACTGCAGACCCACAGAGTTCCTCAGATCTCGTTGCAACTAAATTTCTCCTGAGAATTCATCTCAACTAGATTGTTTGTTTTTGTGTTTTCATTGTGGAGTTTAATTAAGTCATCAGGTTAATCAGCTTTAGGTTCTGAGATTAATTGAGGCAAGGATTTTGCTTCTCTAGAATGCCCCATTTTTAGGCCAGAGATTTGGGTAACAATCCAGAGTAACTTCGGGAGCACGGGAGCACCCATAGTTACTGCACCACCTAGTGAAAACCTATTGGAAATTCATATTGCAGACCAGAGTAAATTGTTCTTACACCAGAGCAAGGACTCCCTGCAGTTACTCTGGATTGTGTCCTTAGATTACAACTGTGGATCCCAAATTGGGACAGTTTGATGGGTCCAGAAAGGGTGTTGGAAAGATCAAATAACAAATTGCCTGAAGGCTATTAAAAATCAGTTACTCTGGCTGTTAATTACTCTGCAAAGAGCTCAGCTCTGACAGTTTGCAAGCATGTGCAAATACAGTATAGGGTGATAAATGCTTGAGGGTCTACCTTCTGGTTATTAAAAATAAAACAAGCAAATATTTACTTACTAGATCTCCTTTTAAAAAGTCTGTTAAAAGTAGGTGGGTCCTTATAAGAGTGTCATTTTAAAAAGAGGGTCGTAATGCTAAACTTTACTTATATTTTGTGTTTATGTTTATATGTTTATAAGTATATGTTTATACTTATACACTTTACTTATATTATGTAGTGTGGTAAATGCAGTCCAATGATGTGGCTCAGTAGCTCTTTGTGTGACTTTTGTAGCAGGTGACCTTTAGAAGCTCCTTGAGCCACATACCCCCAAATCCAGAGTAACTACGGGAGCATGTAAGAGACTTTATGTGCACCCGTAGTTACTGCACCACCTAGTGAAAACCTATGGGAAATTCATATTGGAATCCAGAGTAACCCCCCAATCCAGAGTAACTACGGGAGCATGTAAGAGACTTTATGTGCATCCATAGTTACTGCACCACCTAGTGAAAACCTATGGGAAATTCATATTGGAATCCAGAGTAAGTTGTTCTTACACCGGAGCAAGGACTCCCTGTAGTTACTCAGGGTTTTGCCCATAAGTCCCAATCCTATCCCATGTTCCAGGATTGATGCAGCTCTGAAGTAAGAGAACAAAGGGTGCAATCCAGAGTAACTACAGTGAGTCCTTGCTCCGGTGTAAGAACAACTTACTCTGGATTGCAATATGAATTTCCCATAGGTTTTCACTAGGTGTTGCAGTAACTACGAGTGCAAATAATGTCTCTTACATGCACCTGTAGTTACTCTGGATTGTAGGGAATGTCCCCTTACCTTAAGGAATCCTCTGTGACAGTCCTCCCAACATAGAACACAGCACATATCCCATTGTTATGGCTGCTTCAGCACTGGAAATCTGTATAGGATTGGGCCCTTAGTTTTTTTCTTCATAATGGGTATTTACAGATGCCGTCAGTCTTGGAGGTAGCCTCACCCCTTTGGAGCCAAATGTTCTGCTCCCCTCTAGGCTACACCTCCAGTCATTTAGGGCAAAATCCAGAGTAACTATGGGGAGTCCTTGCTCCAGTGTAAGAACAACTTACTCTGGATTCCAATATGAATTTCCCATCGTTTTTCACTAGGTGGTGCACAAACTACAGGTGCATGTAGAGTCTCTTATTTGCTCCTGTAGTTACTCTGGATTTGGGGGTATGAAAAGCAAATCAGGGCAATCAAATTGTGTCACAAGGCCCCTGTTAGTTTTTAAGGCTGCACTTTCCAGGGCATAAGACCCATTGAACAGAATGGAGCATACTTTTGGGTAGGCATGGTTAGGCTTGTGCTCTTATTCAGAGTTTTCTTTGCCAGATGAACTTCCTCAAGTAGTCATAAATGCAATCCCCCCCCCCCCCCCATGTTCAATATGAAGGAAATAATTAGGTGTTCAAGGAAGGCTTTCTTTTTTAAAAGAAGGAAATGGTTCAACCCGGGGTTAACTGTATTGCTGGATATTTAATCTTATCAGAGGCAATCTCGGAGACAAAACAAGATAGAAATGCCATTCACCCTGTGAAACGGGGAATGATGCTGTCATGGACCAATTAATTTCATATCCAAGGATGCTGCCAAAATGATCTGTTAAAAGACTGAGTGGATAAATTGAGGGAAGAAATTTGTTCAGTGAACAAAATGTCATCCATGTACAAAAGTAATTTAGATTCCCTGGGCCCAAACTTTATGTCTTGACTTCTCGGTGCCTGATGCACAGCAAATATTAACTGCTCTAATACTAGCACAAACAAGGGGAGCATGAAGCAACTGGCTGGCACTAGCTTGCGCCAAGATAGGAATACAAAAGTCTGGCCGTCTTCGGCTTCTGCTAGTGAGGAATACGCTGCGTTCAGTCTTCTGCCACAGTTCACAGTGAGGGGAAAGCTTCCCAGGAGAAATTAGGCGGTGTGTATTGAAAGAAGTTACTTTGCTACCTGCTTCCATTTGCCGCTGTTGCCTGGAAATCCCAAAAGAGATTTACAAACTATAACATCAAGGGGCAGTGGGAAGAAAAATTGTAGGGAAGGGAGAGAATTGTAGACATTGCTTTCTCTCCAATCCAATTATTAGTTTAAGTCAGAGGTCTTCAACAGGTTGATTGGTACTGCCGATTAGTGCTGTAGCTAATGATCATGTAGCCTGGCACCATTTCAAATTGATGCCCCGGAACTGACATCACCAGAGTAACTATGGGGAGTCCTTGCTCTGGTGTAAGAACAACTTACTTTGCATTGCAATATGAATTTCCCATAGGTTTTCACTAGCTGGTGCAGTAACTACAGGTGCACGTCAAGTCTCCTATGTGCTCCTGTAGTTACTCTGGATTTGGGGATTTGTTACATAATGCAGTTGTGTTTTTATTTTCTGGTTATTTGTCTATAACATTTGATAGAACAGAGCTAATTTGACAGGGTCTGTTTCATTGTATTATGCGTTAAATTCCACATTGAGGGTGTAATCCTAACCAATTTAGGATGGCATAACTCACCTGGCATATCTTCCCATGATGGTATGGGTATGTCAGCATATGCCTGTGCATTGGTTTAAACCCCCCTTCCGGCCATGAGTTATTCGGAAGTGCCTTACCGCATTTTGTGACATTCCCAAGTCAGTGCAGGACTTATGCCGGGGATTATGCTGGCTTAACTGGAGGTTAGGATTGCAGTATGTGTGGGATATAAGTAAGTAAGTAAGTAAGTAAATTAATAAATTAAATTAATTAAATAAATAAATAAAATTTAGTGTAGAGGAAAATAAGTGTTCAGGATGTTCCATTGAGATGTTTTTTCCTGTCCCTCTATGTAGCATCTTCCTTTATCTGTCCATTAAAGGGTTTGCAACCTTTCCCATCTTTAATCTGCTACCATCATTTGTCCATCTAGAATCCTGCATTTTTCATGGAAAAATGAACTCACCCGCTCTGAACATTAGTTATATTATCAAGTGAGTTTCCATTTCTCAAACTCTGATTCACACAGCTTTGCTGACATTGATTCGGCTGTCAATCTCAAGCGACCCTAGTTGTAGCTTAATGAGCTATCGACCCTTAAAAGGATTTTGTCCTACACCTTCCATTTGCTAGAAATAAAGCAATACTAGTAGTTAGTAGAGCAAGTTGATTTGTTATTATTTTTGTTTGGAGAGGACATTGTGCTTTGTCATGCACGTGTTGTCTTTCTGATTACATTGGGACCTCCAGCTAAAATACTGTCTTTTTAAGGTGGAGAAAATAAGAAGACAAAAAATAAATCAGAACTGAGAATCTGCTTTCCTGGGATGTGCATCACTATATTTGATTTGCTGACATCTAGTGGCTCTTTGTGTCAGCATCAGTTGTGTTCTCTCCAGTTTTTCCTTGCAACTTGCAACAGAAAAACCTGCTCAGTAATTGAAACAACGGTGTCTACATATAAGACCAGTTGTGATGGTTTTGCCTGCTTTTTGCCTTGCTTTACTGTCTTAAGGACCTCTGTTATTCCATCACAATGCACTAGAATTATTCAGTCCAACATAGTATTGGCATCCATCAGTCTCAAAAGACTGTGGTATTGTGCTCGACGCTGTATGCGAAGCATAAATGCCTGGGTAGATTAATATGGAGGATAGGCTGTTACCCAAGCAGCAAATCCCCCTCTCCATGCCACTGAAATAGTCCAATGGAATGGCAGAGCCAATACAGTTGGTTCCAGCTGCATCGCAGAGCTGGGCTAAGGACAGCTCACCCTGTCTTGTGGGGCCGACCCTGGTCTCGAACCCTGGCCTGCTGGTTAACAGGCACAGTGTCTTAACCACTTGCGCCACCCACAATTCTCTTATGGGGCCAACATATGGCTATACTATATGATTGATTCTCCCACTGTTCCCTGGCCCATCAGAACACTGGGATTGCTACAGGGAACTCTGCCAGCAAACTGCAGGGGTCCCCACACTACTACACCCCAGCACAACCCCTGGAGAGTCTGGAAATAGCTCCCATTCCCCACAGAGAAATGATCCTAGTGAATGTGCAAAGACTTAGGGAGACAATAGAGCTCACTTGGTCCATCATGTACCACCAGAAATAAATGGCAATATCATCAGATATTTCTGGGCTGGGAGGCCAGGTATGATCTAATGATAACCAGTAAGACGGTCAAGCGTCTAGACAAGGGCTTTTTTGAGTGCAGAAAAGCATGTTGTGTAGCGCTGCCTGGTTAAGCGGCCAGGTTAAGCTTTGTTCTGCTGCTGCTTGTGTCATGTTCTTGGTCTTGCTGCCAGGCAGCAAGTGTCCAGACATCCCAAAAGTACCACCAGACACAATCTCAAGTACCACTGATGGTATCTGGTATCTGAGAAATACTACACAACCAAGACTGTTGTGTCCAAAAAGTGTCTAGTTCCAGGGAGTTCCTGGAACTCTCCCTTGAAGTTCTAGGAAATCCAGATTTGTGGAAAATAGGAGTAGCTTCCCTTTGCTACTCCACCGATGCTGTGTTCCTCCTTCCGCTACATTATTACTGTTTTTATTATTAATCCATTATTATTAGTCTATTATTATTAGTTACCATTACTGCACTGCTGTACAGAGTACTTCTGCTATTAATGCAAACAACCCCTGTAATAATCTAGCAATAGTTAATTTCATTTATTTCTCACTACTCTTAAGTTTTCAAGTGCCAGAGCACAAGGAGAGTTGCATCATGAGCCAACAGCCAGAGATTCCTTCACTGGAGCGATAGTTATGTGCGTGGACCCAGACATGCATCTCTGGAGCTCATTCTCAGCAACTAGCATTGTCCTTTGCAGTGTGTTTGAGTTGATGACGTGCCTAGGGCTAAATCCAGAGCAGTTATGGGTCAAGCAGTTATGTCACCCTCTAGTGTTATTTTATGGAAAGTCATCTTAATTAAGGGGCTTAATTTCACTTTAGGACAGTGGTTCTCAATCTTCCTAATGCCGTGACCCCTTTATAAGTTCCTCATGTTGTGGGGACCCCCAACCATAAAATTATTTTCATTGCTACTTTATAACTGTAATTTTGCTACTGTTATGAGTCGTAATGTAAATATCTGATATGCAGGATGTATTTTCATTGTTACAAATGAAATGTGGATTCTATGCACACATGGAACACAATGGGATTTATTTCAGAGTAGGCATGCTTAGGATTGGGCTCTGAGGTTGCAATCCTATCCACATTTAAATGGGAGTAAAGGCCCCCCCTGATTATAATGAGATTTATTTCAGAGTAGGCATGCATAGGATTAGGCCCAGAGGCTGTTAGTCAGCCCCAGTGCGCGCACAGCTACAGCCGGAGGTCTGGCAAGCCTGATCTGGCCCCCTGCACCAGGGGTCTTTAGGCGACCCCCAGGAAAGCTTTAGGCGACCCCCAAAGGGGTCCCAACCCCCACTTTGAGAAACACTGCTTTAGGATATAGGCCCCAATCTCATTTTGGTCAATTTATGGTTGCAATCCTAAGCCCCAATTAGACCAGCCTAAGCTCTGGCACGAGTTCTGTACTGATTTGGGGGTGTCACAAAAGTGCTGAAAGGCACTTCTGTGCCGCACTTGGAGGAAGGTTAGGCCAGTGCACAGACATGCCTATCTACATCACCACAGCAATAAGACTGATGAGTCGGGCTGGCCTAGGTTAGGATTGCACCCTATGAGACAGAATTTATGCCATTGCTTGCACTGGGCAGTAAATTACTCTTTTAAAAATGAAACTTCTTAATGTGGCACTGAAGGGCATTGGGCAAGCATAAAGGTTGCAAAGTCAAGCTCTCCAAGTGTTGAGAAATAAGAGCTTCAGAGATTTCCCATGTAACAGTTAATTGGCCCCCTATAGCACATGTATTGTGAAAGCATCTGATCATATAATTAAACACAATAGTTTTCTTATTCTTCAGTATGCCTGCCTCATTAGGAGCAGAGATTGGGCTGTGTTTACCGAGGGGGTAATTATTCAATGTTTTTTCCCTCTTTCTTGCAGTTCCACAAGTGGTCTCATGTCTTATTACTGCACACCTCCAAGCCTAATGGTGAATACCAAACAATTAACTTCCTAAAGGGCAAATCTATTATTTTCATCACCATCTTCACAAAGCACTTTATGTGTTCTAGTTAATTTTAGAGCACGTTCTGGGAAGCATGTTGATTGCTGCAAGGTGTACCGGCCTGCTCCCAGGCAAAGAATAAATAGTCGATAATTAATAGAAGGCAAGGGACGCAAGAACTGAGGAACAGCTAAATGGATCAGACCAAGGTCTATCTAGTCTGGTATTTTAACATTAACAACCCAGATTTCTCTACCAGGATGTTAAGGTGACAGGTATATTGCCTGTTGATGATAGTTTGATTTCCTCCGATGAGGAATACAGTGGTGCCTCACATAAAGAGCTTAATTCGTTCCAGAGGCATGCTCTTTAAGTGAAACGCTCTTTAAGTGAAGAAGATTTTTCCATTGGAAATAATGGAAACTCACATGATTGGTTCTACAACCTCCAAAATATTCATATAAAAATATTAACTGGATGTAAAAATGACAACAAAACACTGGAATTGAATTCAAAACATGCATTCAATGTGCATGATCCTATGAAGTCTACTTAGGCTGCAATCCAAGACACTTTCCTGGGAGTAAGACCCATTTAACACAATGGGGCTTACTTCTGTTCAGACATGGTTAGGAAGCTGCAATCAAAGATACTGTCCTAGGAGGCTTACCAGAGCTGTGCTGGAGGTTCAAGGTGGTCGGTGGGGGCACTTGGGGGCAGTTAGGGGCAGCTGCCTCTGGCACCTCCGGGCAACTGCCCCCAAGTTGGGGGCAGTTAGAGGCAGCAGCGCTGGCCGGCAGCTCTTTTAAACAGCCTCCATGCAGAGTGTCAGGGCAGCATAGCATGCGTGCCCACAGTGCACTTGCTTGATAAGTGAAGCGGAACTTGTTACGTGAGGCAAGATTTCTTGGAAATTTTTGCTTGTTATGTGAAATGCTTGTTAAGTGAGGTGCTTGTTAAGCAAGGTACCACTGTACTTATTGAGAAATGCATTTGGTTGCAATCCTAGGATGCAGTTAGGCCAGGCTAAGCCCTGGCACAAATCCTGTGCTGCCTTGGGGGTGTCACCAATGTGCCATGAGAGACCTCATTGCCACTCCTAGGGAAGTGTCAGGCCAATGCACAGACATGCGCTTGTCTCCCTACATCACATTGGGAATGGGAAGACCAATGAATTGTGCTTAGGTTAGGATTGCACCAGTGGTGGGATTCAAATAGATTAAGAACAGGTTCTATGTCCTAATAACCTAAAGTAACAACAGGTTCTATGTCCCATTAATAACCGGTTCTCAGAACCAGGCGCTCATTATATTACCATGATAGCTCCATCTTCCTTTCACGTTGTTTCTCTTCAGAGATGCTGCTAAAAATAAGCTGTGGGGAATTATTGACAAAGCAGAGGAAAATCTTTGTTTGCATGAGTTAATCTTCTTTTCTCTGATGCATAAATCTCCTTCAGTAAAGATCATCCAATTTGGGTTCAGCACTTCCGGAGAGAAGTTTTCCTCCCCACCCCAGAAAAAAGTGTTGAAGAGTTTAATGCTTGTACCTAATGATTTGGGAGCTCACTGATCCATCCTAAGGCCATGCAGAAAAGAATTAAGAAAACACATTATATTCCAAAATTGGACACATGGCACAGCTTTGGGATACAATCCTATACACAATTACGTGGGAGAAAGGCCCATTGAATACAGTGGCTTCTGAGTGGATCTGCCTAGACTAGTGGTGTGAGTTTCCTAGCATATGGAACTAGCCAAAATGACATGTACTTTCAGTTCTTTTTTATATATGAATTTATTTGCTAGTTTTTCCGCAAGGGGCAGAATTGCCATTTACCTCTTGTTGTCTGTGACTCTACCTCCAGGATCTACAGTGGAATGCCTCTCAATGCCTTTGACTGCAATCCTAATCTCCAGTTAGGTCACCCTAAACTCTGGCATACATCCTGTGCTGAGCTGGGAGTGTCACAAAAGTGCATTCAGACACTTCTGCACCACTCTTGGGGAGGGTTCGGCCAGCGCACAGACATGTGCTTTCCTCCTGCATTGCCACAGGAATGGGAAGAGTGATGAGTTGTGCTGGCCAAGGTTAGGATTGCAACCTATATCTCCTTTTTGGGAGCAGCTGGTGGAACACTGTGGGAAGCAGGATAGTGCACTAAATGAAGCTTGGGACTGATCTAGCAAGGTATATGAGTTGGCCGTAATGACCAGCTGTGGGCTTCATAAAGGAGTCTGTTCTAAACTGAACTTGAGACTTCTGTTTGCAAAGCCTTTGCTGTGAACTGGGAAAAGTCTGTGAACTTTGCTGTGTACCAGTGAACTGGGAAAAGTCCACAACTGGGTGCCAAACATAAAGCCCATAGGCCGAATGTGCCTCCTCCAAAGCAATTTAACTGACCCCTGAGGGTTCTGCCAGCTTGATAATTGGACTCTTTCAGAACATGAAAATATGAACAGGATTTGCACATTTTCTCTTTTGACATGTACTGCCAATGCGTTCCTGTATGAGAAGAGTGTGCTTATTTCTGGCCATCATCTGCTTAATGATCATAGAATCATAGAATCATAGAGTCAGAAGGGACCTAGTAGGTCATCTAGTCCAATCCCCTGCCTGCAGCAGGAAATCCCTCTAGAGCATCCCCGACAGGTGCTCGTCGAGCCTCTGCTTGAAGATCCCCAGTGAGGGAGAGTCCACCACCTCCCTTGGCAATCTGTTCCACTGCCGAACCGCCCGAACCGTCAGGAATTTTTTCCGGATATCCAACCGGAATCTCCTCTCTTGCAGTTTGTACCCATTGGTTCTGATGTCACTTCTAGCCCTTAGTGAGCACCAGGAATGCTAACCTTGGTTCTTTGTATGAAACAAGTTTGACACACACTCCATACATGCATGCTCCATACACACATAGGCTCTCTTCAGTTCTCTTCCTTGTGCCTTAAAGAAGGCACCATGGAAAAACAGCACAAAAACAAAACTATGGGTGCAATCCAGAGTAACTATGGGGAGTCCTGGCTCTGGAGTAAGAACAAGTTAAGCTGGATTGCAATATGAATTTCCCGTAGGTTTTCAGTAGGTGGTGCAGTAACTATGCGTGCACATAATGTCTCTTACGTGCTCCCGTAATTACTCTGGATTGTAGCCTATGGTTATTATTGATAATACATAGGTAAGTCAAAACTCAAGGAGTTACAACGGAACCCTTCAGCCCTTCTGCTCTTCAGTGCAGTGCTTCTTAGAAAATGATATGGCTTTTGGATGCATTATGAACCTGTTGTTCCTTTTCCCAATCTAGCTAGCTAGCAAGCAGAACCTGTTTTTATTTTTTGGTGCAGCATGGAGGCTTTAGAATAGGCTTTGCTGATTTCTTTTATTTTTTTGTAGCTTAGGGGTTTAGAGACCATTCTGTGATGAAGTACTCCTGCATTGCATTTAATCACTGCCACTTGATATTATAAGGCCACAGAAGCTTAAATTAAAGAAAATATATTACATAGATCTTGATTTGAAGAACCTCATTAATCTGTGTTTGCATTTGATTAAACTAAACCAAAATCACTTAGGATAATTCACCCTCCCACATGCACGAGAGAAAAGGAATAAAGGATAAGAGATCCCAATCTTGGTATTGTTAACAGGCATATTGTGAAATAGGTTTGGAATGATGTGGGGAATGCATTTCTGATGGAAGAATTGAGAAATCGATGAGTGGATCCTGAGATAGAAGGTGAGAGTGCAGGCACATGAAATATGTGTACGAATGGGAAGATTTGTGAGAAAAGTAGGTGGGTGGCGCAAGCGGTTAAGCTGCTGTGCCTGTTAACCAGCAGGCCAGGGTTCGAGACCCGGGTCGGCCCCACAAGACAGGGTGAGCTCCTGTCCTTAGCCCAGCTCTGTGACGCCAGCTGGATCCAATCGTATTGGCTCTGCCTTTCCATTGGACTAATTCAGTGGCGTGGAGAGGGGGGATTTGCTGCTTGGGTAACAGCCTATCCTCCATAACAGTCCAACCCAGGCTTTCGTGCTTCACATGCAGCATATGCAGCACCAAGCACGATACCATAGTCTTTCGAGACTGACGGAGGCCTGCTTAGTCTCTCATCCCATTGCAGGTATATTTATGCACACACACCTTCTATGGGTGCAATCCTAACCTAGGCCTGCACAACTCATTACTCTTCCTGTTCGCGTGGTGATATCACTGGTCTTGTCCTCCCCCAGGAGTGGCGCAGAATAGCCTTACAGCACTTTTGTGACACCCCCAAGTCAGCACAGGACTTGTACTGGGGCTTATGCTGGCCTAATTGGGGATTAGGATTGCAGCCTATGGCCTATATCCTCAAGTGAAATTAAGCCCCTTGCTCTGGAGCAGTTAAAATGACTTTCTATAATATAACACTAGAGGGTGGACCCATAACTGCTATGGATTTTGCACAAGTATGTGTGTTTAGTTTTTGAGTGAGGTGACCTCCTTGTAGCTCCCAAAGATGGAAAATCAAGAGGGATGCTTGATCCACTCCCTGCATAATTTTCTACATCTCATTCATGAGATTCATTTTACATATAAACAGATAGGCATTCAACCAGATTTGCACATGTGTGTGTTGAAGGAGGAGGAATATGCACACATATGTCTATGATTAAGGTACCATGTGTGGTTCTTAAACAAGAAGACCTCAAAGGTTCATCACAAAGATACTGACATACATCCAAGAATATACAGTGGGGTGCTGATAAGTATGGAGCCTTACCCAGAAAAAAAAATTGAGCTAGGAAGCTGTAAAATTCCTGCAATGGTGCAAAAACCATCTACCTATGATTTTAACTTATCTTTTTTTAGGTCCGAAGTGAACATGGCACAGGGTGACCAGATGCCTGATCCTAAAAAGGATGACAAGGTCTTGGATTCCTCTCAGCCTGGCCTTTCCAGCAGACAATGGCACATTTGCCTACTCATGAGTAAAGCAACGATATTGGGCACTTTCACTTTCCCATAGAGCTCAATGCATATTTTTATTTTACGTTTTTTGGCCATAACTTTTGATAGGAAGGAGATATTTCAGAACCAATTGTTGCATTGGATTCTGCTCTTCAATATGAATCCAACGACATATGGTATGATGGGACACTGCACAGGATTGCAAAGTTCCAAAAGGAAGCCAAAATGGAGGACAATGAAGCCCTTTTGGAGGACACCTGGACAGAAGGCTGAAAAAGGGGACAAATCTGGAAAAATCTGGTCGTATGATCACCCTGACATGGCAGCATCTCCAGAAAAGTTCAGTGTGGAAGAGCATAGGACCATAATCAAGTTCCTGTTTCTCCAAGGGAAAGATGCAAAGCAGATCCATGATGAAATGTCACAAACTTTGGGAATTAGGCCAGCCCAGTGAAGATAAGCTAGCCTAACCAGGGTGACCATATATAATGGAGGACAGGGTGCCACTACCTTTAACCACTGCACAGAAGATGGAATTAAGGCAGGTGCTGCTTTTTAAACCCTCCTATGATGAACTAAACCTGCCTCAATTCCCTCTTCTAAGCAATGGTTAAAGGGAGAGGCACCCTGTCCTCCAATTTATATGGTCAGCCTGGCATAACCCTGCTTCAGGATTGCAGCCTATGGATTTCAATCTTCTCTTAAGGGACACATCCAGTGTCAAGCTGTCTGTCAAGAAACTGCCATGGAAGGTTTCTAGAGTGTGACTTAGAGTAGACCCCCAGTTTGTGCAGACTTGTGATGAGCGAGATCAATCTCAAGGTTCTGGTGGACAAGCAAACCAGTACTGAGTGACTCGATGACACAGCATCCTTGAAGTTCCATATTAAAAGCAAGACATCATGGGTTGGATTTTATTGAAAGCCTTCAGGAGATAAAAGAAGCCTACAGTTTGACCTGAAAGTGATAACAATCGGACTTTTCCCAGGGATTCAGTGGCTTCAAAAATGTGTGTGTGTGTGTGTGTGTGTGTGTGTGTGTGTGTGTGTATATATATATATATATATATATATATATATATATATATATATATATGTGTGTGTGTGTGTGTGTGTGTGTGTGTGTGTGTGTGTGTGTGTGTGTTTTAAAAATCACCAAAGAAAGCAGGGTGGCATCACTTCCTGCGCAAAGAACTTCAGGCACAGGCTGGTTCCTGGTGGCGAAGTCACTGAAACTCTCAGAGAAGGAGTGCAAAGCAACATTTGAAAGAAGGCTGAGCTAACTTCAGATGAAGGCAATGAATAGAGGCACTGAAATACCTGGTAAATGGATCTTCCTTCTCCTCTTCTGCCCCTGCCAGGTCTTTGACGAAAGGAAGAGTGGCTCCTTGTTCAGTGATGGATGCTCATTGCAGGTCAAGGTACACCATAAGAAGAGTGACAGAAATAGTGAAGGTGCAGGAAAGGGCATCTGGAAACGAAAGAGTAATGGTTGGGAAAAGGAAGTGAGAACTTTCATCAGCTTTGTAGTGAAAAAAAAAGGTTTAGGGGAAAAGTGTCGTCAAAGCACGTCTAAATTCTGAACTGAAGAGCCTCGAGAAGCAGTTTGTCTGAAACGCCCAGAGCTCAGTCTGGCAAAAGAAGCAAGTAGCAAGGGAGTTTTTCTATTCACAGAGAGGCTTTTTTCCTTCTCCCCCAAATTGGATGCAATCTTTAGGTCTATGATGAAAGAAAGAGGCTGAGATAGATGGGATTGTAGCTCCGAGGCACAGCACCTCTTTTCCAAGATGAGTTCCAGAGTCAGTTTCCAAGTAAGGGTGGGACAAAAAGCACTATTTAAAACAGTTTTTCTCAAACCACTAGGTGTTCACGAGCCCACTGTAAGCACGCAAACATTCACTGCAATGTATATTTTATTTTTGCAATATTAGACTTGATGACTACCGTGGAATGTGACATGGTATTTGGTGTTACCCAGGAACTTTTTGAGGGGGAATGCACTGGAACAGAGTACTGGTACCTCTGTGGGT
The DNA here is from genome assembly GCA_030015325.1 of Cryptoblepharus egeriae. Lineage (NCBI taxonomy): Eukaryota > Metazoa > Chordata > Lepidosauria > Squamata > Scincidae > Cryptoblepharus > Cryptoblepharus egeriae. The sequence continues at coordinate 11,828,912 of JAREYC010000016.1, read as the reverse complement.
GAGTTTGGTGGCCCACAAGTAGACATGCCTATGATTAGAAATAACTTCATGGTGAGTACCTGTTAGTACCAGCAGGTGAGTTCCGGCACCTATTTTCCAGAAAAATAGCACTGGTGTTACCAGATATGCCACCACAAAATCAATTTGTAATTATTTCATATATGTTTCCCACAATTCTTAGCTGTAACAGGCTATGCAGAGGCTAAGCAACTGAACTTCTGAACTTTCAGCAATGGTCAGCATCCCGTATCCTACATAGGTTAATCAGTTCTCCTCTAAGATTCCTAGGATAGCTAAGATTCCTATGATTGCTAAAATTCCTAAGATTCATAGGATTCCTAAGATTCATAGGATAGCTAAGATTCCAAGGATCACTAAGATTCCTAAGATTCATAGGGTGGCTAAAATTCCTAAGATTCCTAGGAGTCCTAAGATTCCTAGGATAGCTAAGATTCCCAAGATTTCTAGGATAGCTAAAATTCCTAGAATAGCTAAGATTCCTAGAACTGCTAAGATTCCTAAGATTTGTAGGATTGCTAAGATTCCTGGGATAGCAAAATTCCTAAGATTTGTAGGATTGCTAAGATTCCAAGGATAGCTAAAATTCCTAAGATTACTAGGATTGCTAAGATTCCTAAGATAGCTATGATTCCTAGGATTGCTAAGATTCCTAGGATTGCTCGGAATCTGATGGGAGAAGCTATTGAACTTCTACCTGTTTCATTATAAGTGGATCCTTTCAGAAAGACTATCCCTCCAATCCAGAATAACTATGGGAGCACGTGCATTACATGTACCTGTAGTTATGGCACAAGGGCTGTGGGTGGTGCAAATGGTAAAGACGCTGTGCCTGTTAACCAGCAGACCAGGGTTCGATTCCTGGGTTGGCCCCACAAGACAAGGTGAGCTCCTGTCCTTAGCCCAGCTCTGCGACGCCAGCTGGATCCAATCGTATTGGCTCTGCCTTTCCATTGGATTAATTCAGTGGCGTGGAGAGGGGGATTTGCTGCTTGGGTAACAGCCTATCCTCCATAACAATCTAACCCAGGCTTTCATGCTTCTCATGCAGCGTATGCAGTGCCAAGCACGATACCATAGTCTTCAAGACTGACGGAGGCCTGCTAGTTATGGCACCACCTAGTGAAAACCTATGGGAAATTCTTATTGCAATCCAGAGCAAATTGTTCTTACACCGGAGCAAGGGCTCCCCGCAGTTACTCTGGATTGCACCCAAGGTATCTCTTTCATTCATCCTTACATACCACTCACCTTGCCTATGGTTTTCATCAACTCTGCCCCTGAAACCAACCTTGTTCTCAGCTGTGCTGTCAGATATGGAATCTCACTCCAAAATCACTATCACACTATTCTGATATTTGGTGAGTTCACAATGACTGCCTGTGGTCCTTGCATTTGTGTTAACATTTTTTAGGGCTCTTGAAGTGTTATATGAGGACTATGCAGATAATGTCATCTAAGTGGAAATAGAGTATGCATAAATGTTTGGAATTTGCATTTACCCTAAATCAAAGGTACTTATTATGCCTTTGCATTTTTAAAGAGTATTATGGGCAAAGAGCTCTTAATGTTACAGGAATTGAAAGTTTTGTCTATTTAATATGCAAAAAAGAAGGAATAATTAGAGTTCTAGGAAAAGGACGATTCTTGCCACCAGGGTTGGAGAAAAGAACAAAACATGTAGCTGGATTATATTTTACTACTAGCAAAATTTACCTACTGTTGTGGGTAACACTCCCCTGGTGGAAAAACTCCCCTGTGCAAAACCGACCCTGTGCAAACCCTCTGCCCATGCAAAATTCCCCTGTGTGCAACCCCCCATGAAAACCCTCCTGTGCAAACTCATCAGGCAGAAACCTTGCCCATGCAACATCCTTGCCTGTGCAAAACCCCTATGCAACCCCCATCCCCTGTGCAAAACCCCTGATGCAAAATCCTCATGCAAAACTCTTGCCAATGCCAATCCCTCAGGAGGGTGACATACTGGGGGTGAAAAAAATCAGTAAATTGATAAAATTGCTAACAACTATCTGAATAATCCCACCATGTCATATAGCATTGGGTGTGAATTTTCCAGCAGAATTCCATGCAAAAAGCAGCTTTGAAATATCTCCTTCCTATCAAAAGTTATGTAAAAAACCCCTAAAAAATAAAAATGCATGGAGCCCTATGGAAAGTGAGCTGTATCGCACCTTTACTCATGAATAGACAAATGTTATTAGTCCATTGGAAAGGGCAGACTGAGAGACCCTTAAGGGTTAAATTTATCAAAATTAGTTCCTACTAGGTGCTCATGTCATGGACGGAATCCCGTTCCCAATTTTCATGCATCGAGGTTTGGGCTGGGCATTGATGAGTCAGAAATTCTTCAGTGTTAAGTATTTGGATAAAAACACATTGTGCCCCTTCTGGTTTCAATTTCTAAAAATTGGTTCTTAGTAGTACATCATGGAGCGAATACCCTCCCCAATTTCATATTAAGTCCAGTGGTTTTGGCTGGGTGTTGATCAGTCAGTCAGTCATTCCCTTTTTGATAGATACCAAGATTTTAACAAATTTTGACTGTGGTGGTGATACTCCCTCAAGTGTGTCACCTGGAGCAGTGTGGATGCTACCCTGTTCCAGTGACAGCCATGGGTTCACAGCACTAGTCATTCTTCCCTAATAGGCTGCCTTGGTTTTCCTGAGGCTCCTTACAGCCTGGTCCTGTTGGCAGAGTACTATGTTCTTCTTTTTAAGCCTCCCCCCAAGGATTATTGAGCTTTATTTGGAATTTCAGTTTTGCCAAAGGAGCTCTATGCTTTTTATCTGGGTGTTTCTTTACTTTGGTTTCCCATCCTAATTCTATAACCGACTGTCCTTTCAATCCAATTCCCAGCAAATCATGTGGGTTGCCTATTGACAAGGACATGAAACCTGTTCTTGGCCCTTGCCCATCACAGGTCAGAGCTATCGATTTTTCTTTTTCCTTATTTACTGACTTCCAGAGTATGTTTAGGGCAAAGGATGCGGGTTTATCATTATCAATGGCACACAGGGCAGGCTTGATGATTGGAGCAGCCGTAACAGAGCTCACCTTGGTGATATGCTAAGGTTGGTTAGGTGCAGACAAATATTCCCGCGGCTACCTCTTAATCAAGAAAGGAATGGATGGTTAGGTTGGGAAATGGAGGCAGATGCCTTTTGGTGATGCTCTTGTCAGCTGTATGTCTGTTGGAGTAGTGAGCCAAGATATTTAAGGCTCTGCGTTAGTTTAGGATCAGGTTGGGAGAAGCCAGAGGCAGGAAATCTCAGGAGCTGGGAAATTAAAAAAAAGATAATGCCTTAAAAAGTACCCAGAAGGATGTTGGCACCAGTTAGTTTAGTGGCCCAGTGGTGGGCTTCAGGGGGTTCTCACAGGTTCTAGAACCCTTTTCTAATGAGCACCTGATTCTGAGAACGGATTATTAATGGGACATAGAACCTGTTGTTAATGTAGATTATTAGGACATAGAACCTGTTAATTTATTTGAATCCCACCACTGCTTTAGCCAAGAGAAATTCATAGGTTCACAACTAGGCACTGTTAATTTCATTATCAATTTATGTGCAGCTTGAACTGGGTATCAAAGCTTCTGTGTACTGCTTAAGCCATTAAGTTATTGGATGTTCATCAAGAAGCCAACAGTACTAAGGTCTTTCCAACATGAATTCATTTTTATTTGGACAGAAGAAATATGCAGATTTCACTTGCTCATGTAATCTTAACCCCTAGTTAGGCCAGTCTAAACCCCAGCATAAATCCTATGCTGTCCTGGTGGAGTTACAAAAGTGCCATTAGGCACTTCTTCCCCACTCCTGGGGGGAAGGGGTTAGGCCACTGCACAGCAAAATTCCTTTTTATGTGATGAGACAAATCTGGGTTTGTTAATGGACATCAAAGGAAACGTCATAAAAGAGAGATCCATTTTATCACATACCGTCCTCTGTCTTGAGAACTATACTGTTGCATTCAAAAATATATGTGATGTGTTGAAACCACACAACCATAGACTGAGCTGTGCTGCACATCTAAATTGACCTGTATTTGCTGTCCCCATATCAGACAAGTCACCCGCTTGCTATGGAGTGGCACAAGTGGTTAAGACACTGTGCCTGTTAACCAGCAGGCCAGGGTTCGAGACCTGGGCCCCCACAAGATGAGAATTTCCTGCTCCAGGCAGGGGGTTGGACTAGATGATCCACTGGGTCCCTTCCAACTCTATGATTCTATGATATAAACATGTCAAGAGTGCCAAGAAGCTTTTCGCTCCCAAGAATGTTTCTTTAACCCAGCATCCACTTTTTGGGACTTAAGCGACACTGGGATCACTTGAAACATTTGTCTCTTAATGAGTAGGATAAAACCACCTTAAAATAAATGGAAAATAAACTCATTTTGAAATGCAATGATTACACCTCATTAATTTCATTCCTTTCACTAAGCAGCCTAACTGTTCCTTTTAATACACATAATTGGGGCAGAATACACAATGAACTGTTTCCTTAAGTGTGGCAATATTTTGCGAGGGATTTAGCAGCCTGTGTAATGCAAACACCTAATGGGTTCCTGTGCTTGTCACTTCAGAGCCTGGTGTTAAGATGGGTTGGTTGCCATGTTGCTTTTATGGACTTGCCCTCAGCTCGTTCTTCATGGTTTCACTTTGATTTCCTCCTTCTATGACCTTTAACCTGACAAGAAGCAAATTAACAGGCAATCTTTAATTTGGGTTTGCATCTGTGCTGTGAAGGGGGAATGAGGTCATTAGGAAGACTGAAGCATCACAGCCTCTTTGCTTTTACATAAAGGTAAAGGTGTTCCCTGCAGGTTATGCTGCTAGTTGTGACCAACTGTAAGGTGCGGTGCTCATCCCTGTTTCTAAGCCTGTAGAGCCAGCATTGTCTAAATACACTTCTGTGGATTGGTGGGGAGAGCGGTGGTGGCCTTCCCAGGCTGGTGGGGCCTTCCCAGGCTCCGTGGAGTGGAGGGCTAGGGATTGGGGGTACATTCGGTGGCCTCCAGCAGCCATGTCTTGGCTCTGGAAGCCAGTGGGAGGAAGGAGAGTGGCTCTTGTTTCTGCAGGGAGCCAACAGGTACAGACTCCTCTGTCGCTTTTTAGGTCCCCCATCGTCCTGCCTCCACTTGCTCCATATTGGAGGACCCAGAGCCAGAGCTGGCTCTGGGTCCTCCAATATGGAGTGGGCAGAGGTGGGACTAAGGGGGACCTAAAAGCAACAGACCATCTGTACCTGTTAAGGCTCCCCCCAGAAACAACAGCCCGGCGACAAAGGTTTTAAAAATACAGTTTTTTTCCGGTAATGGCGGGATTTTTTAACCCAGATTAACCCAGATTTTTTAACCCCAGGGCTAATTACCAGACCCCTCCAGGGAAATCCAGTGGTCTGGATACCCTGCTTCTGCCCCACTCCTGGAGGGGGGTTTAGGCCAATGCGCAGGTATACACCAACCTCCCTACAACATCACAGAAAGATAGGCCAGGTGACACAGGCTGCAGTCCTAATCACCCTTTCCTGGGAGTAAGACCCCTTGAACACAATGGAGGTAACTTTTCATAGAATCATAGAGTTGGAAGGGACCTAGTAGGTCATCTAGTCCAACCCCCTGCCTGCAGCAGGAAATCCCCATCCCCGACAGGTGCTCGTCGAGCCTCTGCTTGAAGATCCCCAGTGAGGGAGAGTCCACCACCTCCCTTGGCAATCTGTTCCACTGCCGAACCGCCCTCACCGTCAGGAATTTTTTCCGGATATCCAACTGGGATCTCCTTTCTTGCAGTTTGTACCCATTGGTTCTAGTTCTGCTTTCCGAAGCTGCTATGAACAAATGAGCCTCTTCCTCCCTATGACAGCCCTTCAGGTATCTGAAGAGGGCAATCATGTCTCCCCTCAGCCTCCTCTTCTCCAGGCTGAACATCCCAAGTTCCCCCAACCTTTCCTCGTAGGGCTTCCCTTCCATCCCACTGATCATTCTTGTTGCTCTCCTCTGGACTTGCTCCAGTTTGGCTGCATCCTTCTTAAAGTGAGGTGCCCAGAACTGAACACAGTACTCAAGGTGAGGCCTGACCAATGCTGAATAAAGAGTTACTAGAACTTCTCGCGACTTGGAAGCTACAGACCTCTTAATGCAACCTAAAATGGCATTTGCCTTCTTTGCAGACACATCACACTGCTGACTCATGTTCAGCTTGTGATCCACAGCGACTCCAAGATCCCGCTCACATGTTGTGCTGCCAAGCCAAGTATCCCCCATTTTATACCTGTATTTTTGGTTTTTATTGCCCAAGTGCAGAACCTTGCACTTCTCCCTGTTGAAATTCATTCTATTTGTTACAGCCCAGGATTCTAGTTTATCCAGATCCTCCTGGAGGTTTCTCCTTCTTCTGTTGTTTGCTACTCCTCCCAGTTTGGTGTCATCCGCAAATTTGATCAGGCTCCCCCGTATCCCTTCCTCCAAGTCATTAATGAAAATGTTAAAGAGAACCAGTCCCAAGACAGAGCCTTGGGGTACCCCACTTGAAACCGACCTCCAGGTTGACACAGAACCATTTACTAAAACCCTTTGAGTGCGGCCGTCGAGCCATTTGCAGATCCACCTAACGATTGCCCCGTCTAGCCCATATTTTTCCAACTTCCCAATTAAAATGTCATGTGGGACCTTGTCAAATGCTTTGTTGAAGTCAAGATAAATGACATCCACAGCATTGCCACTGTCCAGTAAGCTTGTAACCCGATTAAAGAAGGAGATCAGATTTGTCTGGCAAGATTTATTCTTGGTAAATCCATGCTGGATTCTTTTGATCACTGAGTACTTGTCTAGATGTGCAAAAATTGTGTGTTTTATTATTTGTTCTAATATCTTGCCCAGGATTGAAGTCAAACTGACTGGTCTATAATTTCCCGGGTCTTCTTTTTTCCCCTTCTTAAAGATAGTAGACATGAGTAGACATGGTTAGTATTGTGGTCTTAAGCTGGCAAAACTTTCTTAGGACTGCACCCATAATTTAAATTTTCCTACCATTCAAGACTCCTTGGTTATTTTAATTCAAAAATGACAGAAAGAATGCAATATATAGATTCCTGTGGAATATATAGATTCAACCCTCACCTCTTTTTTGAGTGTTATTGTTTGTGAAGTGGTATTTCTGGAGCTTTCTGCAACGTGCCATTTGATCTTTTAATCATGTTGCAATTATGTAAAGGACAAAGGCAAGAGGCTTGCTGACAAATTTGTTTTAAGCTCTTTTGGTGTAGGCACTTTGAAAAATCTGTCCGTGATTAAACTGGCAGTGGCGGATACGGATAATTAGGTGCTAGGCGAAGCCTATGCCGACTGACCTGGAGAGAAATAATAAAATTCCCGGTATCTATATTTGTCTACCTTCATAACTTGTTTTTTTTTAATCCATGGACTTTTGAAGGTCATCTTGTTTAAAGGATTTGTTTTTTTAAAAAAAATCTAAAGATTTCAGCATGGAAAGTTTTGGTCTATTTTGCTAAGTTTTAGGAATATTTTGCTAAGGATTGTAGGATGCACAATGTTGGGCTTGAAAGGTATACTATGGGCAGCCCAGTTGTAAGCAGACTGGTAGGCTCTGCATCCAGAACAGAGTTGAGTGGTGGGCTTCAGAGGATTCTCACAGGCTCTGTAGAACCCTTTGCAATGAGTGCCTGGTTCTGAGAACCGGTTACTAATGGGACATAAAACCTGTTCTTAATTTAGCCTGTTGTTAATTATTAGGACATAGAACCTGTTGTTATTTTATTTGAATCCCACCAATGGTTGAGGCCATTTGCAGCTCAGCAACGTCCATCCCCCATAGCCACAGCAGTCAATGGGGTAACCTGGCTCTTTGCCACCTCCAGAGGTGGCACAGATCGGAGCAGCCCAGTACTGCTCTGGGTTGCCCATGACCAGAGTCCACAAAAATGCCTGATCCTGGCCCTAGGCAGCCACTAGCCAGCCACTCTTCCATGGCTTCCAACCTGCCTCTCACTAACCCCTACCATGGAATGCCTTTTCTCCGCCCTCCCCTCCCCATCCCCATCCAGATCTCCACATTGGCCCAGGGTGACTATATGGTATAACCAGGCCTGTAGCCAGGATTGTAGAAGGGGGGGGAACAATTGTTTCTGGGGGTGCAATTATGCTAAGTATCTATATTGGAGTATATCTATACAATATAACAATTAATTAACATAGAATGAGTGCATCTCTGTATATTGTATTTGTTAACATAAAAATAACATGCAACTTATCTTTTCATTTTGAACACAACACAATATATAGGTCTGCATTTCTACAAAAGTACAAAAGCCCATATCCCATGTGGTCCCCTATACGTACGGGGAGTAGGGGATCACTCCCACCAGCATAGAAGTCATGCATTCAATGAACTCTAAAAGCCAAGAAAAGGCCAGAGATGAGCTCTTCTGGTCCCTGTGATTTGAGGAGGAGGATGTTGGTGGAAGAACTGGAGATGGACTTGTATTTGTCCATATTGGATGAAGATGAGTACCGGGATGTGTGTGTACCCTATTTCACACTGGGTAGGAAGACTAAAAGGGTGTTGGAAGAGAGAAGGGAGATGGAGGAAGAAAGGGAGGCAGAGGAGGAGGGGAAATGAAGAAGCTGAGGGTGATGAGGAAGAACCAGTTCTGGAGGTCCCCAGGAGGAAAGGGTAGGAGACTTGCAAGGGGACTGACGTACAGGCCTGATTCGGGTATGGGAAGAGGGAGACATCTGTTCCCTTGCCACTCTCCAAGAGGCTGGAGAGAAAGGTAGGAGATTAGGCAGGATGTATTTTCATTGTTACAAATGAAATGTGTGTTCTATGCATGCACTGAACACAATGGTATTTATTTCAGAGTAGGCATGCATAGGATTGGGCCCTGAGGCTGCAATCCTATCCACATTTACATGGGAGTAAAGGCTCCCCTGACTATAATGGGATTTATTTCAGAGTAGGCATGCATAGGATTGGGCCCTGAGGCTGCAATCCTATCCACATTTACATGGGAGTAAAGGCTCCCCTGACTATAATGGGATTTATTTCAGAGTAGGCATGCATAGGATTGGGCCCTGAGGCTGTCAGTCAGCCCCAGTGCACGCACAGCTACAGCCAGAGGTCTATCAAGCCTGACCTGGCCCCCTGCACCAGGGGTCTTTAGGCGACCCCCAGGAAAGCTCTAGGCGACCCCCAAAGGGGTCCCAACCCCCACTTTGAGAAACACTGCTCTAGGACCTTGCAGTGGGCTGAGCATTGTTTTCCTTGCCACTTCTTGGAAAGACAGAGCAGTCAGAAGGCTTACTTCTCCCCCTTGTGATGCAAAAGGGGATTGCTGATGGCCCCTTGGCCTTGAACTGACCTGCCAGTAGGGAGGGGTGAATGCCCAGGGAACAAATTCCAAAATTGAGGTCTTTCATTGGAAAGGATAAGAGGTGGACAAAACCAGGACAGGGCTGTAAAAAATGCTAGGGGGCAGGCTGCTGGCTCAGAGGGGGCCTATAACATACTGGCATCCCTCGCTACAGCCCTGGGTATAACCAAAAAAGAGGACAAGACCCCGTCCCAAGGAGGCCCTTAGGACACCTAAGAAAAATGTAAGACATAACAAAGTAAAAGCTTAAAACACTTATGCATTTTGCTTTCATGTGGTTAATTTAAACACTAACCCCCAAATCCAGAGTAACTGCGGGAGCACGTAAGAGACTTTACGTGCACCCGTGGTTACTGCACCTACTAGTGAAAACCTATGGAAAATTCATATTGGAATCCAGAGTAAGTTGTTCTTACACCGGAGCAAGGACTCCCCATAGTTACTCTGGATTTTACCCTAAATTAATTATTATTAAATTTAAAATCATTACATCAAATTTATTAATTTCAGGAAGGCTACATGCTGCCTGCTCACAAGGAAAAGGAAGACAATGAAGATTATTTTTCCCCACTCACAAAGGAGGACATGTTCTGGAAAAAGAGGACATATAGTCACTCTGCGCTGGCCTGACTCAGCTGGTGCGGGCTTATCTTTATACCAACCCAACAAGTTTGGTGTAGCTTCCCTTCCATCCTGGTGGCACAAAAATGCTTTTTAGAACTTTGGCAACACCGTTGGTATACCATTGGGTATTTAGGGATGTGTGCTGGCCCAACTTTGGATCTGGGTTGTCCCCCTATTGTTTGATCTGAAATTGCATGAGACTGTCATGCTCCTAACGTGCCAAGGGAATGACAGAATAAACATGAGCCTTTGCAAACCTGCAGGTTCCTACTGTATGTTCAGCTAACAGTCTTCCAACGTGGCGTGACCAGTGATGGGCTTCAAAGAAATTAAGAACCGGTTCTCTGTCCATCTGGCAGCCACTTTTAAATGGCTATTTTTAAACTTTATATGTCCTATCTCTTGTTAAGAACTGGTTCTATAGAGTAGGTGCGAACCTGCTGGAGCCCACCACTGGGCGTGACAGATTATAGGGAAACTGTGTCATGTCCGTACATGGGTAAATTGGCTCCCTGATCTCACAAAGACAGATATGAAAAAGGCTGTTATCATTTCTGTTGAGGACTTCTTTTTGCCCTTCCTGTTCTCTCTTCATACCTGTGAAGAAATATGGCACACATTTTGCCATAAATTTCAAATTTAATTGCCTTCTGCAGGAGTTATTTACGCTTCATATTTTATTCATTCTTCAAATGTCAGGTAAGGCACCAGGGATGCCGGAGAACTTTCTCCAACGTCCCAGGTGAGCCTAATTAACATTCTTGGCACAGACGCAATCCTAACTAATTTGTTATTGAGCTTAATCAAGCTATCACATCTAATTTCATCTTCCTGTAAAAACTCATTTCAGGTGAAATTATTCCTCTGTGCAGGAGAAAGGGCAGGGCTGGCATGATCTGCGTTGGCTCTCATCCTTTTTCAATTCTCGTTCTAGGCAAGACCTTCAATGTGCCCTCTTTCCCCACCCTGTTTTGTAATTCCAACCCACTGCGATCCTGCTCTGAACGATGGGCAAAATTATATTTTTGGTATTTTTCTTAACTGGAGCCTTAATTCATAATGCAAAACATCTTTCCTTTTAGATGCACGTTCACTTTTTGATTATTGCATTTTTTAAGGGTTTCGGATACCGTGATCCCTTAGGGGGGAGGCGGCATGAACAAACAAAAAGAGCTTGGGAATGAAACATTTCATTCTTCAAATATATTGTTTCTTCTCACCATCAAAGTAAATACATTGTACTTTAATCAGGGGAGGGGGAAGTCTGCCAACTCTATTTACTGCTCCCTCTTCTTCTGCCTTTAATAGTCATCCAATGCATTAGAGATGTATGCTTCATTTTGTTTTGGTAGAAAAAGTGATCTTTTGCTTACTGCAGCCCATCAGACTATAAGGGTGACCTAAGTGTCCATGGACAAAGCCAGCCAGCATCCCTAAGCGGAACAGGCTCTTGAGCATGGTTTTGCCCTCCTTTGCTTATTCCCTTTATGGCAGTGCTTTGTGAATGTACCTGCATCATGGCTCCCCCCTCCTTGCACACCTCATGATACCACAACCAGTTACTTCTGGATCCATGGTAGGAGGTTCTGGGCAAGTGGGTGATCCATTCTGGTAAGGAGAACACCACACACGATGCACCGCCTGCCAAGCTGAACTCCACAATACCTGGCTCCATGCTGCAGACTTGCTTCCGAGTAGCATGCACTCATTGACCACACCATCCCTAGGAGCTGAGCTCTGGAGTCTGTCGCTATATGGGGTTGTGATGTGGCCACCAGCCTAAGAAAAACACACACACAAGACACAAGCAAGGGAATGGTGACACTGCTGGAATGCATTGGATAGAAGAGGGAATTGAGGCAAGTTTAGCACATCATAGAAGGGTTTAAAAAGCAGCACCTGCCTCAACTCCCTCTTCTATGCAGTGGTTAAAGGTAGACGTAGCCTGTCCTCCATTCTTTATGGTCACCCTGCACCCATATATGCCACTGTCACAAATCCCATGACAATTGTTCTTGTTCTCCTCCCTGCTAAATATAGGAATAACCACTTCGGAAGGTACTTCTTTGTCCTGTGAACAGGAATGGTTGTGGTGCTATCTTGTGTTAGAGCAATAATTTTCTATTTTTTTATCTCAAGGCACACCATCAGTTGTTTTTTCCATTGAACAGGAATACCATGATGTCCAAATCCCCAAGTTTTCCTATTAATAAATGTCCCTGTCCAAATTCCCATGGCACACCTGAGGACTATCCATAGCACACCAGTGTGTGATGGCACACTGGTTGATTTTAAAATGTATGTAAAACTTTTGAATCCAAGAGACTTGTTCACAATGGTAGAACCTTGAAATTGCCTTATAAGCAAGTTGCAGTCCTGGCCGTTGTGCTACCCAAAGATGATAACTGGATATCTTTAGGTACTCTGGAGCCTTTGGATGGCCTTCTAAGGTGCTGTAAAGGGAAGGGGAAGAAAAAGGGCAAGAGAAGTTGTCCTAGCTGTGCTCAGGGGATACCAGGACATTTGCTCCCCACCATATATTCCACTGTCACAAATCCCAGGAAAGATTTGGCTCCTAATTGAGTTTCAGTTTTTTTTAATTAATGAAAAAATAAACTGAAGCACAGAAGATGTTTTTGTGAAAAGCTGATTGCTTGCTTAATTTTCCCCCGGAGTCCAGTCCAGTGATAAAGGGTGGTAAAGGGTTCCTCTTTCCTGGGTAGTTCATACCCTGTGGAGAAAACAAGATACTGCAGTACATTCTATTTGCCACCTCAAAGCTCTCCCTCATGTTGCCTTGGCTGGAAGCATCAAATGCAGACAGCCTCAAGTAGTTATCTCTGGCAAACAGAAAGCCATCCCTTTTCATACAGATGCCCTTAATGGTTCATAAATGTCTGCATTATAATGCCTCTGTTGACTTAACATTCATGTGTTCTTATTTTTTTGTTTACTATTCTTGTTTCTTGCTTAAAGTTGCTCTATGCAGCAAATTATTCTTAGAACAGAAGAAAAAAGTGAAAAGTATATAAAATATTAGCTTATCTCTCTGCTTTCCATTGCAAACTCTTTGCATATTTTAGATGGTGAAGCTTTGCCTTTTGTACCCAAAGAATTTCCCAGCAGTAACAGAAAATAATAATCCAACCTGCACATTTTCATTTAAATAGCAGTGCAGTGTAAAATATGGCCATTCTTACTGCTTTAGAGGAGCTGTTGATCACTCTGATCTTAAATGAATGATCACCAATTGCTAGTGGTATTGAGATGCAGTGTGCAAGGTTTTGAGACTGGTTGTTGATAGGGCACAAATCCTGATTGCGATGCTACTTATGTAGTATTTTATATTTATTTCCTTTTTGGGGGGAAGAGGTGACTGGGTATCCTACCCAGCAACAGAAATTAACTAATACTAATTGCAAGAAACAATTTGCAATAAACTGCCTCTTAAGGACTATGGCTGCAATCGTCACCACACTTTCCTGGGATTAAGTACTATTCAACAAAGGGACTTACTTTTGGGTAGATATACTTAGGATTGCACTATTGGTACATCATTGGGTACATCTATAATAATAATGTTGTTGATGTTGCATTGCAAGACATTAGCACATGGTTTTTGATGCATTTTCATGCAAACTGTATCTGCTCAGGAGAGTGCCATAGCTGTGCTTTTTAATGGGGACCAGAAGCTATCGCCTGACCAATGAAAGGTGGGGAGAAAAAGGGAGCCAAAATGATAACTACCTCCATCCTGGGGGTAGAAATTCAGGACCCTTCCTTGTTATTACCATGGGCTGTGGTGGCACAAGTGGTTAAGACGCTATGGGCAAAATCCAGAGTAACTATGGGGAGTTCTTGCTCCGGTGTAAGAACAACGTACTCTGGATTCCAATACTGTATGTACAGCGGTGCCTCACAAAAGAGCTTAATTTGTTCTGGAGGCATGCTCTTTAAGTGAAACACTCTCTAAGTGAAGCTGATTTTTACACAGGAAATAATGAAAACTCAAACGATTGGTTCCACAACCCCCAAAATATTCATATAAAAATATTAACTGGATGTAGAAATGATGACAAAACACTGGAATTGAATTCAAAACATGCATTCAATGTGCATGATCCTATGAAGTCTACTTAGGCTGCAATCCTAAAGACACTTTCCTGGGAGTAAGCCCCATTTAACACAATGGGGCTTACTTTAGACATGGTTGGAGGCTGCAATCAAAGACACTTTCCTGGGAGTAAGCCCCATTTAACACAATGGGGCTTACTTCTGAGTAGACATGGTTAGGAGACTGCAAGCAAAGACACTTTCCTGCGAGGCTTACCTGGGCTGCTGCTGGAGGTTCAAGGTGGTTGGTGGGGACACTTGGGGGCAGTTAGGGGCAGCTGTCTCTGGGACCTCCAGGCAACTGCCCCCAAGTTGGGGGCAGTTAGAGGCAGCAGGCCTGGAGGTGCCAGAGGCACCAAGTTGGGGGCAGTTAGAGGCAGCAGCTCTGACCGGCAGCCCTTTTAAAGAGCCTCCATGTGGAGCGTCAGGGCTGCATAGCACTTGTGCCCATATCGCGCTTGCTTGTTAAGTGAAGCGGAACTTGTTATGTGAAGCAAGATTTCTTGCAAATTTTTGCTTGTTATGTGAAATGCTTGTTAAGCAAGGTGCTTGTTAAGCGAGGTGCCACTGTATTTCTCATAGGTTTTCACTAGGTGGTGCAGTAACTATGGGCGCACATAAAGTCTCTTACGTGCTCTCGTAGTTACTCCGGATTTGGGGAAAAGGTTGTTAACCAGCAAGCCAGGGTTCAAGATCCAGGTCCCACAAGATGGGTTGAGCTCCTGTCCTTAGCCCACCTCCTGCCAACCTACTAGTTTGAAAGCATGGAAATGCATGTTGATAAATAGGTAGCACTTTGGTGGGAAGGTTCCACACACATGTGAGCCACAGGTTGGACAACGCTGGCTGTATGGCTTTTGAAATGGAGATGAGCACTGCACCCTACAATCGTTCACAACTAGCAGTATAACCTGTGTGGGACACCTTTACGTTCACCTTGTTACCTTCATATCATCTGGCTGGATCTGCTCCATAGACACATGTGGCTGAATGGAGCTAACCTTTGTAAGCATGCAGGATAACCATTCAACATGGTCCCACATTCATTATCGTTGGGGAGAATGAGCCTACAATGGATTTTTGATCTATTAACTTCACTCATGTTTCTCTTTACCATGCCTTTGTTAAAATGTATGGAAGACGATTGGAAGCCAGATGAAGCATTTTGTAGATGTGTAGGTGAAGGATCATTTATATTTGTAAAAGCTCCTCATTAGTGGCCATAATTTCCTGATTCTCTATGAAAGAAGGTCTTTTTTTTTGCACCACCATTTGTGTAGCTCCTATTGTATTCAGGGGAAAAAAGGAAGAAACACCTGGTTAGCTTTTGCTGAGGTTAAGCTATATTGCATCTGGAAACAATTCCCTGCTCCAAAAATAAATTATAAATATGTGGATAGTGAGATGAGGCTGCAATGTTGGGACTTTTGGAAGTGGAGTGCACCGACCTCTGGAAACACTTGTTCATTTTTTAAGGTGTAAATGTGGATTTTATAGAACTCTGCTTTAAAGGGATTCAATTTCTTCCCTTGACGGTAATCCACAGCTTTCCTCTTTGTGTAAGGCTATAATTTGTCTACTTACAGCATCGGCCATCTGTTAGGAGAAAGGGTGAAATCAAAGCTTAGGTTGGGACAAAAAAGGAAAACAAAATATGTATAATGAGAAGACATTATTTGTAAAAAGGATGGCGGCTGAAGCAAATCCGTGTTTCATCCTGGAAAGGAAATAATTTATTTTTCAGAACCATCTTCTTTTATGGCAACGGTTGGGGGAAGCTCACCAGAGTGTGAGTCCTATTAAGAGGGTTGTAATGGTAAGACTTTCCTACTGGTTTCAGCTTCATAGAGAGATTGATCGATTACCAATTTGGTCCGGAGTTAAATGCACCGTGTGGAATTCTCACACACACACACACAAATGTTTGGCCATTGTGAAGGCATCAGCAGGCACAGTGCCATGGACATCGTTTATGGCTCCACAGTCCTGCTGGGGGACCCATGAGCAAAATCCGACAGCTACTTGGCCTGACATTCGGTTTGCCTGATAGCTTCTATTCATAACCTCCATCAAGCTTAATGGAAATTAAAGTTGCGCCACGTTGTGCAGAACAGGGTCACTATCTTTCCTCCAACAGAGCTTCTTCTTCTGCTTGGTAGGCAAGCAGGCCACCAACAGGTAGTGTTCAATCACTTCTTCTATAGACATATATATTCATTGTTTTCTGGAAAGTATGTCCCATCTGTTTTTATCCAAGGCAGCGACATTGTATTAATTCGTACAACATTTAGTGTTTATGAGGAGGACCATCTAGATCAGCTGTCATTAACAATACAGGGTAGAAAGCTGCTTGTAGGGCCGGCTCGTGGTGAGAGACAAGCCGGGATCTTTGCCCCACATCGTTAGAAAGATGGGTGGTGGAGAAGGAACGATGGCTGCAATCGTAAACATACTTTCATGGAAATAAGACCCATTGAACACAATGGGATTTACTTGTGAGTAGATATGGTTAGGATTGCAACCCAAGTCTGCATTCTGTTTTGACTTCCAAAAATTGGTAGCTGTCCAAAATAATACCACAAGTGCACAGTGTAATGGGATCTTTGGCTGATTGTGGCCTAGGTTTGAAATTTAAATTGATGATTGCTGCAATCCTAAACACACTTTCTTGGGGTAAGTCCCATTGAATACAACGGGACTTGCGTCTGAGTAGACATGCTTGGGATCGCACAGGATGTCACTTCTGGCCATGACATTACTTCCAAGTTAATGACATCACTTCTGGTGAACCACAACAGATTTTAATTTGAAAAAATGATAAAGGGATTGAGAACCCCTGGAATAAGCATATTGCATGGTTCTTTTAAAAAATAGTGACAGTGTGACAGCTACAGGAAGAACTTTGGGTCTTGCCATCACTTTGCCATCACTTGGATCTTTGCCATCACTTTGCCAGTGGACTCTGGAGCTTCTGGTGGACCTGGTCCATTATATTGTTAAAGTTGGCAGGTGCAAGCACAGCTGCTACAAATTGCTCCAAACCACTGACACCCTGCCAGAACACTGTTACCTTCCGCCAAAGTGGTACCTATTTATCTACTTGCATTTTACATGCTTTCAAACCGATCGATTGGCAGGAGCTGGGCCAGTGACAGAAGCTCACCCTGCCATGCAGTACTTGGGTCTTGAACTGCCGATCTGCTGACTTTCAGGTTCACAAGCACAGCTTCTTTAACCACTGAGACACTACAAAAGGAGAAACTGTTTAAAAAGCAGTGGGGAAATCTGTATAACTGAGATTCTCTCTCTCTCTCTCTCTCTCTCTCTCTCTCTCTCTCTCTGACATCCTTGATCTTATAAGTTGATAAAGCTGCACTTTGATTGAGCTGGCTCAACATGCTATTGAAAGGATCAGATTTCAAAGCGCCGTTAAGTCTTTGTTAATGATCCGCTAACTGTTTACACTGAATTGAACTTGTCTGACTACTTGTGCCTCTTGATTTTTGCCAAGGCGTCCTCCATCCGGCTCTGTTCCCTTCGAGCAAAACCATCTCACTGATGTGCAGGTGTGCCTGGCAGGTATCATTTTTATAAACTATCATACAAAGTGCAGATGTGCAGAGCCCAGGCATGTCGGGTGACAAGCTCACCGATGTTAAAAAGACACAGTCTATGTATGAATTAAAAAGTGATTTGCTAGCATTGCTCGCATGCTACCTACCTTTCCTGATTGCCTTTGTGTCTGAGCAATTTTCTCTGCAGCCCCTGACTTAATATGCTGTTTCACTAGAGCTGCAATGACTCATTTGCCTGCATTAGTTTCGTCTCGCAGATGGCACCATTTCGTTCCATGCATCGAGAGTGACAATTGACACTCTGGAACTGAGTTGTAGAGAGGCCTTCGAGGAGGATTTGATCATTTGCCTGATAAAAATGATCTGTCTTTTTGGTATGGTGGAATGGGAGATTCTGAGCATCAATATGCGCATGATTCTTTATACTCACTTGTACATACAGTGATGCCTCACGTAACAAATTTAATTCGTTCTGGAGGCATGTTTGTTACGTGAAACGTTCTTTACGTGATGCGGATTTTCCCATAGGAAATAATGGAAACTCAGACGACTGGTTCCACAACCCCCAAAATATTCATATAAAAATATTAACTGGATGTAAAAATGATGACAGAACACTGGGATTGAATTCAAAACATGCATTCAATGCATGATCTTATGATATCTACTTAGGCTGCAGTCCTAAAGACTCTTTCCTGGGAGTAAGACCCATTTAACACAATGGGGCTTACTTCTGGGTAGACATGGTTAGGAGGCTGCAATCCAAGACACTTTCTTCTGTATCAAAGACACTTTCCAAGTGTCTCCCCACTTTCTCATTCTCTTCCTCCTGAGCCTCTCTCTCCCCTGCTCCCTTCTGGCTAGCCCTGAGCTGCTTCCTCTTCTCCACTGCTCTTCTCTCCCTCTGCCCAGCAGACACCCAGCCACAGGAGGAACAGCATGGAAGTGTTGCTTTCACTATGTGCAGGTGTGCTAGGCATCCCTGACACTTTCTAAACAGGCTGCCGGCCAGCACGTCTGCCCCAACCGCCAACGAACGTGTTCTTTATGTGAAGCACAGTTTGTTACGTGAAGCAGAATCCTAGAGAAATTTTTGTTTGTTACATGAAACATACTTTACGTGAGGCGTTCTTTATGTGAGGCGCCACTGTACACACATGAATGTGCATGCATGCACACGCACATGCCATACATGCATGCCATGCATGCACGTTCATGTGTGTATGTGCAAGTGAGTATAGATAATGAGTATCAATATGTATACTCACTTGCACATACTATACTCACTTGCACATACACATATGGATGTGTGCAAGTGCATGTGTGCATGCATGCACGTTCATGTGTGTATGTGCAAGTGAGTATAGATAATCATGAGCATCAATATGTATACTCACTTGCACATACACACATGAAGGTGCATGCATGCACCCACGCACATGAACACATGCATGTGCATGCATGCACATACAGATTGAGAGAGAGAGAGAGAGAGAGAGAGAGAGAGAGAGAGAGAAAGAGAGAGAGAGAGAGAGAATACCTTGACTTTGTTTTTGAAGGCCAGTTGGCCACATGAATTGTTGATCCCTCACATGCCAGAAACATTATGGGAAGGAAGGCAGCTGCACATGACTCGAGGCTCATCCAGTTCTCCTTGGTGCACAACACTTTGTTATTTAGAGATATTTTCCAATCCAGTCACCTTGGGACTGGTGCCCCAGAGCAGCTGACAGTTTTACTTGGGTTTGTGTGTCTCGTGGAACCTCACAATGCCACACGGCTCTGACTTTCTGGAAGTGCGACAGAGCAAACTAATTTGTTCAGCTGCCGAAGTCACAGCCGTCTCAACGGGGACTGTATCCAAAACATTATATTTGTTCCTTTTTTTCCTGGAGATGTAGGAACTAATTTATTAAAGACAAGTGTGCAGTCAACGACCTTGAAGGGTGTTGGATGTTTTGCATGATGGGTTCCATTTCTGTGCTTTTGGACTGCATGTGGTTGGCAAAGAGAGTCTCTGGGAAAGGGGAAGTGCCAGATTTTTTTTCCCCCTGAAATGGATGGATGGGTTATGAAGAGATTTCATGCACACTCCTCAGCTGGAAGCAGCTTTTTCATTACAGGGCCTTCCATGATAACCTAAGCTGAGCATTGCCTCTTTGTTTATCAGATGGATGCTGAACTCAAAGAGGCAGGAAGGCATTGGATGTGTTAACTTCTGGGCACTGGTTCAAGAGACATTGACATGCTTCTAACTACCTACAAGTTAAGAAAATAATTAAAGATGGAGGTGGCACCTCGTTCTTCTGTATCTGTCCTTGTTGCTGGGTATCCAGGGTTTGTCATTTCATTTCGTTTATTTTCATATTTATATTTTTGTGCCCTCTTGGCTTCAAAAAGCCCTTTTGACAGTTCACATATTTAACACAGCTTATAATAGTGCAAGCAGAACTGGAGAAGATACCGAGAGATCTAAGATTTCCTCTCTCCTGTCTTCCCCCTCCTGTTCAAAGCAAGGTCTACGGACTGAGTTAAGTGGAGATGATGGCCTGTTCGTTTATGCTTTCCCTAGCAATGAGGATAGCAGTTTTGAAAGAATGATTAAAATTGGGGGAAATAGCTTTAATAAGGAGAAACACCAATTTCTCTCACATTGCAATCCTAAAAAACACTGGAACAGGCAGGCTGAATCCAGCACTTGGTTGGGGCTGTCCCAAGGGGTCTACCTGGTGGTGCACCACTTCTGGAGGAGGCACAGAATCTAGTAGATGTGAGCAATCAAAGACTGCTGCCTGTCACCTGGGGAGCTGGGATATGGCTATTGTTGGGATATGGCTATTGTTGGGTCCCAGCCTGCCTGTCCTCCTCTCCCACATCCTCTCCACCCTCCCTCAGGCCCCTTAGACCTCTGCATGGACTGAGCTTGGCTGGCAAAGAGGTCCTACTTTATGCGACCACATAAAGCCTCCGCAGGCTGCTGTACCTCTGTGAACCAGTGAGACTTGCACCCAAGATGGTTCAAATATGCTTTCCAGAACATTTGTGACTCTCCTGGGACAGCACAAGGGACATGTGCCAGCCGAGCAAAATCTTAGCATTGCGCTATCAGCTTCACTCCTCCAATTGATGAGACCTCATCACTATTAGGGTTGCCATAATTCTCTTCCTAGAGTTTGAAGGGACCCAGTAGGTCATCTAGTCCAACCCGCTGCCTGTAGCAGGAAATCCTCCTAGAGCATCTCCGACAGGTGCTTATCAAGCCTCTGCTTGAAGATCCCCA
Source organism: Cryptoblepharus egeriae (assembly GCA_030015325.1). Taxonomy (NCBI): domain Eukaryota; kingdom Metazoa; phylum Chordata; class Lepidosauria; order Squamata; family Scincidae; genus Cryptoblepharus; species Cryptoblepharus egeriae. The sequence continues at coordinate 11,807,888 of JAREYC010000016.1, read as the reverse complement.
GTGAGGGAGAGTCCACCACCTCCCTTGACAATCTGTTCCACTGCCGAACCGCTGAACCGCCCTCACTGTCAGGAATTTTTTCCAGAAATCCAACCGGAATCTCCTTTTTTGCAGTTATAGCTTATCTGAGTGATTCTCAAACTTTTCAGTATCAGGACCCTCTTTGTAGAATGACAATCTGTTGGGACCCACTGGAAGTGGTGTCTGTAATCTCAAAGCAATGTCATGGCCAGAAGTGGCATCATCAATTCAGGCTTCAAATCTAAGCTGTGATCATTCAAAGGTCCCATTATACCAATGGTTCTCAATCTTCCTAATGCCGTGACCCCTTTATAAGTTCCTCATGTTGTGGGGACCCCCAACTATAAAATTATTTTCGTTGCTACTTTATAACTGGAATTTTACTACTGTTATGAATCATAATGTAAATATCATTGTTATAAATGAAATGTGTGTTCTATGCACACATTGAACACAATGGTATTTATTTCAGAGTAGGCATGCATAGGATTGGGCCCTGAGGCTGCAATCCTATCCACATTTACATGGGAGTAAAGGCCCCCCTGACTATAATGGGATTTATTTCAGAGTAGGCATGCATAGGATTGGGCCCTGAGGCTGTCAGTCAGCCCCAGTGCGCGCGCAACTACAGCTGGAGGTCTGGCAAGCCTGACCTGGCCCCCTGCACCAGGGATCATTAGGCGACCCCCAGGAAAGCTCTAAGTGACCCCCAATGGGGTCCCGACCCCCACTTTGAGAGACGCTGCATTACACAGTGTGCTTATGCTGTTATTCTGCACAACTCCGAATTTAAAATTTCCAGCTCAGAAGTCAAAGCAAAACAGGGAATCAGAGGAATTTTATCAGACAATATTGAACTCCACAAGCCATGATCTTTCTTCCAAAGGAAGCCAGAATCCATCAAGCAGAATCACTATAACTTCTTGCCACTTGAGGAACGAGGGAATATGTGTCAGATTATGGAGAAAGATGTTGCAGAGATGAGGCTGGTGGTGGTGAACAAGTTCCTTTTCAAAGGCCAATTGCGAACAAAGTAAATGTACCTACTAGATGTCTAATTACGGCAACCAGCTTTTGATACTCCCCACTGCTTACCACTGATTACATCCTGCTATTCTATCCATTTTATGCCCAATTTAGTTCCATTGTCAAGTATATGATATTGCACAGTTAAGTACCCCCTTTTTTCCTTCTTCTCTGTTGATGTCAGTTGCCAGGGTAGCTGCATGCATTAAACTTAAAGGTTATGCTTTCTCTGTGCCGGAGATTTCTCTGAAGTGTTGAACTTTAATCTTTTTGGCACCAACAGTATTGGCGGATATGTTACCTTTCATTTTTCTCCCCTTGAAGCCTTCACAGCAGAGGTTATGCCGCTGAAACTTGGTGCATTTCAATTTTTTAGAAAAAAAAAACACATCCAGTTGTTTGAAAAGTACACCATCAACTGCCTTGAAAAAACCTTGCATGTGCTTGATACATATCTTTTTGTTCCTGTACTTGCAAGGCCATAGAAGCAAAACAGTTTTAGGCATCAGCTATAAATAGCATCAGCTCTACAATGTGCATTATGTTCTCAGTGTACATTATAACATCTTCAAGGGAGAGCTTTGCTGTACAATATTCCAAAACTTGTTTTACAGTAAGGGCTGTGGGTGGCGCAAGTAGTGAAGACACTGTGCCTGTTAACCAGCAGGCCAGGGTTTGAGACCCGGGTCCCCTCAAGACAGGGTGAGCTCCTGTCCTTAGCCCAGCCCTGTGACGCAGTTGGAACCAGTTGTATTGGCTCTGTCGTTCCATTGGACTATTTCAGTGGCATGGAGAGGGGGGATTACTTGGGTAACAGCCTATCCTCCATATTAATCTACCCAGGCCTTGGTGCTTCACATGCAGCGTCAAGCACGATACCATAGTCTTTCGAGACTGATGGATGCCAATACTGTTTTACAGTCCAATCCTATAGGAACTGCAGCCTATAGGTAACAGCCTATCCTCCATATTAATCTACCCAGGCCTTGGTGCTTCTCATGCAGTGTCAAGCACGATACCATAGTCTTTCGAGACTGATGGATGCCAATACTGTTTTACAGTCCAATCCTATAGGAACTGCAGCCTATAGGTAACAGCCTATCCTCCATATTAATCTACCCAGGCCTTGGTGCTTCACATGCAGCATCAAGCACGATACCATAGTCTTTCGAGACTGATGGATGCCAATACTGTTTTACAGTCCAATCCTATAGGAACTGCAGCCTATAGGTAACAGCCTATCCTCCATATTAATCTACCCAGGCCTTGGTGCTTCTCATGCAGTGTCAAGCACGATACCATAGTCTTTCGAGACTGATGGATGCCAATACTGTTTTACAGTCCAATCCTATAGGAACTGTAACCCTGCAGTAAGGGCAGCACTGAAACACCTGCTGCTGCTGTATACTGTGGGGCAAAAGAAACAGCTGGAGGTCTTTACAAGGTAAAGGAACTTCAATCCCTTACTGTACGGTTTTTGAATATTAGATTTTTGATTTATTTCTTTCCAGGTGTCCAAGGATTCCTTGAAAACTGAATGATACTGAGATGCATAAATGTTGGACTCCTTGCTTGTTCTGTTCGCAACTAATATTTTATCCACTGATTTGCCTCCAGAGAGACATTTCATAATTTGAATCCTACTAGCCAGACATATTTGTAATCTAATTAACATCATGCTTGCATTAATTGACTCCCTGCTTCTTTGTCCTGAAAAATGCCAGAACGTGGCTAGGAACACAATTGGCCTGGCTGTGCAACATGTTCAATTCCCCCCTACCTGTTCCTTGATATTTTGCTCTGGACAACAAAGTCTGAAGAATAGTCTTAATGAAGAGTTACGTGTGCCTGGAATATTCCCGTCTAGTATCTTAAACATGAGCTGATCCAAATTTAATTCTCTACGGAAACTAGACATGCAGCAAAATGTGTTTTAAAAGAGTGTGGCTGCAATCCAGAAATGTACTTGGGCTGCCCTATCTATCAGTGGGGTGGCCCAAATCCAAGATGGGGCAGCCCAGTTATGCCAGAAAAGGCTTGGGGCAGCCCAAGTCAAGATAGGCTGCCCCATAACAGATAGACCTGGCCTGTCCTAGCTGTGCCAGTTCGGGAGAGGCATATTGAGGGCATGTTCAGCATTGCCCAGGGCAGAGCAGTTATGCTATACCCTTAACCTGTTTCCCTGGGCAGAAATGCCCTCTTCCATCTCCTCAGAGTTATCCCACCTCAGGACCAGTATAGTAATGAGTAGACTCATAGGAGTCCATGATAAGGCAGAGTAAGAATGGCAGTGTTGACCAAATATCTGAGTTATTGGCTGGCCTAGTTGCAAACCCTGCCTCTCAACCTCAGGATATGGAACAACTACAGCAGCCACTAACCTGGGGATAGAGCAGGCCACTCCAAACAAGCCCCTTGAATCTACTGTAAACTGTACTGCAGCCTCATGCTGCAGCTGTTACCGGTTGTCAGGGACCCATAAGGCAGGCACCACAGCTGTTCCTTGTTCAGTGTGACTTGAGGAGGGGTCTCTTCAGGAGTAAGCCCTCCCCAGGTGCCACTAACTTGGTGCCTACTAAGCATGCTCTTCCTGACTCTTTGCTCCTGACTGAGCATGCTCTTCCTGACTCAGCCAGTCTTCCTGACTCTTTGGCTGCAGCTCAACTGTCTGCTATGGATACAGCCTACTTGGGGCAGCCCAGCTGGGACCCATCTCACTGCCCTAACTCTGGATTGCTCTGTCAGTTAGCTAAAAACAGATATGTGGGCACAACTCAGATTGGGATCATGGTGCATGGAGGGGAGGCAGCCCAATACATACCATGCAAGTGCTGGCAGGACAAGTGCGCACACTGTCACAAAGCGGACATAAAACACATTGCAGCAGTGTGGACAGTGGTAGCATAGGTAGGAAAGCCTGTGATGGTCTCTGTGTGTGCTGGCAAGGGGAGGGTGGAATGAGGACAGGCAGGGTGTAAGTTTGTTTTTAAAATTGCTCTGAAGCACCACAGCATGGGACTCCAGTTTTGAGATCCTTGGCAGACAACCTGTTTTGAATGCACTGCCATGGGAGGTTCAACAAGTGCTACCCCCAAAAAGTTCCACCAGTGGAAAATGTTTAAGGAAAAGCTGAAACCTACACTCAAGGCAGCTGAAAAATGCTTAACATTGATCCCATTACCTGCAATTTTTCTTCTGACTTTAATTCAGCTTTCGGGTGACCTCTGGAAGTTTTATACATCCATTTGTTTGTGGCTTTTCAATAATGAAAAATAAAGCTAAGTTAAATAATACTTCCCCTACATTTTATGAGCTCCTTTTATATTCCGAAACAGAAGTTTAATGGCCTCTGACTGTAGCCATATAAACTAATGAGAGCCATTAGAAGCTGCTAATTTTCCTACAGGAACTTGGAAACGGGGTTTGACGCAGTCAGGGCTATCAGCCGAGCAAACCGGACAGTCATCGATGTCTCCCTGCTTGGGAAAAGAGGTTATGGTGGGGGAAAGTAACAGCAGCCTGCTGTGGCTGTAAGTGTTTGGCTACAAGCTGCCAACAGAAAAGATGATGGTTGTGCTGCAGAGGAACTAAGAACTGGTCATACCAGGGGCAACGTGACAGTGCACATCACCCAGTGCAGTGCCCTTCCGGGACTGCACAGGCGCCAAAGTTGGCGCCTGCGCAGTACTCTTCTGAAGCTGACCGGCTTCAGCGGACACTGCTCACAGGACAGCCTGCTCCTCCTTAGAGCAGAGGAATGCCTCTGCCCGGCCATTTGGGCCTGCTCCAAGGTGGAGCAGTGACAAGGAGTTGCTGCTCTGCCACGGAGCAAGCTCGAATGGCTGGGCAGAGGCCGGGACTGTGCATGTCCAAGTTTCTGGACATGTGAAGTGGGAGCTTCCCACTGTGTAGGTTCAGAGGTCTGGACAGGTGCAGTGCGCCTCAGCTGGCCATTCAAGCCTGCTCCAAGGCGGAGCAGCAGCTCTTTGCCACTGCTTCATCTTGGAGCAGGCCCAAATGGGTGCGCTGAGGCACGGACGTGCCAGGGGAGTGTCAAACTCCTCCAGGGTAACCCCCTGCAGTGGTGCATCACCCCGTGTGGCCTGCACCAGCCGTACCACCCTGGTGATGCCACTGCGCTTTTGGTGCGTCTACATAATTTTGGAAGCTCTACCTCAGAATTGTCAAAGGTCTACTCATCCAAGGTTTACGAGTTGTATATGGCCTGCAAAAGCTTGTTATTCATTCTCTGCAATAATTGGGCCCTCCCAGCACTACCATCAGCTTCTAAGCTGTTACTGGTAGAAGCAACTATTCTGGAAGGGCAGTGCTGGAAGAGCCCCATTATCATGCAGGCTACTCTTTCAGCAGAACCACTTCTGCAAGGTGCCTCTGTGCTAGGGTTGCATTATGTCCCCCAAAACAGGGACAATCCTGATTTTGGGGGATTGTGTTCACATACTGGCATATGGGACAGAGCGTCCTGTCCCAATTTTGTGGAAGAGAATTATGGCAACCCATCTCTTTTAACGCACCCCTCATCTATGTGACATCTTGGCAAAAGTGGTGCTACAGAAAGGGCAGCCTGTGGCTTCATTTGTTTCCTAAATCTTGCAATTATGATCAAGATTTGCATATTTTCTTTTCTATCATCTACAACTAACATGAGAACAAAGTGCTTATTTCTGACCATCATTTGCTGAATATCACTTCTTGCTAAATGTTAATTCTGATCCTCAGCAGGTACTAGAAATACTACTCACCGTACAATCCAGAGTAACTACGTGAGCATGTAAGAGACTTTATGTGCACCCATAGTTGCTGCACCACCTCGTGAAAATCTATGGGAAATTCATATTGCAATCCAGAGTAAATTGTTCTTACACCAGAGCAAGGACTCCCTGTAGTTACTCTGGATTTTGCCCTCAGCTTCCTATCAAAATAGGATACTCAGATATCATAATTGAAAAAGAAGACAGCATCCTAAAAATGCAGGGCAACCAAGAAAAATGACAAAATAAAAACTGAATATATTGCATTCATGTGGTGATTTTAGACACTATTATTATTAAATTTAAAATATTACAGTACATATAATTTATTGTATGTAATTTGTCCATTACAAGAAGGCTACATGCTATCTGTTCACATGCTGCCTGCACTGTTAGTGCTGTAATGGCCAGAAATGAGATAGTTTAGGATTTACATCTAAGCTGTGATCAGCCAGAGTTCCCATTAGACAAATTATACGCTTGATTTTATTTGGCATAGTTTGGAATTCAAATCCCATTTGGAAATCAAAGCAGAATCAAGACTTGATTCTTTCTCCAACCATTCAGACCACCTCCCTGTCCAGTGTCCCATCTCTTCACCTATGCAAGGAAAAGCACCAAAACTCTCTTTGACAAGGAGCCTGCCCTGCCTTGCTTTGCCCAGCAGCTCTGTGTCCAGTATTTTCAGCTCTGTATTTTCCATTTCAGCTAAGCTAGGTGTTACATGACCCACCTAAATTGGCTCACGACCCACCTAATTGGTCCAACCCATGGTTTGAGAAACACTGGATTAACTAACACAGCAACTTCATTGGTGAGGGCTGTGATTGGAGCAAGTGGTTAAGAGACTGTGCCTGTTAATCAGAAGGCCAGGGTTTGAGACCCGGGTCCCCACAAGACAGGGTGAGCTCCTGTCCTAGCCCAGCTCTGCAACGCCTGCTGGATCCAATCATACTGGCTCTGGACTATTTCAGTGGCATGGAGAAGGGGAATTTGCTGTTTGGGTAACAGCCTATCCTCCATATCAATCTACCCAGGACTTTGTGCTTCACATGCAGCATCGAGCACAATACCATAGTCTTTCAAGACTGATGGAGGCCAAGAACTTCACTGGTGAATAAACTTGCAAAGTTGATCCCTGTCTTTAAAGCTCTATTCAGTTGCTGATTGAGATTGGGGGATGCTATCAAAATGAGGCCTCTTATATGATTATCTTGCAGAAAGAGCAATGCTGGCTAGAAGGGTTGTTTTGTGTCTAATCAATAATTGAAAATGTTCTTTGTACTACACAGTAATCAGGTTCTGAGATGGAGTAATAGTCGCCATATAGGTGAGGTGTATAATCTAATCAACTGCTAATCTGGTTTCTGGGAAGTCTACTAAAGATAGGGTTGCCGTATGTCCCAAAAAACAATCCCGACAATCCCGATTTGGGGGGATTGTGTTCCCATACTGGCAAATGAGACAGAGGGTTCTGTCTCAATTTTGTGGAAGAGAATTGTGGCAACCCTAACTACAGGGCAATATAGACTGTGGCTGTTGGAAAATGCCTGTGGCAGTCTAGATTAGAAGCCTGTCCATAATCTTGTCTCCAAAATCAGGATGCACATTAAATTCCATGGTTAATCACCATATTTACTCCAATCTAATGTGCCATTGAATCTAATGCACACTCTGCTTACTCGGCATCCATTAGTCTTGAAAGACTATGGTATCGTGCTTGACGCTGCATGCAAAGCATGAAGGTCTGGGTAGACCCTACACTTACACTTATAATCAAATACCACATTTACTCTAATCTAATTAACCATCAAATCTAATGCGCACCCTGATTTTGGAGACTAAATTTGGCTGAAAAAGGTGAGCATTAGGTTTGAGTAAATACAGTAGATTTGATTAAATATGGTATTTTGATTATAAGTATAGGGTATGCATTAGAGTTGATGGCTAATTAAAAAGCAGGCCTCCGTCAGTCTTGGAAGACTATGGTATCGTGCTCGGTGCTGCATATGCTACATGCGAAGCACAAAAGCCTGGGTTGAATTGTTATGGAGGATAGGCTGTTTCCCAAGCAGCAAATCCCCCCTCTCCATGCCACTGAATTAGTCCAATGGAAAGGCAGAGCCAATACGATTGGATCCAGCTGGTGTCGCAGAGCTGGGCTAAGGACAGGAGCTCACCCTGTCTTGTGGGGCCGACCCGGGTCTCGAACCCTGGCCTGCTGGTTAACAGGCACAGGATCTTAACCGCTTGCGCCACCCACAGCCCTTATGAGCCCTTATGACCCACAACCTAATTAAAGTAAATACGGTTTGTGGGCTTGCTCTGGATCTCCAGGCCTTATTTTGCCTGTTTCTGATCTATAGTGGGCTGTGGGCGACGCAAGTGGTTAAGGCATTGTGCCTGTTAACCAGAAAGCCTATCAGCCTATGTTACCTAAAGGGCAACAGCCTATCCTCCATATTAATTTACCCAGGCCTTTGTGCTTCACATACAGTGTCGAGCATGATATCGTAGTCTTTCAAGACTGATGGATTCCAATACTATAATCTATAGTGTGTAAGAGGGAGATGTTGAACTTCAAAGAACATGTTTTTGAATCCAGGGGTCTGACGACAATCACTTTCCTTCTTACTGCCTCTTTGCTCCTCTATCTCCTCCTTCTATTCAGTGGATACATTTAGAGGCCAGTTTGAAACTTCCTATGTCCTTGTAAGAATATGAACTGTATCATACGGAGATTGGCTGTCATTTAATTCAATGCAAGCAGCAAGTAACAAGAGAAACAAATACTGTATCTATTTTCATGTGGCTTTGAAAATAAAAACCCATGTGCACAATGACCTTTGCTAACTAAAAAAAAAATTATCCATGGTAGGGCTGAAACATTCACTCGTATTTCCTTTTTTCCCCATGTCGATTGGCGCTGTTCCATTAAATGACAATTTGTTCTCTCTCTCTCTCTCTCTCTCTCTCTCTCTCTCTCTCTCTCTCTCTCTGAATCTATATTGTTCAGCAACTGTAGGGGAAAAAACCTTTAACAATGAGAACTGGAATTCGTTTGATTTAAGCAGAGAATGATTTTATGCTGAAGCTTTGATGGGTTTTTAGTTTTCAGGATGACTTCATTAAATAGATTGTAACAATATATATAAAATTTTTAAAAATGACTTCTTAAGTAGCTTCTTATTATATGGTTGAGACACTAGATGCAGGAGGTGGGGATGTTCTATCCTTGCAATGGGAGGAAGGACAATTCATTGTAGCGTAACTTGAGCGTTTTGGCACACTTTTTTTTCCCTGGAGGGAAAATGAGTTTAAAAAGAGTTTAAAAATGAGTCATAACAGGGACTTTTAACAAATACTAGAGTCACCCCTTTGTCCAGTTTATCTCTTTCTTTAAAACTGAACTACGTAGTTTTTGCAATGAGCAGTATAGCAATAACTCTCTCTCTCTCTCTCTCTCTCTCTCTCTCTCTCTCTCTCTCTCTCTCTCTCTCTATATATATATATATATAGTTATTTTATATTTATATACTATGCAATTCAGTGGCATGGAGAGGGGGGATTTGCTGCTTGGGAAACAGCCTATCCTCCATAACAATCCAACCCAGGCTTTTGTGCTTTGCATGCAGCGTATGCAGCGCCGAGCACGATACCATAGTCTTTCAAGACTGACAGAGGCCTGCTTTTTTAAAAAATAACTATATTGCATATAGTGTGTGTGTGTGTGTGTGTGTGTGTGTGTGTGTGTGTGTGTGTGTGTGTGTGTGACATATATGTATGTCAGTGGCTCAAACAGTCTGGATGGCAAAATATAATTGAAAAAGTCTCTCCTGTGCCTCACTGGATTCTAGATCTGTTAAGGTCTCTTTAAAAAAAATTAGGCAGATGGCACTCCTGCTTCGATGGACGGAAGGCAGTATGCCAAATTTGCAGCGGCCAGAAACAAGGTGTTTCTTGAAACATGGAAGTGTAATTGCTGTATAGTCCATGACACATAGAAAGAGCCCTGCTGCATCAGGCCAAAGTCCCATCTAGTCCAGCTTCCTGGATCTCACGGTGATCCATGGTCTATCACAGTGGCCTCTGGTAGCACAAAAGATAACAAGAGACTTGCTTCCTGGTGCCCTCATTGCACCTGGCATTCTGAAGTAACCTATTTCTAAAATCCAGAGGTTGCATGTACTTATCAGGGCCTGTAATCCATGACTGACTTTTCTGCAAGAAATTTATCCGGGCCAGATGCCATCTTGTGGCAAGGAGTTCCACAGACTAATTAGACTAACCCCCCAATCCAGAGTAACTTCAGGAGCATATAAGAGACTTTACGTGCACCTGTAGTTACTGCACCACCTAGAGAAAAACTATGGGAAATTCATAATGGAATCCAGAGTAAGTTTTTCTTACACCGGAGCAAGGACTCCCCGTAGTTACTCTGGATTTTGCCCTAAGGCCCATATCCTAAAGTCAAATTAAGCCCTTTGCTCCAGAGCAGTTAAGGTGACTTTCCATAAGATAGCACTGAAAAGCAGGCCTCTGTCAGTCTTGAGAGACTATGGTATCGTGTTTGGCGCTGCATACGCTGCATGCGAAGCACGAAAGCCTGGGTTAGATTGTTATGGAGGATAGGCTGTTACCCAAGCAGCAAATCCCCCCTCTCCACACCACTGAATTAGTCCAGTGGAAAGGCAGAGCCCATACGATTGGATCCAGCTGTGTCGCAGAGCTGGGCTAAGGACAGTAGAGGGTGATGTAATTGCATGGCCCCATAACTGCTCTGGATTTTGCCCTAATTATCCCTTATAGCAGTGGTCTTCAAAGTGGGGGTTGTGACTTCATTTCGGGGGGGGGGTCACAAAAAGCTGGATGCAGCCATCTTGGAATCTGACAGTGGGCCCCTTTAATGTCACTTCCAGCCATGTTATCACTTTGGGGAGTCCTGGATAGATCCTCAGTGGTCTTGGGCTGAAATGCTCAAATGCCACTGCCTTATAGTTTGCAACTACAGACTAATTATCTCTTTTCTGGATACCCCTTTTCTTGCTACATAGGTATGTTGGGTGTATAATGAAAATATCCTTGTGTGTGTGTATGTGTGTGTGTGTGTTTATATAATATATATAAATATTGAAAATATTGAAAATATTTTCTTGAAAATATTCTGTATTCTTGTTAACTGATTTGTGGACTTTTTAATTGAAAAGCGGTAGATAAATACTGTAGATAGTAGACAGAAGTACATTTGAGGGGTAAAAAGATATTACATCATGTTTTATCTTTATATTCTAAAATAGAGAAAATAGATCAAGGTAGTACTGGTAGATCTTGGGTGATTAGCAGAAGATCAGTAACAGGTTCTTGCTCCAAATAGTTTCATAAGTAAAATCTCAAGATATACAACTTCTACACAAAGCTCTACAAGTTGAGCAGTTACTGCCCCAGTTAGTATCCTCGCCTGTAAAAGATTGTCATTTACTGGTTTTCTTTCATCTTTACTGAATTCTGCAGGCCTGTGAGTTTTGTGTTGAAATGTTTGATCTGTAAACACTCAGACATCAATTGCTTCCTTTATGCACAAGTTATTATAACTTATGCCTCGTAGGTTGCAATTGCAATTGGTCTGACTTTTGAACCCTTGTTGTGTACCTTGCTGTGTAGTGTACTCTGTAAACAACTTGCTTCTGGTTCCTGGCTCCATTGCTTCTAGCTCCAACTGGTGGATCTTGGGGCCCTAATCCTATCTAAGAGCACAATCCTAACCATATCTACACAAAAATAAGCCCCATTGGGATCAATGTGTCTTACTCCTACAAAAGTGTCTTTAGGATTCTACCCTCAGTTTTCAGTGCTGATGAAGTTGCAATGCAGACAATTTCCCCTTATCTGGAGGAGGCCAGATCACCTATTCTGATAACCTCTGGAGGAATTTCTGAAGTCTGCAGAGATCACATGCATTCTTAGAAATATAAACACACATCTTACTGTCTCATTTTCAAAACCCTGAGCATTGTTTTGAGATCAGTGTCTTCATGCTTCTTGGGGGAACATTTCAGGAGGAAGGCAGGCAGTTCCCAGAATCTGGGAGTCACTGAAGAAGATGGCTGAGAAGTAGGGTTGCCATAATTCTCTTTCACAACATTGGGACAACATCCTCTGTCCCATTTGCTGGTGTGTGAACACAATCCCCCCCAAATTGGGATTGTCCCAGTTTTTTGGGACATATGCAGTGGTGGGCTCCAGCAGGTTTGCACCTACTCTATAGAACCGGTTGTTAACAAGAGATAGGACATATAAAGTTTAAAAATAGCCATTTAAAAGTGGCTGCAAGATGGGCATAGAACTGGTTGTTAACTTCCTTGAATCCCATCACTGGACATGTGGCAACCCTATTGACACACAAGATAGAAGTTGGTTGATGGGCCTTACAGTGTTCTAAAGACTGTACTTCACCAACTCCCAAAACCAGCCTTCAAACTGGTCTCTTGTTTGAGAAACTTGAAAGATGGATTTGAAATGAATGATAGGCAAGAGACACTCTTTCAAGTGGGTGTTCCTCTTATATTTAGCAGGGGGAGAGTAACTGGCCCTACACACCCTAGCAATGTCTGTTCCAGTGGCTTCTGCTGGTGTTCTTTTTGCACTTTAGATTGTGAGCCCTTTTGGGTCAGGGACCCATTAGCTATTAATTAGCTATTAATTTTTTCATTTTCTTGTAAACCGCTTTGTGAACTTTTCAGTTGAAAAGCGGTATATAAATACTGTAGATAGATAGATAGATAGATAGATAGATAGATAGATAGATAGATAGATAGATAGATAGATAGAAATGCAGCATGTTTGTTGTCTGAATGACTGACAGCTCCAGCTCTCGTTTCATGGAGCTTTCTGATCAACGCTTTTCTGCCTCTACTGGGAACATTGCAGAGATGGATGGAGAAGGATTCACAACTTCTGCCAAGTTCTAAAATGAATGAATCCTAATTAAAGCTGTGCAGTAGAAATTATGGCCCCTTTCTATGCCTCTCCTTTGCACAGCATCTTCCTGATGATTGCTTATTATAAATGGCTGTTTAAAAAAAAATAGCCCAACAACAGGGCTTAGGTGTTCTTGTCGGTAACAAATAAAATAGCATAAAAATCTTGGCGGCATTATCCTTTGCCAACACTGATATTTTCCATCCCAGCTGGTCATTAGGCCTTTCCAACTGTCAATGCCTCGTGCAATCTGCTTTAATAGCAGCATATAATTAGCTTTGTACAGATCACAGGCTTTGGAGGGTAATATTCAAGCCCAAATATCAAAATCCAAAGAAAGATAACTCAAAGGGACATATGTCGGAGGCAGCCTTTTCAATGCTGTCGGTAAGTCCTAAAGACTGCGGCTCTGTTGACTTATGTAGATTAGCACCGAATCCTAGTATGGAAATCTATCAATTACTTTCCTGTGGGAATTCTGGAGAGAAATCAAGAAGGTTGGCATGAAAAGTAAAATGTCAGCTGGGTACACAGATATCTTTGGGATTTTAATTCGGTAATGGTTTCAGAGAGAAACTTACTTCTCTAATCCTAAGGTAAAGCTTTTGGAAAAGAAAAGTGCAAGAGCGGATCAACATTCCGACTTGGGACGGACTCAGTTCCAGCATGTTCCCTGTGATCTGTTTGGACTTGACAGGTATCATCTCTAGCCCAAAGCCAGATTTTTGACTTGCTGCCTGGTTTGAAACTGTGCATCGATTGCATTAGGTAGAACTTTGTAAATACTCCCCTCCTTTGGCTGGTGTCTTGGAATGTGAGATAGCTTTGTCTGGTGGGATTAAGCCTTTGAAGAAATGCCAGAGTTGTATTTATTTATAGAGCACCCTCAATATGCATCACAGATGTAATGTTACAGGGACTTGGTAATATCCTAATGTATGCCCTACAATGTTGCAACAACTAAAATAGGGACATGTTTTTTAACATCTTAATTCTCCCACGTCAAGGATCTGTGCCAAAGAGTCCCTCCCGCTACGATTGCTGAAAGTAATGCTTATTTTTCCCAGTGCTTCTCAGCGTTTCTCCTCTGCTGTACCACTTCACGTGGTCCACCTAATCAAAGTACCACTGGAAATAACTGGTGATGACATCATTGCCAGTTACTTCTGATTTGGGAGGCCAGATGCGATGTATTGCATGATGTATTGCATAACAAACCCCAGTAACAGCATCAGGGTGGACAGGAGAGCTGGGGTTAGAGCCCAATCTTATATTTGTCTATTCAGAAGAAAGTTTCATTATGGTCAGTGGAACTTACCCATAGATCCTGAAGCCAGATGCGTTGACACAGTTATGGCACCTTCTAGTAACTTATGGAAGGTGCCGTAGCTGCGTCGACGCATCTGGCTTCAGGATTTATGGGTTACTCCCAGGAAAGTATGGAAAGGAATACATCCTTATTTAAGCAGTGAGGTTAGGTAAGGAGAGAGGATGAGTCTGTATTGCAGTTCTCAGAAGCTGCTGAGTTTGGTAGGCTTGATGGTGAAAATATTACAGGGTCTATGGCTCGGCTTGCTTGCTAGAGCATTGGGGAAGCCGACCAATGCCCTTTTGTCCTCCAAACTGTGGTGGTGGTACAGGGTAAGCTCCTTAGATCTACCTGCTACAGTTTGTGGCAGTTGTGAAGTAAGGTAAAGTTATTCCTCACAGGTTGCCCTGCTAGTTGTGATTGACACTAGGGAGAAGTGCTCATCCCCGTTTCTTAAATCATAGCTTCCTCTGTGGACATGTGGCCCAATGCGCACAGAATACTGTTACTTTCCCACTGAGGTGGTCCCTATTTATCTACTTGCATTTGCATGCTTTTGAACTGCTAGGTTGGCAGGAGCTGGGCTAAGGACAGGAGCTCACTCCGTCTTGCAGTATTCGGGTTCGAACCGCTGATCTGCTGATCTTCACAGGCACAGAGCCTTTAACCACTGAGCCACTGCAGCCCTATACTTTGTGAAGTACTGAATACCTAAAAAGATGGAAAAAATACACCCTTGTATTGAGTTCATTTAGGAAAGTGTGTACACAATTGCAGCCTAATGATGGCACGACAGTGAATTCTGAATTAAAAGGGTAATATTTTTAAAAAGGAAACATTTGGTTTTATGTTAATCTGTCTGAAAAAAAACCTTCAAATGAAATAATTATGAGGCATTGCTGCCTGTGAGATTTTATCCACCCAGAATCTTGTTCTCGCTCTGGATGAGTCTAGCAATTGTGGATTTTATCAGCAACTGTGGATATAAAAATATCAGCAACTCTGGATATAAAAATAAATTGAATGATACTGTAACAACTGAATACATCAGATGTGTCAGACATTAAAAAGTGATAGCTAATTAGAAAAGAAACTGGCCAAAATGGAGTTTTCCAGGGAGACTGTCTTAGAAAATGGATTCTGCAGAGGCTTGTGGATCTGGAGAATGGCACTTTTTTGATGAGGACAACATGGATTGGATTCTGTTTTGCGCATGTGAAAGGATGTTGTGGAAATTGCACCTTCAACCCAGCTTCCAAAGCGTCTCCTGGGCTTTGTAACTATATAGGATAAGATATGGGAGAAGTTGCTAAGAGTGGGCAAAGTTGGTCCAAAGTCCTATAACAGTCTCCTGGTTGTGCTAGTCTGCATGTTGCATCCTGGCTATGGCCCAGAGAAGCTGAAATGGACAATCAAACAGAGCAGGGGGCAAAAAGCAGGAAACAAGTAAAAGGTGGGCCAAGGTTCAGTACCAGGTAAGTTGATCAGGCAGAGAGTCAGAAGCAAAAGCCAGATGATCAGGTTCTGGCTGGGGTTGAGTGTCAAGAGAATCTGCCAACAGTGGAGGCAGGATGGCACAAGGGAGTTGGTGTTTCAGTGAGTTGTTTGGACACATTTGATGCCTTGGAGATGTGGATTTTATTAGGACTTGGAGTCAGCTGACTG
This sequence comes from Cryptoblepharus egeriae, assembly GCA_030015325.1. Taxonomy (NCBI): domain Eukaryota; kingdom Metazoa; phylum Chordata; class Lepidosauria; order Squamata; family Scincidae; genus Cryptoblepharus; species Cryptoblepharus egeriae. Next base: position 11,792,117 of record JAREYC010000016.1, on the reverse strand, counting down.
CATCCAACCTGGTATCATCCCTTTGCTGGCATCCTTTCTACAGTATAGGATATTTGTTAGGCCTGTAGTGTTGACTTAGGGCACAATCCAGAGTAGCCACGGGAAGTCCTTGCTCTGGTGTAAGAACAATTTGATGTGGATTGCAGTATGAATTTCCCATAGGTTTTCATTAGATGGTGCAGTAACTACGGGTACACGTAATGTCTCTTATGTGCTCCAGTAGTTACTCTGGATTGTATGGTTAGAGTATCACTGGCACAGGATGGAAGATGATGGAGAATGGATGTAAAGAAAAACAGTTTGGTATTCCCCTCGCTGCACTTGGTGATTGCTGTGTCCTGGATCCTTGAATTATCTCCAGGATACCCAAATTGTCTCTTTTGCTCCTAACCATTAGACTACTGTCTATAAGTGTTTGTCCTCCACATCCAAGTTCACATGGTCCATCTATTTGAGGAAACATTGGAAATGACTGATAATGACATCATCACCAGTTCCTTCTGGGTTGGGAGGCCAGATACAATGTGGTCAACAACATAAGAGACTTTGGCCACAGTCCAGAGTTAGGGCAGAGAGGAGTGCTCTAGCTGGGCTGCCCCAATTATCTGAAACCAGAGCAGAAAGTTATGCTGCATCCAGAGAGTCAGGAAGCCTGGGCTGCCCTACCTGCTCCAGAGCATGCTGAGTAGGCACCATGTCAGTGACACCTGGGGAGGGCTTGCTTCTGAGGAGATCCCCCTGAAATCACACTGAACAAGGAACAGCTGAGGTGCCTGCCTTATAAGGAGTCCCTGATGAGATGCCAGTACAGTCCACAGTGAATACAAGGGGCTTCTTGGAGTGGCCTGCTGTATCCCCAGGTTAGTGGGCTGCCATAGTTATGACACATCCTGAAGTGGAGAGGCAGGGATTGCAGATATGCTGGCCAAGAACTCAGATTTTTGGTCAACACTGCCATTCTTATTCTGCCTTATCATGGTCCATATGGGTCTACTCATTACTATACCTTCTCCTGAGGTGCTATAACATTGAGGAGCTGGAAGAGGGCACTTCTTCCCTAGAAACAGGCTCTGGATACAGAGTAACTGCTCTGCCCTTGGCAATGCTAAACATGCCCTCCACATGCCTCTCTTGAACTTCCTAGGCTGCCCCAGCTAGGGCAGCCCATGTCCATCTGACTTGGGGCAGCCCATGGGTGAAATCCAGAGTAACTATGGGGAGTCCTTGCTCCAGAGTAAGAACAAGTTACTCTGGATTTCAATATGAATTTCCCAAAGGTTTTAACTAGGTGGTGCAGTAACTATGGGTGCACGTAATGTCTCTTATGTGCTCCTGTAGTTACTCTGGATTGTGCCCTTGGTTGCCTTAAGCTGCCCAAGCCTTTTCCAGAATAACTAGGGTGTCCCGTCTTGCAGTTGGGTCAGCCCAGCGATAGGGAGGATAACCTAAGTGCCCTTCTGGATTGTGCCCTTAGAACAGAATCCTAAATATGTCTTCTCAAAGTAAGCCCCATTGTGTTCAATTAGTCTTCCAGGAAAGTGTCTTTAGGATTGCAGCATTAGGGTGGGCCGGACAGCACTTTTGAGTGCAGACAAGCATGGTTTGGTGCTCTGCCTGCCAAGCTGAGCCTTCTACCATGGCTTCTCATGTTGCATTTCTGGTCTTGCTGCTGGGCCTCAGGGCATTGTCAGTTCCATACAAGCACTGACCTCGAAACCTCATGCAAGCCAACCTGTGAACTATTTCATCATGTCTTTATGAAGTTTTTTGGGCAGGGGAAGTGGATCCCAATGGCAGCGGGTCCTTGTTCAAAATCAACACTTTATCTGCCTCCGTAGCACGTGATGCTCCTTTGATTGAGCTTTTACTTTCCAAATGGATATAAATGGCTAGGTTAATGCCCTCCAAATCTACTCATAATCAAAGCAACTTGAAGAATATTTTTTCCTTCCTCTGCTTTCCTATCTGAAGGTTCAGGCTAAATAACCTAAATGGTAATGAAAGTTAATGGACATCAATTTGTGGGATGTGTTAATGAGAGGTATACTCAGTGTTCATATGGAAGAGACTGCAGGTTAATGGCTAGAAACAGCACAAAGAGTCAGGAGTAAAAACAAATGTAAATGGTAAGGAACTCATTTTCCCTGCAGGAGTATCGATTTTTCTCCCTCTCATCCAATAGGATGACTAAGCATAATACGACCACCGTATACACCATCTCAAGAGGAAATGGGAGGGTGGCAGGAGAAGAGGGCAGTGATGAATGTGGCTTCGTTAGAGGCCATCCTTCTTCATGAGGGATTTATGTTTTCCCACCATGTTCTACCATCATCTTTAATAAGCATTTCATAAATGCCCATTTAACTATTAAAGAAAATATTGCATGGGAGAGCTGGGTTCATGGGACTCGTTTCAAAGCATTCCATCTTAGTAGGAAAAAAAGAAGTCAAATCCAAACCTTTATCCCTCTGCTGAGCATTTTTAGGTTTCCAACAACCTTGGGGAAAAACATGAAGGTGTCGGGCAGTTATAGACTAATTCCGGCAAAATTGAGCAAGAAACCCCCAAATCCAGAGTAAGTACGGGAGCACGTAAGAGACTTTACGTGCACCCATAGTTACTGCACCACCTAGTGAAAACCTACGGGAAATTCATATTGGAATCCAGAGTAAGTTGTTCTTACACCGGATCAAGGACTCCCCGTAGTTACTCTGGATTTTGCCCTACATTTAAAAAAAAAATGCTTCATGTCAATGCTGAATTGTTTATAGGAGAATTCTATTCTTAAGAATTTGTCTCGGTGGAAATAGCCCAAATTCAGATTGTTAGGATAATTTGTAAGTGTGAAGCTATCCTCAAAGGGGCTTCCGTGATACAAAATGAGCATGGGGGGAATAAAGATGCCTGATGAGGAAGAAGTCTCTACAAATATTTCTTGCAATTGATTTATTGCAGCATTTCTATGATCCAGCTTACGGGGACTTAAAAGGAGGACTCGGTCTTTTTCAAAACACCTGCTCCGTTCGGTGTTCAAACTTGCTGAGCGATGGGATCGCTGACAAGAGCGCTTGGGAAATGGCAATCTTTTGATCACCATCTTTGGAAAGGGAGCAAACCTCCCAAAATGTAGCTGTCGCTTTCAGTATAAATATAAAAGGTGCATTAGAGTGCTAGTTTGTATTTACTCAAAAGCAAGTCCCACAGTGTTCCCTAGATCTGGCTTCTAGTAAATTTGCATAACATTGTTGCTTTAATGAAACGTGAGCTACATACTGTCTTCTCAGATAGGAATGAAAGGTAGAGATGCCATATTAGTCTGTTCCCCCTCCTCCTACTGAACCTAATGCTTCTTCTCAGCTTCTTGGGAAAAAAATGTTTGCAATGTGCAGCTTCTGGTTCCTACTGATGATGGCAACAGTCCTATGGCAGGAAAGGTTTCACCCAGTTGTGGGATTCAAATAAATTAACAACAGGTTCTATGTCCCATTAGTAACCGGTTCTCAGAACCAGGCGCTCATTAGCAAAGGGTTCTATAGAACCTGTGTGAACCCCCTGATGCCCACCACTGGCACCGCTCAGCTATATCAGCTACTCTGGGTAAGCCCCTGTCCTCTGTCTGAAGTTCTGTTTTCCCATGCCAGAACGTGTCCACCAGCAAATTTGAGACCATGCCACCTGCCTGTGGCCCAGTAGCATTACTAGAGTTTGCATCACCCAGTGCAGGCGGCCCACACATCACCCTTATGATAGACCTCCTCCCATTCAGTGAATGGAGCAATACTCCAGATGGTGGTATGATACAGTGGCATTGCTAGGTCCCATGGCACCTGGGATCCTAGGTCCCTGTGACACCTAACCTCGTGACACTCCCCTCAGGTCGAGACACTCCTAGCCATGCTGGGACCCCCTTCTTTCTCCCCCACCAAACTGGGACACCTCACCCCCAGGCATTGCCCCCCAGGCACAGCACCCACCATGCACTTCCCCACCAGGTGCTGCCACCTCCAGGTGCCCCTTCTTACAAGTGCCCAGAGAGCTGCTGATGTGGAGTGGCTGCTTAGGGACCATCCCATAGTATGGGCTCACCTGCCTGCCTGCCCACTTCCTGAGTGTGCACTTGGCAGGGCATCCAGATGCCCGGAAATGCCCGAACCAAGTAGGAATTTTGCCATTGGTCCAGACTGTCCAGGCCAATGACACCTTGGTCTGGCATTCTGGGGGCACTGGAGGGCACTGGGGACTGTTTCCGTTCAGCAGCAGTTAGATGCGGCTAACCGCTGCTGAGATATTGAAAAAAAATTAACTGCGCATGCGCTCACAGCTAATTACTAGCCTGGAGAGCTCCTAGAGCGTCTCTGCGTAGGCAGAGACCTCAACTGAACTTTCTGGCACGCGCCAAGTGAAAGTGAGGAAAAGTTCAATTGAGGTCTCCGCCTATGCAGAGACTTTCTAGGAGCTCTCCCGGCCACTGATTAGCTGTGTGCGCATGCGCAGTTAATTTTTTTAAATATCTCAGCAGCGGTTAGCCGTGTTTAACCGCTGCTGAACGGAAACAGCGCCCAGTGCCTCCCAGTCACCCTCCCACACCCCCAAAAGGACTCCCTAGACCCCATTTTTTCTAAAAATGTAGGACATAATGTAGGACGTCCTACATTTTGTCCTACATTGTTTTTTAATAAAAAGTCCAGATTTTCACATGAAAATCCAGACTTTAAAGTGACCAGGAATTTTCAATTTTTGGTCTGGTCATCCTGGCACTGGGGGATGTCCCTCACCAAGCATTGGTCATAGAGCCAAGTGGGTGGATGGCTTATCATGGAGTGATTCTGCCTGGGCTTGGGTGAATGTGGAGCGGCAACGAGCCACTCACCTGCTCGGCTCTAGAATGAGCATTTCTCTGAGGTACCTTCCCCAGTGGTGCCTCCTCACTCCCTGGCTGAGGAAGTGGATGGGTGGGTGAGCACATGCTGGGGATAGCCTCTAGGCTGTTCTGGGTGCCGGTAAGAAGGGGTACCTGGTGGGGGTTGGTGCCATGCCAGGCTGCTGCTGGGTACATGGCCAGGGCTGTTGGTGATTTGGCACTCCCCTGCCTCATGGCACCCTCTGTGCCTTGTGGTAGTCAGGGCTGAGGGCTATCTCGGTCCTGGCCTAAGTACGCCAGCCATGTGGTTTGTACCTTGCTATTTTTGTTGCTATAACTTTTGATGCAATAGAGATATTTCAAAATGGTTTGTTTCATTGCATTCTGCACAAAATTATGCATAATTCTAACCAATTTAGGCAGGCATTACTCTTCTGTCTCCCTGTTCCTGTGATGGTGTACGGAGGCTGGCACATGTCTGTGTATTGTCCTATTCTCCCCAGGAGTGGCACAGAAGTGCCTTACAGAACTTTGTTGACGAAGGCTGCAATCCTAAAGACAGTTTCTTGGGAGTAAGATCCATTGAACACAATGGGGGTTACTTTAGAGTAGACATGGTTAGCATTGCACCCACAGAGCACAATCCTAGGTGTGTCTACTCAAAAGTAAGCCTTATTGTGTTCAGTGGGTCTTACTCCCAAGAAAGTGTCTTAGGATTGCAGCCATACCCTCCTCCCAAGACCAGCACAGGAATTGTGCCGTGACTTATGCCAACCTAACTGAGAGTTAGAATTGCAGCATGAATGAAATATAACTTGATGGTGTTATTTGAAAATACCAAAATAAATGTTTTTGCCAGTAATAATTTCACCCCCCTCTGTGCATCTCCTGGTGTAGTTTGAACCCATTTCCTGGCCTGCTGGATATAAGTGGCATCTGACCCCTACTGAGTACTGGCACATATATATTACAAAACTTCTATTCTGAACTTGCATTTTTGGTGTGAAGCTCAAGTGTCCATGTCTCCAGAAATCCTATATATTTGATATATAGAAACGTTAATTTACCACCCTCAGTGCCGCATTTGTCAAGTAGTGTTCCTTGAGCCATTGAACAGCATTTCCACGTTGCATGTCCCAACTGCTCTATATTGAATTTCATACATTGCCTCCTAATACAGTCTCATTACTTGTAATCACAAACCTCAAAGCAGACTCGGTGTTTGAAGGAATCTGAATGAAGCAGATTTCCTTGTTTGCTGCCTTCCTTTGACTGCGTCTCTCAGTTTCCTTTCAGCTCTATTTATGGCAGTCAGCAACTGAAGGAGTATTGTTGGGAATATATACACAATTGGCTGGATTAGCAGAGGGACTCCTCACCAGCGCAGTAGACTAATGACGGGCTTTGATCTCACCTTTGGAAAAAGGAGCCCACTGACAGTCTGCAAAAATCTTGACAGGAACAGTTGCATCGAAGCATCCCTGCCTTACCTTTGCAATAGGAGTAATGCACATTCAGAGGGCTTGGAGTGCACATTCAGAGGGCCTACAGCATATATGTGGGGGTTGCTCCCAGGATTCTGCCTTTATCAATGTGCCAAAGGTATACCCAAAAGTATATGTTGAAGAGGCCTCCATGCCTTCCTTTTCTGGGACACACCATGCGCCTCATTACAACATTAATGTTAGAAAGTTAGAATTTGGCTGTTGGGAAGGGATTTAGGATTCCATCTATTAGATGTATTCAAACCCCTGCCTGAGGGCCAGATATGCCTCAATCTGGCTCACAGCAAGACCCCTCCATCCTGCTATTGGGCAAGCCTTGTAATCCTCCGGATCTGCCCCTATTTTATGTAAATTTATTTAAATTTGAAATGTAAATGATTTTTCCGGCCTCTGATACAATGTCAGAGAGATAGAGGCATACCAACACCGCCACATGCCCATAGCATGCATGACATCATCATGCGCAAAGGCTCTTCATAGCCGGCCAGAAAAACCACACACACCCTTCACAGCCACTGTCAGGGTTTCTCCGGCTGGCTACATGTGTGAGCTCAGCAGCTGAGTTCCAAAGCTGGTTCAGAAGGGCAAATGCCCAGCTCAGCTGGAACCATGCACATGCCCTTCTGAGCTGGCCAGGGAGCATTCTCCAGTTGGCTCTGGAGAGTGCATGGATGGCTCAGATGACTACCCACACACCCATCGGAGCCAGGCAGGTGGTATTCTCCGGCTGGCATAGAAGGGTGCTGTGTTGAAGGAGGTGCTAGGTGGGTGAGTGCACTTGTGCCTACCAGTGCACATCCCCCTGTGACATGAGACATCTCATGCTATGTATATGAACAGTATGCCTCTGCAGAGAGATGATATGGTCCTTATGCCAATATGTTTGGACATCATGAATTAATTAGGAATGTTTGTTTACTACTATTTAGCTGTATACATTCCTTAAATTAATAAATAGAAAAGGCTCACATAATAAAAAAATGAAAACATTTTTCATGGGCTAAACATATGAAAAGACATAGTGTTGGTCTCCTGCATTAAATCCATCAGGGTCCACTCCCGTCATGCTTTGAGTAAGAGGGCAGGTGTGGGTAAGAATGTGAGGTTCAAATTAAAAAGAGGGGAAAGGCAAAAGTGTAATTGGGAGAAGATGGGGAATAAGGATCAAGTACTCAGGAAGTCACTCAAGCAGACAGAAAATAGGTTTGGATTGAAAGCAAGTGTTAGATAGGCATGCCCCCAAATCCAGAGTAACTATGGGATCACATAAGAGACTTTACGTGCACCCGTAGTTACGGCACCACCTAGTGAAAACCTATGGGAAATTCATTTTGGAATCCAGAGTAAGTTGTTCTTACACCGGAGCAAGGACTCCCTGTAGTTACTCTGGATTTTGCCCTTAGTGGGAGACAGGGCTTGGATGGGAAGTTATGCGGGATCCAAGCCTCTGTCAATGGGCAGCAGCTTCCAATGGTCTCCAGAGCTGCCTAAATCCAGGTAGACTCATTGGGGCTGTTCTACCTTACTCTGGGGAAAGGGAACATTTCCACTTTAACACTGCAGTGCAGCAGCAGCCCCAAACCTTGCACTGAGCCAGCTCGTCTGGTCCAGCGCATGTTAGGATTGCACTATGAAGTGCTACAACCTCGTACACAAGATTATGTTTAATACTGATTTAGTTCTCAGCATTAGCCTTGCAGACGTTGGGAGACTCGAGGTGGGCAGTGCGTGAAACGGAACGATACACTCCAATCAAGTTGATCTGCGGTACTCATAAATCAAAGAGAACTTGGGTGGATAATGGGAGTGCAAGATTGAATTGTAACCTTGCTCTTCAATCAGCAAGCATGCTTTATTATTGATTACAAGAGGGTTATCAATTTATGAAAATGATTTGTGGAGGAGTCGGGCAAGAATAAAACTGTACTCTTGCTCAGTGGCATCCTGTTTATTGCGCTTCCATTGAAAGAGTGGAATTGTACGTACTTTCCTGAAATGCTTGTAACAAGAGGATTGTGAAGGGAAATCTATCTACATAAATGCCTTAATGTGTGTGTAAGGGTGGCTGCATCTTCTGGCCAACATTCTTTGTCAATCAAGCAGGTTGAGGAGAGGGAACTGTTAACAGTTCAACTGTCAACATTGCAACTACCATTGAAAGTATGGGAAAATGAGATGCTGGAGAGGGGGATGGTTTCCTGGACACTTCCAAGGAAAGTGTCTTTTGGATTGCAGCCTTCATTACATTGTACTTCTGCAACAGTTAGCTTAGGGCTATTATTAATAAGAATATATAGCCAGTTCTTGTTAATCACTAGGGTTAAAGTATTGGCATCCATCAGTCTTGAAAGACTATGGTATCGTGCTTGGTGCTGAATATGCTGCATGTGAAGCACGAAAGCCTGGGTTGGATTGTTATGGAGGATAGGCTGTTACCCAAGCAGCAAATCCCCCCTCTCCACGCCAGTGAAGTAGTCCAATGGAATGGCAGAGCTGATACTATTGGTTCCAGCTGCATCGCAGAGCTGGGATAAGGACAGGAGCTCACCCTGTCTTGTGGAGACCCAGGTCTCGAACCCTGGCCTTCTGGTTAACAGGCACAGTCCTGGAAAACCTAGTGGATATGGAATTATTGGTTCCAGAAGACCCCCTTCAATTATCCCTTTTATGAACCTGAATCCTGAACTTGAATCTTGAACTTGAAGCCTGAATCCTAACCTGAGGTATATGAGGATGGATGCTTGTGAGGGTTCATGTACATCTTCCACATCTGATGTGTCCTCCTCCATGCTGGATATTATCTTGATGCATTCAAGTATTCACCATACTTTTATGGTGTTGTTTTATGGGATTTGTGTCTGGTTTTTATATGTTTTATATGGCTGGTCAGTAGACCGTTAATGAAGAACTTGAACTTGAACATTCAAGGTTGTTGTGATGGTGATGGCAAATTCTCCCTTGACTTGTTGAATTCTGACCTAACAACAAGGCCATAGAGATCAACAGCGGGAAAGGACTTGCTTCACCTGTCCTACTCTTCCCCATCTCTTGGCCCCTTCCTATGGTATGCTCCAGCCCCAGAGCAGGACTTGGGTAGCTTTCCAAAGACCTCTCATTATCAGCCTCTCATCATCATCATCAGGGTGTTGAGGGTTCACCTGGAGTTCCCAAGATGGTGTCCAAGAATGTGGGAGAAGTCTGAAAGTGGACACAAATATGTCCACCCATTCTCCAAATGGTCAATACAATGCCCATTTGATGCAGCACCAGCACAGTATGAACAGACACTGAGAACCAAGAACTGAGTTGCAGATAATGAAAAGAAGGTAGCAATTCTGCCTCTTGCAGATGTGCGTAAAAAGAGAACTCCTCTTTATTACACCCAGAACACCAGAAGTGGAACCAACCCCTCCGTGAAGTTTTAAACTGTCTATATTGTGCCTGGATTTGGCTACATTAATTTCCTATTTACAACTGATACCCTTTTCAGGGGTTTGGGATATTGGTTAGATGTGATCGGACATATACAGTGGTGCCTCACATAAAGAGCTTAATTCGTTCTGGAGGCATGCTCTTTAAGTGAAACACTCTTTAAGTGAGCAGATTTTTCCATAGGAAATAATGGAAACTCAGACAGTTGGTTCCACAACCCCAAAATATTCATCTAGAAGTATTAATTGTATGTAAATATTGAATTCAAATTGAATAAAAATTGAATTCAAAACATGCATTCCATGTGCATGAGCCTATGAAGTCTACTTAGGTTGCAATCCTAAAGACACTTTCCTGGGAGTAAGACCCATTTAACACAATCAAATACAAGCCCCTTTTAACACAAAGACACTTTCCTGGGAGGCTTCCCTGGGCTGCTGCTGGAGGTTCAAGGTGGGCAGTGGGGGCATTTGGGGGCAGTTAGGGGCAGCTGTCTCTGGCACCCCCAGGCAACTGCGCCCAATTTGGGGGCAGTTAGAGGCAGCTGCGCTGGCCGGCAGCCCAGAGCCTCCATGTGGCGTGTCTGGGCTGCATAGCATGCGTGCCCATAGTGCGCTTGCTTGATAAGTGAAGCGGAACTTGTTAGGCGAAGCAAGATTTCTTGTAAATTTATACTTGTTATGTGAAACGCTTGTTATGTGAGGTGCTTGTTATGAGAGGTACCACTGTATTTCATACTGCAAGTGAGTGAAAGGATTATATAAGTTAACAAGAATTCGGTTGACATAGTAAAACTCTAGGAACTTCCTTAGTTTGAAACCAGAGAGTTCATTTCTACCCACACATTTCTGAGTTGTCTGAACTGTACCAACCCTTTGAAGCAGGTGACACTGATGTGATGCTTTCAAACCATTGCATGAGTGCTGGTGGGGATTCTTCTGGCCCCCACCACACTTTATTGATCATGCCTGAGATTTGAAGCTGTCAAACCTTGTTCCTCAAGTTCACGGTTTTCATTTCATGGTGGACCTCAAAAGAAATGTACATCTGAGCTCAGATATATTTGCTTGAGGATTGGAGAAAAGAAAACAAAAAAAAAAGCTTTCTCTAAAAGTTAATTAGGGACAAGTGGGTGTCTTTTTAACTGAATGAAATAATTGTGCATAATTGGTTCTTCTAATGGCCTTTCTTTGTTACATTTTTAGTCCCACTCAATTTTTCATTCTTCTCCTGTGCAATTTAATTTCATTTTTAAAATGACTTTTAAAAAAATGAAAAGGATGTCTAACACCTATTTTTTTTATCCCTAATTAGTTTCTCTCCAAAGGAAAGTCAGCGCCACTGGTACTTTTGTGGAAGCCCAGAACACTGATACTCTCTGAACTTGTGTTCAACTATAGACACAAGATTGCTGTTAACTCAGAATAACCTAATACCCCTGTGGTTTTTGTTCAGTAGCAGTTCCCTATTCTATTATCCCCCTTTGTGAATACAACAGATGGTGTGTAAAGGAATCACATATCTGTGTTAAGTGAACATACCCATTCTTAAGTTTTTGTATTGGAGCCCAGTGTGATTGCCAGTTTCTGAACTTTGTTTGAAGATAACTGTGAGATCCTGTACATGTGTGTTCAGAAAGCCTACAATGTTCAGTGGGGCTTTCTTCCATGTGAATATGCCTAGGATTGTAGCTTAATACTAAACATAAGACAAGACATAAAAATAAAACCAACTTGAAGCTTCTTCATTAGTGTGCTCTCCTGTCACTCGTTCCAACTTTAAAACCTCTTGACATTGAAAGAAAGAACAAGTTGACTTCATCCCAGACTTTTGGAATGGGTAGCATAGGACATGTTGAACCTCGGCATCCACATGGATTCATTCCTGGAACCTCCGTGTAAACCCATTTTCACATTATACAAAAGCAATATGTGGTATCCAATGCAATTAATGTATAAACACAGAACAATTTAATTACACAATGGCTGCAATCCTTTCCTGGGAGTAAGACCACTGGTGGGCCCAGGCCGGTTCTGTCCGGTTCTTGGGAACCAGTTGTTCCCATTTCCCTGCCGCTGCCAAACCGGCCGAACCAGTTCGCTGGTGCAGCACACAGCAGCAGCCAGCTGGGCATCTTTTTATTTTTAAATTTGCCGCTGCTAAGACAGTCCAGTGAAGCACCCCAGAAGCCTCAGCGCTGTTCTTTCCTCAGCCACTGAGGCTTCTGGGGCGCTTTGCCAGACAGCCACTAGGAGCGGCAAATTTAAAAATAAAAAGATGCCCAGCTGGCTGCTGCAGCCTCAGAGCACCATCCTATGCAGGTCTACTCAGAAGTAAGCCACATGCCAGTCAATGGGGCTTACTCCGAGGGCAGCGTGGAAAGGAATGCAGCCTCAGAGCACCATCCTATGCAGGTCTACTCAGAAGTAAGCCACATGCCAGTCAGTGGGGCTTACTCCCAGGGCAGCGTGGAAAGGACTGCAGCCTCAGAGCACTATCTATCTATCTATCTATCTATCTATCTATCTATCTATCTATCTATCTATCTATCTATCTATCTATCTATCTATCTATCTATTGTATTTATATACCGCTTTTCAACTGAAAAGTTCACAAAGCGGTTTACCATCCTATGCTGGTCTGCTCAGAAGTAAGCTGCATGCCAGTCAATGGGGCTTACTCCCAGGGTGGAGTGGAAAAGACTGCAGCCTCAGAGCACCATCCTATGCAGGTCTACTCAGAAGTAAGCCACATGCCAGTCAATGGGGCTTACTCCCAGGGCAGCGTGGAAAGGAATGCAGCCTCAGAGCACCATCCTATGCAGGTCTACTCAGAAGTAAGCCACATGCCAGTCAATGGGGCTTACTCCCAGGGCAGCGTGGAAAGGAATGCAGCCTCAGAGCACCATCCTATGCAGGTCTACTCAGAAGTAAGCCACATGCCAGTCAATGAGGCTTATTCCCAGGGCAGCGTGGAAAGGACTGCAGCCTCAGAGCACCATCCTATGCAGGTCTACTCAGAAGTAAGCCACATGCCAGTCAATGGAGCTTACTCCTAGGGTGGAGTGGAAAGGACTGCAGCCTAAGAGCACCATCCTATGCAGGTCTACTTAGAAGTAAGCCGCATGCCAGTCAGTGGGGCTTACTCCCAGGGTAGCATGGAAAGGACTGCAGCCTTAGAGCACCATCCTATGCAGGTCTACTCAGAAGTAAGCAGCATGCTTAATTTTTAAATTTTTTTTAAAAATTCCCCTTTAAATTCTCCCTGGCCCCGCCCCCTGACTTCAGCCTCACCCCCTGACCCAGCCTGGCCCCGCCCACTTCCGGAGAACTGGTTGTTAGGGCAGCCTGGGCCATCACTGAGTAAGACCCTTGGAACACAATGGGGCTAACTTTTGAGTAGACATGATTAGGGTTGTGCTCAATATCTTTGATAAAATGCAAATGTGTACTAACATGTTTGCCTTTGTGGCTTTATGGAAAAGAAACTCTTATGTTCTGTAGGACCTAACAGGTGAATTTGATTAGGATGCTTATCCAAATAATGTTTACTCCAAAATGCCATTGAACTCCCTGGAACTTCTCATGAGAGTAAAGACATCCAGGCCAGATGCCACCACCACCATCACCAGATGTGGCCAGGGGTTCCACAGACTCATTACTGAACTCTGGTTGGTGTTTAGGTGTGAAGGAAAAGAGCATCCCTCCATCCACTCTACCCATCCCCTGTAATTTTGAATATATTAAAATTATTAGGCAACCGCTAGACTGATGAAATTCAATATATATAGGCTGGAAAATGCCATTGCAAATACAAGGTAACGAATCCATCTTGGTGTTCTTAGTAATTAAGCAAAACATGATGCTGGGATTGATACAATCTCTCTCTCTCTCTCTCTCTTTCTCTCTCTCTCTCTCTCTCTCTCTCTCGGTGTGTGTTTAAAAAAGAAAGTAACAATATGAATACAGAGTAAAGCAATATAAGCAGCTCAAATGTTGAAAACTCCTTGCTGATGGAATTTAGCAAATTATGCTGCTGAGGATTGAGAGAGACTTAAGCAGGCATTAGAGCTGTTTATGATAACAAGCCAAATAAATGATAAGCCAGATGTGCAGAAAATAACAACACTGTCAAGCGTTGCTTGTGCAGAAATTGCCTTCATTCTGTTTCTTTTTTCCAAAATTCATTTGAACTTCAGAAGAAATAAATTGGCAACACAGTGAAGCTTCTACAGTGGAAGGGAGATGCATGTTTTTGGCTCAGATGTAATGAACGGTAACACAACCAAGGATGAAAAAGTGGCAGGGAATGTATTACATTCCTAGTGACAATCAAATACTTTTTGTCCACTTTTTGACCTCTTTAAAAAGTGTATCATACAGGGACCTTTTTCACTTAGGGCACACTCCAGAGTAACCACAGGGAGTCCTTTCTCCGGTGTAAGAACAATTTGCTCTGGATTGCAATATGAATTTCCCATAGGTTTTCTCTAGGTGGTGCAGTAACTATGGGTGCACGTAAAGGGCGCAATCCAGCGTAACTACGTGGAGTCCTTGCTCCAGTGTAAGAACAATTTGCTCTGGATTGCAATATGAATTTCCCATAGGATTTCTTTAGGTGGTGCAGTAACTACGGGTGCACGTAATGTCTCTTACGTGCTCCCGTAGTTACTCTGGATTGTAGGGTAAGTCTTTTATGTGCCTCCTTAGTTATTCTAGATTGTTTGGTTACTTGGATTATAAAAAATTAATCATAATCCCAAATCCAGATTTACTATGGGAGCATGTAAGAGACTTTACGTCTACCCGTAGTTATTGCACCATCTAGTGATGGGAAATTCATATTGGAATCCAGAGTAAGTTGTTCTTACACCAGAGCAAGGACTCCCTGTAGTAACTCTGGATTTTGCCCATAATTTATATGAGACCTTCATTCTTCTGTTTTGAAGTTTTTAATTGGAAAACCCTTTCTGCTTGGTTGTGGTGGTGTAACATCTTCTGATCAGCTTCTTTGCTCTTTCCTGATAGGACAGCATTCTGCTGTTTTGCACAAACCATATCATGGACCTGCTCCTTGCCGAGTTGGACAGCGACCTGCATGCTGCCAGTGTGATGTGAAACCCGATGTTTGCTTCTCAGGATTAGTAGGAATGGGCACTATCCCCAAACCCCCTGAAATCCTGGCTTCGGGGCTGCTTAGCTGTGCTCACAAAAACAAGGAGGGAAAAATTTATGGAGCTTACAGGCAGCTGGCTATCAGCTTGTGTGTCAGCTGGACACATTTTTATCACTCCAATGTCTGTAGAGTTGATGGCTGTAGTCAGATAACAATAGAAAAGTAATAGCCTGGCAGGCTGGCAGGCAGGCAGCCTAAGCAAGTTATGTCTATCTAATGGGGACAGATCGTCCTTGGTGAAAGAATTTTTAAACCATTGGATCCAAAACAATGAGTTTCATTAGGGGTGAAAGCTGGCCAGATCTGTCACACAAAGGAGCTTCATGTTCACATGGACGTGCGCACATAACACCCCTTACCATTCTATCCAGTACCAAAGAGCCAGATTTGGAAGATATTAATTAATATCTTCCGGCAATGGATGCCGCCAGCATATTAATCTGCAGGTATCCATTGCCAAAACGACGCAAAATGTGAAGGGTGATGATTTCCAGCTTTAGGAGCAGAAAGAAAATGTTTTACTGTCGTTTGTAGGCTAGAAAGCATCGTGTCTAATTTATTACTCTCTAAAAGCCACAATAATTCCATAAGGAGGAAGTTGTGGGATTGGCTGGTGGTGATGTTGGAGGAGGAAGAGATGGGATTTAATGACTATTTATCTTGTGGGTGGCACAAGTGGTTAAGACACTTTGGACGCAATCCAGAGTAACTACGGGGTGTCCTTGCTCCGGTGTAAGAACAATTTGCTCTGGATTGCAATATGAATTTCCCATAGGTTTTCACTAGGTGGTGCAGTAACTATGGGTGCACGTAATGTCTCTTACGTGCTCACGTAGTTACTCTGGATTGTAGGGTGTGCCTGTTAACCAGCAGGCCAGAGTTTGAGACCTGGATTGGCCCCACAAGACAGGGTGAGCTCCTGCCTAAGCCCTTAGCTAGCCCTTAGCCCAACTCTGCGACACCAGCTGGATCCAATCGTATTGTCTCTGCCTTTCCATTGGACTGATTCAGTGGCGTGGAGAGGGGGGATTTGCTGCTTGGGTAACAACCTATCCTCCATAACAATCTACCCAGGCTTTTGTGCTTCGCATGCAGCGTATGCAGCGCAGAGCACGATACCATAGTCTCTCAAGACTGACGGAGGCCTGCTTTAATCTTGTGGAAGGGTATTAGAGATGTTGAAAGAAGCCACACTTAGGTCTGTGTTATCCTCATCTTTAAAAAAATTATATTTACATTAAGTTTGTTTGATTAGATTTCACCCAAATCAATTCTTTTTATTGTGAGACACTTGAGCACACAAGTATTAGTATGCATAAAAATATTAGAAGTTCCTTTGAGACCTGTGGAATCAATAAAGTGGGAAGAAATGATCCATCCGTCCGTCCGTCCATCCATCCATCCATCCAACTTACTTACCTACCTACCTACCTACCTGCCTGCCTACCTGCCTGCCTACCTACCTACCTACCTACCTACCTACCTATTTATCTATCTGTCTGTCTGTCTGTCTGTCTGTCTGTCAAGATAGCAGTCAGCATGATGTAGGTCCACATTGTGCAGGCATATTCTGTTGAAATGTGCTTCTTTTCTGCTTTCTCTGTAGCATCCACAATTATTTGTTAATGAGGAATTGAAGACCAAAAGCATATTGACATTTGGGAAATCACATCCTTAAATATTCCGAGGGGTCAACATTAGCAGAGGTGAATTGCAGTGACAAAATATTTCTTGCAGGAGTTGAAAATTCTGATTTCCATTCAGAGAAAATGCACCGATATAGTTTTACGGGGGAGAAAATAGCCCAGGAAGTAATTCTGAAGGAAAATGCTATGTAAAGCTAATGTTGTATTGATTTTTCCAGGTAGGGAAACCATATCATAATCAGCATGTAGCTTACATTAGCCATTTAGATATCATTAGTTTATTGAGTTGTGCTTGTGAGGGTCATTGCATCTGTAGTTGGGAATTATTGTAGACTGATGTGTAGTGCAGCATGTTTTTATTTCTTCTTCCCACCAAGAATAAAAGGTAAGGGTCAGAGGCTAAGGGCACAATCCAGAGTAACTACAGGAGCACGTAAGAGACATTCCCCCAAATCCAGAGTACTACAGGAGCACATAAGTGACTTTACGTGCACCCATAGTTACTGCACCACCTAGTGAAAAGCTATGGAAAATTCATATTGCAAACCAGAGTAACTTGTAGGACTCCCTGTAGTTACTCTGGATTTCACCCTACGAGTTTTTGCAGAACCAATGCAGTTTGCTCATTTTACACCACAGGTCAAGGTAGCAATGCCAATTTGTAGTGCAGAAACTTTGCCCCAAGTGAGGTGTGTTGTAAAATTTCAGATCTGAGTATCCCTATTGGAGTGGCTGGGACATTACTTAGGTAAAGGGAAAAATATCCCCTCTAGCTGGCACCTTCTATGCCTGCCTGTTCCAGCACGTGGTAGGACTGGGTTGCCCACACCAAATAGGAGTCCTTTAGATACCCAAGTTCTACATCAAACAGCTCCACATGTAAATATGACCCCTTTTTAGATTCATGTAGGAATTTTTGAAAATGAGACTGTGGGCACAATCCAATCTAAGCTTGAGCAACTCACCTGTCTCTCCATTCCTGCGGTGGTTTGGGAAGGCCAGTGCACATCCATGTGTTGGCCTATCCTCCTGGAAGTGGCAAAAATGCATTAAGATGCTTTTGGGACATCCCCAGCCTAACTAGGGGGTTAGGACTGTGATGTCAAGTCACAGAATGGTCTTAACAACATGCCACACTTATGCCACAACATGCCACCAGAACACATTTCTGGTGTTCTTTTTCTGCAGATGTCCACACCCAGACTGGTACAATCCATTTTTTGAATCCTCCATACCCCTTCTGTGCAGTGTGAAACTCAGAATGGACAACCCAGCTTGTCGACAACCCAGAGCGCTCCAAAAACCGCCTGTACCAATGACCGGTTAAATCACAAATACAGCAGTACGTTTTCTGAAAACCATAATATAAACTGGAAAGGAAATCTCAATAGCTAGGAGTATTTTAATACATGGCTTCTATCCCTCTACAAATAATTGCTGACCAAAGGTCATATTTTGAGCACCCTTTTCCTTTCCACAGGGTCATGTAGCATATAGATAAATTCTTTTATAGATGTGTGTGTCTTTCTGTGTTTATGGCAGAAGAAATTGTCCTGGTGTACATAATATAAGTGTCAGTGTAGTGTTTAAGAACCATCTTTAATTCTTGTCTTGAAAAAGCTGTGTCTCTTATCATGAGAATGAAAAATAAACCAGGGAGAGAGAGACTAGGATTCAGGCTATCATGATATATATTGTATACATTTATCTCCTGTTGTAAATTATGTGTAACACCATGCTGCCATAGGTAACACAAAGAACAAATATTTAGGGATTATAACACACTAACCCTATAATCCAGAGTAACTACAGGAGCACATAAGAGACATTATGTGCACCCGTAGTTACTGCACCACCTAGTGAAAACCTATGGGAAATTCATATTGCAATCCAGAGTAAATTGTTCTTACACCAGAGCAAGGACTCCCCGTAGTTACTCTGGAGTGTGCCCATACTTGTGTATCTCTCTCTCTCTCTCTCTCTCTCTCACTCACACACACACACAAACACACATATACATACACACAAACAGAGTACAATTCTGGCTTCCATTCTTAGACCTCTTATGTATGCATGCTTTGTAATGCAGTCAAAGGCATTTTAAAGTCTAATGTTTAACGTAACACTTTGAGCCACTTAATTTCATATTGCAAGGTTTTAATGGGCGTAATACTAGGTAGATGATTGTACTATTAGTCTAATCTTTGACAGGATCCATCTGGCACACAGGATGTGATGTATGGGCTGGCTTCCCAGGCAGGTTATTGAAATTCAAAATAGTGATAACAGTAAAGAGATTTCCATCATAAATGTAAGTAACGCTGTGATCTTCACCTGTATATTGTTGTGTATATGGCCTTCGGTTTTATCATTATTTTCATGGATGTAGAGAACAAGGAGACTCTGACAGTAGAGTCAGCTCCTTTGGCCATCACTCATTCTAAATTCAAGTGGCAGTCATCTCCATTTTTTAAACTGCTGGGCTCAGTGAGACAAATTTCTGTGGCTGCTTCTGGGTTGAGACCATCCTCTGAATGCAATGAGGGCATATGGGTCCATAGGTTAGGTTCATATTGGGTCCACAGTCCCCCCCATATGCTAGGACCCAATAAGGTGGTCCCATATGGACCCATACAGCCTATGGACCCATGTCAGCAAATAAGTGAAATCCACAGATATGATATCCATGGTCCTGCGCATTTATATCCTGCACATTTATCGCCTTCAGAGTTCCAGTTACACCTTGCTGTTAATAAAGGTGTCTGTTCTATCGAGTAAGATTGGATTGCAGCCTGAGGGCACAATCCAGAGGCGTACTGAGGCAGTGCACACCCAAGGCAGGCATGACATGATGTCATCATGATGTCATGATGTCATCACGCACATGGGCTCTTCACAGCTAGCCAGAGAAACCCTCTGGTCATCTGTGAGAAGTGCATGTGCGGCTCATTTGCAGCAGCACATGTATCCTTCACAGCCAGAAGGAGAGTTTCTTTGGCCCGCTATGAAAAGCACATGTGCAACTCAGAATGGTTTTCCTGGCTGGTTCAGAAGGGCATACGCGAAACTCAGCTGAAGTCGTGCACGTGCCCTTCTGAGCCAGTTGGGGAACATTCTCTGGCTGGCATATAAAGGGCACATGCACAGCTCAGCTGAAACCACACACATGCCCTTCTGAGCTAGTCAGGGAGTGTTCTCCAGCTGGTACAGATGAGTCTTGATGTGGGGGAAGTTCTTAGCTCAGCCAATACTTTCTTAAACTAGTTCATGTCTCTTGCATAGACCATATTACAAAAAGGACCAACGACATCTTCATCCAATGTTCCCAGGAAAACCCAAACATGCTGATTCTCATCCAGCTTAAAGCCAGTTAGCTCTGAATCCTGTAGGAGCTGCACACACCCATTAATGCGCTTTTCACAGAGGTCCTTTGAGTTTAGATTCATTTAGCCCAAATCTTTCAACAGGTATCCTTGGTGCTTTCCTCCCAGTTTAGCATAAACTGGGCTTTAGGGCTGTGGTGGCGCAAGTGGCTAAGACACTGTGCTTATTAACCAGCAGGCCAGGGTTCGAGACCCGGGTCAGCCCCACAAGATAGGGTGAGCTCCTGTCCTTAGCCCAGCTCTGCGACGCCAGCTGGATCCAATAGTATTGGCTCTGCCTTTCCATTGCACTAATTCAGTGGTGTAGAGAGGGGGAATTTGCTGCTTGGGTAACAGCATATCTTCCATAACAATCTAACCCAGGCTTTCGTGCTTAGCATGCAGCGTATGCTGTGCCGAGCACGATACCATAGCCTTCCAAGACTGGTGGAGGCCTGCTTTTAGCATAAACATCAGTGAGATTTGTCATCATTTCTCTTGCTGTTTTAGCCTCCTTAACATATGTTAACTGCTCATCAGTACAGCCTCTCATTATGACTCCTCTGTCTTTAACATCAGCCTTTTTCCACTGTGTAATTCCTTCATTCCCATCACTTGGACAATCCTGGTCCAAGGCAGTCGGAGCTCCACACAGCTCTAGTTCCATTCTATTTCTGGTCTTCCACTTCTGGAAAGCACTCGGCTTTAATTTCTCCACTGGTTGAAAAATCATACCTCTATGCGCCATGATCAGTCAAAAATGCAAGCAACACAGCCTAGCCCAACAATTTCTTTTACTTCTATGCGCAGTGTGGCTGCTGAGCCCATAACCTATTGGAAGCCGAATCAACTCACCAGAGTGATAACCACAGAGCATCCCCTTTTATGATTCAGAAGCCTTTCTCTCCACCCTGGCTGTTTGCTTAGGTGCAAACAAAAATCAAGAATGAGACCAGAATTAAATCTTTAGAACAGGTTTACTTACAACTCATGAAGTCTAATATTTACAGCATCTGGTGAAGACCAGAGTTTAGTAACACTTGAATGGACTGGGAGCACTAAAGCTGCCCATGCTTGCATGTGGGTTTGGGGACTGGTGGAGAGCTGTGTGCTCATATCTGGAGAGAGAGGGGGAAGTGGAAAAGGGTCCAAGCCACCCCTCCTGCAATGGTCATTGAGAGGGGACAGGTAGAGACATCAGTTAGGGCAGAGGGTGGTTCACTGCCCCCTTCTGACATGTGCAGCACTAGTACGTTGGATAAGATTTGGCTCAAGTCTTACTGAAACCAATGAGAATACTTCTGAGTAAAATAAATAACATTAATTGCAGTCCTTACAAAAGCACTGGAAGATATATAAGTACTATTATTCCCATATTGCAGATGGGAAAACTAAGGTCCGAGTCCTGAACCAACACTCTTCATCCAGTCCCATCTTGAATCTGAGAACTCACAAGGTCTAGCAGACAAGACAAGTTGGAAACCTATGGAGCACTCCAAGTAATTAATGGACCAGAAGAGGAATGACACCTTATATACTTTCCAACCCAGGCTACACCTTCCAGATTCCGCCTCCTTGCCTGGAGAACATGAAAATTTAAATTACCAGCCCACTGGGCTAGATTCTCATGATCCTCGGGTTCCATCATATCCCTCTTGGCCCATTACTTGTGGCTCATTACGTGCTCAGGTTCTTGGCATGGGATGGGAAGATGTTTTTTAGATACACAACTTAAGTAGATGCTGATTTGGTCATTTGACTACAGGCTTGAAGCAGATCTAGGACAATATCCTAAAATGAAATTAAGCCCCTTGGTCCGGAGCAGTTAAGATGACTTTCCATAAGATAGCACTAGAGGATGACGTAACTGTATGGACCCATAACTGCTACGGATTTTGCCCCTAGACTAAACTTCTGGACCTATTTATCTCTCATTCAAAGTAGAACTCTGCACAGCTGCACAGGGTAGGGGCAAAACAGCTGCTTACCGGAAAACAGTTATTTTTGTCAAAAATATAATATACTGAAGTTCAGGTAACTGCACGTAACAGTTGATGAGGCATTAACTATCACTTTAATGATGTCCATATTCTTCAGAAATGTTTGTATAAATATTCAACAGTTGGGTGAAGAGGGATGTGATCTGTTTTGGCTGCCTCTGATTGTGTGGTATGTATCAAAACTGTTTTGAAAAATACGCCGTCTCAACAGATCATATAGAAAAATTCAAATCAAACAAATTTTGGCAGATGTAGACCTCGGTGCACTGGAGTGTAGTCACCCTGCCACAAATACTTCCAAGCAAAGCTTGTCAAACCATTGCCAATTCCCCCCTTCTCTCCGCTTTACACAAGATATGCGATTGCATCAAGAACTGCAGTTATTGCTGTATTTAGAAGAAAATGAGCATCATTTTCAGAATCTAACTCAGGTAAAAACATTTTGATTTTTCTTTTTTTATTAGGAAAAAAATATACTGAAATGAACTGTTCTTTTCTCATCTGCAAACCAAATCCAATTATTTTGTTTTCCTGGACAAATACCTCCGTTTGAACTTGAGCTGTGCAAATTGTGAAATTAATCAAATTGAAAGTTCATGGTGAATATTAATGTCAGCTACAATTAATATGCTGGAACAAAACTCATTTCCTCTTGGCTGGAAGCAGATGGGAAGCTGGGCCAGACAAAATCCAAATATTTACCAACTTCAGCTACAAGTTTGGAAAGGAAAAGGTTACAGCAGAATGCAATGACAATTTGAAAATGTATTTTTCTCCCCCCGTTTGTTAAGCGACTCTGTTATTCCTCCGCTCGAAGATAAGTAGCTTTATTGAAGCGACTTCAATAGCGGTGAAGACCAGAAGAGATTGTGAAGAGCTACAGAAGGATCACTACAAACTTCAAGAATAGGCAAGAAAATGAAAATGATGGACGGACACATTGAAAGGCATCTGCCAAAGAGGACCTTGACATCTAACATGGGCCAGTTGTGGGTTGTCCACGTTGTGTCCGCAAGTGGCTGAAAAGACCGATGCGGGCATGGAATGTTCTGCCACATGTCGAGCAGACATGTGTGGGCACCACTGCTTCAGCATTTGCAGCTCTGGCTTTGCGGCATGCTTGCTTCTCTTGTGCTATGGCTGTCATTCTGGATTCATATGTCTGGCAGCCATGGTGGACCAACTTGTGCCATGTCAATTATAGTCTTTATAGTGCCAGGGTTTCCCAGGAGGTGGTGTCAATATCTAGGGACTTGAGAGAGGCTTTCAGTGTGTGTGTGTATTGCTTCTCTTGTCCCTCATGCAATTGCTTTCCTTGAGAAGGCTCATCATAGAAGAGCATCCTTACCACATGGCCTGCTCGGCATGTGTGGGCTTTCATTAGCAAGGTATAAATTGATGGTAGGCCTGCTCTAGCGAGGATTTCTGTATCTGACTTCTTGTCCTGCTACCAGATCTTTAGAAGTCAGCAGAGGCAAGTCATATGGAAGTGGTTCAATAGTATGCCCCCTCGTACAGTCCAGGTAAAACTGGCATACATCAGGCTAGTTAGCACTACTGCCCGGTAGACTGAACTTTCTAGCAAAACTTATTCCACGGCTTATTCAGTGGTGGACATAGGCAGGTTTGCACCTACTCTAAAGAACCGGTTCTTAACAAGAGATAGGACATATAAAGTTTAAAAATAGCCATTTAAAAGTGGCTGCCAGATGCGCAGAGAACCGGTTCTTAAATTTTTTGAAGCCCGTCACTGGGCTTATTCCAAAGCTTATATTAAAAAAAAAAATAACTGGGAAAGGGAATCAAAAGTGCACAACCATCACTTGCACAACTAGGTCCTAAACAGCAGCAGTTCAGAGGTCGAAGGAAAGAAAGGATAGCCTTACAAGGGGGCACCTTGTACCATAAGATCTATTTTGGTGATATGGAAGTACCACTGGAAGTAACTGGCAAGGATGTCATCATCAGTTACCGTATTTCTAGCTTGAGACCAGATGCAATGCAATTAGCACAAATATGAGGCTCAGGGTGGATGAGAAGGCTGGAAAACATGCTTTGAAGCCTCCTGCTGTTTGTCGTGTTCCTGGCCATGCTGCTGAGCATGTGAGTATCACCTGCCAGTATCCCTGTGAGTGTCACCAGATACCATTTCAAATACCACTGCCTAGGTGCTGGCCTCAAATACCACTGCAGGGAGGCATCTCGATGCAGGTGTCATATGTACTCCCTGTGGCATCTGGTGGATTGTTGGTGATACAGGAAGCTGGACTAGATGGTTCTTTGGCCTGATCCAGTGGAGGCTCTTATGTTCTTAGGGGTTTGAAGACCCAGAGTTTTGTGGTAAATGGAATGGAAAGTAAGAGCGTTATGGAAATGAGTGCTGGAGAAAGAAGTGGGCCCCAAGGTTAAAAATAGACAAGAGATCCTAAGGTTGGTAGAGCCTGAGGCTTCCCTGCCTGATTTAAAATTCCATGAAAATGGCCTGGATTGTGCTCTACTGGCAGAGATAGACTACACATGTTCACAAATCCACACATCAGGGAACATCTCGCCATTGCCACACATCTTGCCATTGGTTCTGTGTATTAAATTGGACAACCAACATGTGAATTATTGTTATTCCATAAATCAACTTTCTAGGCACAATCCATGTAATCCAGCAAAACATTGTTAATGCCAGGATTTTCTGTGTCCAACACTAATTTGTAGTCTCCAAAAGGACTCCCTAGAGTAGCACAAGCAGGCTGGGAAGTGAAAGAACATCACCGCAATGAGAGATGTTGATGAAGGCGCATTCACACTCTGCTGAAGCACTCCTGACAATTTTGTGTTTTTAATTATTTGAAATTGGAAGTGTTTCTAAACTAATGTTGGTTTCCCCCCCCCCCCTTCCTGGTAGCCACTCTACTTTCTTTGACAGCAAAGTCATGAGAAATATTAATTACACATTAGTGTAAAAGGCATGATTCTGACTTGCTCATGGAGGAAGAAATTGTTGCATTAATTCTTAATTAACTTATATTTATTGAGTTTTTAATCAAGGGTGGCAGCAAAGTCTTGGAAAAGTGAATTTTCAAGCAATTTTCAGGGTTCCTCCAAAGGCAAACTTCTGAGAATTTTCAAGGGAAACCAAATGAGTTTCCGAGGTCTGTCTATTTAAACAAACCGAATGTTTCATATAATACAAAACGTGACATTTGAAGTGCACGTTTCTATAAGACAAATGGCATTTCTTATTTTCTCCACCCACTGTTTTGATTCTGTCCTTTCGTCACAGACCTCATCGTGGTATATATGGCCTCAATCCTACTTGTGTTTTCATAGCAATCCCGCAATGTACTCTTGGCTGAGAAGGTCTGATAACTCAAAGCCACCAGTAATTTTTGGGGCTGCATGGGGCTCTGAATTCAGGACCCCAATTCACTGTACTACAATGGATGTCAATCCTATGAATATGATGCAGTGTCAGAACTCGCATCCCATAGCCTGCTGGTGCAGGGGTAGCTCTGGAGGCCACCCAACAGCCCAAACTTCATCGGTCATGCCAGTAAGTTGTCAGGGGATACAAATGGGGAGGGGTGGGACAGACTGAGGTTTGAGGTTTGAGGAAGGTTTGAGGAAGAGGCGAAGGACTGGCCACAACCTTCTTGATCCAAGCCCCCTTGGACCTACTGGATTTATGCCAGTAAAACTGCTGGCTTAGATCTGGATAGACCCACTGGGGACCAGGGCAGACTGACTATATAAAATGGAGAATGGAGTAGAGGGTGATGCTAGTTCACCTCCTCCTGGTGCACCTGATAGCATGAAACTGTGAACTAAACAACCAGCAACAACTGGCAGCCAGACTACATTGAAGAATTGGCAGTTGGCGACTGTAAGCACCCAGACATCAACTCCTGGCTCTCAAAACACATGGAGGACAGAGTGCCTCTACCTTTAACCATTGCAGAGAAAAAGGAATTTAGGCAGCTTTAGCTCATCATAGAAGGGTTAAAAAAGCTGCATCTGCCTGATTTCCTTCTTCTATGCAATGGCTGAAGTTACAGCCGTTCTATATAGGCACCTTGTACCAGGAAGCAGCAAATTAGATAAGTAAAACATTTATTTGGAGCAACTGAATCAGGCAGGTTGATCAAATAGAGGATTTGGTTGTAACTCTCAGAATGTCCCCTTTTTTCCTTGACACCTTTTTATGTTCTGATCCAACAGTAACTACACTGATAGTTTCAATGTGAAACTAGTGAAAGTCCTGTACCCTTTGAAGCAGTAGGGAAGGAAAGAGCCACTGCAGTAAACCTTTAAAAAACTACATTGCCCAAGGGCCACCAAAGGCTAGTTTTTTCTTCTTCTGATGTGCTAGCAACAATGCTGAGAATAGAACGAGGGAGAGATGGGCCCTACAATCCAGAGTAACTACAGGTGCACGTAAGAGACATTACTTAGTTACTGGACCACCTAGTGAAAACCTATGGGAAATTCATATTGCAATCCTGAGTAAATTGTTCTTACACCGGAGCAAGGACTCCACGTAGTTACTCTGGATTGCGCCCGGAGTCTCCTTTCTTGCATTTTCCAGTGACCAGAACAAAACAGTGTTGGTGGTGCTTGGATGCAGTTATGCATGCCTTGAAGGGCGAGGGGCTTGAGCTGGTTGGTGGAATGGCTTTGTGATGCTGAATTTGGACTGGCTCAAAAATTAAAGGTGAGTTATTGTTTTTGCCCTAAGATCAAATGGTTAGTTCTCCATGGAGCTCCGGACCAATTTTGGCTTATCTGGTATTTATTCATTTATGAATTTTAACTGGGAATAACACCCAACCCATCTTGAAAGGTGGTTGTGAGGATAGAACAATCATGTTCCAAATGTTCACCATCTTGGCCCTTAGTAGAGGATCTGAGACAGTGGTGGGATTCAAATAAATTAACAACAGGTTCTATTTCCTAATAACCTCAATTAACAATAGGTTCAATGTCCCATTAGTAACCAGTTCTCAGAACCTTTGCTCATTAACAAAGGGTTCTATAGAACCTGTGAGAACCCCCTGAAGCCCACCACTGAGAGATAACACTTGTGTGAGCACAGTGTGTCAGTTTTATTTGTATGAAACAACCCCTATAATGCCAGATCCTTTTACATTTGCCTGGTCCCCCATCTCAACTCTAAAACTAATATTTAATATCCTGAGCATTGCCTTGAGCACTTTTTTGGGGAGGTTAGAAAGGCAACTGATTAAACATTTCATAAATAATAATAAAACACATTATCGTGCTGTGTTTGTGAAGCTTTGAATTAATTCCATTTCATTCTGTCTCC
The DNA here is from genome assembly GCA_030015325.1 of Cryptoblepharus egeriae. NCBI lineage: Eukaryota > Metazoa > Chordata > Lepidosauria > Squamata > Scincidae > Cryptoblepharus > Cryptoblepharus egeriae. The sequence continues at coordinate 11,764,819 of JAREYC010000016.1, read as the reverse complement.
CTATGGCAAATGGCTTTAAAAATTCATTTGCTGAGTGTAACACAGCTGACCACAGGCAGCTGGCCGGAACAATCACGCCAGATTCCTCTCCGCATCCGAAGCAAGTGTTGAATACACTATTAGGAGCACATTGAACTTCGATTGCTCGGCTCTGGATACAGACGAAGACAAGAAGGGGAAACAAAAATCAGCCTGACCAAATGGCCTTCCTTTTGAATACAGCTCTTCCCTGCGGATCTCACCTAATACAAATTCCTAGGTGACTTTGGCTGCTAGATACAGGGCCGGATTATTTTGCCAGGCATGTCCGTTTTATTGCTGTCGATAATGGCTCCAGCATGGAAGAATAGCACTGATTCACATCGCCTGCGCTGCCCACAGCTTGAACCTGATTGTGCACTCCATTACGGAGAAAGCAGGAGAAATCAGAGATCATATATATCTTGTGTATATGTGTACATATGTGTATGTACACACACAAACATATATGCATGCATGCGCAGAGAGAGGCACACATGCATACACAGAGAGAGGCAGGGAGAGAGAATTGGTATATAGATATTTCAGCAAACAGCACTGCGTTCTCAGAATTTCAAGGAAGATGTGCCATTTGTTTTCAATCTGACATGTACTCCTTCCTCAATTTTTTTACCTTGAAGCTAAAACTGGATTGCTCAGTCAACAATCCAGAGTAACTATGGGAGCACGTAAGAGACATTACGTGTACCTATAGTTACTGCACCACCTAGTGAAAACCTATGGGAAATTCATATTGCAATCCAGAGCAAATTGTTCTTACACCGGAGAAGGACTCCCCGTAGTTACTCTGGATTGCGCCCATATTTCAGCTCTCCCTCTCCGGCCTCTCTTTAAAATGTGGTCCAAAGTTTGCCAACTAATGACCCTCTCTCTCTAGCTTCTTTTTTCCTCTAGCAAGCCGGTGACAAAGATAGATCACAAACCATTGTTGGGGACATTTCTGAGTTCCATCCTTTTAACACTGATCTCTAACTTGGTACCAGATTTTTTTTTCCCTGTTCTTGAAGAGCAGCCATTCTTCTGACATTACCAGGAACTTGCATCAGAAATGTTTAGAACGGGGTGTCCAACATGTTAGCTTCCCTGGGCCGCATTGGAAAAAGACGAGTTGGTTTGGGCCGCACATAAACTCTAACAACTTTTTTTAATGTAGGACAAAATGTAGGATGTTCTATATTTTGTCCTACATTTTTTAAACCTTGGAGTAAGTCTCATTGATTATCATGGGGTTTTCTGCTGAGTAGCCATGCATAGGATTGGGCTCTCAGACTGCTACTTGAGAGTAAGCCTCATTGACTTTAGTGGGGCTTACTTCCGAGGAGGCGTGATGCATTGGATGGGCTGTGATCCTCTCCAAGCTAAACCTTGGAGATATGCTGCAATCCTGAACACACTTTCCTGGAAGACCCACAATGGGCCTTACTTCTGAGTAGACATGGTTAGGGTTGCAGCATATCTCCAAGGTTAAGCTTGGAGAGGATCACAGCCCATCTTATGCATTATTGGGCTCTCAGACTGCAACTTGGGAGTAAGCCTCATTGACTTTAACGGGGCTTACTTCTGAGTAGGTCTCAAGGGCAGCAGGCAGCAGCTGGGATAGAGGCTGAGGCTGCTTTTGAGGGATGCAGGTGGGTGAGCACTGCAAGGTCTGCAGGGGCCTGAAGCGCTCTGAGTGCCAAGAGGCAGGTAGGGGGAGGAGCCAGGCAGCCCAGACCAGCTTTGTGGCAGCCGCCCAGGGCAGAGCGCAGAGAAGCACGCAAAATTTGAAAATGGCTGCTGCCACAAAGCCGGTTTTTCCAAAGGTGGTGGCCAGCTTTGCAGGAGGGCCGCATCCACCCTTGTCCTGGGCCGCATGCGGCCCCTGGGCCACATGTTGGACACCCATGGGGTTTCCAACCTGGTAATCATACAGGTGTGGCCCTTACACCCCGTGAATAGCCAAAAGAGAAGATAGGGAACAGTAGGTTGGGAAAAACACTGGACAAAATCCAGAGTAACTTTGGGGAGTCCTTGCTCTGGTGTAAGAACAACTTACTCTGGATTGCAATATGAATTTCCCATAGGTTTTTCACTAGGTGGTGCAGTAACTACAGGTGCACGTAAAGTCTCTTATGTGCTCCTGTAGTTACTCTAGATTTGGGGGAACAGTGACCTAGGCTCAATCCAGAGTAACTACGGGGTGTCCTTGTTCCAGTGTAAAAATAATTTGCTCTGGATTGCAATATGAATTTCCATAGGATTTCACTAGGTGGTGGAGCAACTACAGGTGTACGTAATTTCTCTTACGTGCTCCCATAGTTACTCTGGATTGTAGGGTAGGCACTTTTTCTCGGAAAAAAGTTGCTGGTACAATCCACATGTCATCCCCGTATGACTATTAATTAGGTGCTACAGGAAGGTGGAAAAAGATGCTGGTACTGACTACCTCTGAGTACCCACAGAAAAAAGCACTGGGCATAGGGAAGGACCTCTGCCCCATTGGGAGCTTGGACAATGGGGAGGTTTGAGGTGGGTATGGAGAGGGCAGGGATGAGGTTCGAGTGATAGGGGCAAGGTGGGCAAAAGCTGTTCCTTGGGGTGGGCAGGCAAGGAGCTAGAGGTGGCTTTGGGATCTGATAGATCTGTCATATCCCAATCCCATTCACCATGTGCTGTCAAGCAGCCTGCTTGCATCTTCTCGGCTCCGTGCCTCTTCCAGAGGTGGCACAGAACCAAGTGGGCCCATTGGAATTGCTGCCATGTTACCTGGATATGGGAAAAAAGTTTCCCTTTGTTCCACTGTAGTTTGGCAGGAGCCTCAAACACACTCTGAATACAACCTGCCTGCTCCAGAGTTTCTTTGGTTTGTGCTGTCACTCATTTTTATCCCAGGTGGTAGACCAGATCAGTGCTTGCTACGGGTGACTTTTAGAATCCCTTTAATATAGTTTAAATTATGAAGTCAGAAGCGCATCTTGCATATTCAAAAGTATGAATGTGTTCTCTACGACGGGAGCTGCACTGTGTTTTTGAGGGTGAGGACTGAATCATGTTTATCTTCGGGAAGATTCTCCAAGGAAGCCCAAGGCAATTCCCTTGATTAAGATTTGTGGGACCCATACAGAATTAATCAATGCAAAATTGCAGGGAGTGCTGCCACACGCCTTGCTTTGGCGGGATGAACACCGAACAAAAATAGACATGATTAGTGACTTCTGCCGTTGTGCAGTTCCTAAAGGATTAGAGAATTAAGGGGCCAGGGAAGAGTGCTAGAGGCCTGCCAATTTATCTGCTGAAGACAACCCAACATGAAGTTCACACTGTATGAGAGGGAACAATGTTAGCCAAGAGAGCCCCCTTTCACTAGTGCAGTGCTTCCCAAACTTTTTAGCATCAGGATTCACTTTTTTAAACTGTTAGGACCCTCCTATGGTTCACCAGATTTTTTTTAAAGGTGATCTGTAGTAGAAAGAAATTATTTATAATAATAACCAGAAAAAAGATAATCATTTGAGACAGTCTCAAACTTTTATCTCCCTATATTTACACATGCTTGCAAACTGCAAGAGCTGAGCTATTTGTAGAGTAATTGCAGCTACAGTATTATTTGTTTCGTTACTGGATTTTTATCCTGACTTTCTCGGCAAGGCCAACTCAAGGCGGCTAGCAAACATTAATTATATACCGTATTTACTTGAATCTAATGCTCACCTTTTCCAGCCAAATTTAGGGCGCAATCCAGAGTAACTACGGGGTGTCCTTGCTCCAGTGTAAGAACAATTTGCTCTGGATTGCAATATGAATTTCCCGTAGGTTTTCATTAGGTGGTGCAGTAACTACAGGTACACGTAATGTCTCTTATGTGCTCCTGTAGTTACTCTGGATTTGGGGGCTAGTCCCCAAAATCAGGGAGCGCATTCGATTCAGTGGTTACTTGGATTTGAGTAAATGGTATTTTGATTATGAGTATAGGGTGCGCGCTAGATTTGATGGCACATTAGATTTGAGTAAATACAGTATATGTATTTATAAATATATAAACATTTAAAACATTCCAAACAATCCACCACCCTAAAAAGTATCTGATTGTTGTATGGTCTCAGCCCTTGAGGCCATACTTTATCTGATGGTTTCATCACCCTTTGGCAATCCTCCCAAATCAAACTGTGACTGTATATCGCAACCCACAGTATAGAAACCACTGCCTTAGAGAGGATGTTCTTTATGGAGAACAAAACTATGGCAGTGAATTTGAGTTGATTAGAAGGCATTATTTCACAATAATAGGCTGCAATCCTGATCCGCAGTTAGGCCGGCTTAAGCCCTGGCATAAGTCCTGTGCTGGCTTGGGAGTGTCACAAAAGTGCTGTAAAGGATTCTGTGCCACTCCTGGGGGTGGGTTAGAGAGACGTAGAGGCATATGCTTGCCTACATCACCATGGGAAAGGGAGGACCAATGAGTTGTGCTGGCTAAGGTGAGGATTGCACCCATATGCAGTATTGTGTGATAATATTCTATTGACCTCCACTAGCTTGTGTAGGACAATACGTCTTGAATCTCTGAGGGTGGCATGAAATTAAGCTTACAGCACAATCCAGAGTAACTATGACAGCTCTTATATCGACGTAAGAAAAATTTACTCTGGATTGCTCTATGCGTTTCCCATAGGTTTCTCATAGGTGGTGCCGTAACTGCTTCGACATAAGAGCTACCGTAGTTATCTGGATTGTGCTGTGTGTGGGTTAGTTTCTGGCTAACAGGCTATAGTCAAGATGGCAAGATGTGCTTTCAAGATTCAGAGGATAATGGCTTTGAAAACCAGTTATAGGGGAGCAAGGGCATGAAAGGTATGTCTTCCATCTCTTGCTTATGGAGATGTGGTGACTGGTGGGCCACTGTAGGGAAAAGGATATTGAACAAGATGGGCCTTTGGGCTGATCCAGCAGGGCTCTTCTTATGAGTAGCTTCCTGTTGCTCAGTCAAGTGAATAAGCCTGACTTGGAAGTCGGGTAATTAAGAGTGACAGTGGAACCCTAAGATGCAGTTGAACAAGCAAGTTGGCATGCATGTGTTGCATCCAATGTACATTTGAGGTTTCTGCTACTGTGTTGCAAGGGGAACACAGCAGCAGCCCTATGGATCTACTCAGGCGGTGCAGAGCTGAGCAGATGCAAGCACTCCATGCCGCTAAGGCCAAGGCAGTGGTTCCCAGCATATTTGCCAGGTCCCAGCATTACCTCCTGGTCCCCAGGTACCCATCTGTGGGACCACCTTCTGCCTTCACTGAACCCTTCCCACCTCCTCCCTGCCCTAAACCTCAGACCTCTATGTTCACCAAGCTTGGCAGGCATGGAGGTCTTTATGCTGCTGCGGAGGCTGGATGCAGCCTCTGTGGACTGGTGCACCTCTGTGTACCAGCATGCATTCCCTGAAATCTTCTGGGACCACACAACTGATTGCATGACAACAGCTTGGGCAGGAGACGGGACCTGCCTGATAGAAACCGAGCACCAGATTTTGGTCACTGCTTATCTGCAAAGCCCCAAATTGATGTTGAATATTCTACAGTGATAGCATAATAGGATGTCAGAGGACAGTTACAGGATTAAACATGACACCAAGGTGTCAAGTAAAGCTCATGTCCCAATGAATTCCAATTGATGTTGAACATCTTAGCGTGACTACGGCTGCTGCAAAACAAACAAGGCGCGAAGCTCCCCGTGAATAACCCCTTTGTGATTTTAAAGGAAAGAAGGAGAGATAAAATAAACCTCTGTGTACCTGTTACACTGAAGGAATCGCTGAAAGGAGAGACTTCTGCTTTCTTTTCCTGACTTGGAGGAGTCCTCAGAGCTGGCAGTGGCCCTTGTGGGACCACTTGTATGGTGCATCAACTGACAATGTGGGTTTACTGTCTTTACTTTAATGCCTGTATTTGCTCTGATATGAAAGCCTGTAAAGAACTGGTGGGAAAAGGAGAGCTTCTCTTAATACAAGTCACTTGTCCTTTATGAATTGCAGTTACTCGAAATCATTCTCTTCTGGGTACCAGCTATGTATCCCCCTACGCCAGATCAGGAACTGTTTATTTTGTGCCAGCCAATGAATTTTTTAAACTCATAGAATCATAGAGTTGGAAGGGATCTAGTAGGTCATCTAGTCCAACCCCAACTCAATGGATTGCAGCTTGAGTTAGAAACTTAGGGGGACTTCAGAGTGGATAGCTACTGCTCCCCACATTTGAGGTACCAGAATCCCTGAAAGATGGTACCCAGGGCTTATGGATCTTTGCTTATGAATGAGAACCCCTGGGAATATCAATGCCCAGGGATCCTGGTGTTGAGGAGACATTTCCTGCACCATTTCTGGATCAAATCAGTGCAACAGCATCTCTTCCCAACACTGTCCTCTTTGCCAGGTAGATTTTGAGGAATATGGAGTTGAAGGAACTTCATAGAAAGATTGGAGTAGAGAAGCCTCATGCATGTCAAGGTCTTGGAGCATGGCACTTCAAGTGTGCACTTCAATCTGGTTTTTCAAACAGGTCCAGGGGCAACATTCTGGCCCAGTTACAATCAAAGTTAGCCTCCTTTGGTAACCCTCCTTTGGTAAGCTAAAGGGAATTCTGTTCCTTTGGTTCTGTTCATGTTTCAAGACATGCATCTGTGTTGCAAGCTCTGTGCATGTTCATCAACTGGCCGTAGGAGTGAACAGGATGAATTGAAGAGCAAGGCCTTTGCTTCACTTTGTCTCTAGCATGACTATGATGAGCATCTGCTCATTGTTAATCTCCAAAACATTTGCACTCTCTGGGTTCTTGGCCTAAGCACCTGAACGTGAGATGGGCAGGGCCTCTTCTGCTGTGGCACCCAGACTGCTGGACCCCCAAATCATTTTAACTCTGCTCACTTCTTAGGTATGTGATGTGGATCAATACCATTCCTGTTCTCCCAACTCCTTGGATCCCAGGTGTGAAAACCTGAGAAAGATACTTTGTTTTATGGAGGAAACATCTATTGCAAGTTAACAAGCCATAAAGGGTAAATGCAATCATCTGTTTCAAGAAAAAGGATATGGGCACAATCCAGAGCAACTACGGGGAGACCTTGCTCTGGTGTAAGAATACTTTGCTCTGGATTTCAATATAAATTTCCCATAGGTTTTCACTAGGTGGTACAGTATCTACGGATACACATAATGTCTCTTACATGTTCCTGTAGTTGCTCTGGATTGTAGGGTATATCTGAATGCTAGATGCAAGAGGATGCAGGTATCTTGTGTGCTCATAGTGATGGGGCACTATGGCTGCAATCCTAACCTGCAGTTAAGCAAGCCGAAGCCCCAGCACATCCTATGCTGACCTGGTGGTGTCACAAAAATGATCTAAGGCATTTCTGCCCCATACTTTATGACACTGCACAGATTATGACACTGCACAGGCATACTCCAACCTCCCCACACCACCACAGGAAAATATACCAGGTGAGTTACCCCCAAATCCAGAGTTAATATGGGAGCACATAAGAGACATTACGTGCACCTGTAGTTATTGCACCTCCTAGTGAAAACCTATGGGAAATTCATATTGCAATCCAGAGCAAATTGTTCTTACACAGGAGCAAGGACTCCCCGTAGTTACTCTGGATTTTGCCCTTAGTTAGGCTGGCCTAAATTTGTTCAGATTACATCCTAAGAGATATAAGAAGATTGACTAGATAAGCCCTTGAGGCCTGATCTCAGGACTCTTCTTATATTAGGTGTCCAAGTGTTGTGGTTTGGCTGTGGTTTGTATGTGTCCTTGGTTATATGGGTTTTAAGTGAATTTTGTTTTTAATCTAATATACTACCCCAGAGATCCAATTGGGTCCAAAGAGAGGCTATAAATATTTTAAGTAAAGGAAGGAGGATGATGGTAGCTGCTGAGTGAGCAAGGAGGCAGGAGAAAAGAGGTTACACCTGATGTAGCAGAGAGAATAGAAAAAAGGCAGGCATTGCTGTTAGTGAATTGGCTGCATGGCCAATTTCTTTCTCTTGGGTGCACACTTAAAAAAAAATCAGCTTATTTAGCATCCAGCCTATAGAACTGTGTAAGAGATTTCCAGTTTTTGCTTGAGTTGTCTGAAGTGCCCTGGTGATCACGAATAAGTAATTGCAATAATAACTTGAGCAAACTCGAGGGGATGTTTTTGCATTTCAAAGAAGCTCCCGACTTGCAGACGGTAGCACGGACTCTCCTAATGCATATTTTGAAGTGTCTATAGAGTTGACTTAAAAATATAATAATAAAATCGGTATATTTTTCTCCTCTGGCTAAAAGTATATTTCACTTGTAATGAATGCAGAAGGTCATTGGGGAAATTTATGAAACTTTGAGGCCTTCCAAACAGTCCTTTTTATTTCTGTATTGAAAACAACGGCACATACATTGCTCTTCTCCCAGGGGACTCAACAAGGTGGTGCACAACAAAAATTATACTTTGTAATAATCGGCAATCAAATCATAATTAAAGAGTCAAAACAAAATCGTAAATGACAATAGCCTGATTGGCAATATAAGAATAAAACAAGGTCACGGGGCGAACAAACTATTATTGCTAAATGCACCTTTAAACAGCCATGTCTTGGCCATATACATGAACAGAAGGTATATGATATAGGTGTCTTTCTGGACTCCAGTGGGAGGGCATCTGTTGTTCGAGGGACAGGGGAAGTGCGTCAGAGCCATTCTGGGCAGGGGGAGCAAAACAGAGGCTGCGATGAAACTCTGTAGAGAGGCTCCCTGCAACATCTAGTGCTTTGCACATCCTCTGGGCTTGTGTATTCCGCTGTCCAATACAGAGAAAAATCATACAAATCATACAATACAAAATCATATGATACAAAATCATAACCTTGCCCTGGAATAAATTTTGCTTAGGAGGTAAAAAAGAAAAATATAATGTAGCAAAGAGGAGTAAGCTTTGGAAGATACAATGGTACCTTGCTTAACAAGCGTTTCACACAACAAGCAAAATTTCCAAGAAATCTTGCTTCACATAACAAGTTCCGCTTCACTTAACAAGCAAGTGTGCTATGGGCATGCGTGCTATGCAGCGTTGATGCTCTGCATGGAGGCTCTTTAAAAGTGCTGCTGCCTCTAACTGCCCCCAACTTGGGGGCAGTTGCCTGGAGGTGCCAGAGGCAGCTGCCCCTAACTGCCCCCAAGTTACCCCACCAACCACCTTGAACCTCCAGCAGCAGCCCAGGTAAGCCTCCCAGGATAATGATTGCAGTCTCTTGACTATGTCTACTCAGAAATAAGCCCCATTGTGTTAAATGGGGCTTACAACCAGGAAAGTGTCTTTGTTTGCAGCCTAAGTAGACTTCATAGGATCATGCACATTGAATGCATGTTTTGAATTCAATTCCAGTGTTTTGTCATCATTTTTACATCCAGTTAATATTTTTATATGAATAGTTTGGGGGTTGTGGAACCAATCGTCTGAGTTCCCATTATTTCCTATGGAAAAATCCGCTTTACTTAAAGAGCATTTCACTTAAAGAGCATGCCTCCAGAATGAAATAAAGCTCTTTATGTGAGGCACCACTGTATATGAAGCTGATTTAGACCACTGGTCCATTTAGGTCTTCTCTGCTTGGCCAAGAGCAGTGATTCCCAATTTTCCTAGAGCAGTGATTTTCAACCTTTTCCATCTCATGGCACACTTAACAAGGCACTGAAATTGTTAAGACACACCATCAGTTGTTTTCTTTACCATTGACAAGGCACACCAAGCTGTTCAAATCCCTCAATTTTCCTATTAATTTTCATATTAATGAATGTCCAATCTCCAAATTCCCGTGGCACATCTGAGGACTATCTGCAGTACACCAGTGTGTTACCAGTGTGGGGATTGAGGCTAGTACTTTATGTTTGAGCTATAACCCCTTTTGGTAAGAGATTTTTCTCTTAGGCTGCAATCCTAAAGACGCTTTCCTGGGAGTAAGACCCATTGAACACAATGAGACTTACTTTTGAGGAGACATGGTTAGGATTGTTCTCTCATTCTTACAGATGAGCAGAACAGCAGCAGGTGAAGCCTCGGGATATCTAGACGTACCACTTCCCCCATTCCTAGAAACTTTCTCAATGATGGTTCAGCATTTCATCTCCTTACTCTCGTCCTCGAAATAAGGCAGTTCAAGATGAACGGACCAGATATCCTTTTCGAGGTCAAACACCTTGTACTGCAACTCAGCCCTGCTTTCGGAGTACACGGTCAGATTGAGGGAGCATTATGTGGACCACCAGCGTCTCCTTGGAGCCTCTAATTGAGCCTTATGTGGGGAATGGGGAAGCGACCGTGCACAGGAAGCTGGCTTTCTCATTTCCAGAAGGCTTGAACGTGCTATTAGCTCTCCGTGTGATAATGGGCAATCCACTTAACTTATCTGCATGGAAAACGGAATAATAGAAACCTATGGGGGAATATCAGAATTACATAAATGTTGATAAGGCAGATGTAAGGCTGTACCCAATATCTCTCACTATTATTTAGCCAGTTTTTCTTCCCTCAAAGGCTTAGCTGTGTATTAACTGCCTGACTCATCTTAATGATCAGACTTAACACTAGGTCACATCCAGCGGTGGGCTCCAGCAGGTTCACAGCTACTCTGTAGAACCGGTTTTAAACAAGAGATAGGACATATAAAGTTTAAAAATAGCCATTTAAAAGTGGCTGCCAGATGGGCAAGGAACTGGTTGTTAATTTCTTTGAATCCCATCACTGGTCACATCCCGAATCTCTGAGCATTAGGAAGGCTATAGAGGAGGGACTTGATAAATTGGGTCTTCTCAGTGCCATCTTATTGGGGTTTCTTAGGCATGCTATAATGGTGATTGTGCCCTCCTTACTAGCCACAAGATGCAGAGATGCTATATCTACAGTTAGCCAGTTTGGGCATAAAGGTGTTCTCCACAGGTTGCCCTGCTAGTTGTTACCAACTCTAGGGAGTGGTGCACATTCCTGTTTCTTAAGCCATAGAGCCAGCATTGTCCAAAGATGCCTCCTTGGATATGTGGCCTGCATGCGCGTGGAACGCTGTTACCTTCCCAGTGAGGTGGTACCTATTCATCTACTTGCATTAACATGCTTTTGAACTGCTGGGTTGGCAGGAGCTGGGCTAAGGACAGGAGCTCACCCTGTCTTGCAGTACTTGGATCTCAAACTGCTGACCTGCCCATCTTCAGATTGACAGGCACAGCGCCTTTGACCACTCAGCCACTGCAGCCCTAATCTGGATATGATCAAAGGCAAACTGACAGTACTGTATTATCTCTAAGCTGAAGAGGCAGCAGATACTGTTCTGTTTACCAGAATATTCTTTCCCCTTTTGTATAAAACCAGAACAGGGGACCTCCACTAACATCGGCTAGTGGAAGAAAATATTTCTTTAAATTACATGCAGTTAACCTGTGGAACTCCTTGCATGATGTGGTGATAGTGTCTGGATGCCCTTAGAAGGGGATTGGAGAGATTATGGAGGAAAAGGCCATCACAGGTTACAAACCATGATGGTTGCACACAATCTTTTGGTTTTAATATACTGTGTATATTATGCCAATAAAGGTTATGATTGATTGATTGATTGGTTTTAAAGGTAACTATCTGAATTTCAGATGCATTCTTGTTGTCTTATGTGCTCCTTAAGGCTGTGGGTGGTGCAGGCGGTTAAGACGTTGTGCCTGTTAACCAGCAGGCCAGGGTTTGAGACAAGCCCCACAAGACAGGGTGAGCTCCTGTCCTCAGCCCAGCTCTGCGACGCCAGCTGGATCGAATCGTATTGGCTCTGCCTTTCCATTGGACTAATTCAGTGGTGTGGAGAGGGGGGATTTGCTGCTTGGGTAACAGCCTATCCTCCATAACAATCCAACCCAGGCTTTTGTGCATTGCATGCAGCGTATGCAGCACCGAGCATGATACCATAGTCTTTCAAGACTGACGGAGGCCTGCTTTTATGTGCTCCTTGGGCAGGGTGAACATATAGAATAGAGGACAAAGTGCCTTTACCTTGAACCATGGCATAGAAAAGGGAATTTAGGCTGCTGCTGCTTTTTAAACCCTTCTGTGATGAGCTAAACCTGCCTCAATTCGCTCTTCTATACAATGGTTAAAAGTACAGGCACTGTGTCCTCCAGTCTCTATGGTCACCCTCTCCTTGGGGTACTTGGTGGGCCTTTGGTTTGATCCAGCACGGCTCTTATATTCTAATAATATGATTTTAATGCAGCAGGAAGCATCTGATGTCTCTGAAGTTTGAGGTCCAATTAATTGAGGGTTCACTGTGGAATTTAATACTATTCTGAACATTTTCTGCCTAAACATTTCAGTGATTTGCCTTCTTCTGGATGCAAAGAGAAATTCTTCTAACAACATGAATCCCCAGGAGCTAGATGTATTTTGGCAACAAAGTGCTGGCTACCTGCCATTATATTGTGATTTTCTTCTCTCTCTCTCTCTCTCTCTCTCTCTCTCTCTGATTTCTACATGACCTTGTGCTGCCATCAGCTTTGCTTGATAGAAGATTGCCTGGCAAGTCTTGCTCCCATTTGCCAGTTGGAAGGTTAAAAGATATGTCCTTCCTATGCGCCAATTTTTTTTTAATTCTCTGCCCTTAGAGATGAGGCCCTGAGTGCCAACAAGTTAAATCAGTTTCACTCCAGGCTCTGAATCCTGGTGTAACTCAAAATTAGCAGAGGGCCTGGTTCAAGCAGAACCTTTTGTATTAAGAAATAAGAGGTGCCAAGAGTTTAATTTCCTTTTCTGGTCTAGTCCGTTGGGGCCATCGTGCTGTCTCTCTTCAGTCAATGAAACAATTTTGAGACTTACATGCCATGTCGCTGTTATTTTTTGTTTTATGTAAATTAATTTCTTGGGAAACTAGAAACGAGGGGTGCAATCCTAACCAATTTAGACCAGCACAACTCAACCGTCTCCCTCCAAATAGCATGAGGATGCCAGTTGTGTCTGTGCACTGGCCTAACTCCCCCCAGGAACGGCGCAGACAGTGGCGTAGCTAATGATCATGTAGCCTGGTGCAAAGCTCAAAATGTTGCCCTGGAAGTGTTGTCGCAAACAGAAGTGACATCATCCCCAGGTATTTTTAAAAAGAAAATTGGGGGAAACCTGCCACCTCTTCTTCAGAGGTTCACCACATTTCTGCTAATGGTATATCTAAACCACCTGTTTGCTATCTGAAGAAGATTTTGTTACCCCCCCAGCTCCGCAAAAAACAAAATCAATTTTAATTAAGTAAAAAATTGACAATTTTTTCCCTTATTGGTTAGGGAAACTGTGGTAGGACAAAGAGGAATGGTTATTATTTCCCTGCTAAATATAAGAGGAACATCACTTAACGTATACACAGTTAGCATGGCTAACAGTATTATGATATTCGTATGTACTATATATGTACTGAGAACTGATTCATTTTAACACCTTATTAGCTCCATACAATATCAGAATTACATTTCATTGGCTCTCAGAGCCATCAGTAATATGGGAAGGTTTCAGTTAAGAAAATCAACTTTTGTTCCATATAGGCTTTTATGTTTTCATTTTCTGGTTAACTGGCCATAATACTTGATAGAATTGAATATATATATTCATTCCAATGCAGTTTGTTTCATTGGATAAACTGGAATCCTGGGCTGTAACAAACAGAATGAATTTCAACAGGGAGAAGTGCAAGGTTCTGCACTTAGGCAATAAAAACCAAAAACATAGGTATAAAATGGGGGATACTTGGCTTGGCAGCACAACATGTGAGCGGGATCTTGGAGTCGCCGTGGATCACAAGCTGAACATGAGTCAGCAGTGTGATGTGTCTGCAAAGAAGGCAAATGCCATTTTAGGTTGCATTAAGAGGACTGTAGCTTCCAAGTCACGAGAAGTTCTAGTTCCTCTTTATTCTGCATTGGTGAGACCTCACCTTGAGTACTGTGTTCAGTTCTGGGCACCTCACTTGAAGAAAGATGCCGCCAAACTGGAGCAAGTCCAGAGGAGAGCGACAAGAATGATCAGTGGGATGGAAGGGAAGCCCTACCAGGAAAGGTTGGGGGAACTTGGGATGTTCAGCCTGGAGAAGAGGAGGCTGAGGGGAGACATGATTGCCCTCTTCAGATACCTGGAGGGCTGTCATAGGGAGGAAGGGGCCAATTTGTTCATAGCTGCTTCTGAAAAAAGAACTAGAACCAATGGGTACAAACGGCAAGAAAGGAGATTCCGGTTGGATATCCGGAAAAAATTCCTGACGGTGAGGGAGGTTCGGCAGTGGAACAGATTGCCAAGGGAGGTGGTGGACTCTCCCTCACTGGGGATCTTCAAGCAGAGGCTCGATGAGCACCTGTTGGAGATGCTCTAGGGGGAATTCCTGCTGCAGGCAGGGGGTTGGACTAGATGACCTACTAGGTCCCTTCCAACTCTATGATTCTATGATTCTAGGATTCTATGATTCATTGCATTCTGCATAAAATTACCTTTCCAACGATATATAACATGATGGTATTATCATTCATACATACGCTGTTTTTCACAATTTTAATCACTACTGTCAAGATCAGCTTGTAGCTCCCCTAAAGCTTGTAGCTTGGTGCAAGTGCACCCCCGACACTCCTTTACCTATGCCAGGGCGCAGACAGGGCACAGACATGCTTTATGACACTTTTGTGACACCCCCAGGCCAGTACAGGCCTTGCACCAGCCGAACCAGGGGTAAGAATTGTGCTGTGAGATTCTAAGGATGCAGTCCTGACCTAGGCTGTCAAAACACATCCATCTTCCCATTCCGGTGGTGATATAGAGAGGCAAGTGCATGTCTGTGCAGTGGCCTAACCCTCCCCCAGGAGTGGTGCAGAAGTTGTCTTATGCACTTTTGTGACACTCCCAGGACAGCATGGAAAGTGTGTTGGGGTTTATGTCAGCCTAACTGGGATTTTGGATTACAGCCTAAGTCCCTGACTTATACACATCTTGGCTGTTGGTTCTGGTGCGACAACTTGTGTTGCTCACCAGTTTCCATTTTGTACAGTTTTGTCCACATCTGAACACATGCCTGCTGGTGTACCCCTTCCATTTTCTTTTCATCCAGTGACTTACTTATGACTGGGCACAATGCAAGCTCTGAATAGCCTAATCAAGGTTTTTCGCTATCAAGAAACAGAGGACATATTTTCAAAGATGTTTTATGCATACGTGCCGTGCCATCAAAATCAGTCGCATTGTTAATGGTAATTAGCAATGATAATTAGCCCTGCTAATTGTCAGTTCAAAAGAATGGCCGTTGTCTGCTTGCCCAGCTTATTCTACAGGCAACCATTAAAAATGAACACTATACAAAACTCTTCAAAGGCAGAGTTTGTAAAGTTACACATAACTGCTTGGGAGTAAATCTCACTGAATGCATCGAGAACCCAGGCAGCACCTGGCCGGTCTTGTCTGTCATTCTGTCCATCATTCTCTTTTCCATTTTGGAGAAAAAGCTATACCTATTTCCATGCTCTCCTGCAACTGCTGTGCAGGATCTTGAGATAGTGCATAAGTATGTTTGCAAGTGAACATGCTCAGGACCAAGTTTTTAGTCCTTGTGGTTGAAATTGCATGTTGTTGCTATTTGTATTCAGGCAAAAGAACGGTACATCTGCTAAATGATGCTCTCTTTCTGCACACAGGGGTGACAGCCTGTCATCCGGTATGGCATCCATGCAGAAAGGACTGAGAGGTTGCCATGTGTTCCCTGTTCCTGATGCACATGCCATATGCCCCAGGTGCCCATGGGAACAAAGTGCCACAATGTGCTATTGTGCAAAGTCAGGGGAGTGTAAGCTTTTTAAACAGATCCTTCCATTGCGGCCCATATTGCTGGGAATATAATTATTTTCCCATCCTGAATGTGTTGTTTGGTTCCTCTCCCTTTTGATTAGGCCAGAAGGAATTGAGAAATAGCTATAACTAAATACAACCTGGCACGTCTCAGGTTGCCCTCGATGACAAAATTATGCCCATTAGCACTTGTTAGCAAGATTCCCAGCTTTGTTTTGCCTGCCTCTTTATATGTACTGTTCTATCCTCTATATACTGTTCTACCTCTAGGCCAGTGGCTCTCAAACTTTTTAGCACTGAGATTTTTATTTATTTTTTTATTTAACTCAATTTATACCCTGCCTTTCCTCCCCCGTAAGGGGGAGCCCAAGGCGGCTAACATTGAAGAATAAAACATCATTAAAATTTTTTTAGTTTTCACTTTTCCTTTTCAGAGATTCACTTTTCAGAATGACAATCTGTCAGGACCAATTGGAAGTGATGTCATTAATCTGGAAGGGATGTCAGGGCTGGAAGTGATATCAAGCAGTAAAATTTTTAACACCTCCCATATGGCAAAATTGAATTAAGGAAATCAGAAGTTGAAAACAATGCGTTTAAAAATGTATTTAAAATGAAGAACCTTCCTAACGCTCCCAATCCCCCAAATTGCCCAACTTTCCAAGGCTGCAGTCCTATCCAAAATTACCGGGGGTAAGCCTCATTGACTATCATTGATAAAAACCTATACATCATAGCATGTTAAAACTCCAGATATGTGACCTTTCCCCAAATGAAGTCACATATGATAGAACCATGTCTTATGCTTAAATATAAAATACACCGTGAAATTAATAAATTAAAAAATTAATAAATGGCTGAAATTACCACACCAGCCACATAGTGGGTCTGAACCCATGGTCTGAAAAATGTACTCCAAAAAGATATCCACAAGGCTGGTCAGGGATACAGAACATGGAGGAGCTACAAGTATTCCAACTAGGTCCAGAATAAGAATGAGGCCTTAAAACCCTCCTGTCTCAGGCTAAAACCCTTTAGGCTTTGCCTCCTTACCCAGAGAGCAGAGAGATTTAAAAGGGGAAGCTGTCTGGTCTGGAGATGTGCTTCACTGCATTACTGCACTGTTCATGCACTGATGTACAAGTGGCTGTGCAAGTCATAGCATGGAAGAGGCTAGTAGCTTGAGGGGCTCTGATTTAGCTAACTAACTCAAGGGTCCCCAGTTCTACAGCTTCAGTGGCTTCAATGTCTTCGGTCTCGTAGTAGCTAACTGGTGGACTCTGGACTCTGGTTCTGAGTTCTGCCACTGGATAGGGTTGGGCTTTGAATCATGTAAGGCAGCTTCATGTATTTAGGGTAGCTCTGAAAGTTTAGGGGTGGATTATGTGCACTTGACTTGGAGGAATCATTAACCCTAAAAAAATCCGTTAAAAATTAATCCAAAAAATAGCACTAGTAGTCTTTGGGCACAATCCAGAGTAACTATGGGGAGTCCTTGCTCTGGTGTAAGAACAATTTACTCTGGATTGCAATATGAATTTCCCATAGGTTTTCGCTAGGTGGTGCAGTAACTACGGGTGCACGTAATGTCTCTTATGTGCTCCCATAGTTACTCTGGATTGTAGGGTTTGGTGGGTGAAACCCCCAGTTTCATAGAAAAGCACCAAAAGAGGGTAACACAAGCAACAGTGTGTGGCTGAAATTCCTTGTAGTGATCCTGATTATGAACAGCCATTTTGCTAAACAAAGTGCCTGGAAACTGGGAGAGGGGGAGGAAAAGCAAACAGAATAATACTCAGGCATTATTTTGTTGACTTTATGGCAATTAGATCATTATTAACAAACACGCTTTCCAATTACGAGACCTGAAAACACGCTTGTCTTAATGATTTACCAAACTCCTTTCACTCTGTCACAATTACATATGCACTGCTGCAGTTTTAATTAAGGGGTGGCATAACCGGAGATGAATAGGAGTGGGTTTTTCCCCCTCCATTTTGCACATTCGATGCTTTAGGGCAGGCATTTTCAACCAGTGGGCCCTGGCACACTGGTGTGCCACAAGCATGCATGAAGTGCATCATGGGGACAGTGGTGATGGGCACAAGCCTCGCCGGAGGAGGCTTGCATCCCGCCTGTACGGCAGCAGAAGAAAAAGCTTGGACATTCCTCATACGCCTCACTCCTACTGATGGGGCAGCAAGAGAAGTCTGGAGGTGGAACTGAAGTGGGGCTGCAATCTGAGCCACAATTTCCTGGGAGTAAGCCCATTGACTATAATGGGACTTTTTTTCTTCGTCTTCCCCAGTGTTATCTTCCAGCAATTGTTATTCCCTGGAGATAGCATAACAAGATTAATATGGGCTGAAGGGAGCAAGAAGCATGAGAGCAGGAATCATCTGAAGCAGGGAAGACATGCCAATCTGAGACACATCATCCGACCTAATGAGAGTGCTCTCTGGAATAGCCAAAGCATTATGTAGAGTCATGACTATTCCAGAGAGGCTATTTATGGAGGAATTTTTTCCCCACAATTCCAGGGTGACAGCCAAATCCTAAACAAATTTCCAGCACTGGTCCAGCTACAATGAAACTCACAATGAAACAACAAACATTCCCATACTCCCCATGGAAGACCTCCCATGGGGAGGTCTCCAGGACAGCTTCCGCTTCACTGTAGAATTGCTCCCCATTCAGTGATCAATTGAACCACCCCTTCAACCCCTCGGATTCAACAGCAACTCCAGGATCCAGAAAAGTGTCCTTTTACTGAGTCCAAATTTTATACAGTGGTGCCTCACATAAAGAGCTTAAAACGTTCCGGAGGCATGCTCTTTAAGTGAAACACTCTTTAAGTGAAGCAGATTTTTCCATAGGAAATAATGGAAACTCAGAAGATTGGTTCCACAACCCCCAAAATATTCATATGCAAATATTAACTGGATGTAAAAATGATGACAAAACACTGGAATTGAATTCAAAACATGCATTCATTGTGCCTGATCCTATGAAGTCTACTTAGGCTGCAATTCTAAAGACACTTTCCTGGGAGTAAGCCCCATTATGTTAAATGGGGTAGACATGGTTAGGAAGCTGCAATCAATTCTTCTGGGTAGACATGGTTAGGAAGCTGCAATCAACGACACTTTCCTGGGAGGCTTACCTGGCCTGCTGCTGGAGGTTCAAGGTGGTCAGTGGGGAACTTGGGGGCAGTTAGGGGCAGCTGCTTCTGGCACCCCCAGGCAACTGCCTCCAAGTTGGGGATAGTTAGAGGCAGCAGTGCTGGCCAGAAGCCCTTTTAAAGAGCCTCTGCGCCGAGCATCAGGGCTGCATAGCACAGGTGCCCATTGTGCGTGTGCTTGTTAAGTGAAGCGGTGCTTGTTAAGTGAAGCAAGATTTCTTGGAAATTTATACTTGTTTTGTGAAATGCTTGTTATGAGAGGTACCACTGTATTTTATTTTTTTGGGGGGGGGGGGGTTAGACTGCTATGGTATGCTACAGATTGAGTACAGTTCTGCAGGATGGCGTGGATACCAATAGCCAAGGCTAGAGCGCCACCTTTTGGCCACGGAATGGAAATGGGGGAGCAGTTTAAGCAGAAAACCTGCAAGTCAGCTCTGCGGCAGAAATACGCTTTGCCCAAATGTTACTGCTCGGGAATGGTGGTATTTTTCTCCCCCCTCCCCGGTCGCTCTTCCTCTTTGACTTCTATAACACAGCAATGCTTTAAAAGACTGTATTATGTTACATTCTAATTATGTTTTCCTGAGGAATGAATTACGTCTGCGTTGCGGAACCCGTACGAAGGCTACCATGGTTACCGTTGTGAACCTGGCAGCATCTTTTATACACTGCCAATTAATCTAAGGTAATATTGGAAAGAGGAGGAGGTTGAGCTTGGAATATTAATGCCCCCGCTCAGGAACGGAGCCCAGCTCTTCAATGGCAGGGCTCGCTGAGGGTCTCTCTGGGGCTTTCTTGACACAGGCTGGGGTTCAGAAAGATGTGTGGAAGCCCAGCCTTTGCAACAAGACTGGCAGCATGATTTGAGAGCTGGTGTCACGTATTGTGGGTTAGGAGGCACAAAGGGGCTGTGGGTGGCGCAACTGTGCCGGTTAACCAGCAGGCCAGGGTTCGAGACCCTGGTCAACACAAGACAGGGTGAGCTCCTCTGCGACGCAGCTGGAACCAATCGTATCCACTCTGCCGTTCCATAGGACTATTTTAGTTGCATGGAGAGGGAGAATTTGCTGCTTGGGTAACAGCCTATCCTCCATATTAATCTACCCAGGACTTTATGCTTCGTATACACTGTCAAGCACAATACCATAGTCTTTCGAGACTGATGGATGCCAATGAGGCCAAACCTGTGCTGCTTCATTAAGGAGTAAGTCCTGCTAGCAGGCCTCCATCAGTCTTGAGAGACTATGGTATCGTGCTCTGCACTGCATACGCTGCACGCGAACCACAAAAGCCTGGGTTGGATTGTTATGGAGGATAGGCTGTTACCCAAGCAGCAAATTCCCCCTGTCCACGCCACTGAATTAGTCCAATGGAAAGGCAGAGCCAATACAATTGGATCCAGCTGGCATTGCAGAGCTGGGCTAAGGACAGGAGCTCACCCTGTCTTGTGGGGCCGCCCCGGGCCTGCTGGTTAACAGGCACAGTATCTTAACCACTTGCGCCACCCACAGCACAATGGAGTAAGTCCTATAGTCCAGGCATATCGAACTGGCGGCCTGAGGGCTGCATCCAGCCCTTTGCAGGCACACATGCAGCCCTGGAGTGATCTCCCCACTCCCAGAAGCAGCTTAGTTGTGGTGGCAGCACACTTGATTTTTGAACCAGAGAAGGTGCCCAGGAGGAAGGAGGGCTCATACACAGCAGCAGCAGCAGCTTCCTAGGGTGGGAGAAAGAACCCAGGAGGAGGGAGGGCACTTCTGAGTAGACATGCAAAAAATTGGATTGCGGCCCTTGGGAGACACCGTTAATGCTAATGCGGCCCTCTGTATGAAATGAGTTTGACACCCCTGCTATAGTCAATGGTGGGCTTCAGGGGGTTCTCACAGGTTCTATTGAACCCTTTGCTAATGAGTGCCTGGTTCTGAGAACTGGTTACTAATGGGACATAGAACCTGTTGTTATAAATTTATTTGAATCCCACCACTGCGTATAGTATAGGACTCACTCCCAGGGAAAAACAAACCAAAAACCAAAAAGACAGGACAGGACCGGACCATTCATGGATAGCCTTTATCCAAAACTTGAAGAGGCTTTTACAATCATCAGGGAGTTCTATCTTTTGAGAACTTGACTACATTCCATGTTAATCTTGCCATGGTCTGGACACATATTCTGGTTTGCGATACTCCCACACAGAGACGCCTTAAAGCTACCACCCAAAGGTGCTCCACTCAGCTTGTCAAGGTCAATGCTCTGGAGTCTTCTGGTTATATCAAACAGGCAACCTTCAGATGAATGGGCAACCCGGCAGCTCTAGATCCAGGGGACCATGTAGAATGGAGGACAGAGTGTCTGTACTTTCAACTATTGCAGAGAAGGGCAGCCATGAACAAAAAATTAAAGTATAAAAAATTGTTTTAACACTGCACCAGAATTGAATAGATTGGAGCTTTGTGTCGATCTGATGGGTGGGAGTTTTAAAGTTGATGCCACTACAGAAAAGGTCCTGCTTAAACTTTATGTACCAATTGCAGTGGAGGAGGGACGCTGCTGATGGCCTTTAATGTCACAAACTGCTTACGGTGATCATAACACTAATAAAGATAATCACCAGCACATTGATGCAAACAAATTCACAATCAATGCAACTCGCATCATGTAGAGGTAATATGATCCCTCTGGGTAACACTGGTCAATAACTATGATTTTTGAATCAAAGCTCTTTACTGACTCGGAGGAGTGAAAGATTTCGTAAACAACATGGTTGGTTTATAAAGGAACACACTTACACATGAGTAAATTCTATTGAATTGCCTACATCTGAGGGTTGTGCATCAAAATGTTTGTTCAGAAGCCTGTACATGAAAGTCTGGAACAGAAAAATGGATATAGCCTGCAGAGAAGAATGTGCAGCAATGTGAAACAAGCTCAGGTATGATTCCTCGATGTTATTCGTATGCAAGACTGCCTAGAGTTTTCTCTTTGGGTGCAATCTATGCCAGCCTACTCAGGAGGAACTCCCATTATATTCAATGGGAATTACTCGCAGGAAAGTTGTTTAGGATTGCAGCCTTTGGTCTTTGTCTCACAATCCCTGCCCCAGGCACCAGCTAAGGTTTGTTCCTTTTGCTCACAGCTGCCTGGCTATAGCATGCTGGCTTCCATTCCTAGCACTTTCCTCTCTAGCTAGGAGTAAATAGGAAATTTACTGAGTCAACTCAATGAGCCATCAAGTTAAGAATCATTCATCATAACTGGAGCAGTTCTCTGATAGGACTTTTTCCCAGTCCTACCTTGAGAAAACAAGGATTGAACCTGGTGCCTTCTGCATGCAAAGCAGGAGAGCTACAGCCTTTGGATCTGTTCTGGAGGTAGCATGCACCATTTCACAAACGGTGTGTCAGGACTAGGGTTGCCATAATTCTCTTCTACAAAACTGGGACAGGACCCCCTGTCAAATTTGCTAGCATGTGGACGCAATCCCTGAAAACTGGGACAGGACCAGTTTTCAGGGACATATGACAACCCCAGTCAAGACCCACTAGGTGGGTTGTGGAACAATTTCTGGGGATGCACTAGATGGGTTGTGAGATACGCAAAAAACAGCATGAGTGCCCTGAGTCAGGGGAGCTTTGAGTTAATGTGGCTTAGAGTTGATCTCTAAGTTGATGGTGTCACTTCTGGCCATGACATCACTTCCAGTGTCCATATCTTCCTGACCAATAAGTGGGTTCCAGTGGGTCCCAGTGAGACCCCCAGTGGGTCCCAGTATTGGAAAAAAATTGAGAACCACTGCATTAGATCAAACCAGATTGTAGCTCACAGACCACAATTACCTGGACTCGTTGTTTTCAACTTCAGAATAAGTTCATGTGTTTTCATGTTGTCAAAAGGGGGACCATTTCCAAAATCTGAATATTGGCGTAGCACCACCACATTTTTAGACTGCCAGAGCAAACCCTGATAAGCCTCTGCTAATTAACTGTACAGTGATTCACAACAATGGTTATATTCGTCCTCCACTTCCCCCTTTTTATTCACATGTCATGTTAACAAATTAGATCTACTTTAATTGCTTATTAATTTATTATTGCTCCCTGTTAAAAGAGTATTTGCTATTGATGGCTGTAAAAATTTTCACTAATTAAATGAAGAATTTCTCATTTTAGTTTGGAACAGAAGCCGACTTAGCAATTGGCCAACGTTATAAAGTGAAATGTTAAGCATGGTTTAGAACAAAACTTGGAAAGGGTTTCTTTTTGTTGGAAGAAGATTTTTTGGATGGTCTTTGTCTAGGTTGCATTAGATGAAACCCCCTTATTGCTATTCATAAATTTTAATAGGGTGACATGGAGCCACCGTCTGCTGATTCCAGTTACTCACCAGTAATAGCAGCTGTTTGGACAAGACAAAACGATCTTTACATTGCTTTCATGTAGATCTTGAAGCCTCTCTGTTTTCAGCTTTCAACAAATAGGCATGGAGATAATCCTGAATAGTTCTAGAAGCTAGTGAATTAGTGATGCAGAACATGATCCAGAGGAGATGTCTCTTGAGACCCTCCTTGTTTGGAGGCATGGCTGGACACAAACTCAAAGAACAGCAGTACCCTAGCCAAGGACTTTTGCTGAGTTCTGATTCTTAAAAAACCTACCTACCTACCTAAGCAGGCCTCCATCAGTCTTGAAAGATTATGGTATCATGTTTGGCGCTGCATACGCTGCATGTGAAGCACAAAAGCCTGGGTTAGATTGTTATGGAGGATAGGTTGTTACCCAAGCAGCAAATCTTGAATTAGTCCAATGGAAAGGCAGAGCTGATACGGTTGGATCCAGCTGGCGTCGCAGAGCTGGGCTAAGGACAGGAGCTCACCCTGTCTTATGGGGCTGACCTGGGTCTCGAACCCTGGCCTACTGGTTAACAAGCACAGTGTCTTAACCACTTGCGCCACCCACCTACTTACCTACATACTTACAGTACAGTACATTGTATGACGTTCCTTTTGCCTGGTGCTTTAAAGGCACTCTTGTGGTTAAGTCGCTGTGCCTGTTAACCAGCAAGCCAGGGTTCGAGACCTGGGTCGGCCCCACAAGACAGGGTGAGCTCCTGTCCTTAGCCCAGCTTTGCGACACCAGCTGGATCCAATCGTATTGGCTCTGCCTTTCCAATGGACTAATTCAGTGGCGTGGAGAGGGGGGATTCGCTGCTTGGGTAACAGCCTATCCTCCATAACAATCCAACCCAGGCTTTCGTGCTTTGCATGCAGCGTATGCAGCACAGAGCACGATACCATTGTCTTTCAAGACTGACGGAGGCCTGCTTTGTGCACTGATGAAATATCATTTTCTGGAGAGCTGCTATTTTTAAATTTCTTTTTTTCTAGATTAGACAGTGGGTCAGAGAATTGTGCATTATAGTAGCTTTTCCACTGCAATGTCCAACATCGAATCAAGCTGTTCATTTTGAATAGTCAATCAAAAATGAGGGAACAGCAGTTATATATCATAAATATGAATGTTTGCATAGATACACAGTATTTGGTACACGAACACACTTGCTATGCGGCTTATCACTCACTATGTTATATTTAACAGAAAATGTTACTTAAAAGTTACAAAATAAACCTATGTATAGGTGCCTTGTTACTTATTGTCCATAGATTCAATAGAGCCCCATATTCAGGGCTTTCAATCCAAATATCCCTGGTTAGGAGTCCATAAATGTCCATAAATTTCAAAAAGTCTTCTTAAGGGATTTTAATATTCCATCAAATTTCCAATATTCCATCAGAACTGCAATATCCCAATCTTTCAATATTCCAATCCACAGTCAGTCCTAGGATATTTGTCCCACTGTTTCGGATTACAAAATCCTTCTTCAGGATTAGACTGATTCTGAAATGTTACAAGTCATAAATAGCACCCATATAATGCATAAAAATTAATATAATAATGATGAAGAATAATGAACAGACCCTACAATCCAGAGTAACTACGGGAGCACGTAAGAGACATTACATGAACCCATAGTTACTGCACCACCTAGTGAAAACCTATGGGAAATTCATATTGCAATCCAGAGCAAATTGTTCTTACACCGGAGCAAGGACTCCCCATAGTTACTCTGGATTGTGCCCATAATCTCATACCCAGTCCTTATGAGAATTCTTATTTGGAAAGCAAAAGATCTCTCTCTCTTTGGGTAAATACTCCACCATAGGAGATCAGCTTTCTTAACACAGCTGTTGCAGGAACCTCATTAAATATCACAATCAGACCTCTTGTTTAAAGTTACAAGAAGATATTAAGGTCGATTTCCATATTTAGACCAAAAGGAGCATATCCCTACAATCCAGAGTAACTACGGGAGCATGTATGAGACATTATGTGTACCCAGAGTTACTGCACCACCTAGTGAAAACCTATGGGAATTTCATATTGCAATCCAGAGCAAATTGTTCTTACACCAGAGCAAGGACTCCCCATAGTTACTCTGGATTGCACCCTATGTCTTAAACTTAAAGATCCAATAGGATTCCCTCTGTAGAAGTCTTCTGTATCTGTCTATCTTATTAAATGGTTCCACATGTACAGTCTCAATTATAACAGCCTGAAAATCAGTATACTGATGCTTCTGTTCATAAAAATGAGTCATCGGGGGAGCTTCCATAACATTATTTTTGATCCTGGACCTATGCTCACTAAGGGCAAAATCCAGAGTAACTATGGGGAGTCCTTGCTCTGGTGTAAAAACAATTTGCTGTGGATTGCAATATGAATTTCCCATAGGTTTTCACTAGGTGGTGCAGTAACTACGGGTACACGTAACATCTCTTACTTGCTCCTGTAGTTACTCTGGATTGTAGGGTATGTCTAGTTCTCAATGCTCTTCTAGAAGATCCTATATATAATAATCCACATGGACATTCCAAAAGGTAGATAGTCCATTTGGTAGAGCAATTAGTGAACTCTTGTAGGGTTTTATTAATATTTTTATCAGGAAAATTCAATTCAGTTATTTGCCAAATCTGTGGGCAAGATGTGCACTTTCCACAAGGAAAGTGTCCAGTAGGTCCAGAAATTTTGGGATATGGATGTTGTATATCTGTCCTAATTAGTATGTTTCTAATACTTTGAGTTCATCTTTGGTTAGTCTTGGATACACTTTAGAACACAGTTGTTCTCAAGTGTGTCTCTATCCAGAGGCATATCCAAGAGGGGTTCCCCTTAAACATTTGTAAGGAAGAGTATGGGCTGGGATGGGGAGCAGCCCATGTAAAGCCAGGAGACCAACCCCCAAAGAGTAACTACGGGAGCATGTAAGAGACTTTCACATGCACCCATAATTATTACACTACCTAGTGAAAACCTATAGGAAATTCAGATTGGCAGAGGAGAGCAACAAGATTGATCAGTGGGATGGAAGGGAAACCCTACGAGGAAAGGTTGTGGGAATGTGGGATGTTCAGCCTGGAGAAGAGGAGGCTGAGAGGAGACATGATTGCCCTCTTCAGATACCTGAAGGGCTGTCATGGGGAGGAAGGGGCTCATTTGTTCATAGCTGCTTCTGAAAGCAGAACTAGAACCAATGGGTACAAACTGCAAGAGAGGAGATTCCGGTTGGATATCCGGAAAAAATTCCTGATGGTGAGGGCAGTTCGGTAGTGGAACAGATTGCCAAGGGAGGTGGTGGACTCTCCCTCACTAGGGATCTTCAAGCAGAGGCTCGACGAGCACCTGTCAGAGATGCTCTAGGGGGATTTCCTGCTGCAGGCAGGGGGTTGGACTAGATGACCTACTAGGTCCCTTCCAACTCTATGATTCTATGGTTCTATGATTCTATGAATCCAGAGTAAGTCGCTCTTACACCGGAGCAAAGACTCCCTGTAGTTACTCTGAATTTTGCCCCAAGTCTACCCATCTGGAAGAAGAGGCTCCGTGGTCATTCCATGTCAAGTGATCTAGTTTTGGAAAAGTGTCCCACAACCATCACAGTTTTGATGAAATTTTGTGTACAGAGTCCCACATGTCTCAAACAAACTTTTGTACAGTTATAGTTTCACAAGTGGAATAGTTACTGCGATATTGTAGTTTGTTTGACCCCATACTGCATCAATGTACAGTACAACTATAAGTTTTGGCAACTTTGTGATACAATATTTCCTCTGCTTTTTTCCTAAACAAATGAAACTGAGCTGGCTTGTACATCTTTTTCTGCTCTGTTCAATGGAACTAATAATAATTTTGGCTTCATTCATACAGAGTGGGTAAATTGTAGCAAAGTCGACCAAAGAAAATCATTTTTTTAAAAAAATTAACATTGTTTCTGAATGCATAATTTCAACCTCCCAGCTCTTTTCATTAGTGTACAAATTGAGTGTAAATTTGATGATTTTTGTAAAAAGCCCCAAAACAACATTTTCCACACTCTTCAATGGAATAGAAAAAGCCCCCAAATAGGGTATTTTCAATCTGATTTTGCAAAAAAGTACATTTTAGAAATGCTTTCAAACCAACCTCATAAGAAAGAGCATGTTTCAAACATTAAAAAAGTAGGTTTGATTTTCCAGTGCAGGCATACAGAGCCCAATATTTAGGGATATGCTACACAATCCAGAGTAACTACGGGGAGTCCTTGCTCCAATGTAAGAACAGTTTACTCTGGATTGCAATATGAGTTTCTCATAGGTTTTCACTCAGTGGTGCCGTAACTATGTCAACGTAAATGTCTCTTACGTGCTCCCATCGTTACTCTGGATTGTAAATGGGCTCTGAAGTTAACATAGTGCCCCCAATACCTCCAAACTGGATCCACCCCATCTCAATCACACTCTCTGGATTAGGTATACTGAAAAGCTACTGATCCATAATATATCCATGGATTTTGGAATCTTTCTGAATATCATTATGGTAGGCATCATTCAGCTGCTATACATCAATTCATCATTGGGGTAGCATGCTATCCTAGTATAAGTGGGTATGAAGTTTATCATGGGTATGTCATACAAGCCTCATGCAAACCTTAGTGATGCCACTGAGTAGCAGACAGTATTTTATGCATTCAGAAAATTCCCATTTCAGCCCCTGACTTTTTTAGGAAGTGCTGTAAAAATAATCTGGAGAGCTTTTAAGTTTTGAATCCCTGAAGATACTAAGGGCGCAATCCAGAGTAACTACAGGGAGTCCTTGCTCTGATGTAAGAACAATTTACTCTGGATTGCAATATGAATTTCCCATAGGTTTTTACTAGGTGGTGCCGTAACTACATCAACGTAATTGTCTCTTATGTGCTACGGTAGTTACTCTGGATTGTAGGGTAAATTTAAAGTTTTTTTTTTAAATAAAATAGATAGCAAAGCTCTTCACAGATTTAAAACTGTTCATTTTGGTAGCAATTTATCTCAGATATTTGATGCATCAGGCAAAGTGGAGAAGGTGTTTGTACAGAGCAGCTGGTTCTATGGATGAATGGAGACCCAGATGGAGGCGTTCTGAGTGACTGAGCATTAGTGGGTTACACAGTGCGCTGGCATCAGTCTGCTTCTCCTCTCCGGACAGCCTGCAATGGCACTGTAGGCCATTAACAGTTAAAAACCTGGAACTGAAAGACTAATGATAATTGGGGAGTGGGGGGAAGAATGAAAAGAGAACTAATTAAAATTGACGAGTAATGTTTTAATTAAAACTGTAAAGCAAAG
This sequence comes from Cryptoblepharus egeriae, assembly GCA_030015325.1. Lineage (NCBI taxonomy): Eukaryota > Metazoa > Chordata > Lepidosauria > Squamata > Scincidae > Cryptoblepharus > Cryptoblepharus egeriae. The sequence goes on along the minus strand of JAREYC010000016.1, from coordinate 11,736,059 downwards.
TCATCAGAATAGTAAAAAGGAAAAAAAATAAGGAAGATGAAATTGAATTTCCTATTGGATTCATTGAGTTCTGTGTAGGAGTTTTTATGATTTGCTTTGAGTGAAAAAAATTGCCAGAATACATTTCAAAGCACAGATGAAAGATTTGCCAGGGACAGATTTGGCAAGCTTGATGTCTTCCTGGAGATGTTTGGCTGACCACTGTTGGAAACATGAATATTGGTCTAAATAGACCTTTGATCTCATTCCACAGACCTCTTCTTTCATCCTCAAAAAATGTTTGCATATCTTATGTGAAGACTTTTACTCGGGTTTTGTGTAAGCCTATATATAGGCCCAACCTTGTTATGCACTGATTTTTTTATACATAGTTTTGACTCAACATGAACGGCCACTACAAATCACAGTTTAAAAAACTGCTTTTCTGCTGTTGTTCTAAAGTGTGTCTCCATCCAGAGGCATATCCAAGAGGGGTTCCCCTTAAACATATGTACCAGTAAGGAAGAGTATGGGCTGGGATGGGGAGCAAGCAGTCATTCCATTCAGTCCCAGATATTGAGGCACTGCCTTATTCCATTAAGGGCGCAATCCAGAGTAACTACAGGGAGTCCTTGTTTTGGTGTAAGAACAATTTACTCTGCATTGCAATATGAATTTCCCATAGGTTTTCACCAGGTGGTGTTGTAACTACTTCGACTTAAATGTCTCTTACGTTCTCCCGTAGTTACTCTGGATTGTAGGGTTAGTGCAATAAAAGTGCAAGAAACCTGCAATTGGGTGCAATCCTAAAGATACTTTCCTGAGAGTAAGACTTATTGAACACAATGAGACTTACTTTTGAGTAGACTTGGTTAGGATTTTACTCTAAATCTAATTTTTCTTTTTAAAAAAAAATCCATTTTTAAAATCCATGGGAGTTCTGGAGTGGAACCCTAGTGCATAACAAGGGACACCACAACTTATAGAGATGATGATCCAATTACTGTATGGAATTAAGGAAGGAACTCAAAAGAAATTTTGTGCCCCAATAAGAAGCTCCCTGCCCTGGGATAAACTCCCTTTCAGATACCCTGTAACAGCCAAGGCTGTTCTTGCGGATTGTTTGTCCTTGAGCATGTCAGATTTTATAGGAGCACTTTCAGTTCCCTTGTGGGACCATAGCCAGGCCATTCACTTAAGTCTGCCTGAGACTATGAGAAAAAGAGGCAAGCCTGATGACTAAATAAAACTAGTAAACTACTAACTTGTACTGTTCTGACCTGAGCATTTGAATAAAGAACCTTAATAAACCCCATACCTTGTGTTGACAAAAACAGATCTTACAGCGTTTGGGCTGAAGACACCTGAGGTCAGCAGCACCATTGAAGGACATTATAATAGGAAAAAAACCCATTAGCAGAATTCTTCTCAGCTTTCCTCTTTTGATTATTGAAAGCTGTTGATTGTGTCAGTTGTGTGAATGGAGAGAAAAGAACCACAAACACTTTTCAATGGAGAAAAAGGAGAAAAAAACCCTTTCATGCTTTCCATTTTTTACCAGTATTCTTTAAAGGAGGCCTCCGTTTTGGTGAGCAATGTAATTGTGAGTCAACTGGCAAAGTTGTGTGATAGATCCTGGAGTGTGAGGACATCATTAACTTCATACTAATTGTCTGACTTTGCTTTCGCAAGCAGCCAGGCAAATGAAGGAGCACATGCTTCCAACCAGCTGGACCTCACATTTGAAGCCATCTTCCTCATTTATCCAACCGCAACCTCTACCTTTCAACCCCTTCCTGAAACGACAAGAAGTAAACACAGAAAAGAAAGCATGAGAGAGAAATGTGTTCCCACAAAACAACTGAGCCAAGGGAGGTTGGGGTGGGCCATAAAATGGCTTAAACCATTGGGTTTAATTATAAATGCACTTTGGAGCTGCTTTCTGACTCTCCTGGTTAAATATATTAAACTAACTCTTCTCCTGCTTTGCATAGTACATTAAACAACTTAATCATAGTGTCCTCTCTTGCATCAATAAACTTAGCATTTATATTCTTCTTACAGCCACAGTTTCTTCGCTCACACTGTTTTACTTCCTGTTAGGAATACAGATCTGAAGTTATTTCCATTTTAGTCAAGCTTGATTAGTTGAAAGTGAAGCACCAAGTTTTTTTTTAAGATTCCTGAAACTTTTTAAATGAGTGCCTCAAACAACAGGAAAAATGTGCTGGGGTAGCAAAGTGAGTTCCTCCTTTCTTCCTCCGCGACCACAAATGCTGGAAGGGAAAATTACAGACGTTTCAACATTTATATCACAGACATTTGGGCTTGATGGGAAGGAAAATAGATGGATGTGCTGTGGGGATGGGGCTGTAGATCATTGGTGGAACAATTGGTGGAACACATGCATTTTGCTCCTGGAAGGGTTGGAGAAAACCCTTTTCTCTGAAGCTGGTGTCATTCAAAGTTGAAAATCCTAGACTAGAACCAATAGTCCAGTGATCCCTGATCTGTAAGAAACTAAGGGCACAATCCAGAGTAACTATGAGGGGTCCTTGCTCTGACCTAAGAACAATTTACTCTGGATTGTGATATGAATTTCCCATAGGTTTTCACGAGGTGGTGCCGTAACTGTGTCAACGTAAATGTCTCTTACATGGCCCCGTAGTTACTCTGGATTGTAGGGTAAGTTCAGCTTCTGCATCTGAAAAAAGTTGCCCATTTGAGTCTCTGGTCATATTTCTGGTCATATGGTCATCCTGCTCTGTGGGGATTTTCCTGCTTCAACCAGAGGTCTAACTAGATGGCCTTAAAGGCCTTATGGAAAAATACTGATTACTCGTGCAATGTGTACACTGACCACAGGTGGGCAGAGGCCTATTCGCTCCGGTCCCCAGGAATAGGATCTTCCAAATCCCCAGCCGCTGGAGAGTCTGTAGCAGCGGGAGGGGGCTCAACCAAGGGGACTGGTACACCAGCAGTTAAAGGCTCCAGCACGGAGCGTCTTTCCTCCAGCACAGAGCAGCAGCTGGCCGGAGGAGAACACAGCCTCCCCGGCCCCTTTTTCTTTTTAACTCTTGCCTGCCTCCTTTCCATGATAGAGCCTCTTTCCTTAGCCTGGTGACTACAATACTAACCATGTCTACTGAAAAGTAAGCCCTATTGTGCTCAATGGGTCTTACTCCCAGGAAACTGTCTCTAGCATTCCTCCTTTCCAGGATAGATCTTCTTTTCTCAGCCTGGTGACCACAGTCCTAACCATGTCTACTCAAAAAGTAAGCCCTATTGTGCTCAATGGGTCTTACTCCCAGGAAACTGTCTCTAGCATTCCTCCCTTCTTTCCAGGATAGATCTTCTTTTCTCAGCCTGGTGATTACAATCCTAACCATGTCTACTCAAAAGTAAGCCCTATTGTGCTCAATGGGTCTTACTCCCAGGAAAGTGTGGACAGAGTGCATCCTCAGGGAGCTAGGCTATGCAGGTCTATTCAGAAGTAGGTCCCATTACAGTCAGTGGGTCTTACTCCCAGGAAAGTGTGGACAGGGTGCAGCCTGAGAGCCCAATCCTATGCATGACTACTCAGAGGTAAGTCCCATGACAGTCAATGGGGCTTACTCCCAGGCAAGTGTGGCTAGAACTGCAGCCTGAGAACCCTATCCTATGCATGCCTACTCTGAAGTAAGTCCCATGACAGTAAGTCCCACTAACAAAAACTTAGATTTTTTTTAACAAAAATAAAATTTTTAATTTTTTTTAAAAATTCCCCGTTTAAATTCTCCCTGGCCCTGCCCCTGGCCCTGCCCCTGCCTGGCCCCGCCCACTTCCGGGGAACCGGTTCTTGGGCCATGCTGGGCCCACCACTGAGTCGCTGACAACAAGTGGATGCAACTCATAGTATCAAAGGATGTGGTTGCAGGACCTACAATCCTAAGTTCAATGTCTTTGCAGCCATAACGGCACCAGATGTGAGCCCTCTGAGAACAGCTCACACTGAGAGTACTATGTACAATGAAAGCTAAAATGAATGGTCTCATTCTGTATAAGGACACTCCATAAGACTCCATAAGAGGCAACTGCACAGCTGTAACAAAGTTATGGCTTTTCATCATTCCTGCTCACCAATTGTTCAGTTGCGCCTGAACAGAAAGCAAATCATTTTCATTACATATATTTTGGTAGAGCACATAAATTTTGTTTTATTTTATTTTGGCTGTTGTGATGATGGCTGGAGGGACTGCTCTACACACTGAGAAGAGGAGGAGAAACAGAGATCAATGTGCAATATGCCTGCTGGAGTATTTTGAAGATAACGGAGAAAATATCCTCTCAATCCTTCCTGAGATGCTGTGCCGGAGGATCATTCGAAGGAGGTGGTATTGTTGCTCCTCATGGCTGATACTCTCATTATCTCCCCTTTCAAAGCACTGATCTTTCCCCTGCTTCCTGCCTTAATTGAAGAATGGGGAAATCCATCTCTCTTGGACCAGCATGGAGTGGCAGGAGCAAGTGTGTGCAGGAAAATAATGACACTTGGGCAGGATGACCAGGTGTCATAACCACAAAAGAGGACCCCAGATGTAGGATACTTAAGAAAAATGTAGGATATGACTAAATAAAAGCCAAAAACCATGGATATCCCACAACAGTGGATAAATTCTGGTAGTGAATAAGTCAAAGCAAAATAAGATCATACAGTGACACAGAACAGACATCACACACATACAGGACTAAACAGGAGGGTTGATGTGCATGGGGGTTGATGCCAGTGGTGGGCTTCAGGGGGGTCTCACAGGTTCTATAGAACCCTTTGTTAATGAGCGCCTGGTTCTGAGAACTAGGACATAGAACCTTTTGTTTTATGGACATAGAACCTGTTGTTAATTAAGGTTATTAGGACATAGAACCTGTTGTTAATTTAAAAGAATCCCACCACTGGTGAGCATGTATTATTATCCCCATATTGGCTAAGGCTGAGAGTGAGTATCTTGCCTAGGGCCACATAGCAAATTCATAGCAGGGATGGATAGGAGAAGCCTGATGGACTCATCGACCCATAGATTGATAGACCCATATACTTGTAACCGTCTGCAATGGTCTACAGCTCAGCTTCCTGCTCAGCCATGATCCAAATTCCAAACTTTTGCAGCCACCCAAGTTCTGCCCTACTTTGAGCTCCTTTTCTCCCCACCTCCTACTGCTGTCACATTGACTTTATAACATCATGAAATAAAGAGGGGGGGGGGGAATCAGAAATACCCAAAAGATGATGGGTTTTTCAAGGCACATTTTGATATTTTGGATAATGTAAGCAGATGGTGTAATTTGGATAATGGAATCAAAGTGGTCCATCATTGGTATAATTCCCAGCTTTGTAAGGGGAAATGGTAGTAGCAGCAGCAAGAATAACAGTGATGGAAGTGATGGGGTTTTCAGACAGCATGTAGTTGCGTTCGTTTCTGATGCACAAGAGTATGGAGGAGAAGCAGGGAATGTACTGTCATTCTGCTGGAATTATATGTGTCTTTGCATTCTGCTGGAATTTTATGTGTAATGTCATTCTGTTGGAATTATATGTCTATGCGGTAAAAAACTTAAAAAGGTCAAGGAAAACTCTAAACAGGCTGCCACACCAATGGCTTGAAGGTATTCAGTTTGTATGGCCACAAATTGTGGGTTGGCTCAATGGCATTATGAAGATTGTAGGGCTGTCTCATCATCATCAGGGTGGAAGGACAGGTGTGTCAGGTAAAGGATGTCTTGGCAAAGAATAGATTTCAGGTGGTTGGGCTCTGGACCTGTAACAGCTGCCTGGACATCCAAAAAGATAAAAAGCAGCAGGATGGCCTAAAACAAGCAGGGGCCAAATCTTAAAGTAGCAAATGAAGGGCTAGAGGGCAAGGGTATAAAACACAGGGACCACGGGCCAGAGATGACCCCTGGAAGCTTTTTATTCACATGCTGTACTTAAGCTCTTCCAACACCTCTGTAAGTGGCATTGTTGAAAGGGAAGCGTACAACCTCCTGAGCATGAAAATATGATCAAGGTTTGTATTTTTATCCTCTGTCATTTGCAACAGAATTCTTGGATGAGAGCAAAGTACTTATTCCTGGTCACTACCTGCTTCAAGATGTCACCATCTGCTTAATGACATCATTTCCATCCCTCAGGCGGCACCGTGATGCTATTTGGATGCTATTCGGGCTGCTGTATGAAATGTGTACCTCTGGGAGAGGACCTGGCAGCACAATCCCAACCCCTGGTTAGGTTGGCACAAGCCCCGACACCAGTTCTGTGCTGTCCCTGGGGGTGTTACGTAAGTCACTTCTGTGACACTCGTGGGGGGAAATTTAGGCCAGTGTAGGGTTGCCATAATTTTCTTCCACAAAAACATGACAGGACCCTCTGAACTATTTCCCAGTATGTGAACACAATCCCTAAAAAATTGGGATTGTTCCTGTTTTTTGGGACATATGGCAACCCTTGGCCAGTGGCCAGACATGTGCTAGCCTCCCCATGCCACCGCAGGAATGGATTGATGAGTTAGTTGTGCTGGCCTATATTGGTTAGGATTGTATCCTGGTTTGCTTTGCTACTACATCACAACTATTTGCACCCACCAATAGTGGTTAAGATGGAATCTGCAGCCTTTGTAGAATGATACCTGGCTCTAGTGTTGTGCAAGAGGCCAAAATAAGTGCACATAAGGCCAGCCCAAGACCTCCTCCAAAGATGGCTCTTTTAAAATGAGGCAAACAAAAAAACTTGTACAGCAGGCCTCTGTCAGTCTTGAAAGACTATGGTATTGTGCTTGGCGCTGCATATGCTCCCTGCTAACTGAGCAAGAGGCACTCTTTCAAGTGAGTGTTCCTCTTATATTTAGCAGGGGGAGAGTAACTGGCCCTACACACCCCAGCAGTGTCTGTTCAAGTGGCTTCTGCTGGTGTTCTTTTTTTGCATTTTAGATTGTGAGCCCTTTTGGGACAGGGACCCATTAGCTATTAATTAGCTATTATTATTTTTCCATTTTCTTTGTAAACCGCTTTGTGAACTTGTTAGTTGAAAAGCGGTATATAAATACTGTAGATAGATATGCTGCATGCGAAGCACGAAAGCCTGGGTTGGATTGTTATGGAGGATAGGCTGTTACCCAAGCAGCAAATCCCCCCTCTCCACACCACTGAATTAGTGCAATGGAAAGGCAGAGCCAAAACGATTGGTTCCAGCTGGCGTCGCAGAGCTGGGCTAAGGACGGGAGCTCACCCTGTCTTGTGGGGCCGCCCCGGGTCTTGAAACCTGGCCTGCTGGTTAACCGGCACAGTGTCTTAACCACTTGCGCCACCCACAGATGGCAAAGGAATATCTCTCAGGGTTGATCTCCAAGAAAAGGTCTATAGCAGTGGGTAAGTCGTCATTAAAGAAAAAAACAACAGGGATTTCATTGGGGAAACTCCTGGTTCAATGTCTGAACAAGCCAAGTTTTCCTGGAACAGTTTGAAAACCCCAATACTAATCCAGTCATATTGAAATTAAGCCCCTGACATCAATGTGCGGCCAGCTTTCAGCACATATATTGACCTCCCTTTAAAAGGCATTTTTTTTGCTGCAGGAAAGGTTGGTAAAATATGTCCTAATGGAAAAAAATAGATTTTTTTTTCCTGATTAGGGTAGATTTTTGCTGTTCAGTTTCCATTCCACCAACCAAGGTCAGAAAAATGAAATCAATTATTCTTTTCCAAATTCCAGTGCTGTACTTAGAAAGCTCAATTTGGCTGTCGCTTTCTTATTAGTAACACACCTTTGTGGTTGTGTATCTACCGAAGGGGAAATATTTTGCATTGAAGAAGATCACACACACACACACACACCCTAATTGCATAGGCACTTTCTTCAAGGTTCTGCATGTGGCAGTAATTAAATATAATAGATGCTGTAACTTTGAATCAATAATAATAGTATTAGTTGAAATCAATGCATTGCAGGCTGCACATTTGTTTACCCATTGTGCACCCTTGTCTAGTTGAGGAAGGAAACATGTATTCCATTCTCTTTGTTGCTTTAACCCTTGCTTATACCAAAAGTAGACGTTCCTGATTTGGTGCAGAGTTGATTCTGAGTTGTAAACACAGCAACTTGAGCATGGCACCAACTCAAAGATAAAAATCAACACTTCATTAAGGATTTCCCTTTGGCAGTACAGAAATAAAACAAAGGCAAAAAAAATAAATGGGTCAATAGTAATCATTTTTGGTTTTGTGCATACAACACTGGAATAAAGGTGCATGTTGATTTTCATTTTCCCATTGGAATTATTGAATGATGCTAAAAAAAAAAAAAGCAGGCCTCCATCAGTCTTGAAAGACTATGGTATCGTGCTTGGCGCTGCATACACTGCGTGCGAAGCACGAAAGCCTGGGTTGGATTGTTATGGAGGATAGGCTGTTACCCACGTAGCATATCCCCCCTCTCCACGCCACTGAATTAGTCCAAAGGAAAGGCAGAACCAATACGATTGGATCCAGCTGCGTCGCAGAGCTGGGCTAAGGACAGGAGCTCACCCTATCTTGTGGGGCTGACCCTGGAATTGAATCCTGGCCTGCTGGTTAACAGGCACAGCGTCTTTACCGCTTGCGTCACCCACAGCCCACTATGCTAATGATACTAATGATACTAATAAATGATGCTAATACCATCAGGTATACCCCCAGCAATTTTCAACCAGTGTGTCATGGTGCATTGGTGGCTATGTCCACAGGTTTGTGGAGCACTACAGTTGACCATTTCTGAAAAATCTTCCAGCTTACGCAGCTTTATTTCTAGAGCAACTGTCTGTAGTAATGAATTAAAAAGCTAACACTCTTTTGAACCAGCAGAGGAAGAGGGCATAGAATTCGTTACAACAGGTAGTTGCTGTAGAATCAGAGCCACTAAAATCCAGATGTATCTCCCAGAAGCTGTGTAATAAAATAATACATAATATAAAAATAATAATGCATAATAAAGGTGAAGATCATGAACGTACTTTTGTAGTATCAGATTTCCGTAGGGGCTTGGGAAAACTTTGATGGGCAAAGATAGCAGAGATAGACTCTTCCCAGCACCACCTACTGGCAATTGGCACAGCTTTGTAAACTCCCTGATGGGGATGGGTCCTCAGAAGGTGCATAATCTGGCCGGCCTCTGATGCCACTCCTGCTCTTGAGGTTAAGAATTATGGGCAGTGTGGTGTTGTAGAAGATTGAAATCAAAGGTTTATTATTTTTCTCTCCTCTTCTGGGATCAGCTTGACCTCACTATTTGAGCAGGAGGTAATCAAACGCTAGAGAATGGCACAAATGGTCTTTTAAGTTTTTTGTGTTGGTACAATTCCCAATCCAGAAAGTAATAAAGAGGCCAGTAATTTCCGACTTGCTTGTGAACGGGCAGGGAACATTGGTTTGAGAATAACGATAATATAACAACACAAGAGTATCCATTCTGAAATGTTGGAGGATAAAATAGACTTATTTGTCATGATAGTAGGAATGAGCAGGACCACCTTGAGCTGTGGGTCCCAAACATTTAAGCATCAGGACCACTTTTTAAAGTGATACTTTATCAGGACCCACATAGCTTTGCAAGACTAAAAAAAGTTTTCTTTTACCAGCTTCTGAAACCTCTGTTTTGTCTTTTTATGGGACACCTTCAGGAATGTTTGTTGAGCTTCACATTCACTGGATCAGAATCATTCTGGTGGCCTTGCATTCCTCTGTACAGTAGACTAGGGAAGTCCAAACTTTCACCTTTAAGTAGGGTTGCCATATGTTCTGAAAAACAGGGACAATCCTGATTTGGGGGGATTGTGTTCATATATTGCCAAATGAGACAGAAGGTCCTATCCCAATTTTGTGGAAGAGAATTACGGCAACCCTAGCTTTGACAGAAGGTTCTGTCCTGGTTTTGTGGAAGAGAATTATGGCATCTTTAAATTACAAGGTTTATCTGCCCAACGGGGAAGATGCCATGGGCCACAGTGTGGCTTGCCATGGGCGACATCTGGCCCCTGGGCCAGGGTTCGACACCCCGATCTATGAGATGAGAAGCTGCACCCATTGAAATTCCTTCCTCTATACCAAGGGCCAAGTACCCTGAAGTTGAAAATTTGGACACCTCTGCAGTAGACCAGTAGCCCAATGCTGACATACCCAGTGTCCAGAGGAGCAGTGCTTCCAAAATGGTGACAAATGGGTAGCATACTAGGTAGACATTGATATCTCTTTAGTCAGGGTGACAGTACATCCTCTTTTTCCTGGGAATGTCCTCTTTTTAATGTCTTCTGTCCTGGAAAAAATCTTAATTGTCCTCCTTTTCCTTGTGAGCAGGCAGCATGAAGCCTTCTTGTAATTCATAAATTATATGCAATGATTTGTAACAGTTTTATGTACATATATGTAATTGTTTTTAATTTAATAATAAGCAATATAGTGTATAAATTAACCACTTGAAAGCAATATCTATGAGTGTTTTAACTTCTATTTTGGTCAGACCTCACCTTGAGTACTGTGTTCAGTTCTGGGCACCTCACTTTAAGAAAGATGCAGCCAAACTGGAGCAAGTCCAGAGGAGAGCGACAAGAATGATCAGTGGGATGGAAGGGAAGCCCTACGAGGAAAGGTTGGGGGAACTTGGGATGTTCAGTCTGGAGAAAAGGAGGCTGAGGGGAGACATGAAGGGCTGTCATATGGAGGAAGGGGCCAATTTGTTCATAGCTGCTCCTGAAAGCAGAACTAGAACCAATGGGTACAAACTGCAAGAAAGGAGATTCCGGCTGGAAATCCGGAAGAAATTCCTGACGGTTCAGGTGGTTCGGCAGTGGAACAGATTGCCAAGGGAGGTGGTGGACTCTCCCTCACTGGGGATCTTCAAGCAGAGGCTCGACGAGCACCTGTTGGAGATGCTCTAGGGGGAATTCCTGCTGCAGGCAGGGGGTTGGACTAGATGACCTACTGGGTCCCTTCCAACTCTATGATTCTATGATTCTATGATTCTATGTCCAATATTTTTCTTGGCTGTCCTACTTTGTGAGGTGGCTTGTCCTCTTTTTTGGTTATGATATACAGTCACCCTATTTTTAGTGGAAGGAACATTCATCCACTTCCACTGGTTCCCCCAGGGGCTACTCAGGTCTGCACCTGCTATTTAGTGGGGCTGGGATCTTGACTTAGGTTCTGGATCAAGGGAAGCAAAGCTGTCATCAACCCACACGTGTAAGAAACTCATCCACTCAGGTTGTCGGCTTGCACAACAACTGCTGTAATGTCCTGCAGAAAGGTTTGTGATGTTTAAGCGTTAGTAAATCTCAGGAGGTGGAGCGGAGAGCAAAGATTCTTGCAGACATTGCAGATTCCACCAGCTGCACCACTGGAGTCCAATTCTTTTTTAGCTGACAGCATGTGTGTGTGCTTTTCAGATCCTGTCTGTCTTGCTGTGCTACAAAGAAGAAACTGGGTTTTGTTGTTATGTTGCCATTTGCTCTGCTAGCTAAGCATACGGAATAAGATTGACTGATGCTCTTTGGTGAAATTGCTTATCATTCAAGACAGGTTTTCTTTAACAGCTTTGCAGCCCGATCCTATCTGCTCAAAGCACTGTTAGGTGCTTTCCAAGTCCAAGGAACCTTGTGGATTCCTTCCTAAGGTTGCAATCCTAAAGACACTTTCCTGAGAGTAAGATCCATTGAACACAATGGGGCTCACCTTTGAGTAGACATGGTTAGGATTGTGCTGTATGTCTCAGAAGGCTGAAAAAAGTGATTGCAACCCATTCCTGGTTTGCAATTGCAAAACTGGAAACTTGGGCTGCAATTGCTCTTTTCCACGTTCTAAGGCTTGGGAAGCCCTTCAGAAGTATCCACGTAACGCTCAATATCCTGAGGGGTTGCAACATGTCACCCCCCAAATGTAGCTCCTTCCTTACAGTGGGCAGGGCTTTCTTACAGTGGTCAGAGCAACACCATGGGCAGTAAGTGTAGTGATGCACCATTGCCCTGTCCTCACTGGTTTTCTGGCTATAACCTTTGGTACAACAGAGACATTTCAGTGTGGTTTGTTTCATTGGATTCAGCATGAAATGATGCATCAACTGACATATAAAATGAATTTAATAATTTTGGACAGCAGCATTGTCTCCCCTTTGAGTATATCACCCAGTGTGCCTGTACTGCATTGTAGCAGTGCCCCTGGCTGTGAGCTGGACATAGGGTGCAATCCAGAGTAACTACGGGGAGTCCTTGCTCCGGTGTAAGAACAAGTTACTCTGGATTGCAATGTGAATTTCCCATAGGTTTTCACTGGGTGGTGCAGTAACTATAGGTGCACGTAATGTCTCTTACATGCTCCCGTAGTTACTCTGGATTGTAGGGATAGAATCCTTGACAACTTCAAAGATGTGCAGTGTCCTAACAGAAAGGCAAGCTATATCCTTCCCTAGCATTTAAAGCTCTTCTGTCTTCCATCTTGCAAAATATTGAATCTAGATTGCTAATTGCTTAGGGTGACGGATCCTCCCAGGGCTGACACATATGTACAATTCTTTATTTGTTCAATGTCATTCTATCCCAATCAGGATCTAAGACGTCTCTTCAGTCTCATAATTAACTTGTCAGCACCTTAATAAATGTCTTGCACCGACTCAGTGGGAGTTCAGAGTCATCAAGATAATTTTTGGGGTCCCATGGAGACACCCAGTTGTTGAGATGCAAGGCTGGTAACAGTTTCCACAATAATGAAAATGATGATACCAGAAAACTACAGCTAGAGCAATGCACACAGAGATAGAAAGCTCATGCTTGTGCATGCAAGGCCAACTCTGGGCTCCTAGGCACCACTCATGTAGCAAACTGGTGCTGTGCCCCACCAAACAGAATTTCATCCAGAAGGAGCATCCATGGATGATGAATCACTGGGACCCTGTAGTGGGTTTGTTTGTTTGTTCCCATTGCAAACCATGTAGCCTTGACTGTGGAGAGTGTTCTTGCTACATCCAAGGAGAAAGGGTTGATGCCACATTTTCTCCACTCTCCATGTACCTAATTTGGATCTTCTCAATATCAGGGACTGGGAACTTGCAGCTGTTAAGACTACAGCCATACATTGTATAAAGAACAGATACACACATGAGTATATAGGAAGCTGTCAGATCAACCAATCAACCAAACCAATCAATCAATCAATATTACGGTCTCAGACTATAATAAAAGTAGCTGACACAGTCTTACAAATCTATCTAAAAATACAGATAGGGAGTAGACATGGCATGGGCAGTAGACATGGCAATGCCCTCAGCAGTGGTCTTAGTGATGCACTATCATCCCATCCATATGGGTTTTTTTTTTTTGGGCTAAACCTTTTTGATGTTGATAAATCTCAACATGGTTTGTTTCATTGCATTCTGCATGAAATTATGCATCAACTGATATGTAACATGATGGTATTATTTTTAAATACCAAAATTTTGGCCAGTGGTGGAGTCACCCCACGGTGCACATCACCCACTTGGGTACCAGGAAGGTTTCCTTAATAAATGGAATTATTGCCCAGGAGTGCCCGTAGGGTGTTTGCATGCATATGATGCTTCCCACCATTGAACAGTGACCAGGTATCGACAGATAAAACAGATAAATGTAAAGTCAGTATATTGGTTCCCCTCTTTTTTTCTAGCAGAGCAACAGAGCACCATATCTCCCTGAAGCCCTGGTGAGCCAAGGGTCTTGAGCCTTGAAAAGCTGCATAGATTAGAGAAATGTCAAGACTGTACCGCTTTCTTCTGCTCCTATCAAATTCCTTATTTGATATGATTAAGTTACAAGAGACCTTTCCTCCTCTGGTCACTGGAAAATGAATAGCTCCATTTAATGATGCCCAAGTGGCTGTTACCACCAGGAAAGTAGAACTTCTAAATGAAGAGGCCCTTTGGAGACACATTCCAGAAAAAAAAATCTGGAATTGATCTCCACTAAAACAGTCTTTTAGAGCACCGTCTTATGCTCATTTACTCAAAAATAAGTTCCATTGTCTTCAATAGAGCTTACTCAGAGGTGGAATTAGGGCAAAGCATAAGGGGCACATTCCCTAGGGCACATGACTGTCCCAGATGATGGGATGCAGCAAGCTGTGTTGTGCTTCCTCCATGCACTGGAAAGTTGCTTTTTAGACAAGCAATTCCCAAACCATTCCTGATTCCAGGGGCAAAACTGGCATCAGTTTTGGCATCTCCCCCTGTGAGATGCTGTCAGAGTGCGCAACAGCAGAACTATGGTGAAGAACTCTGTTAGAGCTTCTAATGGCTGTGGTAATGTGTGTGTGAAGCAGCAAAATTAGGCGGCACTCAAAAGTTTCTGTCACAAAGAAACTCTATTTACACATAGATTTTATACAGTTTTTATACAGTCATAAGACATAAGTCATAAGACATAAGAGCATAATCATAAGTCCAGTCAATTTCCACAAATCAAGGTGTCCCAGCATCTAAAAACATGTACAGCTACAGCAAGATCTCAACTTGCGACCATCTCTGAGGTAACTTTCACACTGAGATAACTCAGGTTCTGAGGTAAAATTACCTTAGGAATGAGAGATCTCAACTTGCTACCTTCTCTGAGGTAACTCTAGCTCATACTGAGATAACTCAGGTGCTGAGGTAAAATTACCTCAGGAATGAGAGGTCTCAACTCACTGCCTTCTCTGAGGTAATTCTGACTCACATTGAGATAACTCAGGTTCTGAGGTAAAATTATCTCAGGAACGAGATATCACAACTTGCTACCTTCTCTAAGGTAACTCTGACTCACATTGAGATAACACAGGTTCTGAGGTAAAAATACCTCAGAAACGAGAGACTTCTGTTAACTGATCAGAACATCTCTTCTGCACATGCTCAGTTGGCATCACCTATCAGTTTCACCTCTGCTAAGTCTACTCAGGCAATTACCAGCCTTACATAAAAAAACTGATAGAGGCACTGAATGATGTGCATGTGGGGTGTGTGTGGTGGTGACACCAATACTCGACAAAATTTTTGAAATCTTCGTATTTTTGAATTATTATCACATATACAGCTTTTCAACTAAACGCTCACAAAGTGGTTTACAAAGAAAATGAAAAAATCAAAGGGCTCACAATCTAAAATAAAATAGAACATTAGCAGAAGCCACTATAACAGACATTGCTGGGGTGAGGAAGGCCTTCCACTACTAAATAAAAGAGGAACACGCACCATGATATATATCATGTGGAATACAGTGAGAAAAACCACATTCAAATATCTCTATTCTGTTAAAAGTTATAGCAAAAAAAGTGGGGCATGGCACTGATACTTCACCATGCCCACAACCAATGGTGTTGCCCTGACCACTGCATGGAATGTGCATCATGGGGGTGATGTGCTTGCCTGCTAAAAGAGGTGACACAAATCCTAGTGAAACCATTGAGGATAAATAACATGAAGCCCCATCTTAAATTACCACTGAGGTAGTGGCGCTTCAGGCTGCAACATGCCTTCTCCTAATAATGGGGAAAGCTTGGAGCCTTTCCCAATTTCAGCAGAAGGTATAGAAATAGGATTGCCATAATTCTCTTCCACAAAATCGAGACAGGACCCTCCGTCCTGTTTGCCAGTATTTGAACAGAATCCTTAAAATCGGGACTGTTTGGGGGGACATATGGCAACCCTACAATGAAAGTCTGTCCCAGAAAGAAGGTGGGACAATCATGTCATGACATTGTGTCACATTATTTATTTATTTGTTTGTTTATTTCTTTATTCCTTCTTCCTTTCCTTTCCTTTCCTTTCCTTTCCTTTCCTTTCCTTTCCTTTCCTTTCCTTTCCTTTCCTTCCTTCCTTCCTTCCTTCCTTCCTTCCTTCCTTCCTTCCTTCCTTCCTTCCTTCCTTCCTTCCTTCCTTCCTTCCTTCCTTCCTTCCTTCCTTCCTTCCTTCCTTCCTTCCTTCCTTCCTTCCTTCCTTCCTTCCTCCCTCCCTCCCTCCCTCCCTCCCTCCCTCCTTCCTTCCTTCCTTCCTTCCTTCCTTCCTTCCTTCCATCCATCCATCCATCCATCCATCCATCCATCCATCCATAACCCACCTTTCTACCTAAAAAGATACCCAAAACATCATGATGACATTGTGATGACAAGTTCCATACTCCATGCTGTGGCACACTGGTGTGCCATGGATAGTCCTCAGGTGTGCCACGGGAATTTGGGGATTGACATTCATTAATAGGAAAATTGGGGGATTTGAGCAGCCTGGTGTGCCTTGTCAATGGTAAAAACAACTGATGGTGTGCCTTGACAATTTCAGTGCCTTCTTAGTGTGCCGTGAGACGAAAAGGGTTGAAAACCACTGCTCTAAGGAGAAAGTGCACACTGGATTGTAGCCTGAGCTCTTGGAGACATCTGTGATTTCTACTTTTTCGTTGCTTGTCTCAAAAGCAACCTGTGCAGGTGATTCAAAACAAGAAACCCCGCATGAATAATTTTGCATTTGGGTGATAGAATGAGTCTTTATCATAAAAGCTTACAGAGGAGAAGGAAGAGCTGGCAATGTGTTAGGGAGACTAATACAGCAATGAGGAAAAAAAACCTCTGCCATATCCTGTCTATCTTTGCATTTTTTGTTAATATCCTCCTTTCCTTGTCTCCGTATCCCTCTCTGGAGGCCAGTATGTAAGTAAGGCTATGGCATGTCTGTGAGAGTAATCGGAGTCTGGCAGACAGCCTGTCGAGGAAATCTGGCATGTTGAATATTTATACGCAAGATCATTCAACATAATATCAACCCAGAGTTTCTATTATAATCTGGGGGATGTGGTTATTATAGCCATGGATGTAACCATCCCCTCTATACTCATTGTCCTCCAGTGGTTTGGGGCAATTAAGCACTGTCTTATTCTTAAGGCCCCCCCCACCTGAAAACTCCAAGGAAGAGGCAGACTGGGGGGCATGCACACTGGGTGACCCCACTTCTTGACATGAGGATACTACACATATTTTCCTCTGACTCATGAGCATGTACAACACAGCCAAAGGCCAGAACACAGAACACAGAACAAGAATATAAGAGCCCCACTGGATCAGGCCAAAGGTCTAGCTTCCTGTAGCTCTCCGAAGTTCTCATGTGCCTTAGGAAGCAAATAAAACAAGGTACTTGCATCCTAGGGTCCCCCATTGTACCTGGTATTCTGAAGTAGTCAGTGCCAAGTTCTGGCATCTAAAGTAAAACCAGCGATTGTACCCATCATGGCATATAACCTATGATGAACATTTTCACCAAGATCTTTCCAATCCTCTTTTAAAATCATTTAAGCCTGGTGACATCACTGTGGCAAGGAGTTCCACAGATTAATTCCAAGTTAGGTAAAGAAATATTTTCTTCTGTCTGTTCTGTCTCTCCTCTAACTCAATACTCAAGACGGTGTCATATCTGACAAGGCTTGTTTTAGGCACAGGTTTCTCCTGGTGAAGTCAACTGACTGGAGAAGGCTGTAGCTCCTGTCAACCCATGCTCAGCTGTAGACCTTTCCTGGTGCAACATATAAACTTGCTTTGGCCTGATGTCCAACCACATTCTTCCTGTCTCCCCTTAGCGGTTTTAGGTCTCATTCTCTGCTCTTGATTAGTTATGCTGACTTGGCCCAGGACATTGCCTAGACCAGGGTAAGTATACGTGTAACTTCCGGTAGTACTTCTGAGGACAGCATGATGGCAAGTGGTACTTCTGGGAAGAAGCACTGAGAAACACTGCTTCAGAGTTCAAAAATCCACAATGACTCAATTAATAGAGCCAAGTGGGCTCCTTTATTCCAAGTTGCAATCTGCCTCGGTTCTCCATTGAGTAAAAGAGAATAATAACAGCCAGGCTCACGTGGTGGATAAATATGATAAATTGTAAAGCACTTTCCAGAACCGGAATGCTATATAAATGATAATGTTCTGTTTGCAGTCCGTCTGCACGGCTTATAGATTACTTCTGCTTTGGGTCTGTCGTTGGGCGTAATTAAAATTGCTAATACATGTTGGAAGATGGTTCAAACTCCGGCTTGGCTTAGTGAACCAGAATGAAATGCGGCTCATTTGGGGAGTGCAGATTCTGCAGGGAAATTCTTTGCCTGTTTTGAAGGATGGCACATTTTTAGGTATTCATCACCGTTCCTCACAGAGCTGAAGTGTGGTGGGGCATAACTCTCCACGGTCTGACTGAGATGTGAATTTTGTAATGATAATGGTCAATCTTTCCTGAAGGTGGAGGTGGTGTTTGAAATACTGATCAGCTCCTCTAATTGGATGCCTGGCAATTTTGTCTTGTTTTGTTTTAAGAGAGAATGTATCCCTTCTGTGTCTAGATGCAATGCGCCCAAGCAAAATTTTTAAACATTCATACATCTGGGTTCTTAAATTGGCATCTAGGCCTCAGGAAGCCACAAATACTGGACAGTTCTTAAAGTGCAAACAACGACTCTAGTAAAACTCCAAGCTTACTGGGAGATATTTCCAGGAGAGGTTTCTTTATTTGTCCGACTAGCCCCAAACCTGCTTTTGCTGATCTCAAACTTACCCCCAAATCCAGAGTAACTACGGGAGCACATAAGAGATTTTATGTGCACCCGTAGTGACTGCACCACCTAGTGAAAATCTATGGGAAATTCATATTGGAATCCAGAGTAAGTTGTTCTTACACCGGAGCAAGGACTCCCCGTAGTTACTCTGGATTTTGCCCTTACTTTTCCTTGTACCACTCTTAACTGGACATGGGAAGCCAGGCTTGATATTTATTGGTATAAATAACCCCCAAGTCCAGAGTAACTACGGGAGCACGTAAGAGACTTTATGTGCACCCGTAGTGACTGCACCACCTAGTGAAAACCTATGGGAAATTCATACTGGAATCCAGAGTAAGTTGTTCTTACACCAGAGCAAGGACTCCCTGTAGTTACTCTGGATTTTGTCCTAAGTAAATATTTGAGGCAGGCATCACACTTTGTTTCTAATGTGTGCTTCACTGGAAGATCAGTTCCTAAAACGAACCATATAGAATCATAAAGTTGGAAAGGACCTGATAGGTCATCTAGTCCAATCCCCTGAAGCTGCAATCCTAACCCTCCAGTTAGTTCTTAAGCTGCAGTCCTAACTATCCAAGGACTTAAGCTGCAATCCTTATTTTAAGCTGCAATCCTAACTCCCCTGTTAGGCCAGCATAAGCCCCAGCACAAGTCCTGTGCTAGCCTGGGGAGGGGGGGGTATCACAAAAGTACCTTAAGACATTTCTGTGCCACTCTTGGGGAAGGATTAGGCCACTGCACAAACATGCGCTTGCCTCCCTACATCACCATGGGAACGGGAAGACCTATGAATAATAATAATAATAATAATAATAATAATAATAATAATAATAATAATAATAATAATAATAATAATAATAATAAAAACTTTATTATGATCTGAAGACTAGCTAAGGAAGACCTATGAGTTGTGCCAGCTGATATTAGGATTGTACCCTTAGTGATAGGGTGTCACTTGTTCACATGGAGATGACCCCCAGTTTCCACGCCTGGCACCTCAAAGGATCTTCTAATCTATAACAAGGTTGAGAATGATCCTCATACTTTCTGCCTGCTGAGAAGCAGCAATGGGTGGCATTGCACGTTTTTGGGGTGGACGAGACAATCTGAGTAAGGGAAGGTGGAATGGGAATGGGGGAGTAGGTCAGGCAAGAGATAGGGCAGGACCGGTCTAGAGGTCTCTGTGTTGGGCTGAAAAGCCTGACATGGAGGTTCTCAAGTCTGCTATCAGGAAGTCTTACTCTTCCTATCAATGAAAGATGATAGGTTTAGTGGTGGTGTTTTCACATATATGTTGATATTCAAAAGCTATCTTTGACCTAAAATGTGGCAGGAAAAGCTGCATATTTCTGGCATTGTTTTCATGGAGACCCATTTTTGAGAACTGTATGTAAAGCATTTTGCGTCTATGATGTACCACTAGAGTAGATCTGGGAAAGAACATGTTTGTAGCTATGGAGAGAATCTATTTAAAAAAGAAAGCGTTGAAGAACCTGCAACCTTCAGAGTAGATGATGCAGTGGTGTATTTAGGGTTGCCATATGTCCTGAAAAACAGGGACAATTCTGATTTTGGGGGATTGTGTTCACATACTGGCAAATAGGACAGAGGGTCCTGTCCTGATTTTGTGGAAAAGAATTATGGCAATGCTAGGTGTAGTTAACAATCCTGCTGCTCAATGCCGAGCTCCAAATGATGCCCAAATGATGCTCCAAATGATGTAAGTTTTAATTTCATACCCTTTTTCACTTTTTAAAAAATCTGCTACATTACCTTGTTGCTTCCTCCTTCCTTCCTCTCCCCTGCCCTCCAAAGCACCAGCTTACTCCTACTCAACCCCAACCCTTCCACTTTATTATTTGGTGGACATAGCTCGATCCCAGGATCTGCCTCATGATTTGGGGGGAGGGGGGTGAGTGAAGTGTGGGTGTAGCTCGAGGGAGGAGCAGAGCCATCAGTCTTGAATGGAGCATCACTCCTTTGGGCCATTCCAGGCAGGGGTCCATTTTGCTCAATGTCAATTCCCCTTTGAAAGTTGTGTTGTTGCCCACACTTCGTTGCCCTCCCAAAATTCTTTTCCCAGGCCTGGTGCCCGATGCAACTGCTACCCTCTGCACTCCCCATTGGGATGACATACTATAGATGTTCAAATGATCTGACTTGATATAAGACAACTCATAAATCCAAATTCTTCTTCTTTAAACCCCGAGAATTTCTTTGCACCATAGATGTTCAAGCAGGAATATTCCAGGAATTTGCACAGCAAACAGTTAAAAATATATATTTTAAACACTGCATTTGGATTGTCTGTATGGGGTTTAAGTCTTCCTGACAGCTGAGAATTTCAATTCTAACCTTTGATAAGCAGCTTAGGATGTTATTACTCATAACACTTAGAGTGGCTGTCCAGTGCCTCGTGGCAAAGGAGCTTTGATTGACTTCTCATGGCACAGCAGTGTTCTGAAAAGTGTGGGTTCTGGTTCTCTTTAGTGTTAAATGAATGGAAAGCTTGTAAATGATAGCATCTGACAGTGCTAGGAATTGAAGTGCCCTATTTTATCTGCAGAAAGAGGTACAGGATGGAAACGAAGTATATAAATTCACATTCCCTTGTGGTACACATGCAATGCGCCTCAGGCCTCAAGCTGTCCAGATTGTAATGTGTGACAATGACTAGAAATACTAGGTACTCGGAGCTTGTGTAATATCACTGTGTTGTGCTAGTTTATGTCAGTTGTATTCCAAACCAAGATTCTAGATGGGATGGGATATTATGAAAGCTCTTTCGATCAGGAGAATGCCAGGAATGGTCATCCAGCCTGGTTTGGGGCAATAGCACAAGGGTGGAGTAGATGCATTGCATGTAGAAGGTTCCAGGTTCAGTCTTTGGTAACGCCAAGTAAGGCTAACAACGACCACTCAAAAGCCCTTGATAGCTCATGCTGGGCAATGCAAACTTTAGTGCAGTGGTTCTCAATCTTCCTAACGCCATGACCCCTTTATAAGTTCCTCATTTGTGGGGACCCCCAACCATAAAATTATTTTTGTTGCTACTTTATAACTTTAATTTTGCTACTGTTATGAATCGTAATGTAAATATCTGATATGCAGGATGTATTTTCATTGTTACAAATATGCACACATTGAATACAATGGGATTTATTTCAGAGTAGACATGCATAAGATTGGGCCCTGAGGCTGCAGTCCTATCCACATTTACATGGGAGTAAAGGCCCCCTGACTATAATGGGATTTATTTCAGAGTAGGCATGCATAGGATTGGGCCCTGAGGTTGTCAGTCAGCACCAGTGTGTGCGCAGCTACAGCCGGAGGTCTGGCAAGCCTGACCTGGCCCCCTGCACCAGAGATCTTTAGGCGACCCCCAGGAAAGCTCTAGGCGACCTCCAAAGGGGTCCCGACCCCCACTTTGAGAAACGCTGCTTTAGTGACCTAAGCAACCAAATATCCTATTAGACCAGTCTAAGGCAGAATATGGCAAACTCCCAGAGTCTTGACACATGTGGGGAACATCATTCCGACATGCCTTTTTGCAGTAGCCCAAAGGTCAAGGTGCTACAATAACACTGGCCACTGGACTGACCAAGTGTAATGTGACCCAAAAGAGGGCCAGGCAAGCAGGCATGATCATGCAGAACAATCAATCAAGACTTGCCACTGCTAAGTGAACACCAGGTATTCCGTAACCCAAACTTGCACTTAACCTGCCAAGTGAACAACTAGAAGCCTAGTAAAACAACTGACCTTGTCATCTGGTGTAGGCAATAAAACAAAACAAAAAACCCATATGCCATGATGTCCAATTATGGCTATTTGCCAAAAATTCCTACCCAGTCCCAACTGGTGGCTGATCTGAATGTATAGAGTGGGGGACCACAGAACCCAAATGAGTGGGCTGGGAGTGACCTTCCTCCAGGGAGTGACCTTCCTTCCTTCCAGCCCTCCTAGTAAATCAGTTGGGAGCAGTTGTCTGCTCAGTTGTCCTGAGCCTCATGGCTGGGGTGGAACCAAAGCTGGGCAGCACATGATTTGTGCACCACCAGTATTCTTTATTAAACTGATTAAATGGAACAGATTGCAATAAGAGACAACAGTTAAACATGTAAAAGTATGACCTATTTACAGATTTCTTCATCTTGATTCACATACAGTACTTAAAAGATATAGTGTAGATCTCTGAAGAAACCATCTGCAGGACAATCTGTTTTCCCATTTTACTGTGCATTGCATGCATTCTCATTCCAGGCTAGAGAAAGATTATAGTTAAGAGAACAGCCAGTGGTGTGATGGAGTCATTGGTGAATCCATTCAGAATCCTATTTGCACACAGGTGCACACAATTCAAACCAGCTAGACTGTCATGTCCTACTTCCAAAAGTTCAAGAGAAAAAAAACAACTAAAATACAATCTTCTTTATCTGCAGCTGAAACATAAATGTAGTTGGCTTATTTCCCTGCAATTAAGGCACTGAAAAGTAATTGTGAAATCAAACAACTTCATCAAGCTTCTTTCTCGTATTGCAACAGGACAAAGAAAATTACATTTGGTTGTTAAAGGCCTGCATACATTCTGTGTTGACTTTGTCAACAAGAAATAAGATGCACGACGGGATGGTATACATGTACCAAGATATTAGTTTGAAAGGCATAACTGTGTTAGTCCCCCCCCTTTTCTGCTATTCCTCTCTCCCCCCCCCCCATCTTGATGCTCAATATTGCTATTTGAGATTGGGCTGTGTTTTCAATTATCTTTCCACTCTGGGATGTGGCATAATATGATGAACCTGTATCATAACCCTAGAAGTCATCAGAATGTGATAAATAGCAATTTCAGAATCCAGATAATAAATGCATGATTGGAGTTCTTCAAAGTGAACAGGGAAACTTGAACATCAAGCATCAATGAAGTTTGTAAATCAGCACAGGCGCACTGTGAGTTCTGGATTTAGTACATTCGAATGAAGATTGAGGCCTCCACAGCTGATATTTCATTTCTTTATAGAGACAAAAATATTCCCATCCTGTAATGGGAGGAATCTAAAGGCCCATTAAATCCATCAGAAAAGGAACTTAAAATTAAGATCCAACTCTTGTAGGCTGGAGTTTGCCCCTTTCCTTGCAAATATTTATCATAAACAACTGTGACGCCTTTTATTTTTATATAACCACACTACTTCACTGGTATGTATTTACCTGCCTATGATACCGTTTATTTCCCGCAAGGCTGATATTGCAGTGCTATATTTTTAAATGGCACCCAAACGACAAAATAGTGCTCGCATTAATGGCTGTGCAAAGTTCCCTTTCCTACAGATCCCTCTCGCGTTCCTTTGGTGCGTTGCCGATGAAACCCCCCGGTTCAATGAGATGGCTTGGTGGAGACCAAAATGATTTTTTGTTCTTGTCTTAAACATGGCTGGGGTTTCTTTTCTTCCACTGATCAACACGGCGACACATAATTGGATGTGCTACTAACACTTTATAGGAGTGTTAAGGGTTTAATTTAATGGTGCTTGAAAAGTCAAATGAGTGTTCTGTTGATGCCTTGAGTACCAGAAAAAGGAATAATCATCAGTTTATGGAAGCTTTATGAAACTCCATTGGGAGATTGCTTGCCTTTGTAGTGGGCATGCTAGGGTGAGACAGACAAAGGACTTCGGGGGAAATTTCCATTATCCTTATTTTATTGGCTCTGTTTTGCCTTCTCCCTCTCATGACATACATCTTTGGAAAGGTGCAAGCTCAATGCTCTCACAGTCTCCGATTACGATACACAAAGCAGATGCAAAATAATTGGAGAGCTTTAGAGACTTCATAAACCCAAGCGATAAAGGGCAATAGGATGCAAAATTGGGAAAAGGGTCACCTTTAAAAGGAAGTTAGTAAAGAGAAGGGAGGATAGCAGCCTCATCCGAACACAGGCTTTAGTAGTTCATAAATGCTTAGGATGTGATGGAATGATGACTCTGTCCGTGTTACAACATGCACTGATGTGCCAGTGTCACAGAATGTTTTATTTTTACATCAATACCTTGCCTTTGAACCCCAGAGCAGTTTACAATAGGATTTTATACTACCCAAGAAGCCCTTGGACACCTGCCCTGTTGCAAAGACCAAGGTATGAACCTCCCATTGCCCTGTATGCAAAGGCCAGGGTATGCCCCCACAATCAGGTAATGTGGTAGTTGGGGATGTACTTTCAGACAAATAGGGGATACAAGTTCCCTGTAGCTCAGAGCTGGTCTTATGAGATAACGATTCCAGTTGGAAACATTTTTTTTTGCAGATCCCCAAGTTTACATATAATTTCAAAACCTTGCTTATAAACAGTACAAGCACTAAGAGTTTGGAAGAAAATTAAAATCATGGCTCTTTATAAAATCTGCAATGTGGAATTAAGAATCTGTTACAATATTTCTGAAGACCCTATCATGGGCCACCCTTAGCCTGCAGGGCCAAGTTGGGTTCCATTGGTCCATTTGGTTCAAAGTCCATTTGGTTTGAATGGAGGCAGGTGCTGCTTTTTAAACCCTTCTATGATTTGCTAAACTAGCCTCAAATCCCTCTTGTATATAGTAGTTAAAGGTAGAGGCACTCTGTTCTCCATTCTATATCGTCACCCTGGTCAGGACCCAATAGGTGGGTAGCAAGCCAATTTCAGGTATATGAAATATCTAGTTCAGTTGAAAATACAGAGCAGAAAACAAAGGGTCCAAAGTAGTTCAGCAGGGTGGACTTCAGTGGGAAAAATGCCCTGAATAAATGGGAAGATGGGATGCAAAATGGGAGAAGGACTGTATGGTTGGATAAGGATCCAACTCTGCATCATGCATTGACTCCCAAGCTTTGAAAACAGAGCACCAAATTTTGTAGTACAACCTTTTGTTGACCGTGGCTTGAAGCCTAAATTATGTCACTTCTGGCCACTTCCAGTGAGTCTCAACAGATTTTCTTTCTTTCTTTCTTTCTTTCTTTCTTTCTTTCTTTCTTTCTTTCTTTCTTTCTTTCTTTCTTTCTTTCTTTCTTTCTTTCTTTCTTTCGTTTTTCAACCAAAAGGTTCACAAAGCAGTTTACAAAGAAAATAAAAAAAATTAATGGTACCCTGTCCCCAAAGGGCTCACAATCTAAAAAGATGCAAAAGATCACCAGCCAAAGCCACTAGAACGGACATTGCTGGGGTGAAGAGGGCCAGTTACTCTCCCCCTGAAATAGAAGTGGGTCCTAATGATAAATAGAAAAGGTTCCTAATGATAAAAGGTTTGAAAATTACTTGTCAAGTCCTTATTAAAATGCCTTATTCTAAATTTAGCAAGGAGTTCTGGATCAGGGCATTTCTACTCCATATAGCAAGAATACATACATTTGTCAAATTTAAATAATGGGTCTGCATTAAAGCACTGACAGAGCCCAGATTTGAAATTGACATTACCAATTCATGCTGGGAGAAGAAAGTGGCTGCTAATGCCAGACATAATCTGGCTAATTCCACCACAACTGAGCTGGGAGAACTGGGAGAGCTGGTGCAGAAGCAGACCCTACGGTTCACTTCCTGTCGTGGTTCTGCTTTGAATTTCACCCGGACTGCTTGTTATTTGCTCATTCATATCAAGACTATTTAATTATTTAAATGATCAAACAGTTTATGACCGAATGAGCGCTAATGACACGAATATAGATGAGAGTTAATTAACACACTAGATAATTTATTTGACTGTGGAAGATTTCATGCTAACATTGAGCCCGGTGCCCTTGTGGTGTTCGTTTCAGACATTTAACATTTGCTCACCTGTTGACTGGGAAGATGAATAGAGTTTCTGGTCGGTGGCTGGCATTTTAACTAGTTAGTATTAGAGTAATTACACTAGTCAATTAATAATGGGATATAAGCAGTTTCCTAAGATTATATATATACATACATTTTTTTTTCTTCAAGCAGAGAAGCAGTAGGCCGACAAATTAATTAAAGCGCAATGTTACGTTTTCTGCGCAAGTGAATGGAAACCTGCTGCTTTGCATATTGTGATAAGCTTTCTGTAAGCAGGTGATGGAATCTACATAAATGGAAAATAATAGCTCTGCAGCTATGCCAGGACTGCACAAGAGGGAAGAAGGCCAGAGCCAAATTGCACATATGCAATCAAAATATCATTGCCAATGTATATATAATGTATATGACTCCTGAAGATCACCACCTGTGTGTCCTTAATCAGAATGTTACGTTTATGAATCCTAAAGGTTATGGATTTGGATGTGGTCCATTCAAAATATGGATCCACAAATCCTAGGACAGCCCTAGATGGAAGGGATGCATTTAGGAGGCATGAAACCAAGTTTCTGACTACATGTAAGGAATGGAAGGTGCAATTCTATAGGTGTCGGTGACCCCTGCAGGTTGCCCTGCTAGCCATGACATACCGTAAGGCCTCATTTCGTCCTCATTTCGAAGCCGAAAAGACAGCGTTGTCCAGAGACATTTCCATGTTCATGTGGCCTGCATGACTAACTGCCAAAGCACACTGAATGCTGTTACCTTCTCACCAAGGTGGCACCTATTTTACGTACATTTATGTGCTTTCAAACTGCTAGGTTAGCAGGAGCTGGGGAATAGGCAAGGAGCTCCCTTTGTCTTGCAGCACTCAGGTCTCAAGTTCAAGTTTATTAATGGTCTACTGACCAGCCATATAAAACATATAAAAACCAGACACAAATCCCATAAAACAACACCATAAAAGTATAAAAATATAATCAAATTCACATTTCTCCTCAGCCCAAAAAGAGATCAAACATTTGTAGATGCAATTTTTCTGCGTATCAACTGTGCAGCCTAACAGAACTGCGCGACCTTGAAAGACAAATCAGAGTCAAAATCAAGTAGCAAAAAGGTGACTTGCATTTCCTCATTAAGCCACCCTAAAGTACTAAGGGTCGAAGAGATATAACGGAGTCTCAGAGTCTCATAAAGCGGACAGTAAAGCAAGATGTGAGCAATAGACTCCACAGCATTAAGTACACAGGGGCATGTTCTCTCTATATAGGGGCGGCCCACAAAACGTCCCAGTAAAACCGAGGATAGCAATACATTCAACCTCGCTTTTGTAAAAGCAACTCTAAATTTGGGAATCGTAATATTATAAAAGTAACGGGGTGGGAGCACTCAGGTCTCAAATTGCTGACCTGTTCACCTTCAGGTTGACAAGCACAGTGTTTAACCCTTGAGCCTCTGCAGCCCTTGATTACAGCCTACTGCAATCCTATACTTCTACTTAAAGGTTAAGGTCTCCCTCCACAGGTTGCCCTGATAGTTATGATGTACCAACTCTAAAATCAGTGCTCATTCCCAGTACAAGGCCAAAGAGGAAGCATGTCTGAAGATATCTCTGTGGTCCTGTGGCCGGCTTGACTAAATACCAAAGGTGCACACAACACTGTCACATTCCCAGCAAAGTGGTACCTATTTATCTACTTGCATTTAAATGCTTTTGAACTACAAGGTTGGCAGGAGCTGGGCATGTAATGGGACCTCACTCTCCCCTACAAAATCTTGACGTATTTGGGACTCAAAACACAGCCCCCGGGTTGTCAAGCGCAGCACATCTTTAACCAATGAGCAATACTCCCACTTACGTGGGAATCAATTCCATTGAACTCATTCAATTCCCAATCAATGGGAATCAATTCCATTGAACTCATGGGTGCTTACTTTTGAGTAGACATGAATAGGACTTGCTATTAATTGTACAAATTTTGTTTGCTGATGGTTGCAATAAATTAAGCTACGGTCTACATCAATGGATCATTGATGTACATTTCAAAAACTGAAATATTACGTATTACATTTCAAAAATTCCTGATGGTGAGGACAGTTCGGCAGTGGATCAGATTGCCAAGGAAGGTGGTGGCCTCTCCATCACTGGGAATCTTCAAGCAGAGGCTCAACATGCACCTGTTGGAGATGCTCGAGAAGGATTTCCTGCAACACGCAGGGGGTTGGACTAGATGACCCACTGGTTCCCTTCCAACTCTAGGATTCTATCTATTAAAACATAAATATGTATTTAATCTCCCTATTTTCACTGTCTCAGATTTTGACCACTTTGTAAGAAAAGGAAAAGTAGGCAAACAGATATATCTATAATCAAATAAATTAAATTAATGTTTCCATTCAAGCCTTTGTGACAGACAGGGTTCCTCTCTGCTGGCGATCAAAATTCTCTTTTGCATTCATTCCCGCAGTGCACATCCGATAGCCCCTCTTATTGTAATTTATACACTGTTTCCAAAAAACGCTGAACAATGAAGCTAATTATTTGAGATGCCAAAGTGGCTGATAGAAGAAAATGTGCATAAATTGATTAACCTGCCATTAAAATGATGCATTGGCTCAAAGTAAGAAAGAAAACAAAAGATGGTAAACAAATAAACTTGATGAACAATAAAACTAAAAAGCCTTAATGAATTAAAAGGGCTTTGTGTCTCCTCTACAGTCTTATTCTTTTTGAATGAGCCAAGCAATGAAATATCGGAACTAAAGGCATGCAAGAGCAGAACATTTCAAAAAAAAAAACAACTGAATTTTTTGAATAACAATTTGATATTTAATGCACAATTATGTCTCCATTTTTCCTTCCTTGGGGAAACCAAAAGCAGCTCAAAACTCATAAAATCATACTTTTAAAAACCTAAACTTTGACAACTATGTAAAGATATGTAAATCTCATATAAAGTGACAGCCACTGTGGCATACTGGATAAGTTTTATTTATATATCTGTTTTTTGTACTATTCTTCCACCAAAGAGCTCAGGGTGATGCACAGGGTTCCTCCCCCATTTTGTTCTCACAACAATCTTATGAGGTAGGTGCAGGTGAGAGTGAATGGCCCAAGGTCATTGGATCTTCCTGACTAAAGTTCAGCTGGCTACAACATGCTGGCTATAGTTCACTTGGTTGGGCACTAGACTGCAATCCTAATCTCCAGTTAGGCTGGCATAAGTCCTGTACTGACCTGGGGGTGTCACAAAAGTGCTGTCAGTAGCTTCTGTCCCACTCCTGAGGAGTTAGGCCAGTGCACAGGCACACACCTTGAGAAGATATGATAGGTGCGTTAGGCTGACCTAAAT
This sequence comes from Cryptoblepharus egeriae, assembly GCA_030015325.1. Classification (NCBI taxonomy): domain Eukaryota; kingdom Metazoa; phylum Chordata; class Lepidosauria; order Squamata; family Scincidae; genus Cryptoblepharus; species Cryptoblepharus egeriae. The sequence continues at coordinate 11,706,354 of JAREYC010000016.1, read as the reverse complement.
AGGTTAGGTTTGCGTCCCTAGTTGACTTGGGGATTCATGAATGTGCCAATTATATACATGTCTATCTTCTGTTTTCAAGGGCACCAGATCACCAAAATACAGGAGATTATGATCGTCTGGGTACGTAACAGATGTTGGGAGTTAGGCCAGCATGCATGACTTTAAGCAGTCCACTCAATGAAAGGAATGGCTGCATAGCATCTACTTTTCAGAAACTCATGTTTAATCTATGGGAGCATTTTTAGGACAGGAAGTAGACCCCAACTTGAATCCTATAGAGGAGGCCAGTGGTATTTGAGCACTTCAGCCCGGGACTCCGTTCTGAGTATGACAATCTGTCTGGGACCCTGTGGAAGTGATGTTATGTCTGGAAGTGCCGTTAAAGGTACCCAGTACCAGATTCCAAGATGACTGCATCCAGCTTTCTGCCTGAGATGAAGTCACAACCTTGAAGGGGATCCCGTCACCCACTTTGAAGACCACTGGTGTAGGCAATACAGAGGAAAAAGGCTGTGACTCCACTGGTGATGAGGCCAGTGCTAGTCAGCAGTGGAAGGACAGGGTGGGCAGTGCTGAGCAGTGGAGAGGCTTTCAAGGGTATGGTGAGGGTGCAGAAAGAGTGATGGGAGGGCCAGAAGGAGGATCAAGCATTCATGGGAGGCAGGTTTGGCAGCAGAGGCTGTGCCAAATCTTATGACACCTTCCATGTGATTGCACCCAACACAGGCCTCCTTGATTCTGTACCCACTAAGCAATGGGTGCAGATCCAAGAGATCCATTGATGGCAGTATCTGAGAAACAGAGGTGGGTGACAGAGCCAATTTCAGGTGGGTTCTCATTTATTTCAATGTCTGTTTTATTTACAGAGAGCCCAGTCCTATGCATAACTACTCAGAAGTATGCCCCATTATAGTCAATGAGTCTTACTCCCAGGAAATTATAGATATGATTACAGCCTTAAGCACAATCCAGAGTAACTACAGGAACTCTTAAGAGACATTTACATCAACGTAGTTACATCACCACCTAGTGGAAACCTATGGGAAATTCATAGAGCAATCCAGAGTAAATTTTTTTCTTACATTGACGTAAGAGCTCCCACAGTTACTCTGGATTGTGCAGTTAATCTATTACACTTTTTGCTACCATATGATCCTACAGATCATATGGGAAGAGTCCCTCATGGTGGGTAACTCACTGGTCCCCGTCATAAACCCTGGTGATACTACTGCTTCTGCCTTCTCTATGGGGCACTTTACAATTTGTTATCAGATGCACATTTAATTAACAAAGCACCAAATGGCTTTCTTGAACCTGGTCAATAGTCCATCTCCCCGACTGTTCAAAAGATGTTGGATAAATAATTCAGGGTGGGCTTAACACCATCATCATTTGTCCCAGGGATGCCAGAATTTGCAAAAATGCTCTATTCCTATTGCATTATATCCCAAGATTCCTCTGCACCCATTTCGCATAAATAGCTTTTTTTAAAAAAAAATCTCTCCCCCTCAAATTATCTTTAATTGTTTCTCTTCCTAATTAATTGCACAATGAACTTTAATAGTGCTGTCATTTTCAGAATTGTTTAATTCTGCCTTCCTCTTAATTTATTAATGAACCTGCAGTCTCCCAGGAGTTTCTTCCTTGATATACATGTTAAAAAGCCGAACTCCTTAAACCAAAATTAATCTATTTTCTTCTTTTATCTTGCCTTGTAAGATACAACAGGAGTACCAATTTGTTTTCCTTTTCATTACTTCTTCAGCCAGCTCTCTTGTTCTGTGCTTTGCCTTCTCTGAGATGTGTTCAGATCTTCAATGATTATGGCCAAGCGAGTCACAGAACTGTTCAGTTTTCTTTCTTTTTGTTCATAATAGTTTGGAATATAAAACTTGGGGGCGAGGGGAGGGCAACACAAGTGTCGTCGTCAAGTGTGTGAACACTACCCTAAACCACTGAAAATAATTACATAATAATTACTTCTGTATAAATTCTTCAGTGGGATTTTTTCCCCCTACCCACATATTAATTTGCAACATGGATGCTCTAAATCAGGTTCTTTGCTGGCAAGCTGCACTTTTTGCAGCAGCAGTTACAAATATGCCATGTGATAAGTTGACCTGCTTACATTCTGCCTGTTTAGGCAAGTACAGAAGGTCTCAGGTTGAGAATGGCCATGAGTATTGGGAGAAACAATCACAGGCTGCAATCCTAATCCCCAGTTAGGCAGGCATAAATCACAATACAAGTCCCATGCTGGTCTGTGGATCTCATATAAGTGCCATAAGGAATTTCTGTGTCACTCCTGGGGGATTAAGCCAGTGCACAGACATGTGCTGGCTTCTCCACAACACCACGGGAATGGGGATTTAATGAGTTATGCCAGCCCCTGGGGTGCAATCCTAACCCCCAGGTAGGCTGGCACAAGTCCTGGCACAACTCTTATACTGGTCTAGGGGCACTAAGTACCACTGTAAAGCACTTATGAACCTTATCATCTTATGTAGACTTATTATCAAGCTGTAAGGAACTTGTGTACCACTCCTGAGAGGGTAAGCCAGTGCACAGACATGCACCAGCTGCCGCATACCACCATGAGAACGGAGAGTGGGTGAGTTGTGTCAGCAGTAATATATGTATATATTTCACTTCTAAAATTTTATACAATACTAGCAAAAGCATACCCGCGTTGCAGGAGTAAAATTCCCCACATTACATCCCCCTTGCGCATCAACCTCCCACGCACATCAACCTCCCATGCTCATCCACCCCATGCGCAACATCCCCATGTTCATCCATCCCATGCACTTCATCCCCCCTATGCACATCAGTCCCCAGGCGCCTCGTTCCCCCCAGGCGCAACAGTCCCCCATGCCTAGTATCCTTCCCAGTGCAACCCCTCCCTCTGAACAACATCCCCCCAGTGCACCAGACACCAAGCACCAAATTGGCTGGATGCTGGTCAGTCTTCCATGTTAAGTATAGGACAAAAACACGTTGCACCCCTTTTCAGCACCTTAAAGGTTAAATTTCTCCACATTGGTTCTTGGTGGAGGTTCATGTGACAGAAGGAACTCCCTCCCTGAATTTCATGATTCTAGGTCCGAGGGTTGGGGCACAGCATCCCTCAGTCACTGGTTCTTCAATGCACAGTAAAGGGAAGAAAACGTTTTGTGCCCCATTTCATCCCCTTCCAGTTGGGATTTCTGAAAACTGGTTCTTAGTGACTCCCTCTGTCACAGAAGGAACACCCACCCCAAATTTCATGCTTCTAGGCCCAGAGGTTTTGGCAGGGCATTGATGAATGAATCAGTCAGTTGGTCAGTCAATGACTTTTCTCTTTTATATATATAGAGTAGCAAAAAGTGTACCCGCATTGCAGGAGTAACATTTCCCCATACGCCATCCCCCCATGGCGCATCAACACCCCATGCGCAACTTCCTCCCATGCACAACTTCCTCCCATGCGCAACTTTTCCCCATGCGCAACTTCCCCCAAGCACAACTTTTCCTCATACGCAACTTTCCAAAAACTGGTTCTTAGTGCACCCCTCTGTCACAGAAGGAACACCCTCCCCAAATTCCACGCTTCTAGGCCCAGCTGTTTTGGCAGGACAGTGATGAGTCAGTGAGTCAGTCAGTCAGTCAGTGAATCAGTTAGTCAGTCAGTGACTTTTCTCTTTATTTTTATAGATATGCTGTTGAAATAAGCTAATCTGTGGGACTAATCTGTGGGATGTGTGGATGGCACCTGACCTAGATGCCTTTGAAGGGTACTGGACAGATTTACTGGAAGGGTTATAAGCTGTTATAGCTATATGCAACCTCCTGGTTTTAGATATAGTCTATCTTTTGGCTAAATAAATTTTTTATTTGTTAAATGTTTTATATATTAAATGTTTTATATGTTTTTTTATTGAATGTTTTATACTTTACTTGGTAGCTGCCTTGAGTCGGCTGTGGTCCAAGAGATTTATTAAATAAATAAATTAAACAGGCCAAATGCAAGGTAGTATCAACTGGTTGCAGGTCATCTTGTAGTCTTGTGTGCTCCCTGAAGCATCTGGCGGGCCTCTGGGAGATAGGTTTGGTCTCTGGTATCATCTACTGGGAGATGCTATGCTTCAGGTTTGGTCTCTGGTGTCATCTACTGGGAGATGCTATGCTTCAGGTTAGGTCTCTGGTATCATCTACTGGGAGATGCTATGCTTCAGGTTTGGTCTCTGGTATCATCTACTGGGAGATGCTATGCTTCAGGTTTGGTCTCTGGTATCATCTACTGGGAGAGGCTATGCTTCAGGTTTGGTCTCTGGTGTCATCTACTGGGAGATGCTATGCTTCAGGTTTGGTCTCTGGTATCATCTACTGGGAGAGGCTATGCTTCAGGTTTGGTCTCTGGTGTCATCTACTGGGAGATGCTATGCTTCAGGTTTGGTCTCTGGTATCATCTACTGGGAGAGGCTATGCTTCAGGTTTGGTCTCTGGTGTCATCTACTGGGAGATGCTATGCTTCAGGTTTGGTCTCTGGTATCATCTACTGGGAGATGCTATGCTTCAGGTTTGGTCTCTGGTGTCATCTACTGGGAGATGCTATGCTTCAGGTTTGGTCTCTGGTATCATCTACTGGGAGAGGCTATGCTTCAGGTTTGGTCTCTGGTGTCATCTACTGGGAGATGCTATGCTTCAGGTTTGGTCTCTGGTATCATCTACTGGGAGAGGCTATGCTTCAGGTTTGGTCTCTGGTGTCATCTACTGGGAGATGCTATGCTTCAGGTTTGGTCTCTGGTATCATCTACTGGGAGATGCTATGCTTCAGGTTTGGTCTCTGGTGTCATCTACTGGGAGATGCTATGCTTCAGGTTAGGTCTCTGGTATCATCTACTGGGAGATGCTATGCTTCAGGTTTGGTCTCTGGTATCATCTACTGGGAGATGCTATGCTTCAGGTTTGGTCTCTGGTATCATCTACTGGGAGAGGCTATGCTTCAGGTTTGGTCTCTGGTGTCATCTACTGGGAGATGCTATGCTTCAGGTTTGGTCTCTGGTATCATCTACTGGGAGAGGCTATGCTTCAGGTTTGGTCTCTGGTGTCATCTACTGGGAGATGCTATGCTTCAGGTTTGGTCTCTGGTGTCATCTACTGGGAGAGGCTATGCTTCAGGTTTGGTCTCTGGTGTCATCTACTGGGAGATGCTATGCTTCAGGTTTGGTCTCTGGTATCATCTACTGGGAGATGCTATGCTTCAGGTTTGGTCTCTGGTATCATCTACTTGGAGAGGGAAGACTGAACCAAAGGATTCAAAACTTCTCCTACTCCGAAAGCAAACCTTTCCAATGGGAAGTCCTGCATTCATTATGCAGTGTGTCCCCAAGCATCCTACTGACAAGGAACACATGCTTTGTTAGTTCTGAGAATATGTTAGCGCCTAACATACCCTTAGATTGATGATACCTTTGGCACGGTCAGGAGAAAGGAGAGCAATGTTGACAATGAGAAATGTGAGACTTCCTTTGAATGCTTTCCAAGGAGACGTTAGCCAGCCAGCCACAAGGTTTCAGGATGGAATGGTGACAGTCTGCTTAATATAGAGTTGAGAAGACGGGCAGCAGAGGCTGGACGTCTTTCAGCTCAAGAGATATGGGGAGCTACATTGCCAAAGCATATTCGGTACAGAACATTTTAATTAGGAGGGGACATGTAAGGTTGGTAACATCAATATCGCTAGAATTTCAGGTCATCTGTTCAAAGACGTTGATTGGCAGTAGATTCATGACAAAGGAAAAAAAAGGAATTCTTTGTCATTCAATGCAGTATTAAGGGTGGTGGTGATTTCAGAATTTCCGATGGCTTTAAAAGTAGATTTTACTATCCCTATAATTCAGAGTAACTACAGGAGCACGTAACAGACATTACGTGTACCCTTAGTTACTGCACCACCTAGTGAAAACCTATGGGAAATTCATATTGCAATTCAGAGCAAATTGTTCTTGCACCGGAGCAAGAATGCCCTGTAGTTACTCCTTAGATTGTGCCCTATGTCGGGGTCCCAGCTGGGTACCCATCTGGTCAGAATCATCCCAATGTGAGTAATTCCCCTCCTGGCAGGTGGTCCCTCCCATAAGCCTGTAACAGGGTCCTACTAGGGCAGTGTTTCTCAAAGTGGGGGTCAGGACCCCTTTGGGGGTCGCCTACAGCTTTCCTGGGGGTCGTCTAAAGACCTCTGGTGCAGGGGGCCAGGTCAGGCTTGCCAGACCTCCGGCTGTAGCTGCGTGCACACTGGGCTGACTGACAGCCTCAGGGCCCAATCCTATGCCTGCCTACTCTGAAATAAATTCCATTATAGTCAGGGGGCCTTTACTCCCATGTAACTGTGAATAGGATTGCAGCCTCAGGGCCCAATCCTATGCATGCTTACTCTGAAATAAATCCCATTGTGTTCAATATGTGCATAAAACACACATTTCATTTGTAACAATGAAAATGCATCCTGCATATCGGCTATTTACATTATGATTCATAACAGCAGCAAAATTACAGTTATAAAGTAGCAACGAAAATAATTTTATGGTTGGGGGTCCCCACAACATGAGGAACTTATAAAGGGGTCATGGCATTAGGAAGATTGAGAACCACTGTACTAGGGTGGTTCCAGGATGACCATATGGAATGGAGGACGGAGTACCCGTACCTTTATCCATTATATAGACAAGGGAATTGAGGCAGGTGCTGCTTTTTAAATCCTTCTATGATGAGCTAAACCTGCCTCAATTCCCTCTTCTATGCAATGGTTAAAGGTAGAGGCACTCTGTCATCCATCAGGGCATCCAGACGCCCGGAATTGCCCAGACAGGTCCAGAATTGGAGGACTTGTCCGGCCTGTCTGAGCATGGGGGGGGCTTGTCCGGAGATGGGGGGTAGTGTAGTGCTTTGCGCCAACTAAAGTAGCTGCACTGACTGGTGCGCGCTATAGTGGCCATCCAAGCAGCCATCTAGGAAGAGAGAAGCTGTGCACATGCGCACAGCCTCTCTATCCCTGCCCACAGTGCTTTTTTTACAAGCAAAGGCTGCGCGCATGTGCACATCCTCTGCTTCTCCGAGACCGTCCGGTCTCCTTTCAGATGGAGCGCGGTCGGCGGCGGTGAAGGATCTCTCTTCAGACCGCTCGCCACAAGCGAGCAACAGTGGAGCCAGCCGTGCTTGTGGCGAGCGGCCTGTGGAGAGATCCTTCGCCGCCGCAGACTGCACTCCATCTGAAAGGAGACCGAACGGTCTCGGAGAAGCAGAGGCTGTGTGCATGCGCGCAGCCTTTGCTTGTAAAAAAAGCACTGTGGGCAGGGATAGAGAGGCTGTGTGCATGTGCACAGCTTCTCTCTCCCTAGATGGCTGCTTGGACGGCCGCTATATTGCGCCCCAGTCCGTGCAGCTACTTTAGTTGGTGCAAAGCACTACACTACCCCCCATCCTCGGACAAGGCAAGCCCGCCCGGGAGTAATCTTTAAGAAAATGTAGGACAAAATGTAGGATGTCCTACATTTTGTCCTACATTTTGAATTTTTTTTGAAAATTTAGAAATGTAGGACAAGATCCTCCAAAAGTCCGGATTTTAAACTGAAAATCCGGACTTTTGGGGACCCTTGTCCTACATTTTGAGGTGTGGCATCTGGTCACCCTGGTCATCCATTCTATATGGTCACACTAGGTGGAACAGCCACAGCTGTGGCCAGGGCTTTAGAAGTGATGTTGTTGTGCAACAAGCACAACAGCAACCGAAGTGTCAGATTCAAAAGGACCTTTATTTAACAGCGCTCCTCTCCGGACTCATGTCCATAAGAAAGAGGAGTCTTGAACAACAGGTGTTATCTTCTTTTATAGAAGAAAACTGCAAAGCAGATACAGGAAAAGCAAGAGAGCATCATCATATTTTCCTTGGTTACATGATTACCATATATACTCGCGTATAAGCCGAGTTTTTTGGGCCCTAAATATGGGCCCCAAAACCCCCCTTGGCTTATACATGGGTGAACTGAAAAGTGGCGGGATCAAACCCCATCATGTTATATACCGTTGGATTCGTATTGAAGAACAGAATTGAATATAATAATTAGTTTTGAGATATCTCCTTCCTATCAAACGTAATGGCCAAAAAACAAAAAACAACTATAAAAATAAAAAATAATTTTTTGGCATTTTTTTTTAAGCAGATAGGAATTTTGGCCTTGGGGTTCAGGAACTTTGGGTTTGGCATCTGGTCACCCTGTCCTATGCATGTCTACTCTGAAGTAAGCCCCACTAAGTTCAATGAGGCTTACTCCCGGGAAAGTGTGCTTAGGATTGCCGCCTATGAGTTCCAAGAAGGCTACAAGGAAAAGGACCAGTACCAGTACCTGCTGCATTTCCCACCCTAGGCTTATATTCGAGTCAATAAGTTTTCTCAGTTTTGGGTAAAATTAGGTGCCTCGGCTTATACTTGGGTTGGCTTATACTCGAGTATATGCGGTACATGGTTTTTATGTTCCTAGGCAGATATCTCACAAGGTTTTTTCTACCTTGTACATTCTACTTTCATTTTTGCAAGCAAGCTAATTAAGCTTCAGTTTTTGCTTTTTGTGGTTACAAGTCTGCAGGTGCTTACCTGTGTAGCTACATCCTGTTAAACAAACATCCTGTGTAGCAAACATCACAAACACGCTTAGGTGTCTTTGGGTTAGCTACATACTATTGAAAGTTTATGGGAAGCACTTTTAATATTAAGTTATAAGCAGATGCAGGTTGCTTTACATGGAAGATGCTGAGTACTCTGCTTATGCTCTTGGGTGCTCATTGTAGCCATATATGTTTTGTGGATTGGCTGATAGCAGGCCCCCTACAATGTGAACAGAGTACAGTGAGAAATAGAGGCACCAAAGGAAGAAGCAGGGCACTGTGGGTACAAGGGGGCATGATCCCGAAAAAGACCTTATCACACCAGAGATGGAGGATGCAGGTCTCTTGTTGTCCCGTGTGCTTGCTAAAGTTCCGGGAGGGCCACTGTGAGATCCAGGAAGCAGGACTAGATGGTCCTTTGGCCTGCTCCAGTATGTTCCCGAACATCCAGGCCTTGTGTCTAATTCCACACTTTCTAGTCCCCTCCACCCTCTTGCATTGACCAAAGCTGCAAGGCCACAAACATTAGATATTCTTGGTGTACCAAAACAGTTCCTGTTATGAAGAAATGCCTTGTCCAAACTATTTCCTAAAGATATTTGTGCCTTGTAAACCAATAATTGTAATTCAGAATTGCTTGCCTATTATGTATAACATGTATTCTGTCCTAAATTGTTATAGACAGCCCGTTTTAATATCTTGTTGGGTCCAAAAATGACCCAGGCCCAATTCCATTTAGCCCAATCTGGCCATCCTAGCAAGGCCAGCCTTTCCAAGTCAGAAAAACAATAGAAGGCCAGGCTCAAAACATCCTGGCCAAAACGATACAGGCAGAATGTAGCAACATGTATCATGTCCGCAATTAGCCCTGCACATTCGCAACAGAGTTGAGGACACGTTGCAAGTTTGCCTTCCGGCCTGCCCGTCCACTGCTTGTCATCATCCCCTGAATCCCTCCCTTGCACATAAACTACCAAACCAGAGTCCAAGTTTTGCCCTCAGTTATTTGTACCCCCCTCCTTGCTGTTGGTTCCCTCCTCTCTTAAAAATACCCTATAAAAATGTTTGTACATCCTTTGTTCTCTGTTCACCTTGCCTAGTGGAGGTGGAACCCATGTATACACAGGTAATAAAGCTAGCTTTGTATCATGGTCCTTTGTAGTTTTCTGCCATGTTGGTTGCCTCTCCAAAGAATCTGTGTAGTGCCCCAGGGGTTGTGGGTTTGAGTCCCACCCCATTCGGGTCCAGGTAGGATGTTCTTCTCCTGTTCTTCACTGTTGATGCCATAGTGGTAACCATAGTTTGTCTGACTGTATCGCAGCGAACAGTGGTGACTTTCCATAATTTCCATGGAACCTTGTACTTTGATCCCCAACTGGTAATGTTTACGCTTGCACTTTTCTTCTCGACACGCCTTGCCATTAAGATAGTGATGCAAATCATACTTTTATGGGTGATACTGAAGAAAGTGTCAGCTGATTGCCAAGTCCTATGAATACTCTTGGTAATAAATGACAGTCTGATAGAATGGCAAAGTAAGATGCACTCCACTCCAGTAAATTAACAACCAACAACCCTGAAGCTCTCGCTTTTATCTTTGGCAAAGGAAAAAGGAGGAAGAAAAACCTCAAGGAGATATTCAACAAAATCATGGATGGGTTCAATATAACTGTGTTTATGGGCTCCCCAAATGTTTCTGCTTCACCTTTGTTGGAAAATGAATGCCAACTAAGGGCACAATCCAGAGTAACTATGGGGAGTCCTTGCTCCGGTGTAAGAACAAGTTACTCTGGATTGCAATATGAATTTCCCATAGATTTTCACTAGGTGGTACTATGGGTGCACGTAATGTCTCTTATGTGCTCCCGTAGTTACTCTGGATTGTGCCCATAATGAATGTTTGGTCTGACCCATCCAGGCAGTTATGATGTTCTTAGGATGTGGTAGAAGTTGTTGAAGTAATGAATATTGTGGAGAGAGTGAGTAAACAGAAACTATCATTTCTCTCCAGTGGCATCACTAGAGTTTGTCCCCATGGTGCGCAAGGCCAATGTGTCACTCCAATGATGGACGTCTTCTCATGGAATGGGTGGGACAATGCCCTGGGTGGTGTGTGTGATGATGCACCATCACACCACCCCTGCTGGTTTTCTTTTTGCTATAATATAACTTTGGCTATTCTATAATAAAATAGAGATATTTTGTTTTATTTCATTGTATTTTTTTAAATAAAAATACACATTGATTGACATATAACATGATGGTTGGGTTGGGACAATCTCGATTTTGTGGGATTTTGTTCATATACTGGCAAATGGGACAGAGGGTCCTGTCCCAGTTTTATGGAAGAGAATTATGGGAACTTCACATGATTGTAATACCCCATTTGGTGTATTCAAAATCACCAAGATTTAAAGATTTTGGTCAGTAGTGGTGTAGTCTCCAACCCCATGCATGCTACCTAATGCCAGGGTGACCAGATGCCTGAACCTAAAAAGGTGGAAAAGGTCTTGGATTCCTCTCAGCCTGGCCATTCCTGTGGACAATGGCAAATTTTCCTACTCATGAGTAAAGCAGTGATATTGAGCACTTTCCCTTTCCCATAGAGCTTAATGTATACTTTTTTATTTTTAGTGTTTTGGCCATAACTTTTGATAGGAAGGAGATATTTCAAAACTAATTTTTGCACTGGATTCCGGTCTTCAATCAAGTCCAATGACATGATGGGGTACTGCACACCATTGCAAAGTTCTAAAATGAAGCAAAAATGGAGAACAATGAAGCCCTTTTGGAGGACACCCGGACAGAAAGAGGACAAATCCGGAAAAATCCAATCATATGGTCAATGGTGCAGCATCCCAAGCAATTACACTTTTTCTTTAACAACAGAACTTGAGGCCACTCAAGAAGATTGTTTTGTGGCAGGTTGAGGATCAATAAGAGCATTTAATCATGTAGCAATCTGATTTTTTGGTAACTGTGTAGGACTGTCCTTCTTTGTCTCCACCAAGAGGACTGTGTAGTTTGAGAAGGATCCAAATCTGTTTTGAATTTAGTTGTGTAAAAAAACATCACAGTTCATGGAGTTTACCAGGACCTTTGGCTGATCATGGTTTGAAATTTAAATGATGATGGCTGCATTCCTAAGAGCACTTCTCTGGGAGTAGGCTCCATTCAATACAATAAGACGTACTTCTGAGTAGACATTCTAAGGATTGCATTGGATGTCACTTCTGGCCATTTCATCATTTCCTGTTTGACGGTATCATTTCCAGTTGGTCCCAAAAGTGTGTCATCCTAAAAAAGGTGGGTTCAGGTGTTAAAACCATTGAGAACCACTGTTTTACAGTGTGCCAGAGGATGACAGAATGGACAGCAAGGTACATTGGAATAATAATAATACTCCGGATAAAATAATTTGAATAAAATGATGCAGTGGTGCTTTACATAAAGAGCTTAATTTGTTCCAGAGGCATGCTCTTTAAATGAAATGCTCTTTAAGTGAAATGGATTTTCTCATAGGAAATAATGGAAACTCGGATGATTGGTTCCACAACCCAAAAAAATATATAAAAATATTAACTGTATTTAAAAATGATGACAAAACACTGGAATTGAATTCAAAACATGCATTCAATGTGCATGATCCTATGAAGTCTACTTCGGCTGCAATCCTAAAGACACTTTCTTGGGAGTAAGCCCCATTTAACACAATGGGACTTACTTCTGGGTAGACATGGTTAGGAGGCTGCAATCAAAGACACTTTCCTGGGAGGCTTACCTGGGCTGCTGCTGGAGGTTCAAGGTGGCTGGTGGGGGCATTTGGGGGCAGTTAGGGGCAGCTGCCTCTGGCATCTCTAGGCAACTGCCCCCAAATTGGGAGCACTTAGAGGCAGCAGCACTGGCCAGTAGCCCTTTTAAAGAGCCTCCATGCAGAGCATCAAGGCTGCGTAGCACGCGTGCCCATAGTGCACTTGCTTGTTAATTGAAGCGAAACTTGTTATGTGAAGCAAGATTTCTTGGAAATTTATACTTGTTATGTGAGGCGCTTGTTATGAGAGGTATCACTGTGCATTGGAATATCTGTGCTGTGAGTGGTACAAATAGTTTATTACCACAACTCTACAGAAATACGATGCAGAGGAGATTGTAGTTTGCCTTCTTTTTTGCTATTCAAACTGGAAAAAAAATATACTGGAAAAAAACAACAAAACTGGACTTTTTTTTCTTAAACCAGCTAGCAGATAGGACCAGAAAAAGCACAAAGGCAGGAGAACTGTTGTGCCATTACAGCACAACAACCACTCGGAACAATTGCTGTGCAGTTCTAATTCTGGTAAGGTCGGGGGAGGTCAGCTTTAACCTAGCGCTGTGACGGAGCACACTCTCGCCGCAGGCTGAATGTGAAGTATGCAGCTCTTGAGCCGAGTGCAGCCGGAGATGAAAGCGTTGCAGCACCAGAGACAACAAAGCCCCAATAATCGAGCGCTTGGAATGTTAAGTGCCACAATTGTAAAAGAATGGATTGGAAGCAACAGTTTGTAGTTAAATGAATGGCTGCCCCATCCCTGGCCCATCAGTCATCTGGAAAATGAACACTTACGTTGGCGGACTGCAGAGTGTCAGTTGACTGCAGCCAACCTGAGGTCTGCAGAAGGACCACAGCTCAGTGGGCTGTGCATACTTTACACACAGAAGGTTCTCTGTTCATTTGTGCTGTTGTAACTATCCACACTTACCTGATAGTATGTGTAGTTGGCTATAAAGGAATGGCAGGACAGGGATGATGAAAAGGAATCCCATTTATGCCCTTAGGCAAGCAACAGATCAGGGTAAGATCAGTGCTGGTCTACTGAGGCTACCAGATTAGAGTTTGGCCTGGGCTGTCTCAGGGATGGTATTCTGATGCCCACTTTCGTGATTACCCTGCTCAGGGTGGGCAGTCGCAGTTGGTATTGAATAACAGGGCACTATAGGTGAATCCAGTTCCTGAGCCAGGGTGGGTCACCCAATCAAGGGTTCAGTCAGGCCAACTGTCTCCTTCTAGATAGGTGCCTGCACTAAAAGGGTGGAGTTGAATCAGGATCTGCTATAGCTTCCAATTGCTGCTGGGCACAGTAAGTTAATGAAATAACGGCCATGATTTGTTATTGGATTTCCATGATTTCCATGATTTGTGTCACACATATTTTCTAGGGGGATACCTAGACAATGGGACTTTGTGTAGACAAGAAACTGAAAGCAGAATCTAACCATCTTGGCTGGCAGTCACAGATAGTCCTTCCTATAGCCCATTCACACAGAGAGATCACAGAATATTTCTCATGCTAAAGAATGAACTTGCATGTATGAATCACATGCAGGATAGCCAGGATGGTGTAGCGGTTAACGGACAGAAACCTGGAAGTTCCAGGTTCATATCTTTCCTTGGGGATGAAGATTCCTGGGTGACCTTGGCTTTCAAGCTCACCTGCCTGATAGGGTTGTTGTGAGGATAAAGGGATGGGAGGAACCATGTTCACCAGTCTGAAATCCTTGGAGAAAGGGTGCTGTAAAAATGCATTAAGAGTGCAATCCTAACCCATATGTTCAATGGGTCTTACTCCCTCAAGGCTGTGGGTGGCGCAAGTGGTTAAGACACTGTGCCTGTTAACCAGAAGGCCAGGGTTTGAGACCCCGGTCCCCACAAGACAGGGTGAACCCCTGTCCTTAGCCCAGCTCTGTGACGCAGCTGGAACCAATCGTATCGGCTCTGCCTTTCCATTGGACTATTTCAGTGGTGTGGAGAGGGGGGATTTGCTGCTTGGGAAACAGCCTATCCTCCATATCAATCTACCCAGGCCTTCGTGCTTCGAATGCAGCATACCACAGTCTTTTGAGACTGATGGATGCCAATACCTAACCCATGTGTTCAGTGGGTTTTACTCCCAGGAAACTGTGTTCAGGATTGCAGCCTAAATGAAACAAGCTTAGGTCTTAAGTGGTAAATGATTTTGAAAGAAAGCGCATGAGAAAAAGGGAGAGGGGAAGGGAAAGATTGCAAGTTGCTAAGACCCAGGGAGGCAATTACATATTTTTGCAATGGTCAAAATGAGCATTACTTTTTTCACTTCATTGGGTTGCTGGAGTTGACACAAAGGACACCTTGATGCATTTTTGAGAAAGCGGCTGAGTGCAGGGAACAGCCGTCTGTGACTCTGGCATTAGAAAATTAGGAAGATTATTGAAGAGCTCTTTTAAAAAGATGGATTAATATTTTCAATGCAAGTAAGTGTTCCTACTCTAGGGCATTTGTTTAGTCAAATGAAGCAGGAAAGGAATGAGGTAATAGAACTATTTGTCACTTGCACAGTTTAAGTGGGGGAGAAGGAGTCGAAATTATGAATTTCTTTGGCACCGCAAATGCATTTTACTAATAAAAAAATGCTTGGTTATCTTTAAGAGAACACTTTAGAAAAGGCTGATTTTCTGCTTGTGCCAAAGAAATTTGACTTTGTCATAAAAAATGTACAGTAAAGAAATTAGGACGAGGTGTATTTCGCCTATGGAAAATATTAGCCTTCGTGGCAAGGGCACAGAGTCAGATGACATCCCCCCAAATTTCCCGAATGATTCTTGTTGCAAACGGTGGGCTTTTAAAAAGCCCTTCAAGAGAAATTCTCTCATGTCAGCCTTCTATTAAGCCTGTTGAATGACGCTGCTGGCTCCTAGTTTGGGATGGTGCATTAATGTGCGTGGGATTTTCAGATATGCTGCAATGCTGGATTAATAGGCATCAATCAAGGAGCCTCTCCTGTGCCATAATGCATCTCTAGCCATGCTATGTTTTCTGCTGTTGTGGAAAATATGGTTTTGCTGCTGTGGTTTATAGATTTACGTGGTTTATAGTGTGTGCCACTTCCAGAGGCTTGCTTGCTTGTTGCCCAAAGGATGAGGTTAGGATTCAGCATACAGTATATTTTGGGACCCACCCCACATCCTGCCATCTGTCCACTCACCCCAGAAACACACTCTGCCCACCATTTCACCATTCTGGAAATGTTTGGAATAAAAAGGTTAAGGATATTTTCTTTGGTTGGGACTGCAGTACATGTACAGCGGATAGCAGGAGAAGAAAGAGTTAGTGCACAATCCAGAGTAATTACGGGGAGCCCTTGCTCCGGTGTAAGAACAACTTACTCTGGATCCCAATATGAACTTCATATAGGTTTTCACTCGGTGGTGCAGTAACTACAGGTGCACATGATGTCTCTTGCATGCTCCCATAATTACTCTGGATTTAGGGTTAAACTCATTTCCCCGAGTATTGTGTGGGGACAGAATCAGGTTCCCACAACGGTTGTTTTCATTTATTTGCATCAAGGAGATAAAGGTATAAGGATGACTTATACCGTTATATAAAGTATAAATGGTATAAAGATAAAATGTACGCAGATGAACCTCAAATTTGAGCCTGAGTTCTGGGGGGCACTAGCCACTATTCAGACCCTAAAGAAGATGCTGAGACTCCCAGTTTCCCTACACGCTTGCTGTTTCTGTCCCTGCCCCCCTTCCTATGATATATATATATATATATATATATATATATATATATATATATATATATATATATATATATATATATATATATATATCAGTTTCTATGGAAACCTGGCAGCTAATTTTCTGTTAAGTTTGGGACTTGCAAAATGCAGAAATCACAGCAGCTGAAATACATTTTGGGGACCATTCTGTGAAATTAGAAATTGGCTTCACGGGATTTGGACCAATGTGATGATGAGAAAATGAAGCCACAGATTCCTCATGAGTGCCAAGTGCCCAATCACATTTTCAAATCAAATATTTTGTTAAGGCGATAATGGTTTTTTTAAAAAAAATTGTTAAAAGAAACACTTTCCTTAGGAAAAGGTGGCACTGGAATATATCTGGCTTGCAACTATATCATCTTTCCTAATTCTCTGCTGGCCATATAATGAGGGGCAGCATCAGGAGTTGGCCAGGATGGGTAACCACTGTGGGTGGGGGATGTATGCAGTGGTGGGATTCAAATACATTAACAACAGATTCTATGGACACAATCCAGAGTAACTACGGTAGCACATGAGAGACATTACGTGCACCCATAGTTATTGTACCACCTAGTGAAAACCTATGGGAAATTCATATTGCAATCCAGAGTAACTTGTTCTTACTCCGGAGCAAGGACTCCCCGTAGTTACTCTGGATTTCACCCTATGTCCCATTAGTAACCAGTTCTCAGAACAAGGCACTCATTATCAAAGGGTTCTATAGAACCTGTAAGAACCCTTGAAGCCCACCTCTGGATCATGTATGGATTAAATCTGGAAAGGGTGCAACCACTTCATCTTAGCCCTCTCCTTCCCAGACCTGATCCCTTTACACAAATCCATGCTAGATATTTATGTGGTGCAGTTCTGGGTAGAACCATCATAGACCATGGAGGCTTACTCCAAGGTAATCATTCCCTTATCCACGGAATGCAGCAGTTGCCATTTTACTAGACATTTTGGATTGTGCTTAGTGATGTAGAGAGAAGATGCCCACTTTCCATCGCACCAGTAGGACAACTGGGGGAATGGTAAATATTGCCCATTACCAGTGACGGCAACAGGCAGGTGGTCTCTGAACCAAATATGTCTCCTGTGAATTTCTTTTGCTGACAAAGGGTAAAATCCAGAATAACTACAGGGAGTCCTTGCTCCAGTGTAAGAACAAGTTACTCTGGATTCCAATATGAATTTCCTATAGGCTTTAACTAGGTGGTGCTGTAACTACGGGTCCACGTAAAGTCTTTTACATGCTCCCGTAGTTACTCTGGATTTGGGGGGAAAACGGCTCCAAAAGTGAGTGGAGGGTCCACTTACATGGAATGTTGGGATGCCTGCAGTTCTTACTGTTTTGCCCCCCTCTAGCTATGCCACTACATCACTGAATCTAAAGGTCATGTGGAGACCTAATGTGCCAGTGTGGGGCAACTGCAGGGCTTTGGCTCTTGCATACGGAAACCCAAAGCTGGTATTGTATGGAACGGTGAGATCTTTTCATCCCATTTTGTAATGCTTTCTGCATTGAAAAACCTCAGCAGACAGGTTGGTACGTTTGCTGTTGACAAATTAAATACCTTTCCCATGTACTTTCAGGAGAATGTATAGCTATTGATCCCCAGATCAGAAACTTTGGTCAATTTTCTTGAGTCTTAACAGCGCTTGAGAGGAATTAGTTAAGAAGAAAGGGGGGCGGAAAAAGAATGTTTGCTTCTAGTCAGTGCCCAAGAGAAATGGAAGCAGATTTCTGGGTGGAAAACATTTTATTGTAATTAGACTGATCATTCTCCTTTTATTTTATTATGGATATTTAATCATCCTAAACCTAATTCTCTCCTTGTGCATTGGGGCTTTAGATAGCTCAGATCTGGCCATTTGCTACAGTGCTGTGAGTCGCTGTCAGTGGTTTTTTTTAAGCAATGGATGACTCAAAACGTGCGTCCCTTCAGGCGCTAGTCTAGACTCCCACACTTTTGAAAAGGACACAATTGCTGCATAGCTTCGCAAATGCATAGCTTCCAAATGCATCGCAATCAGTAGCGGAGCTGCGGAGACCACTGGAAACCTTTTTTTTGCCTCTCCATTTCAGGGCAAATACTAAGATCCTCTCCCTCCCAGTGTGTCCTGAAATGTATCTTGTTTGGGTTAATTATGTTCCAGAAATTTAGTGTTAGAAAGGCACCTTAGAGATCATCTAGCCCAACCCCTGCTCAATGTAGCCACTACCAGTGATAGGATTCAAAGAAATTAACAACCAGTTCTATGCCCATCTGGCAGCCACTTTTAAATGCTATTTTTAAACTTTATAGGTCCTATCTCTCGTTAACAACCACTTCTATAGAGTAGGTGAGAACCTGCTGGAGCCCACCACTAGCCACTACTACTGCAGTCCAGTGGTGGGCTTCAGGGGGTTCTCACAGGTTCTATAGAACCCTTTGCTAATGAGTGCCTCATCCCGAGAACCGGTTACTAACAGGACATAGAACCTGTTGTTAATTTAGGTTATTAGAACATAGAACCTGTTGTTAATTTATTTGAATCCCACCAAATGTAACCCAACTCTTTGCTTCCATACAGTTTTGTGGATGTTTTGCCTCAGTGGAGACCTTGAAATTCACTTCAAATCTTTTCTGTAGGTGAGATTTGATGATAATTGTTATTGCCAACTCATCTTCTCTGGAGAAAACACATCCACTTGCACAGACCATGTTTCAAGGACCTCTTCAATGGTCCAAAAACTAATGGTCTGCCTTGATAATTTTAGTAGATTGTCAGTGTGCCATGATTTGAAAAAAGATTGAAAATTAGAGATAAGGTGTCAGGGATTCTCTTGTATCAGCCTTTCTATAGGATAGGGGTCAGGGAACTATTTTACCTTTTACCCCAAAATATATTTAGATATGCCAACATTACCCCTTTGATTTGAAAGGAAGGAAATAATATATTATTAATCATTTTATTGGATCTATTCAAAAAATCCAGACTTTAAAAAATGCAGGACCAAATGTAGGATGTGTTCCTACAGTGCTCGGACTTACCCTACAATCCAGAGTAACTACGGGAGCACGTAAGAGACATTACGTGTACCCGTAGTTACTGCACCACCTAGTGAAAACCTGTGGGAAATTCATATTGCAATCCAGAGCAAATTGTTCTTACACTGGAGCAAGGACTCCCCGTAGTTACTCTGGATTGAGCCCTTAGCCACGCAAAGCCGTGGCTGGCTCAAACCCCTCCCCAGTGCCCCATCCATTACCCCCCAGGAATTTCATTTTTACCCCTTTTGGGGTAATTTACCCGTTCCCTTCTATAGGAATAACTGTGTGTGTGTGTGTGTGTGTGTGGGTGTGGGTGTGGGTGTGGGTGTTTCATTTTCTTTACACTTCTTTCTTTGCTGGTTTGATTTTGGACTTTTCAATTTGCAACGTCTAAGCAAGCATTTTGTACGGGTGGTAGAAGGAACTGTCAACAGAATGGATTCCTTTTGCAATCCCAGCGAAAGAGAACGGCTTAGACAGATACCCCGCTGTTCACATGCTGATTGTTAAACTGATCTGTCAATAGGAAGGTTACTGATTTCAGGATCCTCCTGGAAAGGGGTTTGAACCACTCTGAAAGCAATCCTTGATAATTAAAGCTTGGAGACCCCTCGGCTGCCTGCAAGACTTGTTTTGAAGGTCTGATTTTGAGATCTCTTAAAATTCCCACAGGTGCATGCCAGGAAGCAGATAAGTTAAAGTATTTCTGGTCTTAATCTTGGTGTCTGCAGATGCATGATGCTTTCTGAAGTCAAAGAGCAAAGATTTCAGTCGACACTTCTACATTATTCAAGGAGGTTTAGAGGGGGAGAGGGAGGGTGGCACAACTTTTATGACTTGAAAGAAGGGAAAAAAATTCATCCAACTTCCAACACCAGGGAATTGGAAAATAAATATGTGAAAATACATAATTGAAAAGATTTTATTTCTTGCTAGTTTGGGCAAGAATAGATTTAGAAAACAAATCCTTGCATTGAAGGAATGTCCTTGCATGTTTTCCAGTCCAACCCCCTGCAAAATGATGGCTGCAAAATACTGTCTAGCCTCAGTTGGAAGACCTCCGACAAAGCCCCCACTGAATAACTGGTATTATTATTATGATGATTTTTAAGAAGTTTCTCCTCCTCGTACACCACTGGAATCTGTGATGGAAACCAGGAGATCCATTTTGAAGAACAAGTTGCCACTGTATCTTGCTGCTGCTGTTTGCGAAACTATGGGCAAAATCCAGAGCAGTTATGGGTCCACACAGTTATGTCACCCTGTAGTGTTATCTTATGGAAAGTCATCTTAACTGCTCCAGAGCAAGGGACTTAATTTCACTTTAGGATGTAGGCCATAATGGAAAGTGATATCATACATTTAGGCTGCAATCCAGAAGTGCACTTGGGCTGCCCTATCTATCACTGGGGTGGCCCAAGTCCAAGATGGGGCAGCCCAGTCATGCTCAGTTGAGCTTGGGGCAGCCCAAGTCAAGGTAGGCTGCTGCAAGACAGATGGACGTGGGCTGCCCTCGCTGTGCCAGCCTAGGCAGCTCAGGAGAGGCATGTTGGGGGCATGTTTAGCATTGACAAGGGCAGAGATGTTATGCTATACCCAGAGCCTGTTTCCAGGGCAGAAATTTCCACTTCCAGCTCCTTGGGGTTATACCACCTCCGGAGCAGGTATAAATCTTAGTAGACCCATAAAGGCAGGGTTGCCATGTCCCCGGAATTCCCAGGGGCCCTCCTGAAAACAAGCTCCGCCTCCGGACCAGCAAGCTCCACCTCCGGGCTCCGGAAAAAGAGGCTCCTGCTGCCAGGCCATTTAAATTTGGCTCGCTGCAGCTGTGGCTGCTTCTCTTTATTGTGCCTACAGCCCCAGCTGTGTCTGGTGCTGATCCGGAGAAGGAGTGAGAGGGAGAAGGACCTCCTCCACCTCACTGCCTCCCTTGGATCAGCCCTCTCCAAGTCCTCACTGCCTCCTGGATGCTGCCACTCTGCCTCCTCCCTACTGATTCCAGCCTTAGAAAACACGCCTGACCATGTCTACTCAAAAGTAAGCCCCTCTGCAGTTAATGGGTCTTACTCCCAGGGAGGGATCTTCAGGATTGCAGCCTTAGAAAACCCTCCTGACCATGTCTACTCAAAAGTAAGCCACTCTGCAGTTAATGGGTCTTACTCCCAGGGAGGGATCTTCAGGATTGCAGCCTTAGAAAACACTCCTGACCATGTCTACTCAAAAGTAAGCCACTCTGCAGTTAATGGGTCTTACTCCCAGGGAGGGATCTTCACGATTGCAGCCTTAGAAAACCCTCCTGACCATGTCTACTCAAAAGTAAGCCCCCCTGCATTTAATTGGTCTTACTCCCAGGGAGGAATCTTCAGGATTGCAGCCTTAGAAAACACTCCTGACCATGTCTACTCAAAAGTAAGCCACTCTGCAGTTAATGGGTCTTACTCCCAGGGAGGAATCTTCAGGATTGCAGCCTTAGAAAACACTCCTGACCATGTCTACTCAAAAGTAAGCCACTCTGCAGTTAATGGGTCTTACTCCCAGGGAGGGATCTTCAGGATTGCAGCCTTAGAAAACACTCCTGACCATGTCTACTCAAAAGTAAGCCCCCCTGCATTTAATTGGTCTTACTTCCAGGGAGGAATGTTCAGGATTGCAGCCTTAGAAAACCCTCCTGACCATGTCTACTCAAAAGTAAGCCACTCTGCAGTTAATGGGTCTTACTCACAGGGAAGGATCTTCAGGATTGCAGCCTTAGAAAACCCTCCTGACCATGTCTACTCAAAAGTAAGCCCCCCTGCATTTAATTGGTCTTACTCCCAGGGAGGAATCTTCAGGATTGCAGCCTTAGAAAACCCTCCTGACCATGTCTACTCAAAAGTAAGCCACTCTGCAGTTAATGGGTCTTACTCCCAGGGAGGGATCTTCAGGATTGCAGCCTTAGAAAACACTCCTGTCCATGTCTACTCAAAAGTAAGCCCCCCTGCATTTAATTGGTCTTACTCCCAGGGAGGAATCTTCAGGATTGCAGCCTTAGAAAACCCTCCTGACCATGTCTACTCAAAAGTAAGCCCCCCTGCATTTAATTGGTCTTACTCCCAGGGAGGAATCTTCAGGATTGCAGCCTTAGAAAACCCTCCTGACCATGTCTACTCAAAAGTAAGCCACTCTGCAGTTAATGGGTCTTACTCACAGGGAAGGATCTTCATGATTGCAGCCCTAGAAAACACTCCTGACCATGTCTACTCAAAAGTAAGCCCCCTGCATTTAATTGGTCTTACTCCCAGGGAGGAATCTTCATACTGGCAGCCTCAGAAAACAATCCTGACCATGTCTACTCAAAAGTAAGCCCCCACCAGCCTCCCCTGCTGCCTGTAGCACCCACTATCCTGTAGCCACCCCCACCAACTCCCCTGGCCCTGCCTGTGCCCAGTACCCCAAAGAAAACCCCCACCAGCCCTGCATTCACCCCCTCCCCCCACAAACCTCCCACTTACCTACGTTCCCCACCCCAGAGAAACCCTCCACCAGCCACCCCTGAATGCACCCACTGCCCCTCCCCATCAGGGGGTGTGTATTACCTTAAAAAGGTAATATAGTATTGGAATTAAGTACAGGAAAGTAATACCAGTATTTTAAGCTTATTTTTAAATGTCCTACATTTCGTCCTACATTTTTGGACAATTTTTTTAATTACAGGAATTTTCTCAGGGATTTTGACTTGGACTGAGGAATTTTGGCCTTAAATCAGGAATTTTGGGGTTGCTGTGCAGGAATTTCCAGTTTGGCGTCTGGTAATACTGCATAAAGGGTCCATGACAAGGCAGAGTAAGAATGGTGGTGTTGACCAAAAATCTGAGTTCTTGTCCAGCCTAGCTGCAACCCCTGCCTCTCATCTTCAGGATATGGCACAACTACGGCAGCCACTAACCTGGGGATACAGCAGGCCGACAAGCCCCTTGAATCTACTGTAAACAGTACTGTAGTCTCATGCTGTTACTTGTGGTCAGGTTACAAGGCAGGCACCACAGCTGTTCCTTGTTCAGTGTGATTTGAGGGGTTCTCCTTGGAAGAAATCCCTCCCAAGGTGTCACTGACTTGGTGCCTACTTAGCATGCTCTGGAGCAACTAGGGCAGCCCAGGCTTCCTAACTCTCTGGATCCAGCATAACTACCTGCTCTGGATACAGAATAGTTGGGACAACCCAGCTAGGCTGCCTTAGGGCACAATCCAGAGTAACTACTGGGAGTCCTTGCTCCGATGTAAGAACAATTTGCTGTGGATTGCAGTATGAATTTCCCATAGGTTTTCATTAGATGGTGCAGTAACTACGGGTACACGTAATGTCTCTTACGTGCTCCCGTAGTTACTCTGGATTGTAGGGTTACTGTCCTAACTCAGGATTGCTACCTTAGGCTTCAAACCTAAGCCATAATCAGTTAGTGGACCCATTTCACAGCAAGTTTGCATAGCTAGAAATTCAAATATTCTCACTCCAAAGTCAAAGCAGAACACAAACCTGGATCCTTCACTATACCTGCAGCCCTACCCTCTTTCTAGTGTTCCATCTTCTATTTAATGTAAAGTTGGGACTCCTGTTAACCTATTTAACACTTATTTAATGCAAAGCACCATGTCTGTCTCCAACCAGGAACCCACTCTGCCCAGCAGCTCTATACTCTATATCTATCTATAGTATTTATATACCGCTTTTCAACTGAAGAGTTCACAAAGCGGTTTATAAGAAAGTGAAAAAATTAATAGCTAATTAATAGCTAATGGGTCCCTGTCCCAAAAGGGCTCACAATCTAAAGTGCAAAAAGAACACTAGCAGAGGCCACTAGAACAGACATTGCTGGGGTGTGGAGGGCCAGTTACTCTCCCCCTGCTAAATAAAACAGGAACACCCACTTGAAAGAGTGTCTCTTGCCCAGTAAGCAGGGGCTATATTTTAAGTCCTGTACTTAAGGGCTCTATATTTTAAGTATATATTTAAGGGCTCTATATATTTTAAGGCTCTGTACTTTAAGGGCTCTATTTTTTAAGTCCTGTACTTTCAATGGCAGTTAAGCTAGTATGTATGTATGTATGTATGTAGGTAGGTAGGTAGGTAGGTAGGTATGTATGGCTGTGGGTGGTGCAAGTGATTAAGACACTGTGCCTGTTAACCAGAAGGCCAGGGTTCGAGACCTGGGTCCCCACAACTCAGGGTGAGCTCCTGTCCTTAGCCCAGCAATGTGATGCAGCTGGCACCCATCGTATCAGTTCTGCTATTTCATTGGACTGTTTCAGTGGACAGGGGGTATTTGCTGCTTGGGTGACAGTCTATCCTCCATATCAATCTATCCAGGCCTTCATGCTTTGCATGCAGCATTCAGCACAATACCATAGTCTTTCAAGACTGATGGATGCCAAGTTCTGTTTGTTTGTATGTATGAATGTATGTATGTATGCATGTATGAATGAATGTATGTATGCATGTATGCATGCATGAATGCATTTGCTTGTTTATTTGTTTGTTTATTTATCAGATTTGCACCCTACCTTTCTCCCCAAGGTGGCTAACATCCATGTTAAAAACAATAAAACACATATCACAGTTAAGAACATTTTTAGAAAAATTAAAACATTTTTAAAAAATTTAAAACATTGACATCAAACATGTGAATTCTGCAATTGCAGGACAGTTGGCAGAGATCTCTCTCTTACAGGCCCTTAGACAGGGGTGTATATAGGAGGAGGTGATACACTTTCCTAAGGGCTTAACTACAAGCAGAACAACCAAGAAATCCACAGAAATCAGATGACTTGTAGGTATCAAAATTCTCCCAGGTTTTTGCTTCCTGCTTTTTTTTGCTTTTATTTTTAGAAAAGCCGAGTTTATGGTTCTCATTTTCTTTTTTTTTTTTGGGGGGGGGGGAGGGAATGTAGGGCTTTGAATTATAAGCATATCATTCTGTCAGGTGCCCTTTCAAGCTGAATAGTAGGAATAAAATAAAATAAAATAAAATAAAATAAAAAATGGCAGCCTTGATGGTCCATGTTATATTGAATCCCAAACTTCCCCATCACTGCCTCTGACTTCCATTTGATGTTGCTGCAAATTATGTAGCCTCCTGGTTTCTTCTCTGTAAACAGCATGGGATGCAATTGCTGTCAGGACACGCCGGGTTGTGGAAAAGCAGTACGGTACCAGCTGGAAGCTGTTTGTGGCTGCCGAGTAATTTTCGGATGCTAATCAAAGCTGAATTTGTACATGGGAGTTCAAAGCTGTTAAGAGGCACCATATGAGGATTCATTCATATAGAGAATCTTTCTGGACAGGGGGTTTCTCCTGGGAGTGGAGAAAGAGCTGCAACTGAACTGCACGGCAGGGGGGGGTGAACAAGTCCGAGATTAGAAAGAGACAGAGCAGAGTGAATGAGCAAACTCTACATCTGTATATTTGACATGCATTGTGAGAAAGTATTGGAAGTTTTGACATTTTGCTAAGGGATACTCCTGAAGTATCTCATTGCTCAGAAATGGAAGGAGAATGCATGGAGTGAAAGCAAATCCGGATGGCTAATAAGTAGATGAGCCAAACTCAATGAATGTGGATAACGGTAGCACAATCTTGTTTTGATCCACAGGGAGGGTCTCATCTGAGATAATGGTCAGTTATGTAGGGAGGTGGAAATGGAAGGCACTGAAGATGCTGTTAGGAAGGAACTGAACAAGGAAAACAGCCCCAAAGGTGGAAGATCTATCGTACAGGCTGTGAATGACAGGCGATGGGGTGGATGAGATGGGATGGATGAAAAAGGATGGAAGGAAGGATGAATGAAAGGATGGATAAATGAAGGATGAAAAAGGATGGAAGGGTTCCTGCTTTTCTCCATTGCCTCTGAGTCTGCATCGCAAGGTCTGCATTTCTGATGGTGGTTTGCTTAGATTTAATTCCGATAACTGGGCAGGTGTGTTGAGATGTCAGAACTAAAAAGGGACAAACCTCTGCTAAAGATTCCAGGACAGATTAAAAGGAACAAGTCTCCACTGTATTTCAAGCTGAATCTTAAGCAGGTCTACTCAAAAGTAAGTCCCATTATTGTCACTAAGGGCTTAAATTCTGGTAAGTGGGGATAGGATTTTCTCAGGTCGCCAAGAAAGCCTGCCCTTGGTGCAGTGATGGGATTCAAAGAAATTAACAACCGGTTCTATGCCCATCTGGCAGCCACTTTTAAATGGCTATTTTTAAACTTTATATGTCCTCTCTCTCATTAACAACTGGTTATATAGAGTAGGTGCAAACCTGCTAGAGCCCACCACTGCCTTGGTGTTCATAATTTGTAGCCATTATAAATAAAATCAAAAGCCCTTAGGATGCTAGCGTGTCCTACTTTCTGTCTTTTATCCCCATGTTGGTACTGAATTTATCCTTCCTCCAAGGAAGTCAGGGCAGCACACATTTCCTCCCTTCTTTCATCATTCAAACAACCTTGTGAGGTCAATGGAAGGCAGGGATGTGTCGTTTCCTCAAGCTGAGTCCCAAGTCTCTACCCCCTTGTGTTGAGTCACAAATAACAGTGGCCTCTCAACTTGCCCAGTGCCATCTTTAAGCCATCTTTATGGCTTTGGGAGCTAATCCTAAGCTTGTCTACTCAGTGACCAATATTTTTTATTCATCGTGACTCAGCTCCATCTTCATCAAAGGTTGTTGGTAACATCTATGACTGCCATCATAACAAAAAAAAACTAATGGCAATATAAAAATGAATTAAAAACAGGAGGAAATTTCAATAAACCACAGAACATGGAAGGGATAAAACACGGAAGAAAATAAAAACCCTATAAAAATGTTTTGTATTTTTCCGATACATATTAAAGATATTTTATAAACCTCTATTAAACATGAATATAAAAATAACACTTTTTAGAAACATTAAAGCAGGCTTCCATCAGCCTTGAAAGACTATGGTATCGTCCTCAGCACTGCATATGCTGCATGCGAAGCACGAAAGCCTGGGTTGGATTGTTATGGAGGATAGGCTGTTACCCAAGCAGCAAATCCCCCCTCTCCACACCACTGAATTAGTCCAATGGAAAGGCAGACCCAATACGATTGGATCCAGCTGGCGTCGCAGAGCTGGGCTAAGGACAGGAGCTCACCGTCTTGTGGGGCCGACCCGGGAATCAAACCCTGGCCTTCTGGTTAACAGGCACAGTGTCTTAGCCACTTGTGCCACCCACAGCCCATAGAAACATTAACAGAACTACATAAACAGTGCCCCACATCTGTTGGTTTCTTGGCTATAATATTTCATGGAATAGAGATATTTCCATGCAGTTTGTTTCATTCAATTCTGCATGAAATTTCACACTGAATGAAATATAACATTGTTATTATTTGAAAATTTAAAACTTTTTGCCAGTAGTGCTGGAAACTACTCATCCCTGTGCATGTAACTCAGTGTGATCCTCACCCTCTAGCTCACCCTAGAGATGCCACTGAATACGAAAACACATGCTCATTATTAGGGTTGCCATATGTGTGGAAAAATAGGGACAATCCCAATTCTTGTGGATTGTGTTCACATATAGTACTAGCAAATGGGATTGTGTTCACATACGTATTCATGATGAATTACCCTGGTAAAGATGCCCCTTCCTCTCTCCCCTCCAAAAATCAAAACAAAACGGAAAAAGAGCTAGGAGTTTCAAACGGGCCTTGAACATGACCTTTTAGATTTTAACAGGATTTCTGGATACAAGCACAGCAAGCTTATTATAATTCCAGTAGACAAATTAAGCGGTTTCTCTGTTCATCTCTTAATTGTAGATGGCATTGTAGCCTCTAGCATTGTCTGGTTGACAAAATTAGTCCAGAACATACCCTGGCAAGCTCTCTGCAATTTGCAGCCAGTTAATATTACCCTCTTTTCAATTAATATTACATATTCTAAGTATTAATGGCAGTCGTGTTCCTTGGAAGAAAAATAAAAATATTGTAGAAGCTCGCCACATAATTAAGGCCTAATGTTATGCATGGGTCCTATGGACATGAGCTGTAGGCAATTCGTATAAAGCAGGGTTCTCAAACCTTTTAGAACCAGGACCCACTTTTTAGAATGACCATCTGTTGGGACCCACTGGAAGTGATGTCATTGGCTTGGAAGTGATGTCATGGCTGGAAGTGACCATTTCAATTTAGGCTTTTAAACTAAGGGCGCAATCCAGAGTAACTATAGGGAGCAGGGAATCCCTGCTCCGGTGTAAGAACAATTTGCTCTGGATAGCAATATGAATTTCCTATAGGTTTTCACCAGGTGGTGCAGTAACTACGGGTGCACGTAATGTCTCTTACGTGCTCCCGTAGTTACTCTGGATTGTAGCCTAAGTTGTGATCAGCTGAATGTCCTATTATTACTTATTTTGAATAGCTCTGAATTAAATTATTTCAGCTCAGAAGTCAAACAGACCATAGGGCACAAGCCTAAGAAATTTAGGCTAACTCACCTGGCCTATCTTTCTGTGATGGTGTGGGGAGGTTGGCATATGCCTCTGCACTGGCCAAATCCCTTGCCCCCAGGAGTGTGGCAGTAGTCTTACTGCACTTTTGTGATACCCCCAGGTCAACACAGGGCTTAGGCCAGCCTAAGTGAAGGTCAGGATTGCAGCCATAAACATGGATCTTCCTCCATCTACCCAGCCCCTTCCCTTT
The DNA here is from genome assembly GCA_030015325.1 of Cryptoblepharus egeriae. Lineage (NCBI taxonomy): Eukaryota > Metazoa > Chordata > Lepidosauria > Squamata > Scincidae > Cryptoblepharus > Cryptoblepharus egeriae. The sequence continues at coordinate 11,677,414 of JAREYC010000016.1, read as the reverse complement.
TCTAGAATCTCATCTTCCCACCAATAAAGGGCAAAGTGTCATGCCTCTCTCCCACTGTATTTTCAGCTATGTATTTTCAATGGCAGTTGAGCTAGGTGCTGTGCACCCATCTGAAATAGCCTTGGGACTCACTAAATTGATCCTAGAATCATAGAATCATAGAGTCGGAAGGGACCTAGTAGGTCATCTAGTCCAACCCCCTGCCTGCAGCAGGAATTCCCCCTAGAGCATCTCCAACAGGTGCTCATCGAGCCTCTGCTTGAAGATCCCCAGTGAGGGAGAGTCCACCACCTCCCTTGGCAATCTGTTCCACTACCGAACTGCCCTCACCGTCAGGAATTTTTTCCTGATCCTGACCCACAGTTTGAGAAATTTTGCTATAGATCATTAAATACAGGGGCATATTTAACTATGAGTACCTATTCCCAGGCAACAATTCCAACTATGCCCTCTGTTTTTGATATTCCAACTACTGGAATGAAAACTTGCTGGTAAGGCACAATGAAAGCCAGGATGGTCGCAGGGTGACCAGATGACAGGAAAAACCCGGATTTGTCCAGATTTGTAGTCTCCTGTCTGGGTGTCCTACATTTTGGCATCATTGTCCTACATTTTGGCTTCATTTTGAAACTTTGTGATAGTGCACAGTACCCCATCCTGCCATATGTCGTTGGATTCGTGTTGAAGAGCAGAATCCAATGCAAAAATCAGTTTGGAGATATCTCCTTCCTGTCAAAAGTTATGGTCAAAAAACAGAAAAACAAAAACAAAATAATACATTTTTGGCAATTTTTTTCAGCAGGTAGGAATTTTGGCCTGGGATTATGAATTTTGGCCTTGGAGTTCAGGAATTTTGGGTTTGGTATCTGGTCACCCTGGGATGGTGTAGTGGTTCAAAAGTTGAATTGAGACTTTGGAAGATCCAGGTTCAAATCCCCCCTTGGCTATGAAGCTTTCTAGGTGACCTAGGGCCCGTCACTCACTCTCAGCCTCACCAACCTCACAGGGTTGTTGTGAGGACAAAATGAATTAAAAGCTTTGTAATCTACCATGGGCACTGGCATGGGGAATGTGGGTATAAATCCCACAAATAAATAAATAAATGAATGAATGAATGAATGAATGAATGAATGAATGAATGAATGAATGAATGAATAAATAAATAAATAAATAAATAAATAAATAAATAAGAGATGCCACCACTGAGAGTAGGTCAATCTCTGTATCAAGCAGTGACTTATGTCACTCTTTTGAAGCCGGAACATTTCCATTTGCCACTTATTAAAATATTGACATCCGTTTCAGGTCCAGATATTAGTTCTATAGCTTAAGGGGAAAATGCTGTGACAGAGTGTTAGTGCATTAAGAGCAAATAAAAAAAGGGGAGAGGGAATAAAAAAAATCATATTTTTCTTGGCAGAAATATACAGTGCTCGGCGTAAGTTGGAACAGTAAAAGAAATGGACTTAAATAACCCAAGGAGATGTAGCTAAAGGAAGGTTTACAGTTCTTGTTACGTTGCCATCATATAAAGCTTTCAAGGAGGCAGAGAGGAAGAGTCACACCATGAAAATTGAGCACACGGGTTTTAAGACTTGAACATAAAGGGCATCAAAGCAATACAAAGACAAACGAGGGCTACAAATTAAATCCAGAGGAAAAAGCAACAGAATGCGTATGCATGAGCTGGAATTAATGCCTGCCCATAAACCAGGGAAGGAAAGTGGGAAGTTAAGAAGAGCTTCCAAGCATATTTTGAGAAGGAAAACCTAACAAGTGGTAGAAAAGGGGAAATAATAGATTGGTTCTAGTGCAGGGACTGCTCACTCTTAAGCAGTGTTCTCAAAGTAGGGGTCTGGACCTACTGGACCCAGAGGGGAGGGGGTTATGACAATTTCAGGGAGGTTGTGAAAATCTGGATACCAGCATCTTGGAATGTGGTACTGGAAGCACCATCTTGAAATGGAGCACTCAGATTGAAATCCATACTTTCCTGAGAGTAGGTCTCATTTAACACAATGGTACTTACATCAGAGTAGACACAGATAAGCTCTGATGCATCACAGTGATGTAACTTCCTGTTGGATGTCACTTTCAGCCATAACATCACATCTAGGTGGATGGCATCACTTCCTGGCAGTCCAGGGTTGTCAATCTCAGAAGGGTATACCAGACTGACATACCAGACTGGACTAGATGACCTATTAGGTCCCTTCCAACTCTATGGGTGCAATCCAGAGGAACTACGGGGAGTCCTTGCTCCGGTATAAGAACAATTTGCTCTGGATTCCAATATGAATTTCCCATAAGTTTTCACTAGGTGTTGCAGTAACTACAGGTACACGTAATGCCTCTTATGTGCTCCCGTCATTACTCTGGATTGTAGGGTAAGATTCTGTGTTTCTATGTTTGAGAACCACTACTGTAGAGCATGTTTGCAATCACCAACATAAGCCCAATGCCAGAGCTAGCCCAGTTCAGGTAGCTTGTAGCCTTCTTGTAATTCTGAAATTATATGTAATTAATTGTAAATACAGTGGTGATTCACATAACATGTTTAATTCGTTCTGGAAGCATGCTTATTATGTGAAATGCTCTTTATGTGAAGTGGTTTTTCCCATAGGAAATAATGGGAACTCAGACAATTGGTTTCAGAACCCCAAAAATATTCATATAAAAATATTAACTGGATGTAAAAATAATGAGAAAACACTGGAATTGAATTCAAAACATGCATTCAGTGTGCATAATCCTATGAAGTCTACTTAGGCTGCAATCCTAAAGACACTTTCCTAGGAGTAAGCCCCTTTTAACACAATGGGGCTTATTTGTGGGTAGACATGGTTAGGAGGTTGCAATCCAAGACACCTTCGAAGTGTCTCCCTACTTTCTCCTTCTCTCCATCCTGAGCCTCTCTCTCCCCTGCTCCCTTCTGGCTAGCCCTGAGCTGCTTCCCTCTTCTCCACTGCTCTTCTCTCCTTCTGCCCAGCAGATGCCTGGCCAAAGGAGGAACAGCATGGAAGTATTGCTTTAGCTATGGGCAGGCGTGCTAGGCAGCCCTGACGCTTTTTAAACAGGCTGCCGGCTAGTGCATCTGCCCCAACCGCCAATGAGTGTGCTTGTTAAGTGAAGCAACACTTGATATGTGAGGCAGAATCCTAGAGAAATTTTTGCTTATGTGGATCACTTGTTAAGCGAAGCACCACTGTAATAGTTTTAAATTTACTAATGAGTCATATAAAGTTTGAATTACCATATAAAAGCAATTTTAAAAAAGCAGGCCTCCGTCAGTCTTGGAAGACTATGGTATCGTGCTTGGCGCTGCATACGCTGCATGCAAAGCACGAAAGCCTGGGTTGGATTGTTATGGAGGATAGGCTGTTACCCAAGCAGCAAATCCCCCCTCTCCACACCACTGAATTAGTCCAATGGAAAGACAGAGCTGATACGGTTGGATCCAGCTGGCGTCGCAGAGCTGGGCTAAGGACAGGAGCTCACCCTGTCTTGTGGGGCCGACCCGTGTCTCGAACCCTGGCCTGCTGGTTAACAGGCACAGTGTCTTAGCCACTTGCGCCAATATATATATGTATTTTTATCGTTTATATTGTCATGTCCTAAATTTTTCTTGGGCATCCTACATATCTTGGGCATACCTACATATTGGGAACCTATCCTCTTTTTTTGGTTATGACATATGGCCATCCTGGCCAAAGTGCTGCAGTTCTTCAATCCTCTTGGAAACTTTTTATCTCAACCCCATCAAGCTAACCTGATGGGTGGCAAATTAGTGGGATGTGTTGCCTATCGTTCCATTGCACAGGGGAACCACTCCAAGAAGAAAAATCATCACTGTGTGTATCGATGATCATATTAAACAGATAGAATTCTACTCAGTAGCAGCTGGTTCAACAGTTACTTTTTGTGATCATTGAATCTGATTAATTTCAGACAGTGGGGAACCGGATAGCTGAACAAAACCTCACTCAGACCAACAACAAGGTGATCAATCACAGCAAAGTTCCCAAAGGATGGCTGAACTATTTGATAAGGAGCGCACATAAATGCCACAGATTGGATTGGACTGAAACAAGAATCTAAAATAAATTTTCATATCGCACAAACACAAAAATGCGGCAATGCCTTCCTCATCTACAAGCCTTTGCTTAGGTGAATTGCTTTTCTGAAGAAAGATTAGGATCAAATTACCAGAAATTGCAGAGGCAAGCAAAAGAGGGTTTTGGAATTTAGGGGGAGGAAACTTCAATGAAAGAAGAGAGGAGGAAAAATTATGCAGATTTCAAAGTGCTTCTGAGAACCACATTGCATATCAAGTTTTTTGTTCCCGTGAAAATTGAGTCCAATCTAGCCACATCCCACAGCGACAATAGGGAAAAAAAGAACCAGGACTCTGAAATAAGCTGACAGTTTTAGGAGTGTGGAATTTTAACATGGTTGCCTTGATTTCCTCTTGCAGAAGGCAAATAGGCAGAGTGTTCCCTTACCTGGATGGGACTTCCATGTTGTCCCCGTACCAGAGGATGCAGCATTTTCCTCATCACCACAGTGGCACCAGCACTGGAAAGTTGGATAGGATTTGGCCAACAATCAAAAGAGAAAGTGTTGTGGGTTTGATAAATCTGCAACACAATCTCTTCTGTGTCCTGAGCATTGGCATCCATCAGTCTCGAAAGACTATGGTATTGTGCTTGATGCTGTATGCAAAGCACGAAGGCCTGGGTAGATTGTTATGGAGGATAGGCTGTTACCCAAGCAGCAAATCCCCCCTCTCCACACCACTGAAATAGTCCAATGGAACAGCAGAGCTGATACGATTGGTTCCAGCTGCGTCGCAAAGCTGGGCTAAGGACAGGAGCTCACCCTGTCTTGTGGGGACCCAGGTCTCGAACCCTGGCTTGCTGGTTAACAGGCAGTGTCATAACCACTTGCACCACCCACTTATGTCACCCATGCCACCTGTGTCCTGGAGTCGAGTATATTAGTTCAGAGCAGGAAGCATCCTGTAGTGACTCCAGGTAAAGGGTTCAGTTGTTTGTCTTAAGAGAGTTCCAGATAATGTATTTTTTAATCCAGTAAATCAGAAAGGGTTCTTGCATCCACCTTTGCCTTCGTTTATTTTACATCCTAAATCACACTGAAGTTTCATCTTCCTTGCCTGTTGCCTCAGGCTATGGGTAAGAAGCAGAACTCTTCTTCTTCAAGAAAAGTAGTTACAAATGAAGAGAAATTTAATAACTCAATTGGCTCCTGCGGGAACTTTTGCCGAGAAGGCTAAATCACAGAGACAAGTCTTAGTTATTGGGCTTCAGGTTGGATTTGAGTTTGCCTGCAGCATATAACACTATTCTGGGTTCCTTGCAGCTGTATGTTATAGGGATAAGGCAACCTCTGGAAACTCCTTGGCATCCCACCCCCATGTCCAGGGAGGGGTGCGGAGATGGTGGAAGAGACTGCCACTGAATCCTATGTTTCGTCCATGTCTGGAAACCTGACATGAGTCTTTGCCCACAAAATAACAGACACAGATCCACTGAAAGATCATGGTTCTTGGGGGTGCGGGGACAGGACACCAAGAAGATTTGGGTGCCTGCCCTAATCAGGATATAGTAGTTACCAATTCAGCACTACTGTATTGCTGGGCACCAGAGTTCCATAGTATTGAGCTACCTATGGTTATTGATCCTCTGATATACAATCTTAGACATGTCTGCTTGGAAGTAAGTCTTACACAATTCAGTGGGACTTACTCCCAGCGGCGGGCTCCAGCAGGTTTGCACCTACTCTATAGAACCGGTTGTTAATGAGAGATAGGACATATAAAGTTTAAAAAAGAGCCATTTAAAAGTACCAGATGGGCATAGAACTAGTTGTTAATTTCTTTGAATCCCATCACTGCTTACTCCCCTGTAAGCATATACAGGATTGCAGCTTTCTTTTCTAATCAAAGGAGGAGGATCAATGGGGCAAACATAGTTTTTTCCCAAACTGTATTGGGGGGGGGGGGGGGGCAGAACAGTACTAGGTTTTGGAGGGGGACTCACAAAGGCTGCAATCTTAAACACACTTTCATGGAAGTAAGACCCATTGAGCACAATGGGGTTTACTTCTGAGTAGAAATGGTTAGGACTGCAGGCAAATTAAAGCTTCCCCCCATTAACGCAGTCATTCCTGGCAGTGGGAAGAAAGCAGAGGATTCACCTACACTTTGATTAGGGCCATACCGGGTGATGCATATGGGGGTGTGTGTGTGTGTGTGTGTGTGTGTGTGTGTGTGTGTGTGTGTGTGTGTGTGTGTGTGTGTGTGTGTGTGTGTGTGTGTGTGTAACATCACTCCTGGCCGAAATTTTTAAATAATGATATTTTGGAATAATACCATCATGTTATATATCATTTGATGCATAATTTCATGCAGAATACAATGAAATAAACCACAGTGAAATATTTCTATTCTTTCAACTGTTATAGAAAATCAACAACAACAAACGGGGTGGGGCACATCCCTACACCTGTTGTATGGGAAGAGGTCCACCATAGTGGCGGTGTGCTGGTCTCCCATATCGGTGATACAAACTCAAGTGACACCACTGATTCAGGATAAGGCAAATTTGCAGAACTCCTTGTCTAAAAACAGAGATGTTTTGCAACATCTTGCAATGAGATTTAAATACTAGCTTTCAGTGCATGTCTATATAAAAGCACAGAAGCAATTTCCTGTGTAGCATTGTGGGGTTTTTTTTGCGTTCAAACTCTCCTGCAAGAAACCATCAAGGAGTATCAGAAAGATCAGGGGCCATTAAAAAAAAGATTCTGGTGTTCAGTATCCTTATTCTATTTTCCCTTTAGGGAGCCATGGTGACATTTATCAGGCACTGTCTGGTATTCAGCAGAGCTGTTAGTTATTCTGAAGACTTTGAAAATCCATAAAAATCAATTGTGTTTTTTGGTTGTATTTGCATTTATATAGGTCTTTTAATACACTTTGAGATAAAATGCTCTTCTTTTTTCCAACCCCCTAACAAAAGGCATGAATTATGTTTCCCGGCCCTGTTGGCTGATATATGCTCCAAAATGGCAACTATTATTTTGACAGTTGTGTTGCTTGTGTAGTTCTCACAGGTTTGTAAGTCCGATTTAGCAATCGAGTAAAGCGGTGAACTAATTGGGAGAGAGGCCAGGGATCAACCCAGTAGGATTTTTTTTCCTCTGATGTTCAAATAGTATTTTTTGATCTTTTATTCCCCCTTTTCAGTTTCAATCTGTGAGAAGTGAGGCAGTGTGGAGGAGGTAATACATTCCTGGAGAAGAGCTTACTAACAGTCTTACTAAGGCTAAGGATTTGGAAGTTAGTCTCAGGAAGGCAGGAGACGTCTGTTGGCCCCAGTCGAGTGAGAGTCTAAAGTGGGCACCTGATAGATAGATTTACCCCCAAATCCAGAGTAACTATGGGAGCTCATAAGAGACTTTACATGCACCTGTAGTTACTGCACCACCAAGTGAAAACCTATGGAAAATTCATATTGGAATCCAGAGTAAGTTGTTCTTACACCGGAGCAAGGACTCCCCGTAGTTACTCTGGATTTTGCCCTAGGGAATGCCGACCTCTGTATTGTGGTGCTATAAAGGTGGTGTTTCCCAAACTGTGTTTCTGTGGTTCCAAAACAATTTTGGTGGGTTTTCAAAACTGGTAAGGAACATGCATTGAGCCCTATGGAAAGCAAAACTGAGCTACATGTGTGTGTTTACCTTTGAGTAGGTGAATTAGGTTTTCATGAAGACTACATAAAAGGGAACACAAGACCATCAGAAGGGTCCTGATTGAGGAGCTCAACAAATACTTTTTAAAAAAGTGTCAAGCTAGTTAAATCCCAGTGGAGTGTCCTTTTAAAATGTGGTTCCTTGTATTTAAATGTTTTGGAAGCACTTAGGGCAGTGATTTTCAACCAGTGTGCCAAGGATAGTCCTCAGGTGTGCTGCTGGATTTTGGGGAAAGTCTTTTATTAATAGGAAGATTAGGGGATTTGCACAGCCTGATGTGCCTTGTCTGTGGTACAAACAGCTGATGGTGCGCCTTGACAATTTCAGTGCCTTGTTAGTGTGCCATGAGATGAAAAAGGTTGAAAATCACTGACTTAGGGCATCACATTTAGGGGCACCAAAGGATGTTTCCAGTGGCCTTTTCTTATTTGTTTTCCCAGATGCCATCATGAGATCTAATATGGTGGACCCTGAGAGATCTCATGAGATACAAGATGGCTGAGTTGCCTGCAGGTGTGCTTTGACCACAGGTGGGCAGAGGCCTATTAACTCCAGTCCCTGGGAACCGGATCTTCCAAATCCCGCTGCTGGGGAGCCAGTAGCAGCAGCTGGAGGCCATAACAAGGGGACCGGTTCCCAGCTGGAGCAGCAGTTAAAGGCTCCAGCACAGAGCGTCTTTCCTCTTTTGGAGGAGAACACAACCTCCCCAGCCCCTTTTTCTTTTTAACTCTTGTCTGCCTCCTTTCCAAGATAGATCATCTTTCCTTAGCCTGGTGACTACAATCCTAACCATGTCTACTCAAATGTAAGCCCTATTGTGCTCAATGGGTCTTACTCCCAGGAAACTGTCTCCAGCATTCCTCCCTTCTTTCCAGGATAGATCTTCTTTTCTCAGCCTGGTGCTTACAATCCTAACCATGTCTACTCAAAAGTAAGCCCTACTGTGCTCAATGGGTCTTACTCCCAGGAAACTGTCTCTAGCATTCCTCCCTTCTTTCCAGGATAGATCTTCTTTTCTCAGCCTGGTGCTTACAATCCTAACCATGTCTACTCAAAAGTAAGCCCTATTGTGCTCAATGGGTCTTAATCCCAGGAAAGTGTGGACAGGGTGCATCCTCAGGGAGCTAGGCTAGGCAGGTCTACTCAGAAGTAGGTCCCATTACAGTCAGTGGGTCTTATTCCCAGGAAAGTGTGGACAGGGTGCAGCCTGAGAGCCCAATCCTATGCATGACTACTCAGAGGTAAGTCCCATGACAGTTAATGGGGCTTACTCCCAGGCAAGTGTGGCTAGAACTGCAGCCCGAGAACCCTATCCTATGCATGACTACTCTGAAGTAAGTCCCATGACAGTCAATGGGGCTTACTCCCAGGCAAGTGTGGCTAGAACTGCAGCCTGAGAACCCTATCGTACGCATGCCTACTCTGAAGTAAGTCCCATGACAGTCAGTCCCACTAACAAAAACTAAGATTTTTTAAAATTTAATTTTTAATTTTTTTTTTAAAAAAATTCCCCTTTAAATTCTCCCTGGCCCCGCACCCTGACCCTGGCCACGTCCCCTGACCCTGCCTCGCCACGCCCACTTCCGGGGAACTGGTTCTTGGGCTAGGCTGGGCCCACCACTGGCTTTGACCCAGGTAAGGTTGAGAACCACCAGGCTAGTGGTTTCTTCTGCTAGTGGCCCTTCTTCTAGTGGTCCTTCTGCTCCTGCTCTGAAGGTGCTTCTCCATTTGCCAGGTTCAAATCACTGCATGATAAGGCTGGCTCTGCGCTCGTGTTTGAATCTGGAATCTTCTGGATGCACCACCGGTGACCTACTTTGAAAAGTTCTGTTCTACCATCCTTCCACACTTTCTCTTCCCTTTAGTGCTTGAATGCCCTATAATATTTTCCGAGCTAGAGATTCTGGTGGAACGCTTCGAGCCAAATGCCATCAGCACACAGTGAAATGTTGAAGGCTTTACATGTCCAATTGTGACCTTGGCTTCTTGGAGGTACTGCTGAAGCTTTCAAGGCAAGTTCTGTTCCCTTTTATACAGGGATCAGGCAGGTGAACGCAGGGCGAGTGGATCACTGCGTATGTGTCACGCTGGGCATGTAAGCAAGAAAGTGAAATAAGCACAGATCTTGAAGTGTTTTCATAAAAATTTCCCTTTGTTAACGCCGTTTGGGACTGGAAGAGACACTGACAGTGAAAGCAAAAACTGTTTTCTATACAATTTATGCACTGGCTTCTGCTCCACAGATGCTGCGTACACAACCCACAGACTCACATAGCCAAGCTTTTCCTATGATTGGCTCACACCTATATGTACATCATTAATTTTCTCATTGAATTGTCTTATGATACATAGTTAGACCATGTCTAGGCAAGCCTATGCATGCCTACTCAGAAGTAAGTATGATTGACTTCAGTGGAGCTTAAGTAAGAATAGGATTGCAGCACTAGTTAAATGTTGTCTGTCCATAATGGCGTTTGGGGCAATGGTGCATCACCACCACCACTGCCTGAGTCATTGCCCTATCTACTGCATTGGAGGACATCCATCATGGAGATGATGCAATTCATCCATTATGGAGATGCACATGTCCATCCATGCATATGTTCATCCATCATGGGGATGATGCACAGGGTGACGCAGACACCAGTGACACCACTGATAGCCTCATCTCACTGGATCTGTAGAACAGGTTGTTAAGAGGGGGCCGTCATCTTTGAATTGCATGCAAGTGTGTTTGAATTTCTCTTAAAGGGCCTCTGGGTCTGTCTTCCACTCCCTCCTCCCCTTCTGAACCTCCCTCCTGAGTGTTGTGAGAATGAGCTCCTCCAGGGTTTTTGGTGGGGGCCATGCCTGCCTGCTTTCCTGTCTCCCCAGGTGCCTTTGCAGCCCAGTACTAGGCATGGAGAACTACTCAGTACTACCCAGTGCTACTCAGGAGTAAGCCACATTGTATAGTAGAGGACTGCAGCCTGTGGCCACAATCCTAGCCACACTTTCCTGGGAGCAATTCCCATTGACTATCATGGGATTTCCTTCTGAGTAGCATAGGATTAGGATTTGAGGCTAATTTCCCATCCACACTTTCCTGAGAGTAAGCCCACTGACTATAATGGGACTTACTTCTGAGGAGATTGGCAGAGGATTGGATCTTTCCCTCCAGCCCTGTTCCTCCAGCCCTATCTACTTTCCTGAGAGTAAGCCCACTATCTATAATGGGACTTTCTACTGAGTATACATGGTTAGGACTGGGCTTTGAGGCTGCAATCCTATCCGCACTTACATGGGAGTAAGCCCCACTGACTAGAATGAGACTTCTAAGTAAGCCTGCATAGGATTGGACTGTAAGGCTAAAATCCTCACCACACAGTTTTGGGAGTAAGCCCCATTGACTTGAATGGTACTTACTTCAGAGTAGACACGGTTAGGATGGGCTTAGGCTGCAATCCTATCCACACTAGTCCTTCCCCCCCCCAGATCTCCCCACCTCATCCTGCCCCTCTGAAAAATCTCTCCACCTGAGATTTATGGGGTGTATGGGGGTATATGAGGCAGTATGGGGGGCACCTGAAGAAATAGCCCCAGTTCCCATCCTGCACCCCCAGGAGCCCAGTCCACTGCCTACTCTGAAGTAAATCCTGTTAAAGTCAGCAGGTTTTACTCCCCTGTGAGGATAGGAGTGTGGCCTCAAAGCCCAATCATCTGTCTACTCAGAAGTAAGTTCCATTATAATAGTGAAGCTTACTCCCTGGAAAGAAGCTGGTTTCTAAGAGCTTGTAATCCTATGCCTGACTACTCAAAAGTTAATCCTAATTCAATCTATGAAGCTTACTCCTAGGAAAGTGTGCAGAGGAGTGCAGCATTAGAGCCCAATCCTATTCTTGGCTACTCAGAAGTAAGTCCCATTGGAGTCTCAGGAAAGTGAATAGGATTGGAGCCAGAGGCTGGTTACTAAGAGCTTAGTCCTTTGCTTGACTACTCAGAAGTCCTATTATATTCATTGAAGCTTACATATAGGAAAGTGTGGACAGGACTGTAGCCTTAAGTAGGGGCTTAGAGGCAAACCTCAGCCTGCAGAGGGGACACCACAGACTCTGTTCCTAAACTGTAGATCAGTGTTTCTCAACCAGTGGTATGAGCACCACCTGTGGAACCTGTGGTAGTGTATGCTGGTACTTAGGCACCTGGATGCAAGTGTCATATGTGCTCCCTGAGGCAGCTGGTGGGCTGCTGTGTGATTCAGGAAGCTGGACTAGATGGGTCTTTGGTGTGATCCAGTGGAGGCTTTTCTTATGCTTTTATGTTCTTATTTGTGGCACACATTCCCCCTGAGAGCATAACAAAGTGTAATGGCATAGGAATAAATTACACTGAACTCAGAGGCTTAATACTGATTGATGCCGTCACAAGTGATACAATTTTTTTCATAAGCTAAGGGTTAAGGTGGTGTGTCCTCCCCCGCCCTGCCCCCTGCCCCTGGCCCCGTCCCCTGACCCAGCCTGGCCCCGCCCACTTCCAGAGAACCGGTTGTTGGGGCAGGCTGGGCCCACCACTGGGCCTTACCCACAACAGAGTGCAGTGCATACTCCATTGGCATGGCCTCTGCAGCCCTGGAAAATTGGATTGGATTGGCCCCACAGTTATTAGATCTTTCTATCACCCTTTGTCTACCCACCAAAAAATTGGGCTTGACCCACCAGTGGGTCACAAGCCAAAGTTTGGGAACCACTGATGTACATTTTAAAAATCAGCAAAATGAAAGCAGTGGTGTTTTCAGATATATTTGGTTGGCACCAGAGAGATTATTTTATATTTCTCTGCAATGGTGGAAGTTAGGAGTGCATATAGATGCTCTTTTGCTAAACATTATAAATGGCTCTGCTAACTAGTGGGAATACAACATATCTTTCATATTCCTTCTATTAGTTGGGTTGAAAGGTATCTCTAATGGGTTATCTGTGCAATGGTTCTGCACAGTGGCAGGCTTTATCTAATTATTCAAAGCCTACCTATAAGAGAGAGCTTAGCAGTTCACAAATATTTTCAGGGGATTCGTACATCCCTATTGCAACTTGATCCATTGCCCCTTTACAAGGCAAACATTCCTAAAGCAATATTTTTTCCCATTTCTTATATTTTTTCCCCTCTGGCTGAGCAATTTAGTTGTCATTCATTGCATTTATCTAACAAGGAGTTCAAGGCAGGTTCCTGAGATCACCCAATTTTGTCTTCCCAACAACCCTGTTTTGCTATAAAAAAGAAAGAGGATGTGTGTGTGTGTGTGTGTGTGTGTGTGTGTGTGTGTGTGTGTGTGTGTCAGAAAAAAAGAGTGAGTGATCCAAACCCATACTGTATGTATCATGGCTGAACAAACCTGTGATATCACGATCATAGATGATAATGTGATTTCAAGATCTACCTGTGAACTTTTATTATTGCGAAAGGTTCAATAATAAACTTTGAACTTTTTATTTTTTTAAAAGTTTGGGACTAATGGACAGTTAGTTGATCCTTCTGCTGCCCCTCTGAAAAGGCTTAATTTTTTTACAGGTTCAGGTCACTCTATGGCAAGGCTGGCAATAAAATCCAGAGGCTGCACATACACAGCATACCTTGTACCAGTGGTGAGATTCAAATAAATTAACAACAGGTTCTATGTCCTAATAACCTAAATTAACAACAGGTTCTATTGTCCTAATAACCTAAATTAACAACAGGTTCTATGTCCCATTAGTAATTGGTTCTCAGAACCAGGTGCTCATTAGCAAAGGGTTCTATAGAACCCGTGAGAACCCCCTGAAGCTCACCACTGCCTTATGCTCTATGATGGACTTTTCCTCCAGAAATTTGTCCAACCCCCTTTTAAAAATATCTAGGCCAGATACCATCCCCACATCCTGTGGCAAGGAGTTCCACAGACTAATTGTACACTTGGTAAATATTCTCATTTGTCCATCTTAACTCTCCCAACATTCCAGTTCAGAGAATGTACCCTGGTTCACCTGATTTGTATCTGCGTTCCACGTTGAAACCCTCCTACTCAATGAATGTGGCTGCAGTTAATGTTTCACGCATGCTTCGTTCTAGTACCTGCTGCTGATGACTACAAATTTTATCTCATCTCAGTAGCTCAAGACAAGATAAAGAGTGGCATCTGGTTTTCACATTCTCCTGCTCTGTCCTTCTGGGGACTCAGCTTTGGCAGCAAGATATATCGGAGCACATAAATTAAGGGATGTAACTGGGATCTCGCCTGCCTTGATAGCAAGCACTAGGATGTCTTGGTGGTGATGTGGTTTGGAACACTCTTGCTGAACCAGTTCCTTTTTTTGCAGAGTGAAGAATGACATCCTCAGTTTTAGCTGGAAGATTTTGAAATGAGGTTTCCTCCGCACTTCACCTTCCATACAAACGCGGCTCTCTGCATCTTGCCTTATTTAGCACGGCGGCAAATAATCAGAGGAATAATTTATATGCAATCAGCTTGGCTAAATCCATTTCAAAGTAACTCGGGGAAGGAAAAAAAAAGTTTAGCAGTGAACAGTGCCCCCTTTGGACATTTAATAAAAATTTAATGTGACTTCAGAAGTTGCTGTAGCTGTTCAGACTGTCTCAGAAGCTCTTGAAACTTCTCCTGGTTTGCCAGGAAGCAGGGAGTTGTGCCTCTGCAGGAGAGATGAAAGGGGTGTAGCAGTTTCTGAAACTTACAGAGTGAAAGCTGGCTTGATAGGTATGAAATTATATGCTTCTCTCCAGGCACGGGAAAAATCTTCTGGTGCTGACACCCTTTTAGTGGGTGCCAGTTTACTAAATTTGATACACCTAAGAATATACGGTAGTTGGTGGGGTGCAGGATGACCATATGACCGAAAATTTCCAGATTTCTCCTCTTTTTTAGCCTCCTTTCTAGGAGTCCTCCAAAAGGGCTTCATTGTCCTTCATTTTGGCTTCATTTTGGAACTTTGCAATGGTGTGCAGAACCCCATCGTGTCATATGTTGTTGGATTCGTATTGAAGAGCAGAATCCAATGCAAAAATTGGTTTTGAAATATCTCCTTCCTATCAAAAGTTATGGCCAAAAACATAAAAATAAAAATATGCTTTGACCTCTATGGGCATGCTTAGGATTGCTCTGGGTGGGGCTAGCCTCATAACGGGCTGGCCCACTTTGCCTCCCCCAGTGGGATGGTCTGGCCGGGGGAGATGCTGCCAGCCCATTGGCTGCCCAGGCCGGGGGGCGGCGACTGAGGGATGCAGAGGGAGAGCTTGCTCTCTGGTCCCTCTGTCGGGTTCGGAGAGTCGTCGGAGAAGCAGCGCTGCAGGGTACTCTCCTTGACGCTCTTTGGGGCCCGTTCTTTACCTTGTTGCCGACTGGGGGGGGGCACAAGATGAGGATCTCCTGCTGCAGGCAGAGGGTTGGACTGGATGATCCACCGGGTCCCTTCCAGCTTCCACTGACTCTGATGGGGTCTGCTTTGAGTGGACGTGGTTGGGCTTTTGCCCAAGGGCTGCAGTCCAAATGCCTTTTTGTAGGTGGCTCCCATCGGACCTGATGGGTCTTCCTTCGGGCTGGACATGGTTGCAGTTTTGTACAAGGGCTGCATTCTTTACACTGCTCTTTGGTCGGTGAGCCCCTTTGAGTGCAGGGAGTCTTGCTCTGGAGTAGGCATGCTCATTTGTATCTAGGGGGCTTGCCTTTGAGTGGGCTTTGCTTCTACTATTTGGCTCATTATTTCAGGATGGCTGTCACATCAGAGTAGTAGCTCTTCTTGTGTCTCCTCGATAGTGTGGCCTCCAAAAAACACTTTTAGGGTGACCCCCCAATTTTAACTTTATGGGGCTTCCTTGCATGTGATATGTGCAAGATTGGGCTCTGAGTTCATTCATGCTTTTAGTTGAGATGCTGACTGTTTTCTACATGAGCCGGCCTTTGGTATAGGCTCCCCTGTAGTTTTTTCTGGGGGCTTAGTGCTGCTCACCCCCCCAATGCAGATTTTCCCCTTTTTGTTAAATTGTGGGGTGTTAGTGGCTTGGTTTTCTCAGCAGGGTCATCTCCTGTGGGCGACTCACTGACTAGTAACTTTCTTCTGGTAAGTTCACGTTCCCCTTTTAGTTTTTGGGGGCTTGGAGCTGCTCACCCCCCACGCAGATTTCCCCCCCTTTTTGTTAAATTGTGGGGTGTTAGTGGCTTGGTTGTCTCAGCAGGGGTGGCTTGGTGTTGCTCACCCCCCCTCCCATTCAGATTTCCCTCCCTTTTTGTTAAATGGAGTGGTTTAGTGGCTGGGTTATCTCAGCGGGGTCGCCTCCTGTGGGCGACTTGCTGATTGGTAACCTTCTCCTTTGCTATGTTCACATTCATGGGTGAAGGTGCGAGTGCCCAGCGCCAGGGCCTAAAGCACGCATGGGCCTTGGCTTAGTGGGGCTCAGCTAATTGGAATTACCTTTGCAGTAGATTTTTATGGCAGAGGAGGCATGGGCCTTTAATGTGTGGCTGGCTGATGTAGCTCTGCCACCTTTTGGGCCGGGTTCTTAGCCAACTTTTCACTTTTGCAGTTCCAATAAGTATTGATTTGAGGCTGCCAAACGGGTTGGGCCTCACTTGGACAGCACGCTGTGTTTATCCTTCCTCCTCTGCCTTTTGGGATACATCTCCAGTCAATGTTGTGCTAGCTGGGGCGGTATCTGTGAATGATGTTGATGAGGTTATCACCGTGGTTGGAAAGTGATCTAGTTAGTATGTGCCTGGTTAACAGGTCGCTCTTTCTTATTTTGCCTTGGAGAGCATTTCCCATGGTGGTAGCTTACCCCTTTTGGGATACAATGGCTTGGAGATGGCCAGTTCAGTTGCGGTCTTGGTGCACAGGTGCAATTTTTCAGCATATACTTACTTTCTTCATAGGCTAATGTATGGCTCTTGCATTTATGCTACCTGGCTGATAGCCTGGAGTTTTGGACTTTTGTTTGGTCCTGTGTTCATGGCTTCTCTTGTTGGTTGGCCTGGGCACTTGTCAGTAGGTTTTACTGGTTTTGGGGGTACGGTCTGGATTGCTTTGTCAGCGGACTTAGCTATGTTAGAGCTAATCTGCCTGTCAGTTCCTGTCTTTTGTACCATGGGGTCGTGGCATTTAATGGGGTTTACCCCGGTGGGGTTTGCCCTGGACATCGGCTGTTTCCAGCAGCTTAAAAATGCAGAACCCTATTGTTAGAATGTTTAGCTCAGCCTCTGGAGGCTTTGATTGCACACTGGGCCTGTGAATTAATTTTATGGCTGCTGGGGCCGCCTTTGTAGCTGCAGGTGTTTATTTTACCTACTTATAGGGCTTACACGAGGTGGATCTGGTATCCTGGTGTTGTTTAATTTTTCGTAAGGCCTTGCCTATGCAGGCTTGGTCCTCTGGTGGCTTTCATGCTGTGTGTTAGCTGTACCGAGGATTTCTCTGGGTTGATTTCTCTGCGTAGGGTTGGTTTTCTTGCTGGCCCTCCTCAGGTGGGGGGTTTATAATTCTGTCGAGCTCGTTACACTGTGTTTAGGTTGGGGCCTTGCCCCTGCTTCACCTTTTTGTGTGGCTCTCTCCGTGTTGGATCCGATGAGAAAGCATGAGGCCTTGGCCTACTTAAGGTATCACCTTCTTGGGCTTGGTTTTTTATGGCGTTCCTCATATGGGGTTTTGGCTCGGACGAGCTCGTCACTTTCTGTCTGTTAGGCCTTGCTTGTTGGCTTGGCCTTTTGTGTGGCTTTCCCCATATGGGGTTTAGCTTGGACTACCTTGTCATACTTTGGGCCTTACCAGGCTGTTGTACATGTCACTAAGAAGCAGACTTCTCGATCACCGAGAGTTATGCGCTTGGTTCGTGCTTTTGTTTTGCGGTGCCTGCGCATTAACTTGGTGGTTTTGATTAGTCACGTCCCGGGGCTCGAGAATGGGGTTGTCGATGCTCTGTCTTGTTTCCAGGAGGAGCGCTTCCGGCAACTCGCCCCGGCTGCCCGTCCGGACCCGGACCCCATGCCCGAGGGGCTGTGGAGCCTTGGACTGTGAGGCTGCAGAGATTGATTCTTGGTTCGCTGGCTTCTTATACTAGGTCCAGCTATGAGTTGAAGGTGGGAGAGTTTGAGGCCTTTTTGTCAGGCCAAGGACTTGGATGTGGAATGGCCCCTGTCAGAGGGATTTATACTTCGATTTCTGCTCTTTCTCTTTGAATCTGACTTGCACCCTAGGTATATCTTTCAGCCTGTGACGGTTCAAATTTTGGGGTGCCTTGTTGCAGCTCTTTCGAGCAGTGGCTTTGGTCATGTTCCTTGGGGCCTTTCGAGTCAGTGAGGTTTTGGTGAGGTCTAGTTCGGCCGACCCCTCTTGGGTTTTGTGATGGTCAGACTTGACCCTAGAAAGCTCAGCCTTTGTCTTGCACTTGCGCAGGTCCAAGACTGATCAGAGGGCTAAAGGGACCTTGGTCAGGCTGCAGGCCATTCCTAGTCATCCCCTGTGCCCAGTGTGGGCTCTTACTCGTTACAGAGACAGGGTTCTTCATTTTGTGGGCCCTTTATTTCAGCATGCTGATGGGGCGCCACTAACCTTTTTTCAGTTTCGGGCAGTATTTTTCTGGGCAGTGACCACTCTTGGGCTCTCCCCTCAATTTTATAGCGTCCATTCACTTCGGATTGGTGCTGCCACTTTGGCTTCTATTATGGGACTTCCTGAGGAGGTCATCCGGCGCATCAGATGATGGCGCTCGGGTGCCTTCAGGTACTATGTCCATAAATAATGCTCTTGGGAGCATCGCACACTGAGCGGTTGCCTGTTTGGTTGGTCACTTGATGGTTACCTGTTGCATGCTCCAGTTATGTAGTAATCTTCTTTTTGTTTGTATTGTAGATACTGCGGTATCAAGACCTCTGTGGGTCCTGGTGATTGGCCACTCCATCCTCTTCTGGGCCCGGAAGAGGGCTGAACACACCGGCGCCGGCTCCTATCTCGGCCTCAGCCCCGAAGTTTGTACTACTTGGGCTGTGCAGAGGGGGATGGGGTGGGGGCAGCTGCTTCCCAGTGTTAGTGGGTTTTTAAGGCACAACCCCCCCCCCCGATGTTTTGCTGGTGCACCTTGGTGAGAATGATCTGATTCAGGATTGGTCCTTAGATTCAGATCAGGCAGTATCTCTCCCTAGTTGAGTGGTGGTTCCCAGCTATTTGGTTTGTCTGGTCCTCTTTCCTACCTAGGAGGGTGTGGAGGGGTGCCAAGGACATCCGAAAATTGATTTCGCCCGTAAGTGGGTCACTGCCTATGTGGCAAACTTTGTTGAGAGTTGGGGTGGGGTGGTGATTTTTCACCGTCACGTTCTTTGGCAGCTGCCTCATGTTTTTTCGTGACAATGGGGTTCACCTTACTGGCCTGGCCCTAGACGAGTATTTAGGAATTTAGCTAGGGGACTGTCTGTAGTGGGGCGGTGGTTCTAGCCATGTTCTAGCCAGGTTCCCCATGTGGCAGGTGTCGTGTTGGAGTAGGCAGGATAGGCCTTCGGTGATTGCCTGAGGCAGCAAGGGTCAGTGCTATGCATGCCAGGCCTATTGAGACCAGACCGGACGTAGGCTGGGGCGGCTAGTCCTGCACCTGGGATTTAGGCAAAGTCAACCGGGCAACTGGTTGACTGAGCGCCCAGCTGTCTCGACCTTCGGGTTGGTGATGATGGGTACCCTCAGTGCGAGGTGTGAAACCGGAGCCAGGCCTTCACCATCCCTTTGCCATCCCTTATTTTTTAGCTACCAGTACGACTTTGTTAGCAGTCCCCTGTTGGGTTTTTAACTACTGTTAGAGTTAATAAAGTGGCCCTTCAATCCAGCATCTGTCTCCGGCTCTTCATTCTCACCGTGGGGGGTAATAGACATGCTTAGGATTGTACCTCTAGTCTCCAAAATCATTGTGTGCATTAGATTCAATGGCACATTAGATTCAAGTAAATACAGGTACTGTATTTTGATTGTACTGTATTGTACAATCAAAATACAGATATTTTGACATAAATAACGTTGACATAAATGACGTAAGAGACATTTATGTCAACGTAGTTACAGCTCCACCCATGGGAAAACTATGGGAAATTCATAGAGGAATCCAAAGTAAATTTTTCTTGAGTTGATGCAAGAGCTCCTGTAGTTACTCTGGATTGTGCTGTCGGTCAGTATTTAAACAGTTTACTATATTGTGATTAAAATGGAACATAAACCCATTGTTGTGCAAGTAATGCAATTAGGTAAAAATAATAACAAATCTGTTGCTTTTTTATTATTATCACATAACTCATATGCAGAAAAATTAAATTTTGTACCTGCTTTACGGGTATGCATTACAATTGCCAGTAAACATTTTTAAATCTCAAACCTTTTAAAATAGGGATGCACTTTAGATTTGATAGTGCATTAGATTCATGTAAATATGATATTTAAAGACCTTTAAACAGGGGTTCTGACATATGTGGTTTTTGATATCTGGAATGGAACCCACACCTGTAAATCAAAAGTACACCAGTAATTCCTTGGTCTTTTCAGGCCAGGAAATTACAGAATAACCAACAACGTCAAGGTGATGTTTCTTCTGCAACATCCTACAGAAAACATACTAAGGAAAGATATGGATCCATACCTGTTGAAACACCCACTTGGCTTTCTTTTTTAATTGGAATGCATTTGAGGAATATACCAACATTTATCAAATTTGTCTTACGGCTACCTGTAGCACCTTGACTTAACACTGAACTCATTAAATCCACAAGAAAGCAACTGGCTGAACTAAGCAGCAAGTGTAATTCCTTTAATCACATTTTGGCAAGCTCTATCCCTACTATCTACTTTGATATGCAAATCAGCAACACTATTCCAAAGCACCTGGTTTGCAGAAAATCCTTGAGAAAATAAATTAACGGGACGACTGTGCTGTGAAAATTTGAGGTTGGGGGAGGTTGTAGTATACTGATATTCAAGTAACGGCTACCTGGATTCAGCTTTTCCCAAGCTATAAACCATAGCTGCCTGGGAAGATGAGTAAGGCTGTAATCCTAAACCCCATTTAGGCCAGCCTAAGCAC
This sequence comes from Cryptoblepharus egeriae, assembly GCA_030015325.1. Lineage (NCBI taxonomy): Eukaryota > Metazoa > Chordata > Lepidosauria > Squamata > Scincidae > Cryptoblepharus > Cryptoblepharus egeriae. The sequence goes on along the minus strand of JAREYC010000016.1, from coordinate 11,656,570 downwards.
CAGCACTAGTCCTGTGCTGACCTGGAGGTGTCACAAAAATGCTGTATGGCACTGTACTGGGGGAGAGTTAGGCCAGTGCACAGAAATGCGCTTGCCACCCTACCTCACCACGGGAATGAGAACACCAATGAGTTGTGCTGACCTAGGTTAGGATTGCACCCCAAAACAGTCATGGGAATCCTTGTGAAAAACCCACCAGAATGGTAAGTATTGACAATTAAATCCTTCGTTGAAAAGCTCCTCTCATGAATTCATCCTGTTTTCTGTTAGTGTAAAAATTATTAAATAACTCTATGAAAGTTTATTTATTTATTTAATAAATTAATTTATAAAATTTAATTAATTTAATAATTAATTAATTTGTATGGCAAATCAGATGTTTCTTCTTCCTGGGAGAACATTGTTAGGTCCAGCAGGCCTCCGTCAGTCTTGGAAGACTATGGTATCGTGCTCGGCACTGCATACGCTGCATGTGAAGCATGAAAGCCTGGGTTAGATTGTTATGGAGGATATGCTGTTACCCAAGCAGCAAATCCCCCCTCTCCACGCCACTGAATTAGTCCAATGGAAAGGCAGAGCCAATACGATTGGATCCAGCTGGCGTCGCAGAGCTGGGCTAAGGACAGGAGCTCACCCTGTCTTGTGGGGCCGACCTGGGTCTCAAACCCTGGCCTGCTGGTTAACAGGCACAGTGTCTTAGCCACTTGCACCAATCAATATGTGCACCACAAGAAAGATAGAGTACATTGTTCTATGGGTAACCCATATGAATCTTAACTTCTGGATGGGATCCTATCATAGAATCCTAGAGTTGGAAGGGACCCAGTAGGTCATCTAGTCCAACCCCCTGCGTGTAGCAGGAAATCCTTCTGGAGCATCTCCAACAGGTGCTTGTCGAGGTCCTTTCATGGTGTGGCTATCAGATCCAGCATCAAGCATTCTTCCAAGCTTCCAGCAAGGTCAGCCTTGTTGTAAATAGTGACCCCCTCTTAGCTTAGCATTATTTTCCTGCTTAGCATTATTTTGACAGCCCTCTGCTCAACCACCAGACCGCACTAGTTGTCGATATAATAAGTTGATTTTTTTGTTTGTAATTACTTATAAATCTCATGGTTGATCTAATCCATCTTATTATTGTCTGCTCTGGTCAGTTAGGTGGTAAGGGAATTTGTTTGTGTGTGAGTCTCATGACATTGGACTCTGCCTTAGAGATGAAGAATTAAGAAGAAATGAGAGTGAACTGAAAAAAATTGTTTTTAGTTATAGGTGTATTGCTTTAGATTTTAGGGGTAGCAAAGACTGCATTGACTTGAAATGCCTTTTTTATTTCTTGGATATAAGTAGTGATGCAGGTAATCAATAATGTAGTTTTGCTGGAAAAAAAATCCCTTTTGACAAAAGGTGTAAGATTGATTACCCAGATCAATACTATTTTTAGGAGCTATTCATCAAAATTGTTCTTAAACAGAGACCATGATGCATTTAACTGTTAATAATACAAATACTCCTTTTTTGTCCCTTGTGGATAATCAGGTGTTTTTTTTTTTTGCAATATCCCTATGGTTGTTTTGCCCCAGTAAATGTTCCATTTTCCTTTGCGTAAAACCTTCTGGGTTAAATGGGAAGGAAAGGGGAGGCAAGCAGGCCCAGCATCGAAGACTATGATCTTAACCATTTCTTGCTAAACACACAACGGTCTTTCAAAAGCAAGCTCCAACTAAATTTCAAGGAGGGTTTTAAGAAGTGTGACAATCATATTAAGAAGTAAGCAGGATTATTATAAAAACTAATCCAAAAATTCCATATTATGTTCAAAGTGTTGGTCCTGACCTTTAAAGCCCTAAACGGCCAGGTCAAGGGTATCTGAGGGATCGCCTTCTTCTCTACAATCTGAGCCATCTGAGGGGGCCCTACTGACTGCGCTGCCACTAAGAGATGTGAGAGGTGTGGCGGCCAGAGATAGGGCCTTCTCGGTGGTGGTACCCCAGCTTTGGAACTCCCTCCCCTTAGAACTGAGGAAAGCTCCCTCAACACAGAGCTTCAGGTGGAGCCTTAAAACCTTTTATTTTAAAAAAGCTTTTTAATGGGGCAGAGGTGGGGGGCAGTTGTTTTATTGTTTTACTAGCAAAAAGCATACCCGCGTTGCTGGAGTAAAATCCCCTGTACGCTATCCCCCCACTGCACATAAATTCCACACACACATCAACCCCCATGCGCATCCACCCCATGTGCAACATTCCCAATGTTCATCCACCCCATGCGCATCATCCCCCATGCTAATCAACCCTCCATGCGCAAATCCCCCATGCACAACAACCCCCATGCGCAACATTCCCGTTCATCCCCATGAGCGTCATTCCCCCATGCGCATCATTCCCATGCGCAACCCCCTGATGCGCAGCATTCTCCCCAGTGCAACCTCTTCCTCCAAACAACATCCCTCCAGGGCACCAGGCACCAAGCACCAAATTGGCTGGATGTTAGTCAGTCTTCCATGTTAAGTATAGGACAAAAACACGTTGCACCCCTTTTTAGTCCCTTTAGGGTTAAATTTCTCCACATGGGTTCTTGGTGGGTGTTCATGTGACAGAAGGAACTTGCTCCCTGAATTTAATGCTTTTAGGTCCAGGGGTTGGGGCAGAACATCCCTCAGTCACCAATTCTTCAATGCAAAGTATAGGGAAGAAAACACGTTGCACCCCATTTCACCCCCTCCTGGTTGGAATTTCTGAAAACTGGTTCTTAGTGACTCCCTCCATCACAGAAGGAAAACCCTCCCCAAATTTCACACTTCTAGGTCTGACAGTTTTGGCAGGGCGCTGATGAGTCAGTAATGATGATTAGTTTTATAAAACGCATTGCGCCCCTTTTCACCCCCTTCTGGTTGGAATTTCCAAAAACTGGTTCTTAGTGGATCCCTCCATCATGGAAGAAACACCCTCATCAAATTTCATGTTTATAGGCCGGGCAGTTTTGGCTGGGTGTTGATGAGTCAGTGATGATGAAGAAGATGCCTTTTATATATATATATAGATTGTTTGTAACAAATATTTTTTATTCTGCATGTTTTAATTGTTCTCAGTTTTTTATTCAATCTAATTGTATTTTAATTGTGTTTTTAATATGTATTTATTATCTATTTTAGTGGAGTTTTATTGTTTTCCTGATGTTAGCCGCCTTGAGCTCCCTCTTGCAGGGGAGGAAAGGCAATCAATCAATCAATCAATCAATCAATCAATCAATCAATCAATCAATCAATCAATCAATCAATCAATCAATGTATTTGATCGGTACATTTGTTAATGGAAGCCTCTTTTGAACACCTTATCAGTAAAGTATTAAATTGTCATTGGCAATACCTGGGGAAGGGTCAAGGAAAGCAAAGATTCCAGGATGCCATGCCAGTGCCCCCTGTTGCAGTGCCCCCTGTTCCCCATCCAGAGGTCCTTTAAGAGGTCCCTCCAGTGGACCTTTAAACCCCACTTCTGGTTTTCAGACCAAACCTGGAAGTCGGGTTTTAGGCCTTCTGCCTTTGGAGAACCAGAGGATGTATCATATTTATTCAAACCTAACACACTTTTCCAGCCAAATTTAGTCTCATTAAATACATTTGGCATATTAGATTTGATGGCACATTAGATATGAGTAAATACAGTATTTAACATTTTGTAACATGGAACAATGGAAAAAAACCCATTGTTATAAAGTAGTACAGTTAGCTACAAATAATAACATAAACCTATTGTCATTATTCATTTCATTTCCCGAAAAAGAGGGACAATCCTGATTTTGGGGAATTATAGTTTACATACCCCCAAATCCAGAGTAACTACGGGAGCACATAAGAGACTTTACGTTCACCCGTAGTTACTGCACCACTTAGTGAAAACCTATGGGAAATTCATATTGGAATCCAGAGTAAGTTGTTCTTACACTGGAGCAAGGACTCCCTGTAGTTACTCTGGATTTTGCCCTTACTGGCAAATGAGAGAGAAGGTAGATTTTGTGGAAGAGAATTATGGCAACCCTACCATAGGGTGGCCAGTATTCTCCTCATTGAAGGGCTCTTCTTAGCCCTGGGTGGAACAGGGGGCAGGATCACCAATAACCATTAAGGCTGAGCATTGATCAGAGATAACCCAAATGCACGGGGTTACTGGTCCTCCATGCTTTCTGTTTCAAAATGAGGATGTACTTGTTGCTTTATCCTCAATCCCCTTTTGGGATGATAATAGATCTGACTCACTTTTTTTGAAAATGTCACTGCAGATTCTTGCCGCTTCTTAAGCAGTGAATCAAAATGTTTTGTTGATATTTTGCTCACCATACACAGCACAAGAGAGGGAGCAATGGCGATGGGCCCTTTTGATTGTGTCTGTATTTATAATTTTATTTCAAATGCATCGCCAGCTGTGGGGTTCACAGAAAGAAGCTGGTAGCAGACACAAGATTTGAAAGGAGGCTGATAACAGGCGGAAATCTTATCATCATTATCTTTAATAGAGACTGCAACTGTTATTCGCATATAGCGCTGATCGTTTTCTTTCTTTTTAAATGGAGGTGCACCCAGAATACCAAACTTCCCTTGTTTTGTGTTTGCCTCTCATTTCTACAATGAAAATATTTGCAATGGTTGATGCCCTAAACAGCGTGAACGGCACATTGCTAATCAATCTGATAAGATTTTAGCAAATCTCTTAAGCCAAGAGGCTATAAATCCAAGCCAAGTGACCTGTGATGAATCTAGTGCAAGGTAGGTACCAGCTGGAGCACAACATTGGGTAAGCGGCAGTGGTGGGATTCAAATATTGAAGGACATTCGTGCCGGACAGCCCACCTTCTCAGGTATCCAAGAACGGCAAAAGTAGCTTGAGTTTCCAATGTAAGAATGCATCGCAAATTCCGGCAATCAGAAGCCGGGCTTTCTACTGAGGCCAACACAAGTTCTACATGAGTTGCATCATTAGCAAAACAATTCCACTCTCGCAAATCTGCACACACACCGACACAGATGGGCAGCAAACCGAAGTTGCACTGGAGCAGGCAGGCTGATATGCTTATGCTGCATCCAGCGTTGCATTGGCACTACTGCCACGCGACTGCATGGAAAGGGGAAACTTTCCCCCTTCCCCAAATAGGGCTGCAGCTTCCACAATAGGAGTTCTGAAATTCATTATCTGATTCCCAGGTGGTTGAACTTGGCTAACATCCAGTTCCAAATCAATTCTGAGCATTGATTTGTCAGCGGGGGGGGGGGGGGGGGACAGTTTGATGATAGGGTTGCCATAATTCCCTTCCACAAAATCAGGACAGGAACAGTGGTGGGATTTAAGTAAATTAACAACAGGTTCTATGTCCTAATAACCTAAATTAACAACAGGTTCTGAGTCCTATTAGTAACCAGTCTCAGAACCAGGCGCTCATTAGCAAAGGGTTCTATAGAACCTGTGAGAACCCCCTGAAGCCCACCACTGGTAAGGGGATATTTTACCCCTTATGCAGAACAACACTCCAATCAGCCTTAGGTGGCCACTCAGATTTACACAAGCCATTTCACTAGCGCAAATTGGAGCAGCCTGTCCAAAGTTGATTGGGCTAGAAACGGGCTAGGATTCGGCTTGGGCTATGGTGGGCAATCCTGCCCCCCCATCCTGATTCACCACCTCTCCCTGCTCAAAAACCCTATCCCTGCCAAGCTGGCCTGCCTTGGTTGGCACTTCCCTCTCCGACAGTGCAATCCTAAACATGTCTACTCAGAAGTAAGTCCCATTGCCTTCAATAGGATTTATTCCCAGGAAAGTATGGTTAGGATTGCAGCCTAAATCACTACTGGATTTGGCACACTGACACAGAGTAATCATGAATATATTTTATTGCATGTTCACAACCCTATATCCTAACACAGGGGAACTTCACCAGCCTAACAAGGATTCTGGATTGCACACTGAGGTTGATGCCCTCAGTGTGGTTGCCTGAGGTTGATGCCCTAACCAATTCAGGCTGGCATAACTCACCTATTTCCCCTTTCTCATGGTCGTATGGGGAGGCTGGTACATAAATGTGCGCTCTCCAAGAGTGGTGCAGAGGTGCCTTACAGCACTTTTGCAATACTCCCAGGCCAGCATGAGATTTATGCTGGGACTTGTGTCAGCCTAACTGGGGTTAGAATTGCAGCCTGTGGGGTTTTTTTAAAAAAAAATTTTTGGTCCATTTAAACCAAAGGGTATACTTGTGACATGTGTCTGAGATGTGGCGCATAGCGAGGACATAACAAATAACAGTGGGGGGTATTACAAACAAAAAGTAAAAAATAGCCTGCAAAAAAATGTAACAAATACTCAAAAGCCACAGTTGCATGAATTTTTTTGACATTTGTAGTTAAAGTTCCCCACATTGTTAATGTTGAGACGGATCTGCTTGTGGGACCTTGCTGGAAAGAGTAAACGAAGCTATGATTTATACCGGAGTACATTAATTCAGTGATAAACAGCATATTGAATGAATGCCTGTGGCCCAAGCAAGACAAATGGTGCATGGGATCATTGGTTCATTCGGGTTTCATTTTCAGTGGCCTGAAGTCTATGGCACCTCAATAAATCTGTTCTTACATCTTAAATACTACTGGGGTTCTACTGGATACTACCAAGTGATATTGTTTGAAGTGAGATTTCCAACAACGCCCCCCCCCCCATACAATCAAAACACACTAGGTAGGTAAATTTAAAGTTTACCTTAAGTATAGGTTATTTATTTATTTAAAACAAAGAATTCTCCTAAACCTCCCAAGCAGTTGTGGATCTAAAATTCCCCAAATATCCCAAAAGCTGCCATCTGATCCATGCTTACCAGGGAATAAGCCTCATTGATGATTATTGTTAAAAAACATATACCAAGAGCACAATCCTAAACATGTCTACTCAGAATAAGCCCCATTGTGTTCAATAGGTCTTACTCCTAGGAAAGTAAGGGTTAACTTTTAGGATTTAAGAGTAAGGACTTACTCTTTAGGATTGCAGCCTAAGGCCCATATCCTAAATTAAAATTAAGCCCTTTGCTCCGGAGCAGTTAAGGTGACTTTCCATAAAATAACACTAGAGGGTGACGTAACTGCGTAGACCCGTAACTGCTCTGGATTTTGCCTGTAGTAGCCTATTCAAAGTACTGATCTGAAACATTTCCCCAAAACGCAGTCACATACCCCATGGTATTATCAAGTCTAACATACAGTGCAATTCTGAGCATGTCTACTCAAAAGTAAGTCCCATGGAGTTCAAAAGTGGTATTTACTCCCAGGCAAGTGTGGTTAGGATTGCTGCCATACTAAAAATAAAATACACATTGAATAAATGAGGACCCACCAGAACTTGCCACATGGGTCCTGACCCACGTTTGACAAAAACTGTGCTGTACAGTCCCTTCTTTGAAGTTGGTTCCAGACAAATACTAATTTAGGCAAACAAAACATTTGAACAGGTAGTCTATTTTTAAGAACTACCTCATCCTAATATTGCTAATGAAGGCAAACCCTTTGGGAAAAACACGGATTACAGTGTGTGTTTACCTGTCACGGTATGTAAACGGAAGCAAATGATTGATAAGCAGACTTTGCTTGGAGTTCTCCTTTCTTAGCTTTCCCACACTGGATCTTACTAATGCTTTAGGAACTGTTGTGAATGTGTAGGTTTCTCAAACACAACTCTAGGAACACATGGATTGTACTGCTAAAGGTTAAGGTTTCCTTTGGTTATTTTAAAGAGAAAATAGGATATAAAGAAAAAAACACACTGGCGCATTAACATGTTTGATCTTTGCAGAACCGTGTAAGAATATCTAAAGAAGCTTATTGTTCATCAGTTCTTTTCTGCCTCCTCCTTTATGGAGTGTGTGTTGACTAGCAAACAAACCTCTGTAGCCTTTGTCAAGTTTGAAAAAACATCAGAGAATACAAAAAAGAGTACCATAATAAATCTATATATTGTATATAAAAATGAAAAGTCACTCACTGACTTACTCATCAACGCCCAGCCAAAACCGCCAGGCCTAGAAGCGTGAATTTGGGGTGGGAGTTCCTTCCATGACAAAGGCACCCACTAAGAACCAGTTTTTGGAAAGTCCATCCAGAAGAGGGTGAAATGGGGTACAATGTGTTTTCCTCCCTATATTTTACATTGAAGAATCTCTGTCTGAGGGATGCTCTACCCCAATCCCTGGACCTAGAAGTGTGGAATTTGGGGAGGGTCTTCCTTCTGTGACATGAACACCCACCAAGAACCGATGTGGAGACATTTAACCCTTAAGAGGCTAAAAGGGGTGCAATGTGTTTTTGTCCTATACCTAAAATGGAAGACTGACCAACATCCAGCCAATTTGGTGCCTGGTGCACTGGGGAGATGTTGTTCAGAGGGAGGTGTTGTACTGGGGAGGGTGTTGTGCCTGGGGGGTGTTGCACATGGGGGTGATGCATATCGGGGTTGATACACATGGGGGTTGTTGCGCATGGGGGTTGTTACTCATGGGGGATTGTTGCATGTAAAGGATGTTGCACATGGGGATATTGCACATGGGAGGTTGTGCATGGGGTTGATGAACATGGGGGATGTTGCACATGGGGTTGATGTGCATAGGGGGGATGAACATGGGGGATGTTGCGCATGGGGTTGATGTGCATGGGGGGTTGAGGAGCAGTGGGGGATGGTATACGGGAGAATTTACCCCTGCAACGTTTTCACTCTTGTTAAAATAAAAGCTGCAAGTTTTCTTTTGTTTATGTTTAAAAAACCTGCAAAGGACAGAAAATCTGTGGATAGGATGAGTTCATTGTTTTCAACATTTTATAGAGGAAGGAAAAAATAAACAGAAAGTTTCTGGAGCCTAAGGGGGACGCCAGCTGTGATGTCACCAGGGCTTCCCACCTGGCTCCATGGGTGAAAGGAAGCCCGTTCTGATTGGTGGCTGGTCTTAAGGAAATAGCACATTGCCAGAGGGGTAGCCCAAAGGCTTAGCTTTCAGACCACATATCCTTCAGGCATGAAAAAGAGAGCTTTTGATCTCACTTAAAAAGAAGACGACATCAGAACTTCAGGTAAAAGGGATGAAGTTGTATGGTTCTGAGAAAGGGCAGAAAAAGCCAACGAGGGCAGGTTGTTCTCAAGATGAATTCCAGGTTTGGTTTGTAGACAAGGAAGACTGGATAGACTCTTGAGACTTGAGGGCTGCTCTATGGGGAAGTTCTCCAGAACTTTAGAAAATGGGCAGAACTCTGAAGGTGAATTCTACCAGGTTGGTCTTAGAATCATAGAATCACAGAGTTGAATGGAATCTAATAAGTCATGTATTCCAACCCCCTGCCTAGAGCAGGAAATCCTCCTAGAGCATCTCCAACAGGTGCTCGATGAGTCTCTGCTTGAAGATCCCCAATGAGGAAGAGTCCACCACCTCCCTTGGCAATCTAGATATACTTGACAATCTAGATATACAATCTCCCTTAGCAATCAGGATATACAATCTAGACATATATTTACATATACCGTATTTACTCAACTCTAATGCACCATTGAATCTACTGCACGTCTTATCCTTATAATCAAAACACTGTGTCAAATCTAATCTAATTAACCATTGACTCTAATTCACACCCTGATTTTGGAGACTGAATTTGGCTGGAAAAGGTGAGCATTAGATTTGAGTAAATACAGTATGTATCTGCCATCCTGCCTGCCTGCCTATCTGTCTATCTGTCTGTTAAAGGATGAGCACAGGATTTCAGCAGAGGATCCCTCCAAAGTCATGGGAGGAAATCTGCACCATACAAGTAAATTTAAAAGCAAACCTGATAAAAACTGTGCCTTCAAAGAGGCATTAAGTTGGAGTGTTCAGAGAGATCAGGAGCAGTTTTTATCAGGTTTGCTTTTAAATATACATGTATGGTGCAGATTTCCTCCCATGACTTTGGAGGGATTGAGTGCTGTGGCCAATGCCACATATAAGAAAGAATGGACAATAATACAGAGAGAGCCAGGATGGTGTAACTTGGACTTGGACTTAGTAGGTCCAACTAACCAGGAGTTGGGCTTAGACCTAGGTTCAAATCCTCTATCAGGTTTGAAGCTCCCTGGGCAACAATGGCTGCAATCCAGAGCAAATTCAGCCTGCTCTGACCTAACTGCACTGTCCTAACTATTCTGTATCCAGAGCAGAAAGTTATGCTGAATCCAGAGAGTCAGGAAGCCTGGGCTGCCCTAACTGCTCCAGAGCATGCTAAGTCATTGACACAAGGGGAAGACTTGCTCCTGAGGAGACACCCCTCAGATCACACTGAACAAGGAACAGCTGTGGTGCCTACAGTGGTGACATGACTCTGCACATCACCTGGTGCGGAAGTCTGTGCGTCATCCCTGGGATGTGCGCCCCCCCCCCCCACCTGGACTACACAGTCACCAAAGTTGGCACCTGCGCAGTTGTTTCTGAAGCCAACTGGCTTCAGAAAGAGTACTGCGCAGGCACCATCTCTGACACCTGCGCAGTACTTTTCTGAAGCCTTTTGTCTTCGGGGGAGACTGTGCAGGCGTCAGAATTGGTGCCTGTGCAGTACTCTTTCTGAAGCCATTCGGCTGCCGCTCCGCCTCCTGAGTGAGGCCGAATGGCTGTGCAGAGGCGCGGACTTTCTCTGCTCTAAGGAAGTCTCCTCTGAAGCTGTTGGGCATGCTCAGTGTGTTTCTGCGCAGTGCATCTCAGATGGCCGTTCAGGCCAGCTCCTCAGACAAGTGGCAGCTTCTGGCTGCTGCTCCGCCTTGGAGCAGGCCTGAATGGGGGTGCTGACGCCCGGGGCCTGCCAAAGGACAGTCAAACTCCTCCGGCACATCACCCCATACGGAGCGCATCCCCAATGCAGCCCACACCAGCCGCACCAGTCTGGTGACGCCACTGGGTGCCTGCCTTCTAAGGAGTCCCTGATGAGATGCCAGTACATTCTACAGTGAATACAAGGGGCTTCTTGGAGTGGCCTGCTGTATCCTGAGGTTTGTGGCAGCCGTAGTTTGTTCCATATCCTGAGGTTGAGAGGAAGGGGTTGCAGCAGGGATGGCCAAGAACTCAGATTTTTGGTCAGCACTGCCATTCTTACTCTGGCCTTATCATGGACCCCTATGGGTCTACTCATTACTATACCTGCTCCTGAGGTGGTATAACTCTGAGGGCTGGAAGAGGGCATTTCTGCCTTAGAAACAGGCTTTGGATACAGAGTAACTGCTCTGCCCTAGGCAATGCTCAACATGCCCTCAACTTGCCTCTCCTGAGCTGCTTAGGCTGCCCCAGTTAGGGCAGAGCAGGTCCACCTCTCTTAGGGCACCCTATCTTGCCTTGCTCTGCCCAAAGCCTCCTTCAGAGTAACTGGGCTGGAGCATCTTGCAGTTGCTCCAACCTAGTGTTAGACAGGGCAACCTAAGGGCTCTTATGTGGACAGATTAGTTGCTCTGGATTGGGCTGAATACCTCTCAGCTTGTCCTGCCTCAGTAGTCCCCAAATCCAAAGTAACTATGGGCCACGTAAGAGACTTTATATGCACCCATAGTTACTGCACCACCCAATGAAAACCTATGGCAAATTCATATTGGTATCCAGAGTAAATTGTTCTTACACCGGAGCAAGGCCTCCCCGTAGTTACTTTGGATTTTGCCCTAATGTAGTTTGCTTAAATTTCCCCAGTATGAAAAATTCATGTGGTTGCCATCACAATAGTCTTATACATCCAATGCAACTTCTGCATCTCAATCTGTTTCATCCCTAACTGCATGACAAAAAAATTAAAAAGTATCCCAATAATATCTATATACATATAATGAAGCACTTCTTGTTCTTTTGAGTTCAGTGTCTCCCTTTTGTCAGGCCTTTGGGCTAGATTGACAGTGCAGTCCATGTCCATCTCTGACAAACTGTGCTTCTAACTGTGATGCTCTCTGATCTGTTGTTGTGTTTTCTTCCCTTGCTGTTATTGATTTAGTTTTATGTTTGATTGTTGGTTTCCTTATTGTTAGCTTACTTGACCCAATATTAACAGCGGGATCTCCATTTTTAAAAGTAATTAAGTTGTAAGAAAAAGTAGATTGCGGCTTAATCCAAGCCCCCTGTATGGCTGGCATAAATCCTGTGCTGGCCTTGGGGTTTCTCAGAAGTTATGTAAAGCACTTATGTGCTATCCCTGAGAGGGTTAGACCAGGGAACAGACATGCACCAGCCTCTCCACGCCACGACAGGAATGGGGAACAGATGAGTTGAGCCAGCCTAAATTGGTTAAGATTGTGCTCTTTGATATTCTTGAGTATGCTCCATTGAAGCAACTCGCTAGGTTCTTTTATGTAAGACAATCTGTACTGGGAAGATTGGGAACATGATGTTTTGGCTAAGGGAACATCAGCTTTCTGGATCTCACAATGGCCTACCACTGTGAGATTGAAATGAAATGCCTGTGGGGAGCACAAAAATCATGTTGCAGGTAGGCCTTTTTATCTGTGGGGGATCCATTTCAGGACCCCATGTGGATTCGGGAATCTGAAGATATGTGAATCCTGACCATTTATATTTTCTTCATCAAACCTGGTTTCTCTCCCATACCAATGGCATCCATGGTGAGTCAAATTCTTGGTGTTGGATCTGCTGATTGCACCTGTATCCTGTTGCTGTTCCAGCCTTCTAGCCTTCAGAGACAGGCTACCTCTGAAACCCAAAAGTTGCATACAGCCCGTATTACTCATAACTCATGCTGAACTTTTCCTCCATCAATCTGTCTGGTCCCCTTTTCAAGACATCAGGTTGGGTGCCACCACCTCTGCCTATTATATGTAATTCGGATGAGGAAACACCTTGCTACAGGATGAGGTGATGCCATCTAACCTCAATGCTTTTAAGAGGGGATTGGACAAATTTCTAGAGGAAAAGTCCATCATCGGTTTATTTGTTCATTTATTTATTTAATGCCTCTAAACTTTTCGGCATCATCTCTCTGACACTATGGGTGAAATCCAGAGTAACTACGGGGAGTCCTTGCTTCGGAGTAAGAACAAGTTACTCTGGATTGCAATATGAATTTCCCATAGGTTTTCACTAGGTGGTGCAATAACTACGGGTGCACATAAAGTTTCTTACATGCTCCTGTAGTTACTCTGGATTGTGCCCTATGTTGGGGGCCAAAAACTAATTTACATTTCAAATCTGAATACATAAATTTACATGTAAGAAACATGTAATGTTTTGGTGTGAATTACAAGGCTCGCCCAAGGGCTGGATAGAGGGATCTTGCTGGTGGCCACATTGAGGCTTGCCGAGGGCCGCATCTTCCCTCTGCGCTGGTGCTTGGAGACCTGTGATTTAGAGTATGGCAAATACATCGACTTTATGGTAAATCAGATGTTAATGTCCAGTCCACCCAGCTATTCAAGGACAGAGTTGTCAATATTGAAAAAATCAGACAGTGGGACAGTGTGAGATCTTGATGGACACTGGAATGACACTTGGATAACCCATAATCCATGTTGCCTTCCCTTCAAGAGCATTTAGGCCTGGTTCCATCACCACAAGCTGTGGCAAGAAGAATGCATATGTTGGACATTGGGTAGTTTCATGATAGTGAGGATGCATCGGTTGGCATGAGTGTAGATACACATGGGCGCATATCCTAAAGTCAAATTTAGCCCTTTGCTCTGGAGCAGTTATGGTGACATTCCAAAAGATAACACTAGAGGGTGACATAACTGTGTGGACCCATAACTGCTGTGGATTTTGCCCATATACCCATTTTCTTGAAGTTATTTTATTGATTACAGCAGCAGGCCTCTTTCAGTCTTGAGAGACTATGGTATCGTGCTTGGCGCTGCATACGCTGCATGCGAAGCACGAAAGCCTGGGTTGGATTGTTATGGAGGATAGGCTGTTACCCAAGCAGCAAATCCCCCCTCTCCACACCACTGAATTAGTCCAATGGAAAGGCAGAGCCAATACGATTGGATCCAGATGGCATCGCAGAGCTGGGCTAAGGACAGGAGCTCACCCTGTCTTGTGGGGCTGACCCAGGTCTTGCACTCTGGCCTGCTGGTTAACAGGCACAGTGTCTTTACCGCTTGCGCCACCCACAGCCCACACAGCAGCATTACAATTATATAAATCAATGTATTCAGAAGTCCTGGTGATCTGCGAATCTTCCATTTCACTTTGTATTTCATCACCTGAATTAGTGGACGGCCCCAAAATGGGGGTCCAGGAGCTTAGTGTTTAATGCTATGATGCTACTGCTCTGTACCTTAAGACCTTTATTCCAAATTTCACTCTCTTTAGAAGCCACAGAAAATGTACATCCTCCTTGGCGTTCAAGAAAGGCAAATGGTTCCTTTGTTATCTTCTTCTTTGTTACCAAATTATTTTCTTTTAACGAGATCACAAAATTTCACTCTTTTTTAAAATCTCCCTCCATTGTATCAGCCTGACGATCACATCAGTACAAAATTGAGTTGTTCTAAGTAGCAATCTTGGTTAAACCTCAAAGCTGTGTTCCTGCTCGGAGGTACACCAAGAAAGTGCCTAATTGCAGAGTGACGGTGAAAATAACACATTATTTCCTCTGGAAAGTGCATGGCAACGTGCAGCCGGCGCCGGTAATTACATGGTAACGCATGCCGCCAAACCAGCATTATCTCTTCGATAACAGTCAATAACTTGTTCTCTAGCTGCATGGGACGGATTGAGATAAATGTTGGATGCTACGTATGATGGAGAAAAGAGGTGTTTATGGCAGTGTGGAAAGTGTACTTTTGATGATGATGTCTCAAAATATTGGCTGACCATTTGCGGTTCGTCCTCATTTAAGAGATGGGTTCTTAAAGGGTTTGCACAATATCCTCTATGGGCAAAATCCAAAGTAACTACGGGGAGTCCTTGCTCCGATGTAAGAACAATTTACTCTGGATTCCAATATGAATTTCCCATACGTCTTCACTAGGAGGTGCAATAATGTTTCTTACATGCTCCCATAGTTCCTCTGGATTTGGGGGTATGTTTCACACATAGGGCGCAATTCAGAGTAACTACAGGGAGTCCTTGCTCTGATGTAAGAACAATTTACTCTGGATTCCAATATGAATTTCCCATACGTTTTCACTAGGAGGTGCAATAATGTCTCTTACATGCTCCCATAGTTCCTCTGGATTTGGGGGTATGTTTCACACATAGGGCGCAATCCAGAGTAACTACAGGGAGTCCTTGCTCTGTTGTAAGAACAATTTACTCTGGATTCCAATATGAATTTCCCATACGTTTTCACTAGGAGGTGCAATAATGTCTCTTACATGCTCCCATAGTTCCTCTGGATTTGGGGGTATGTTTCACACATAGGGCGCAATCCAGAGTAACTACAGGGAGTCCTTGCTCTGATGTAAGAACAATTTACTCTGGATTCCAATATGAATTTCCCATACGTTTTCACTAGGAGGTGCAATAATGTTTCTTACATGCTCCCATAGTTCCTCTGGATTTGGGGGTATGTTTCACACATAGGGCGCAATTCAGAGTAACTACAGGGAGTCCTTGCTCTGGTGTAAGAACAATTTACTCTGGATTCCAATATGAATTTCCCATACGTTTTCACTAGAAGGTGCAATAATGTTTCTTACATGCTCCCATAGTTCCTCTGGATTTGGGGGTATGTTTCACACATAGGGCGCAATCCAGAGTAACTACAGGGAGTCCTTGCTCTGGTGTAAGAACAATTTACTCTGGATTCCAATAAGAATTTCCCATACGTTTTCACTAGGAGGTGCAATAATGTCTCTTACGTGCTCCCATAGTTCCTCTGGATTTGTGGGTATGTTGCTTTTTGCAAAATGTTTCATACATAGGGTGCAAATCCAGAGTAACTACGAGGAGTCCTTGCACCGATGTAAGAACAATTTACTCTGGATTGCAATATGAATTTCCCATAGATTTTCATTAGGTGGTGTCATTACATAAATATCTCTTATATGGTCCCGTAGTTACTCTGGATTGTAGGGATAGGCAGTGTTCAGTCCATTATGTCCAGAAAAAAATTTATGTAAAGCTGGATTTGTGGTTATGAAGTCAAATTTACCATCCAGGAAGGTAGCACATTCTGGAATAGATAGCAAACTTGGAAAGTATCTGTTGTATCTGCATATTGTATGCCATGCATAAGGAACTACTTTGTTGATGGTTATTTCTGACAGGTTGTGTAGATCTGCATTTAAAATGATAATAAAATAGTGTTGCCATAAATCCTGAAAAACAGGGGCAATCCTGATTTTTGGAGATTGTGTTCACATACTGGCAACTGGGACAGAGGGTCCTGTCCAGTGGTGGACTTCAGGGGGTTCTCACAGGTTCTATAGAACCCTTTGCTAATGAGCGCCTGGTTCTGAGACTGGTTACTAATAGGACACAGAACCTGTTGTTAATTTAGGTTATTAGGACATAGAACCTGTTGTTAATTTACTTAAATCCCACCACTGGTCCTGTCATGATTTTGTGGAAGGGAATTATGGCAACCCTATCATCAAACTGTTCCCCGCCCCCCCATGCTGACAAATCAATGCTCAGAATTGATTTGGAATTGGATGTTAGCCAAGTTCAATCACCTGGGAATCAGATAATGAATTTCAGAACTCCTATTGTGGAAGCTGCAGCCCTATTTGGGGAAGGGGGAAAGTTTCCCCTTTCCACGCAGTCACGTGGCAGTAGTGCCAATGCAACGCTGGATGCAGCATACGCATATCAGCCTGCCTGCTCCAGTGCAACTTCGGTTTGCTGCCCATCTGTGTCGGTGTGTGTGCAGATTTGCGAGAGTGGAATTGTTTTGCTAATGATGCAACTCATGTAGAACTTGTGTTGGCCTCAGTAGAAAGCCCGGCTTCTGATTGCCGGAATTTGTGATGCATTGTTACGTTGGAAACTCAAGCTACTTTTGCCATTCTTGGATACCTGAGAAGGTGGGCTGACCGGCACGAATGCCCTTCAGTGCTTGAAGATGACCTGAACATGACCAAACTGTGGCCTTGAAACTCTGGTTTGAGAGATTTCCTATAAATGTTGTGTGTTCACTCCAAACCAATTTGAAGAAACCGAGTGGCGGCATTCAAAGATGAAATGGTGTATCTGATCTCTGATGGCTTTGGACATGGGAAGATGTGACCAGATGACCAGAAAAACCCGTATTTGTCTGGATTTTTAGCCTCCTGTCCAGGTGTCCTACATTTCGGCATCATTGTCCTACATTTTGGCTTCATTTTGAAACTTCATGATAGAGCACAGTACCCCATCATGCCATATGTTGTTGGATTCGTGTTGAAGAGCAGAATCCAATGCAAAAATCTGTTTTGAGATATCTCCTTCCTATCAAATGTTATGGTAAAAAAACCAAAAAACAAAATTTTTTGGCAATTTTTTTCAGCGGGTAGAAATTTTGTCCTGGGATTAGGAATTTTGGCCCTGGGGTTCAGGAATTTTGGGTTTGGCATTTGGTCACCCTGGTTGTAAATGTGTTGTACAGAATGTCAGTTCAAGTTCCTCCTTTGAAATGCTTTTATATCTAATGATTTTGAGAGTAAATTTCCACATTGTAAGAAGAAACTTATTACTTGATTTTTTTTTAAACTCAAAGGAAATTATTATTAAAACAGAAATTATTATTAAACAGAAAATTATGATTAAAATAAGAACTGAAAACGATATGCACGCTCAATAAATTCCAAAGTGATTGGTTCCATTTTGTTTTGAGTTGGGATTCAGAGTCACCCATTTTCATACTCTTTGAAAACCATCTCCAAACATGAAATAAATGTATTGGGAGGCAAAAAGGCAGTTGAAAATCATCAGAACATTTGTTATCTGGGAGGATGACACACAGTGTCTCTCCAACCTCCGTTTTGTTTGCACAAAAATCAGACTAAAGAGAACTGCAGGTGGTGTATTAAACCATGTAATGTGCTTGCCCTTGGAAGACCTGGATTCAAATTCTCACTTAGATGTGCTGATGACTGAACCACTCCAGTCTTTCAGCCTCATGTCCCATATGGTGGGAGAACAGATTGTGGTTCTAATGATGTTTTTGAGTTAAACAGCAGTCCTTGAACCTACAATTACGAAGGGTGCGCACAAAAGCATGGCTATTGTGGAGCGGAGAGTTCTGTACGGAAGGAAAAGGGATTGATAGTAGGTGGTAATTGCTCTGCCTTCTACTTGTAAATAACTCCATGTGCATGGAATTCTGTGGGTGTAGAACTCCACGTGCAACCAGTTCTATGGGTGTAGGCTCTTTCTCCATGACCTAACTTCCGTCATCTAGACAGGAATATGGGAGTTGATGAATATGGGTGCAAGAGACGTGGCTGGAATCCCTTGGAAACAGGGTGGAATGGGCTTCCATTTGGCATCTTTTCATTCAAGTGGCTCTAAATACTCACCCACTTTACTTCCGTCAAAGCAATTGTGTCTGATTGAATAGCTTGATAAGGCCATGTCCCCCATTTCTCCATCCCTATTGGGGCAAAGCTTATGTTAATCAATTGTAGCATTTGTTCCCCCTTGGAATTCTGAAATAATTCTCAGCTCACTGTTGGGCATCTATTTCTTCAAAGGGACCCTTTAGACCAGCGTTTCTCAAAGTGGGGGTTGGGACCCCTTTGGGAGTCACCTAGAGCTTTCCTGGGGGTCGCCTAAAGATCCCTGGTGCAGGGGGCCAGGTCAGGCTGGCTGTAGCTGCGCACACACTGGGGCTGACTGACAGCCTCAGGGCCCAATCCTGTGCATGCCTACTCTGAAATAAATCCCATTATATTCAGGGGGGCCTTTACTCTCATGTAAATGTGGATAGGATTGCAGCCTCAGGGCCCAATCCTATGCATGCCTACTCTGAAATAAATCCCATTGGGTTCAATGTGTGCATAGAACACGCATTTCATTTGTAACAATGAAAATACATCCTACATATCGGATATTTACATTACGATTCATAACAGTAGCAAAATTACAGTTATAAAGTAGCAACGAAAATAATTTTATTGTTGGGGGTCCCCACAACATGAGGAACTTATAAAAGGGTCACGGTGTTAGGAAGCTTGAGAACCACTGCTTTAGACGATAATAAATGTATTAATAAATAATAATAAATGTATTAAATAAATTTAAATAAATGTTTTCATGATAAATACCATGCTTTGGACAGCAGTGGCATCACTAGGGTTTGTGTCAGTTGGTGCAGCACATCAGCAGCACGATGGACATTTTTTGTTATTTTTTGTATAACATTTGTTAGAATAGAGATATTTCAGTCTGGTTTATTTGGCTGCATTCTGCGTGAAATTGCACATTGAATGATATATAACATTGATAGTATTATTTGAAAATACCAAGATTTCAGAAATTTTGGCTAGTAGTGGTGTTTTATGAAAATCTATTTACTTGACTTGATAAACACTGGTTATCACACACCCCCTCACAAGACTCACACTCCAGACTGTTGTGGATTTAAACTGGGCCACTTTATTGGTTATAACAAGCAGTGGGGCAATGAAGGGTACAGAGCCATAGCCCTACATCCCAAATGTGGATGTGTCACAAGAAACAGGAGAAACAGTCCTAGCCATTTACCTCCCCTGGATGTTCTCATGGGTTGAAACACCAGACTCAAGGCTGCTTTTGGCAAAGGTGGCCTGTCAGTGTTGCTCTTGAGGATTCAAGGCAGGTGGCAGTTCGGCTGGACCATGCCCCGTATCACAATTCCAGCCCCAGGGCTTGAAAGCACAACCTTGCCAGAGTCAGGCATGACATGAGTGGACTGATGTCACCCCAAGGCTTGGATGCCTTGGATGGACATGGGAGATGTCCCTACATACCCCCACCTGCATGCTTCATACCAAGTGACCTGAAACAATTCAACTTAGACCCCATATAGCTAGTCCCAGCTCTCACATCAGTCTGTGGTAGGTGAAAAAACTGCTGTCTGAGGCTAATTTGAACAACAGCAAATAATTCATAAAAGAAAGGCGTCCCTTGCAGGTTGCCCTGCTAGTCGGGACCGACTCTAGGGAGTGGTGCTCATCCCTGTTGCTTAAGCCATAGAGCCAGCATTGTCCAAAGAGGCCTTTGTGGACATATGGCCCACATGCATATGGAACACTGTTATCTTCCCACCAAGCTGGTCCCTAGTTATCTACTTGTATTTGTATGCTTTCAAACTGCTAGGTTGGCAGGAGCTGGGCTAAGAAGAGGAGCTCACTCTGTCTTTCAGGATTTGGGTCTCAAACCATTGACCTGCCAATCTTTAGACTGACAGTGCCTTTAACCACTAAGCACTTGCTACCAAATGGCTAAGACACTGTGCTTGTTAACCAGCAGGCCAGGGTTCGAGCCCCGGGTCAACCCCACAGGACAGGGTGAGCTCCTGTCCTCAGCCCAGCTCTGCGACGCCAGCTGGATCCAATCGTATGGGCTCTGCCTTTCCATTGGACTAATTCAGTGGCGTGGAGAGGGGGGATT
The DNA here is from genome assembly GCA_030015325.1 of Cryptoblepharus egeriae. NCBI lineage: Eukaryota > Metazoa > Chordata > Lepidosauria > Squamata > Scincidae > Cryptoblepharus > Cryptoblepharus egeriae. The sequence goes on along the minus strand of JAREYC010000016.1, from coordinate 11,636,038 downwards.
TGCTGCTTGGGTAACAGCCTATCCTCCATATCAATCCAACCCAGGCTTTCGTGCTTCGCATGCAGTGTATGCAGCGCCGAGCACGATACCATAGACTTTCAAGACTGATGGAGGCCTGCTTTATAACAGGTAACCAACTAGTCTTTATATTGAGGCCATGAGTAAGGGAAGCTGTTTGGTGCTGGTCTGATCTGGCTGCACTCCATCCAGTGTTCAAAGCGCATGCCCCCTTTTGTAAGCCCTGCCTGTTGGCTGGTGACAACACAGCCTGGCTGCATGAGGAGGGCAAGGCAAACACATGTTAGTGCTGGTTAGTGCCGTACCCTTTCTCAAAGTGGGGGTTGCAACTTCATTTTTGGGGGGTCACAAAAAAGCTGGGTGCTGCCATGCTGGGTTCTGGCACTGTGTGTCCCCATCTTGGAGTGAGGCACTCAGACTGCAATCCATACTTTCCTGAGAGTGAGTCTAATTCAAGGTTCTACAAAGTTTTTGGCAGGAGGACCACATCATCTCTCTGACACGGTGTCAGGGGCCAGAAAACTAATTTACATTTCAAATCAAATAAATTTACATTTAAGAATGTCTCGGAGTGGATTACAAGGTTTGCCCAAGAACTGGATAGAGGGGACTTGCCAGGGCCACATTGAGGCTAGCCAACGGTCACATCGGGCCCCCGGGCCAGATTTTGGAGACCCCTAGTATTGAACACAATGGGACTTATTCTTTGTAGACATGGAAAAGTTCTGACATCCCAGTGATATAACTGTCATGAAATTCCAGCCATGGGCATCGATGACATCACTTTTGGAGAATCCTGGACAGATTGTCATTCTCGGAAGGGGGTCCTGGGCTTAAATGCTCAAGAACCATTGTGATAAATCATCCTTTTTTGTCTTCTTTTTCTCCCACCTCAAGCAATGCTTAGAATTTTTTTTTGTCTCACTGGACAATAACTGAGAAAGGAAGGGCAGCCTGTGCTACAATTTACAGTTCTTCGCCTTTTTTTGTTTTTATGTTGTCTTGCATCACGAAACCCTGAAATGTCAATGCTCTATAACCAATAATTGGACCAGACGGTATGGTCTGTGTGTGTTTCAAGTAGCAGTTAACTTTGGGTAGTGTGATCCTATGACTCCTTTCCCTTATATTTGCAAAGCTGTTACTCAGGGCAGAGATGTCTCAGGTGGGACGTGGCTCCTAACTGGGAGCAGAAGGTATTTTCTGTTGTGCCTCCAGCAGCAGGAATTCTCTCCAAGGTAGAAGAGAATGTTATGCTCTAGTGCATCGCTGCATATCGGGGAAACATAATTATTGTTGTGTATTGATATTGATAGCATGGTAACAGCGTGTTACAAACGGCTGGAGTCTATTAACCCAGCAGGTAGGTTGCCGCTCTGGCAATGGCCATGGTGTGTAATCTATGTACTTCCTAGAGAATTTGCTGTGTGCTTGAGGACTGAAAGTTTCTCATGAGTAATAGAATTACCATGTGTGTTTTCTTTGGGAATAGTAATATGTAAGGGAATTTAACGACCAGCTTTGGAAAAGATGCACAGAACACACAAACCCTACAATCTAGAGTAACTTTGGGAGCACATAAGAGACGTTTACGTTGATGTAGTTATGGCACCACTTACTGAAAACCTATGGGAAATTCATATTGCAATCCAGAGTAAATTGTTCTTACATTGGAGTAAGGACTTCCCATAGTTACAGTGGATTGCGCCCTTAAGAAACATTACTGCTTTTATAGAAAGGCACATTTGATGTCCCTTGAAGCATCTCCAGGTTCCTGCCCCCATCCGGACAAACTCTAAAAAGTGCTTTGAAGATCATTTTAGTGCTTTAATGACCAATGGAAGTTCATAGTTGGAGTTGCAGTGCAGTCCTATTAGTGTCCACTCAGAAGTAAGATCCAATTATTTCAATGGGGATTACTCCCAGGAAAATTCTGTTAAGATTTCAGTCCTGGGGCACAATCCTGAGTAACTCCGGGGAGTCCTTGCTCCAGTGTGAGAACAATTTACTCTGGATTGCAATATGAATTTCCTATACGTTTTCACTAGGTAGTGCTGTACCATTACCATACTAATGTCTCTTATGTGCTCCTGTAGTTACTCTGGATTATAGGGGAACTTTGTGTATGAAATATTTTTTTATTTCTTAGCATGCCGTTTTCCTGGAGATAGAGTGTGAAGCTGCAAACCTAATTCCCAGTTAGGCTGGCAAATATCCCAGTACAAGTCCTGTGCTGGTCTGGGGTATTGCTAAAGTGCTGAAAGTCACTTCTGCACCACTCCTGGAAGGGTTAGATCAGTGCACAGACATGCACTGGTTTCTCCAGACCACCATTGGGAATGGGAAGACAAGTGAGTTGTGCTGGGAGACTTCCCCCATGGTTTTCCAGAAAACTAGAAATGCTATTTGTGATCATCTTGGGAGTTTCAGAAAGCATCGTGCATGGTCCTGGAGTTGCGCAGGTTCAGCACCTGGGAATTTACCCCGTTTGCCACACCCCAAGTACGCCCCTGGCCATGAGATGAGAGAAGTTGAAAATGGCTGCCCTATATAGTCTCATAGGGCTAGCTGACCATTGCAGAAGCTAAGGGTGTCAGGCTCATTCTGACCCTCTGCAAGACAAGACCCTTGTGCACAAGTGGAACACTTTCTAGCTTTGCAGTATTGGATGAAGGCTGCAATCCTAAACATATTTTCCTAGGAGTAAGACCCATTGAACACATAGGGGCTTACTTTTGAGTAGACATGGTTAGGATTGTGCTCAGTCTTTTCCATAGTGGGTCAACCCTCCTCCCTCCAAGGCATCTTGTGAGACATTGTGAGATGCAGGAAGCTGGGGTAGGTCCATTGGGATTCTTATATTCTTATGTCTTGTCCACCCAAATGCGGCAAATACAACAAAATATCATTTCTAAGCAAAACTAACTGAGCCTTCCTGCCATATAGCACGTGTGAATATATACTGAAGAACCGAAATAATGTGAAGTTTATGGATCATCATGTAAAACTTAAAACTTGAAGAAGCAGATGGCAGAAACTGATGGTGGAACATACACAATGGATAATAAAAAGGAAAGGGGGAAAACGAAGTGATGGTGAGCAAGTCAAGTAGTTCCTGATTTCACTTTCAGAAGTAATGAGCGGTAAATTGTTTCACGCCTAAATACATTTTTACAGCCTTTTGATTATATCATGTGCATATGTACACACACACACACACACACACACACACACACAATGCAATAACTATCACAAGTTTGATAGAGATATTTTTAGATATTCTTAATTATTCTTAGATATGTCTTAGATATTCAAGTAGTTTGCTGAATCCTTGATTGTCAATGCTTGAGGCTCTCAGAAAGTACCAGTTCATGCATTATATATTTATAACCAGCATTCACTTTATAAGATCTACATATGGTGTAATTAAATGAATTTTGATTTTTTTTTCTTTTTTCAAGAAAGAGGCTAGTATTATGAGCCAAGAAATGCTAACCTAGAGGGCTATATATCACAGTGCAGAAAACACTTAATTGCAAGCAGATTTTTCTCTAAGGAGACATAGGCTGAGAGCCTAATTTTTTTCCTATTCCAAATCTCTCTCTCTCTCTCTCCCTCCCCCCCCCCCCCAATGTGTGTGTGTCTGTGTGCGTGCATGTCTTGACCTCTAAAGAAAATGCTCCACAGTTAGCACTGGGAACCAGAAAATAGCCTCCCTACTGATTTAAAAAAAGTATATAGGGTAGGCTTTTTTCCTGCATCTGAGTATGATGTAGAACCTTTCCCCAAGCCATCATTTCATATTTATAAGTCAATGTCTCCTAAGACCCTAAGACCCAATCCTAAACATGTTTTCAGCTCTGATCCTGTCACAATGCAGTCCTGACAATGTTCCCTTTCCTTAAATAGGCCACTATGGGTGCAATCCAGAGTAACTCCGGGGAGTCCTTGCTCCAGTGTAAGAACAATTTGCTCTGGATTGCAATATGAATTTCCCATAGGTTTTCACTATGTGGTGCAGTAACTACGGGTACACGTAATGTCTCTTATGTGCTCCCAAGGTTACTCTGGATTGTAGGGTATGACTGCTCCCCCTTTTGCAGCATCCAGTGCATGCCCCATTGGCATGGTTGTACTGATACTGAGAAGCTGGATAGCATTGGGCTAATAGTAATGTTTCGGCTGCTTCTGCACTGTATAATGACAAAATATATCCCTGCATGAGATACAACTTAAGTAGTAGGTTAACATATTTGGGCTGTAATCCTAATCTCCAGGCAGGCTGGCCAAAGACCTGTAAACCTAACCTCCTAAGCCCTGGCCTAAGATCAGTGGTGAGATTCAAATAAATTAACAACAGGTTCTATGTCCTATTAGTAACTGGTTCTCAGAACCAGGCACTCATTAGCAAAGGGGTCTATAGAACCTGTGCGAACCCCCTGAAGCCCACCACTGCCTGAAAACTGTGCTGACTTGGGGGTATCAGAAGACACTTGTGCACCACTCCTGGGAGGGGATTAAGCCAGTACACAGGCATGCACTTGCCTTCTTTTTCACCTTTGCATTTTGATTTATTTCATTGTTTTTGGATTAAAATCTTTCCACTGAATTGAACTCTCCACAACCTTCCTTTGGGTTTTCACTCAGCTCCCCACTGACAGCAACCCATTCCTGTTAACAGCTCTGTAGTTCCTCTCAAAGTATATTGGATGGGCAAAGGAAGGAGAAACTGCCAAGTACATGACTCATCACTTTAGGACATCCAATAACTGAGCAATATTTAGTTGATCTTCCTATAAAAGTTCAGCCTATGACAAATCCCTATTAAAATAATCATAAAATAATGCAATGAAAAAGGGCAGCCAGCCCTAAAAAAAGAAGATGTGTGGACTTTGCAAAATGCTTTTCAAACCCTACCTTTAAAAATTTGTGATTGCATGAATAGGAGATGATTTTTCCAGCACTAAACATATCGCCTTCAAGCTGAGCTCGTGTTTGCACACTTCAGTTGAAAAACAAGGGGAAATATTTAGATTGCAGATTGTGTTTTCCCCTCATTCAGGTGCCAAGACACAGATATTTTGGGAGGGGGAGACAGTTATTCCAAAATCTGGTCCTATTTATTCTAAGGAAGAGTTTCTAACAGGCAGCAAAGTCTTCCACGCACCTCCGTTTCCAACAGGATCTCGTACTTGGCCTCCACCTTTCATCAGAAGGCAAAGAAGCAATGTGATGATTAGAGAAGCATTTAATCACTGTCTGAGAACAGGTGTGATCTCCATTCACATAACTGCTCGGGGAATTGCGGGCATCTTGATAACGGATGGCCTGTTATGTCCAGGATACACAACTGTCATGCCCAACCCTTGCATGGGAACTTCAGAAAAATGAAGAGATATCCTCAGGGCAGGTTGGAGATTCAAGACATGGATCATTCCAAGTGGGCAGCCTGAACCACCAAAGTACTATATGGCCTTTTGTGGATCCATATGGATACCCTTCCCAGCACTCTGGGATACCCTTGTATACCCTTCCCAGCACTCTGTGGATACTCTTGTGGATACCCTTGTATACCCTTCCCAGCACTTTGCTTTCCACACCCTCCCTGAACAGTGATGCGCTTCACCACACTTCAGCTTGATGCAATCCCTCCATCCGGGTAGGATTCTCAAGCTGAAATCCCATGCAAGCCCCACTGAGTACAATAAACTTACTTCTGAGTAGATATGCATAGAATTGAGTCCTATTGTGTTGAAAAGGACGTCTTGTGTGATTTTGGCTTGGGATGTCAGAGGAAAGGTCAGGAAAGTTGCAGAGGACAGGTCAGGTATCTCATATTCTTGAGAAGGGTGATTAGATATCATAATCACAAAAGATGACAACATCTCCCAAATTGTAGGATGCCCAAGAAAAATGTAGGACATGATAATTAAAAGCTTAAAAATGTGCGCGCACACAAACAAATATATTGCTTTTATGTGGTTAATTTAAACATTATGGCTGCAATCCCTTGCTGCAATTATGACATGTTCCTGGCTGCAATTATGACATGTTCCTGGGAGTAAATACTATTGAATACAATGGGACTTACTTCTGAGTAGATATGCTTAGCATTACACTGTATATTACTTATTATTAAATTTAAGACTATTACATATACCCCCACCACCTGCACCGCCTAGTGAAAACCTATGGGAAATTCCTAGTGGAATCCAGAGTATGGCTGCAATCTTTCCTGAGAGTAAGATCCATTGAACACAATGGGGCTTACTATTGAGTAGACACGGTTATGATTGTGATCTAAGTTGTTCTTACACTGGAGCAAGGACTCCCCGTAGTTACTCTGGATTTTGCCCATAATTACCGAAGGCTACATGCTGCCCGCTCACAGGAAAAGGAGAACAATAGGGTTTTTCCAGGACCCAAAAAGTAGATGTCTTAGAAAAGAGGACATATAATCACCCTACTTATGGCTCATCCTCACTTTGCAGTTGATACCAGTTTTTCAGCCCATGACTCACTTTTTAATATTCTGTTGGAACCTGTCTAGTTTTATGAGGACTAAAAAATAGTTTCTATCCACCAGCTGCTCAAGCTTTGGTTTTTCATTCTTTTTACTATGGTTGGGGATCAACTTCTGAAGAATGTGTTGAGTTCCATGTTCATCAATTAAAGACAATACTTAGCTTATCAGTTTGGTGACCTACCCAAAATCAGGTTTCAACTCACTGGCGAGTACCAACCTATAGTTTGGGAACCAATGAGTTATGGATAACTTGACTGGCTCCTTCCTCTACCTGTCTAGGTCCTCATTGTCGTTCAAGTCCTAGTTGTTGACAACAATACTGTATAAACAACTAGTACCAGCCTACAGCTTCCGCTTGCGGAGGTACAACAATATAAAATAATATAATATAATACAATATACAATATAAAAACAATCATCAGCAAAAAAATATATCCTCTTTTTCATCTTCTCATATTTTCAACGGTAACTGTAATGTTGACAGTTGGAATGTTGACAGTTCACTCTCCTCAGTCTGATTGACATGGAATGTTGGCCTGTTCTACTGCAATGCAGTTCCAAAATTATTGCATTGCTTTGCAAAGCTGATGCAACTGAAGACGTTTGCACTCTCAAAAAGCCATAAAGTTACCATATTTACCTGAACCTAATGCGCCAACAAATCTAATGCAACTTTATGCTTATAATCAAAACACCACATTTATTTGAATCTAATTAACCATTGATTACCATTAAATCGAATGTACCATTGAATCTAATGTACACACTGATATTGGAGACTATGGGTTCCATCCAGAGTAACTACGGGGAATCCTTGCTCTTGAGTAAGAACAACTTACTCTGGATTGCAATATGAATTTCTCATAGGTTTTTACTAGGTGGTGCAGTAACTATGGGTGCACGTAATGTCTCTTATGTGCTCCTGTAGTTACTCTGGATTCTAGGGTAAATTTGGCTGGAAACGGTGAGTGTTATATTTGAGTAAATGCAATATATTGTGTATCAAGTATTGCTTCTGCTCTCTCTCTCTCTCTCGCTCTCTCTCTCTCTCTCTCTCTCTCTGTGATTGTGCCTAATGTCCCTTTCCAAGAGCAAGAATAAAATGAAAGCAAGGGGCTTTCATTGAGATTAAGGACTGGCTGTAGGCTGGCACTATTACAAAGCAGGCCCTGCTATGCACTTGTAACTCTGCAGGAGATACAAACAGGGATCCTTAAATGACAACACCTGTTTTCCCATTAAGCCAGGAGAGGAACATGTAGCCTGAGGGGTGTTGACAGCCTTTCCAAATCCTGCTTAGCAATTACCAGCTTCCTAGAGAGGGTCTTACTCTTGATTTTTGTAAACAGCTTTGATCACTGCTGGCCTTCACCTTTGCAATTATCGGCAAAATCCAGAGTAACTATGGGGAGTCCTTGCTCTGGGGTAAGAACAACTTACTCTAGATTCCAATATGAATTTCCAATAGGTTTTCACTAGGTGGTGCAGTAACTATGGGTGCATGTAAGGTCTCTTACATGCTCCCGCAGTTACTCTGGATTTGGGGGTATGTCACAGACTTTGAAATGTTCAAATATCATAGGAACCCATCAGGAAAGGAAAGTCAATAACAGCAGTGGGTTCAATAAAAGTGTTGAGTTTTCCCACCTTGGTGCATAGCAGTTTTTCATTTTCTCATGCCAAAAAAAGGATCTGTTGTCCATAGCTGTGTCATCGGGCTCCGTATTCCCAGTGAATCCAAATCCCTGCATTTTTTTTTTCAATTAGCCTTCTGCTTTAGGTTGCTTTGTGGACTGGCATTGAAATGGGGCTGCTTAAATTTAAACTCCCAGGTTGAATTGTCGAAGCTCCCCAGAAGGACAATGGTTCTGCAAGTTAAGCAAATGATTGGAAGTTGCTGAGAATGTATAAATATGGCTGGCCTTTCTCCCCCTCCATTCTCCTGACTTTTACAACCACATTTAATATGGCACAGAATTACTGCAGCAAACATTGTGAACTGAATGCCAAGAGGTTAAAAAAATATAGGAAGGCCAGAAATTGAGTCCTGGGGGAGAGAAAAAAGGGAGAGAAAGGAAAAGGAAAAAAAAGAATAGGATGGGGAGGAACTTATTCCTCGTTCCTGTAAAACTGATAAGGTCAGAAAAGATAAAGCCATTTAGGATTTGTTAGAGGGAAAGGTTCTTACAAACACAAAATCATCTTAGGGCGTAATCCAGAGTAACTACGGGGAATCCTTGCTCCGGTGTAAGAACAATTTGTTCTGGATTGCAATATGAATTTCCCATAGGTTTTCACTAGGTGATATAGTAACTACGGGTGCACGTAAAGTCTCACTGGGTGATAAACAAGTACATGATGGGGCAGCCCTGGTACGCTAGAGAAGGCTTGGGGCAGAGTAAGCCAACATAGGTTGCCCCAAGACAGATGGATCTGGGCTGCTTTAGTTGGAGCAGCCTTGGCAGTTCAGGAGAGCCATGTGGAGAGCACGTTTAGCATTGCCTAGGGCAGAGCAGTTACTCTGTAGGCAGAGCCTTTTCCCACATTTCCCGCAGAAATGCCCTCTTCCAGCTCCTCAGAGAATATACCACCTCAGGAGCAGGTATAGTAATGAGTAGACCCATATGAGTCTATGATAAGGCAGAGTAATAATGGCAGTGTTGACCAAAAATCTGACTTCTTGGCCAGCCTAGCTGCAACCCCTGCCTCTCAACTTCAGGATATGGAACAACTACAGCAGCCACTAACCTGGGGATACAGCAAGCCACTCCAAGCATCCACCCTTCACTAGAGGTACTGCTTTATTGCATTCTTATGCTGCAACTGATACTGGTTGCCAGGAACTTCTGGGCTTCCTTATAATGCAGGCATCACAGCTGTTCCTTGTTCAGTGTGATCTGATGGGGTCTCCTCAGGAGCAAGCCCTCCCCATGTGTCACTGACCTGGTGCCTACTTAGCATGCTCTGGAGCAGGTAGGGCAGCCCAGGCTTCCTGACTCTCTGATGCAGCATAACTTTCTGCTCTGGATTCAGAATAGTTGGGATAGCCCAGCTAGGGCATTCTTCACTGCCCTCACTCTGGATTGTGCCCTAAAGTAGTTCACAAGACGCAGAATGTGCATCCTTGATCACAGACCAGAGGACACTTTCTTAGATGACTAGCTTAAAGCTGGTAGTGCAGTTCAACTGATGGATGGTGCTTTCATGGCATGCTCATTTGTCACTCTTGGAAGAAAGAGAAAAGGAGAAATTGGTTGCAAGAACTTTTCTTTTGCTTCCTGAATCATGAGGGATCTTTCCTTGACACCGGCTATTTGAGTGTAGGGCAGTGGACTGAGGCTGTTCAGACATGGCAGGCTATTCTGTGTCAGCAAGAAAACTGGGACATAGAACAAAAGTTCTCAAAACTTTTAACTCCAGGGCTCTAGAACCTTCAACAAGTGTGTAAAGAAGGGAATTTCAGCAGGTACAGCTTTTCATCTCACAGATCACAAGCTGAAATCCCCTCTTCAACACTCTTGACAAAGTTCCAATAACCTTGAAGTTAAATTTTGGAGACCCTGCCTTCGAACAATCTTTCATCTACAGTATACTGATATTTGGGTACATCGGTGTCAAATAGCGACTACGGGCAAAATCCAGAGTAACTACAGGGAGTCCTTGATCCGGTGTAAGATCAACTTACTCTGAACTGCAATATGAATTCCCCATAGGTTTTCATTAGGTGCTGCAGTAACTACGGGTGCACGTAAGGTCTCTTACGTGCTCCTGTAGTTACTCTGTATTTGGGGGTATATCTGATTCGGAAAACTGGGATCTGTTCATGAATCTTGGCTCTGGAAATCTGAAATCTGTTCTTCACTCAGCCATGAAGTTCACTTTGGGCCAATCCTGGTTTATCAGCCTAATTACATCAGAAGAAATAACAATGTGTTCTGTTCTAAACTTTTGGGAGTTCTAGATACAGAAAGTCGCATGAGATGGGCCTTTGGCCTGATCCACTGAGACTCTTCTTATGTTCCACTGAGCCACTGAGACTCTTCTTGGCAGTAAATACCAACTTTCTTACTGGATTGTTCTAAAGGTGACGTGCATTATTTTATATCGCTCTGTCCAGGTTCATGGCAGAGTATGACAATCTATAAACAGATACTATGGGGATCAAAGAATGTGAGGAAAGGGGTAGTGACCAGAATGAATGGAGAAGACTGTCTTATTTATTATACATACACTCAAGGATAGTAGTCAGATGTGTATCGGTAATGCCAAAAGCATCACTTTTTGAGGATTTGAAGGAAAAGGGGATGTGGTCTCATCATGCAGGTGGTCTGGGAAGGAGATATATGGAGCATAGGGTCACTTTAGGGAAATTCCACTTCAAAGGAAAAATGAAAGTCACAGTCAGAACACCCCAGTTTTCATCGCCAGCCAATCCATGCATGAATCCATACACATTCATACACATTACAATCCATACACATTACTGAATACACTACACATTACCCTTCCCTGTAAAGCAGAGAAAAGGATATCCCTATTACTTATTTTTAAAGTAAGTCAATAGCTGCATGGAGTCTCTACTTTTCCTGATGTATGTTGTCCAGGAGATAGGGACAATCCAGTCAAAAACTCAATGTATTCATAATGGAGTGGACCAGCAAAGCAGTTTGGAGATGGGCTACCAGATCATTATGGAGGTTCTAGAAGGGGAGCACAGCTACCGTATACCCTTGACCGAAGAATGGTACACTCCTTCTATCTGGGATGATCATCCTCTTCCACCGAGCACACAGCTTCGGGAGGGACACACATGGAGCGGTGAGGAGGAAGGGGACACCTGCCTAGCCAGCCAGATCAGGCGAATCAACCCTGGCAATCAACGGGGTGACAGATGTCGCAGCCAGATTGCCCTCACATCCTACCAGATCATCATAAAAAACCCTTCCCTTTAAAGTAGAGAAAAAGGAAATCCCTATTACTTATTTTTAAAGTGAGTCAATAGCTGCATAGCGTCTCTCCTGATTTTCATAATCTACATTGTATCTACTAGAGAACATTGCTGATTCAGCTTCTTGGGTAACGAGATTGTTCTAATAAAAACGAATAACCTTTGTCTACTGAGCAAAATAACTTTTAAGGAACTTTGAAACTCTTCATTCCTCCGAGCCGTAGCGTGAAAGTGAAGCTTTCCGAAGTTTTCTTTCATTGGGTGATGGGAATGAAGATAATTACATTTTGGAGTGGTTGTGTTATTAGCAATCCCCGGAGAATGGCAAGGGCCAGCTTAAAGTCGTTTAGAATCTATGTAATGAGGAGAAGTGGTGCAAGGCTTGTAAAATCAGTATCATTTATTAAAACAAAACAAAAACATGGCTTGCAAACAAGGTTAATGAATAGAGATGTAAATTCTGCCCACACAAGGGGCACCGAGTGCGAGAGTATTATGGATGCAGCTTGGCAGTGGTGCCATTTTAAATCTGTCCAGAGATAATCTAATTCCCTCAGCACAATCTGTTGTTAAAAGCAGAGAAAAACAACTACAAAAGAGAGTTTACTAAGTAAAATGTTTGTTTTCCCCCTCATCTAAGGAAATCAGAGTATATGAAGAGTGCTCAAACACCCAGCCCGAACATCCTCACCTTTTGCTGTCTTAAATACAACTTACCCCCAAATCCAGAGTAACTATGGGAGCACGTAAGAGACTTTACGTGCACCTCAAGTTACTGCACCACCTAGTGAAAACCTATGGGAAATTCATATTGGAATCCAGAGTAAGTTGTTCTTACATCGGAGCAAGGACCCCCCATAGTTACTCTGGATTGCACCCTTAATGCAATTATTTTCATCCAGTGTGATTTGGCAAACTGATGTAGGATTGCCATATGTCCCGAAAAACAGGGACAATCCCAATTTTGGGGGATTGTGTTCATATAGTAGCAAGTGTGACAGAAGGTCCTATCTCGATTTTGTGGAAGAGAATTATGGCAGCCCTTCACTGGTGTGCCATGAATGGTCTGCAGGTGTGCCATGGAGGTTTGGGGGAAAGATAATAGGAAGGGCCAATGAAGGTGTAGCCTTCCATTAGAAGCATGATGTGCCATGTCAATGGTCCAAAAACGGATGGTGCACCTTTACAATTTCAACACCTTCTCAGTGCACCATGGTATGAAAAAGGTTGAAAAATCACTGATGTAATACATGGAAATGAAAGTGTCCAGCTTGTGTTGATATTTTGAAAAGCTGAATACTGCGGCAAATATTAGAGTTGTGCATCTGAGTCATTTGCAGAGGACACCAGGTGACAATGACATGCGTGAAGGTCTCCGCTCATTGTAACATAAATATCCCATGATGGAAAAATCCAACCAGTCTTGACTCAAGTCTAGATTCACTGCCTCCCTGAGCTTGATCAAATCCCCAAATCCAGAGTAACTATGGGCGCATGTAAGATACTTTACGTGCACCCATAGTTAGTACTTTACGTGCACCCATAGTTAGTACACCACCTACTGAAAACCTATGGGAAATTCATATTGGAATCCAGAGTAAGTTGTTCTTACACCGGAGCAAGGACTCCCCATAGTTACTCTGGATTCTACCCATAAAAAGTCATAGCAAGGGCACTCTGAGTCTTGACCCCTTTACTACTAAAAAAGAATTAATTCTCTTCTCTGGATTAAAAATAAACTCATGTTTCCTTTATTCATTCTGTGATGAGTGGACAATGTCAGTCCAATTCTGATCCCCACCTGCAGTGAGGAGGGAGCACCATAAATCTTTGATAGAATGTATCGTAATGCACCAGTAGTGGATTTTCATTCCTGAAAGAGGTTTAAAAATTGTCAGCATTTGAAGCTGTTCCAAAACCCTGTTTCATGATTGGCTTTTTGTCCTCACTTGAGGATTTTTTAATTTAGTTTTTTTTAAATCCTTGCTTCTGTTGTTATTTTTTTTTCTTTTGAATGCATGTATAATTCAAACTGAATTGTCCATTTCCTCTAAATATACATATTTAACTCCAGTATGAAATTGTCAAAAGTATAAGAAAATGCTGGAATAGCTGGCAGACACGCACATATATTAAGTCAACTTGAAGTTAGCTCTCAAACTATGCTTGGCTCCTTCTTCACAGAGCAATTCCCTTATCTATTCAAAATGCAGAAGGTTCTCTGTTCTCTCCTGACTTTCTCAAAGCATCGACAGTTTTGACCGAACTAATCAATGTCATCTAATTAGAGATCCACACCGACTTGAACAGTAGACGTTTCTTGGCTCGTTTCTTGGCATATTTTCCAGAATGAATCAGAGCCAAAAAAAGAGGGGGTCCTCTTTACATTTTATTACCGACACTCTATTTGTCTGTCTGCAGACCTACCACCGAGAAGTCAAGATGAAATCTTATGATGTATATTCCTGCACTCCGAGGCCTGTCGACTTGCTTTCTGTATGCCGTGTCCTGAATAATGTTCTGACATCTGGGCATTTACTAAAAAGAAGGCTGTCTTTTACTAGTTAGTGGAAGGGGTTGTGGGGGGCACAAGTGGTTAAGACACTGTGCCTGTTAACCAGCACACCAGGGTTCGAGACCCTGGTCCCCACAAGAAGGGTGAGCTCCTGTCCTTAGCCCAGTTCTGTGACGCAGCTGGAACCCACTGTATCGACTCTGCTGTTCCATTGGACTGTTTCAGTGGCGTGGAGAGGGGGGATTTGCTGCTTGGGTAACAGCCTATCCTCCATATTAATCTACTCAGGCCTTAGTGCTACACATGCAGCATCCAGCACGATTCCATAGTCTTTCAAGACTGATGGATGCCAAGAGTAGTGTCTTATCTGCACAAACTTGCTCATGCAATTTAATTATGGAAGAGCTGTGAGTCTGTAATAACAGACACTATCTAATCTTCCTCTCTGCAGTTGGGGAGCCAGACGGTTCTTAAGCTGGACCTTTCTCTGTCTTTCTTTTTACTCTCTGCATTTTTTTCCACTCATGCCAATTATAATGTGTTTTTTCACCCCAAAAAACGTAGAACTGGCGATTGGCCAAATCACCTGCATTGCATACTCGGGATCTTTCTTCCCAGCAGACTCCAGCACTTTGCTGGAAATCAAGGCACAGAAAGACTTTAAACTGGTATCCTATCTGTGATATATCTCCATTCTTGATCTATTTCTTATCCCTCCGCTTGGGCACAAACATTTCCTCCTGCCTTAATTGACTGTTGTTTTTGTAAAAGGGGATTTTGTGGCAGAAGAAAAAGGCGGTCTAGTTTCCTCCAAACCCATTGAAGAACAGAATATTGGTCTTCAAAGCTCTCCAACCTGTCATTCAATAAGGCTATCTAAACAGGATGCTAAGAAATAAACATTTTGCACCACAAAATTTTGCACCTACTAGTTTGAAAGTAGGAAGTTTACTTGAATATCCAGACCTTATGTCTAATTCCACACTTTCCAGCCCCCTCCAATCTCTTGCATTGACCAAACTGCAAGTCCAAGGACATTAGTTATTCTTGGTGTATTCTTGGACAAGAAATGCCTTGTCCAAACTGTTTCCTAAAAATATTTGTGCCTTGTAACCAATAATTGTAATTGATAATTGCTTGCTTATGTATGACATGTGTTCTATCCTAAAACTGTTATAGACAGCCTGTTTTAATATCTTGTTAGGTCCGAAAGACCCAAGCATAATTCCCCTTTGCCTAATCTGGCCCCCATAGCAAGGCCAGCAGCTCTGGGCTGGATAAAATAACACAAGGTGAGACACAGTACAGCCAAGCCAAAATGATAAGGGCGGAACATAACAAAGATATATGTTTTATGCAACTTAGCAATAACCGCAAGTAGACCTAACAGTGCACGGTCTCAAAAGAATTGAGGACACGTTGCAAGTTTGCTTTCCAGCCTGCCCATCCACTGCTTGTCATCATCCCCTTAAACCCTTCCTTGTGCAAAAACTCACCAACCAGGGTCCAAGCTTAGCCCTCAGTCATTTGTACCCCTCCTCCTCGCCATTTGTATTCTCCTCTCTTAAAAATACCCTATAAAAATGTTTGCACAGCCTTTGTTCTCTGTTCATCTTGCCTAGTGGTGGTGGAACCTATGTATGGTAGTGGAACCCACTAGCTTTGTATCATGGTCTTTTGTAGTTTTCTGCCATGTTGGTTGCCTCTCCGAAGAACCTATGGAGTCCCCCAGGGGCCGTGGGTTCGGATCCCACCCCATTCGGGTACAGAAGTGGCTCAGTGGTTACAACGCTATCCCTGTCATCCTGGGTTCTAGACCCAGTTGCTACAAGAAGGAGAGCTCTCAATCCTTGCCCAGCTCCTTGCTCTTGCTCCAACCTAGCAGTTTGAAAGCATGGAAAAACAAGTAAATAAATAGGTACCACCTTGGGGTGATATTAACAGTGTTCTGTGTGCCTTGGTGTATAGTCATGCTGACCACGACCATGGAGATGTCTTTGGATAGAAACAGGAATGAGCATTGCATCCTACAGTTGGTCATGACTGGCAGTACAACCTGCAGGGGACACTTTGCCTTCATCAAGAAAAACTAGACTTGATATCTTGCTCGCTGTTTATTGATTTATTTAAGGGATTTATACCCCATCTTTCCCATTCTAAAGGAAATGCCTAAGGCAGCTTACAGTGTTTTTTATCCTTCCGTCCTCACAACAACCCAATGAGCGAGGTGAAGCTGAGAGTAAGTGACTGGCCCATGGTCACCCAGAAAGTTTAAAAGCTGAGGAGGGGATTTGAACCCAGATCTTCCAGATGTCAGTCCATTTCTTTAACCACTACATCATCCTGGTTCTTGAACTAAATATGAGTTATCCGGTTATACAAAGTTATCTTTCCTTGAGTCAGGACATTGACCCATCTAATTTGGGCATGACCCACCCTTTACCAGGGTTCAATCTCTCACCAAAAGCAAAGGGGTTTAAGAAAAAAGCAAAGCAGATTTGTAGCTAGGAATAGAGAGAACCCCTGGTACCCATAATAGGAACACATGTTTTCCTGAACTAAGAGTGAAATCCAGAGTAACAATGGGGAGTCCTTGCTCCGGAGTAAGAACAAGTTACTATGGATTGCAATATGAATTTCCCATAGGTTTTCATTAGGTGGTGCAGTAACTACAGGTTACTTATGTGCTCCCGTAGTTACTCTGGATTGTGTCCTAAAGGAATTGTAAGAAGTTGATTTGAGTTTCCTTTTTCTGTTTTTTTTTTAAAAATTATCTAGAAAGCTACAGGAAGATTTTCTACCAAGAAAATGATATTTTTAAAATGCTCTTATGCCAAACTTTTTGTCTAAATATACCCTCATTTCATACTTGTGAGAAACTTAAAAAAAACACGGAATGAATTATAATGTTGTGCTGTTCTGAAGACAATAATTGCAGTAATTGGCAAGCCGTATGTTCCATATTAAATCCTTATAAACTGTCTTGATATGTCACTAACTGACACAATGGGGCTTAACAGAGCTCCTTGTGGAAGTTTGTCTCGTCTGACAGAACTGTTAACCTTTGGAATGTGATAAACTCTGTAAATGTGCAAGAATTTCTGCTCCAACAGATGTAGCCACTTGTATTCCTTTCCCATCCCTTCTCCATCTCCTCTCCCACACCAGTTTGAATGATAGGAGTTGATGGGAAAAGATGAACAAAGTTAGGAAAGGTGAGTGGTGGGGTAGAGCAGGTCCTTTTCAAACTTTGTCTGCCCTTTTTTTAATGGTAGGCATTAAACTAATGCAAGGAACTGGAAGGAGGAAGGCATGTGCTACAACTCTCTCTCCACCTCCAACAATGTATCTCCCAGTTGTTAGTTGTGTGCCAGCCAAGACAACAGTTAGCCAGTCAGTTAGTCCATCAGCCAGTCCTTTAGTCCATTAACCAATCCTTCATCTCTCATCCAAACTCCTTCCTTCCAACACCCTTTCCCTTCCTCCAGGTGCTGTTTTATTCCTTCGTGTTGTGACTGTGGATATGTAGCACACCCACCACGTGGGGATAACCCTGGGTTTCCTGGCTTATCTCGCCATAGCAAGGAGCTACTGCTGACATTACAACCTATTTCCTTAAGGGATCTTGCCAGGGTGACCATATAGAACGGATGACAGAGTGCCTCCACCTTAAACACTGAATGCAAGAAGGAATTGAGGCAAGTTTTACTCAGTGGTGGGACCGGCCTGGCCCAACAACCGGCTTGCCGGAAGTGGGCAGGCCAGGCTGGGGTCAGGGAGTGGGGCCGAGGTCAGGGACGAGGCCAGGGAGGGCCAAGGGCAGGGTGAAGGGTGGGCCCCAACCCTGGTGCACTGCGAGTGCACCAACCTTGGCACATGCACAGTGCAGTGTCCTGAAGCTGGTCAACCAGCTTCAGGACATGCACTGCGCATGCGCCAAGGTTGGTGCATGCGCAATGTGTGTCCTGAAGCTGGTCGACACCTGAAGCTGGAGTCCTGAAGATTGGCACACACACAGTGGTGTCCTAAAGCCAGCCGACTGGCCGGCTTCAGGACAGCACTGCGCGTGCTCTAAGGTTGGCGTGCACGTGCTCTAAGTTTGGCACATATGCACTGCGGCCGGCCGCACTGTGCACTGCACATGTGCACTGTGCACTGCGGCCGGTTGAACTGGTTCAGCCGGTTTTCTGCCCCCCAGTGGCTACCGAATAGGTAGCGGGGGGGGGGGCAGAATTAACACCCAGTTCGGGCAATCTGGCTTGAACCAATCAGGGCCCACCACTGGTTTTACTCATCATAGAAGGGTGTAAAAAGCAGCACCTGCCTGAATTTTCTTTTCTATACAATGGTTAAAGGTAGAGGCACCCTGTCCTCCATTCCATATGTTCACCCTGGATCTTGTAGGTTTCCATTAAAACCTGCAGAAATAATAATGTCTCACCTCTGCTAAGGTTATAACCCACACCATAATTTTTTCACCTTTTTGTTGGCATACCGTGAAAATTGCTTTCAGGAGGCCCCCCCATAAACCCCTTTTTCTCCAGATACAAAAATTCATGGCTTGATTAAGTTCACCCCGGCACTACTGCAGAATTAACCCATTGCGGGTCTGCAGGAAACTTCCACTGACAGACCTCATATCTGTAAAAAATGTTTAGCTGACAACGGAAAACATATCCCAGCATTTTTATAGAAATGTATTTCCTAAAAGCCGAGCTCGATTGAAGTTGAGCCAAGAGAAAATGCATTCTATAATAGGTAATGTGTTTGATACACATTTTAAATATCTACTAAAATGGCATTGCTGTGCATCTAATTGAGACATTTGTAATGTGCGGGAAGGAAGGCACATTTCAGTTCTTCATTCTAAAGAGATGTTGGGCGCTCATACTTACATTTGTCTGCTTAATTGAGTTCACTTGCCATATGTGAAAGTTTAAATATTTGAAGTACCTTGTGCTTTTCTTCTTTTTTTTAGAATATGCATTCTCTATAACAGGTTTGGTAAACTTTTTGGGTAGGGTAGGCAGAAATTTTCCCAGACCAACTGTTTCTAGGACAGTGGTTCTCAAGCCTTTCAGTCTAGGACACCTTTTGGTTTGGGGTGATGTCATCAAACTGGATGTGATGTCATGGCCAGAAGTGACATCAAACATTAAGTGACATCACTGGATGCTAGAGCTCATTCATGTCTAAGCAGAAGTCCCGTTGTGTTCAATGAAACTTAGGGTGCAGTCCAGAGTAACTATAGGGAGTCCTTGCTCCGGTGTAAGAACAATTTACTCTGGGTTGCAATATGAATTTCCCATACGTTTTCACTAGGTGGTGCCATAACTCACTATGTTGATGTAAATGTCTCTTACGTGCTCCCATAGTTACTCTGGATTGTACTTACCCAGGAAAGTATGGATTGCAGTCTGAGTGCCTCATTCCAATAGGACAGTGTCTACGGCACAGTGATTTAGGCTGCAATCATAAAGACACTTTCCTGCAAGTAAGTGCCATTGAACTCAATGTGACTTACTTTTGAGTAGGCATGTTTAGGATTGTACTGTTACTGTGTCCAGGAATCTTCTCTTCATTAGTGATGGTAAGGGATCCTTGCATTATTATGTATGCATACACCATTAAAAAAACTCAAACTTGGCATCCATTATTCTTAAAAGACTATGGTATCATGCTCAATGCTGCATGCAAAGCACAAAGGCCTGAGTAGATTGATATGGAGGATAGGCTGTTACCCAAGCAGCAAATCCCCTCTCTCCATGCCACGCCACACCATGCCATTCAATAATATTGCCTTTCTTCAGCAGCCCAGACAAGCAGTTTTGTCTGCTCCTTTTTCTTTTGAGCAAACCAAAGGATTGGGCTGTTTAATCTCATTTTCTGCTGAGAACAAAATCATATATTTTGTCCCGAAATGTTCCATACTATATCATTCTTCATTCCCGCAGTTTCTAGACACATCCTTAATTTTCTCCCCTCTTCCTCACCTTTAATCGTTACAAAGGAGAGTGTTGACCACATGCTTTCGGCATGGCATCGACACAATGTTCAAAGTCTACTTTAAGCATTTGAAATTGTGGGGATTTATTTGTGTGTGTGTTCATTATAAACCTGGCAGCCTAACATGGCCACGGGGACTTTCTTTTATTAAATGAGCATCCTCTCCAACAGACATTGCTTGTCTTCCTCTGCCCACTCCCTTAACACCATGAATTTTAAGGATGAGCCTTCTTTTGTTCACTGGCTTGCTTTCAAAAACTATGTTGCAATGTAACCCGCTCTGCAAAGGAAGCAATTGCTCCTTGTAAACAAAAGCTGATAAAACTGCCATTTCTATTACAAAGATTTGCGTGCTTAATAAATTATTCTTTTAATTTAAGCCATCTCAATATTCTAGTTTTATAACCGAGAAACCGTTAACCGTGTATAGTTTTTAGTGGGCACTGAGGGTGCAATCCTAATAAACATTCCAGCCCCTTGGGTAATGACAATGCAATCCAAGGTAAGAGAAAAACATTCCCTACAATCCAGAGTAACTATGGAGGATGCACCCATAGTTACTGCACCACCTAGTGAAAAGCTATGGGAAATTCATATTGCAATCCAGAGCAAATTGTTCCTACACCGGAGCAAGGACTCCCCGTAGTACTCTGATTGCGTCCATAGCCTTAACTTGAGGAAGGCTCTGTAACTGACCTCCAACTGCGTGATGTTGGATGTGCCCCAGTGGCATAGCTAAGGGTGGTTCAGGGGGTGCAGTTGCTCTGATCTAAGGCTTTGGGGTCAACAAGTTGAGCTTGACACGAGTGGCTAAAACTGTGAAAATGGGGTATATATGAATTGTAATACCATCATGTTATATATTGTTGGAAAGGTAATTTTATGCAGAATGCCATGAATCAAACTGCTATGGAATATCAATATTCTAGCAAATGTTCTGGCCAATTAATCAGAAAATGAAAACACAAAAGCCTATGGAACAAAAGTGGATTTTCTTAACTCAAACTTTTCCATGTTTGCTCTGAGAGCCAATGAGATGTAATTCTGACACTGTATGGAACTAATAAGGTGTTGATATGAATCAGTTCTCAGGACATGTATACTATACAGTACATATATCATAATATAGTTACCCATGCTAAGTGGGTATATGGACACTTTTAATTGGTGCTTTTCTTATATTTTGCAGGGAAAGAATTACCATTCCACTCTGCCCCAGCAGAGTTTCCCTAACCAATAAGGGACACAATTTTCATTTTTTTTTACTTAATTAAATTTGATTTTGCTTTTGAATATGGGGGACAACAGAATACTGGTATTCTTCAACACATGATAGCAAGTAGGTACTTTAGCTATGGCACTAGCAGAGCAAATGGTGGTGAACTGATGAGGAGGAGGCAGGTTTCCCCCCAATTTTCTTTTTAAAAATACCTGTGATTACATCACTTCCAGTGCTACATTTTGAGCTTTGCACTGGGCTACATGATCATTAGTTATGCCACTGCGTGCCCCATTGGCTCAGCTATGCCTATGCTAGAAAGTTGGTTGCGTTTGTGCCCTGAAACAATACTGAGAATCAGGCAATAAGAGGTGTGTTTATTTCACAGCCTTAGGCTACATCTATTCTTTATCTAGATGCACTTGCTCCCCAATGGTGGGAATATAAGTGCAGGTCATGTATCTTGATAAAGGGTGCAATCCAGAGTAACCATGGGGAGTCCTTGCTCCGGTGTAAGAACATTTAGCTCTGGATTGCAATATGAATTTCCCATAGGTTTTCACTAGGTGGTGCAGTAACTACGGGTGCACGTAATCTCTCTTGCATGCTCCCCTAGTTACTCTGGATTGTAGGGAAAGTTATCTTTTAATGAAGAGGACCCTTGCTACCAAGTAGCACATATTTCTTGATAAGTCAGTGTCTATAAACAAGCTAACCTAAAAAGCATCTGTATTCTTCCACTGAATCTCATTGGATATCCATAAAGTCACCTGGAATTCCTAGAAATGCATCTAGATGCTTAGAATTGCTATTGTAAGTTGATGCTGTTATGTTTTAGGTGAGTAAACTTCCTTGGGTTAGCCTTGGACTGAACTTGCTTCTTCCTTGGATCTCCAAGAACCACCAGCCTTGGCCCAGCAGCCATTGCTTCTTATGCTTGGCCAGTGCCCAACACAGCTTGCTTTCAAATCCAACCCTGAATTAATATCCAGAGGTGAAGGCATCAAATGTCATTTGAACTTCAGCATCTGGGAACATTTGTCCGTGATTACCCCCATCCACACTTCTAATTTTTGTAAAATGCCTAGCAATTTTAGGTGATATATAATTAATAATCGTAATATCTCCAAGTCCCATTTGGCTTTTCTTTTTGTCCCATTCCCCTTCCAGGAGTCACAGTGATTGATTGGTTAACATATTAATAGCCTAGTTACTTATAGTAATTCAGCTTTTTTTTCCTCTGCCAAAGTTCTCTAGAGAATGAGTTGGAGAAAGATATTAAATTGATATGAAGCTAATAGCTTGACTCGCAGGGGTTTTTTTTGGAAGGGGGATGTAAATGCACAGCAACTGTTTATATGCATATATCAGAAACTCTTTAGAAGTTTCTGTGGCTGTGGGTGGTGTAAGCAGTTAAGACGCTGTGCCTATGAACCAACAGGCCAGAGTTTGAGACCCAGGTCGGCCCCACAAGACAGGGTGAGCTCCTGTCTTAGCCCTTAGCTAGCCCTTAGCCCTTAGCCCAGCACTGCGACACCAGCTGGATCCAATCGTATTGGCTCTGCCTTTCCATTGGACTAATTCAGTGGTGTGGAGAGGGGGGATTTGCTGCTTGGGTAACAGCCTATCCTCCATAACAATCCAACCCAGGCTTTGGTGCTTCGCATGCAGAGTATGCAGCGCTGAGCACGATACCAAAACTGATGGAGGCCTGCTTAGAATAATAGTGTAACTGAGACTTCACTGTGGGTTAAAGAAAGAAGAATCTCCCTATTTTCTTCCTCTTAGCTCCATCTCTTGATACTTGAAATTGGATACGTGTATCAAGAAAAAGCCTCTTGATGTTCTGGAGATGTTCCTCAGATGGAGTTGCTGTGGTTTGCTAGTATGCCAAACATATCCATGTAAGAATTTAGGTGGAATCTGGAAGCCCACTTTTAGACTAACTAGGCACTATGACTCAATCACATCTCAATTTTTCTGCAAACCTAGGAAACATATGTCCAGAATATTTGCCTTCTTCACAATATCTTCATAATACCTACATTTCTTTACTTTCAGCATCACACAATACAGAAAGTCAAGAGGAGACACTTGGATGAATTCCTCTGTTCAGGCCCAGAGGAATCTGAGTCAACCAGTGTAGTCAACAAGAGATCTGGAATCAGAGAAGACCAAGATTGTAGGCCAGGGGTCTCCAAACCTCGGTCCAGGGGCCAGATGCAGCCTTCAGTAAGCCTAACCAGCAAGACCCTTCTATCTGGCCCTTGGGTAAGCCTTGTAATACACAGCAATACATTCTTATATGTAAATTTATTCAAATTTGAAATGTAAATTCATTTTCTGGCCCCTAACACAGTGTCAGAGAGATGAAATGGGCCTCCTGTCAAAACGTTTGCAGGCCCCTGGTTTAGGCAGATGAAAAGCAAGCAGATAGCATAGTCAAGGCAAGCTGAAAGTCAAGTTCAGCACTGGACAGCTTAGTCAGGGTCAAGCTGAATCCAGGCACCAAGGAATCAGTTAACATATTAATTAGGGGAAGCTCCAGATTTTCTGCATTAGACAACAAATTCATATAAAAAAGCCAACCTCATGAAATTCTTATATAGGACCTCTGAAAGCCCTGTGGTCTTCACAGTTTGCCTGATTCTAAATTGCAGTTCCTTTTCTGGCCACTGTTGGGGGCGGTGCTGTGTAGCTGCAAAGCCCCAGTCAATACTCTTTCCCCATAAGGAGTGGGGCAAAGAATCAGGTGGTATTCTGTTGCAAGAGTTCTTGCTTGAAGAAGCATGGCTTTTTAGAGCATTGTTTTGTGGTAGGTTCTGGATTTTTTCCCCTCAGTATTGTAGGCAACTTCACCTTGAAAAACTTTGGCTTTATTTTCAGAGGACAACAGAAGTGGGTTTTGTTTTGATTTTTTTTTTAATCTCCAAAGGCAGGAAATAAGGTTGTCTACAATACTCACACACACACACACAGAGAGAGAGAGAGAGAGAGAGAGAGAGAGAGAGAGAGAGAGAGAGAGAGAGAGAGAGAGATCTTAAGGCTGCTTTTTATTCCCAAATCATATAGACCCATATCCTCTCCTTATTGTAAAAATAACTTCGGCAGAAACTTCTTTCCCAGGTCATAAATTTACGCTTTGTGTATTACTCAATTTTATAAATGGCTAACAAGTGTGGTTGAAAAATAATTTCATTCCTGCGTGTTGACCGGTTTGTTTTGGCCAGTTGTGATGAATTGCTTTCTTATTACACTCTTTTATTCCCGTGCTTTTCCCTTCCCCCTCTCCCCAGTTGCGAGTGCAATTTAGGAGGACGTGGATTAAAGATGCTTGGGTAGCCAGGCTGGCGTTTCAACTCCAAACGCAGAAGCCGGTGCTGTATAAAAATGTGATAGAGGAGGATCTCCTAAAGTACTGCTATGGGAATCAAGTGTTATATGATTACTCTGCTCCGCATAAAAACTATACAGAGAATTTATTTCTTCCTGTCCACTAGGACTTTGGAAAATCTGAAAAATGTTGTTTTATACATTGGGCGAATAAATGCTCTCGGAGTGGAAATAAATCACTTCTGTGTACAGAATAATCATCCATATATTTGGCTAGAAGCGTCCAATTACCTGAGTCATTGTAAGCAATCTGACAAGGTTTTGAACCATCCCTTAGGTGCAGTTGATGTACTTCAAACTTCCTATAATTTGACTGTGACTCCATAGTGTCCTTGCTGGACTCTTGGGCTGGAATCCTAACCACACTTTCCTGGGTATAAGTACTACTGAACACAATGGGACATAGGGCAAAATCCAGAGCAGTTACGGGTCCATTCAGTGACGTCACCCTTTAGTGTTATCTTATGGAAAGTTACCTTAACTGCTCCGGAGCAAAGGGCTTAATTTGACTTTAGGATATGGGCCTTCCTTAGGACTGCAGTGTTCATCCTTCAGTTCACAGCCCTACAGCCTTCGTGCTATGGTTGCAGTCCTAACTGCACTTTCCTGGAAGTAAGTACTATTGAACACAATGGGACTTACTTCTGAGTAGACATGCTTAGGTTTGCACTCTGTGCGTACTTGGGAGTTAACCCACCTCTCCCCACTTCTACAAGACTGGTTCACTGGTTTGGTGGTCTGAAGTGCTTGTTCGCAGTTGAAATACTTCCTTGCTTCTGGACTACAGGTGCAATCCAGAGTAACTATAGGGAGTCCTTGCTCCGGAGTAAGAAGAAGTTACTCTGGATTCCGATATGAATTTCCCATAGGTTTTCACTAGGTGGTGCAGTAGCTACAGGTGCACGTAAAATCTCTTACATGCTCCTGTAGTTACTCTGGATTGGGGGGTAAGTCCCATTTGTTAAGCAAAGCTTACTCCCAGGTATAGAATAGGATTACAGCCTAACATCCATT
The DNA here is from genome assembly GCA_030015325.1 of Cryptoblepharus egeriae. Lineage (NCBI taxonomy): Eukaryota > Metazoa > Chordata > Lepidosauria > Squamata > Scincidae > Cryptoblepharus > Cryptoblepharus egeriae. The sequence continues at coordinate 11,610,399 of JAREYC010000016.1, read as the reverse complement.
TGAATTTAGCTGCAATCCCAAAGACACTTTCCTGAGGGTAAGACCCATTGAACACAATAGGGCTTACTTTTGGGTAGACATGGTTAGGATTGTGCACCATGTCACCTAACCAATTAATTGCTTAAACATTGCAGCCCTGCATTTCCTTTTGGAAATATTCTCAGCTTCCCTGAACATATTGAATTCTGCCGCTTTGTAAAGGGCAAGATGGAGAAATATTCAGATGTGGGATGTTTTCACACTTACTCAGGAGTGGTGCCTTTATGGCCTTTGGGCCAATGTAAATGCCATGAAAGTCCCCTTCAAAGCTCTTGTTGCAAGCTCATCATCGCAAAGGGATCTTTTCATTTAGCCAAAAGAATAAAGGTCAAATCACTTGGAAAACCACAAAGTGGCAATTTTCCTCGAAATATAGATATAGGAATGGGCTGATGAGCTAAAGAAAACTGAGTTAATCATGAAAATCATCTGCATTTTAATTTAAAAGAAGATGAAAATTATACTGGACAGTGCAGTAATTTTATCTGTCACTTGAATGTGATTATAACGCTTTTTTTAATCGCATTTGCAATTTTTAAAAAAAATATAGGAATGATAGGAATGACTTTTTTATTCTCTTTCAGTTTCTTTTGTTCAGATGAAACTTTTGGAAACAATAGAAGAGTTGAGAAATGGGGTTTTAACAATTTTCTCAAAAGTTCTGAACTGTTGCTAAAGCTTCATTTATTTGCTTTGTTTACATTTTTCATTCCATCCATGGTAGAGCTCAAGGGATAAAATTCCCAGATGAGCTATGCTCATGGCGACCGGTTTTGACATGATGAGGAGATGCTCTGAAGAAGTGTTGCTCAGAAATGTGTCCTAGTGTAACCTTAGTTGAAAGTGGAGTCATAGAATCATAGAATCCTAGAGTTGGAAGGGACCTAGTAGGTCATCTAGTCCAATCCCCTGCCTGCAGCAGGAAATCCTCCTAGAGCATCCCCAACAGGTGCTCATCAAGCCTCTGCTTGAAGATCCCCAGTGAGGGAGAGTCCACCACCTCCCTTGGCAATCAGTTCCACTGCCGAAGTCCATCGAGGGGCTGTTCTGGGGGTGGGGAGGCATGGCTGTGTGACCCTATCAAAACTTTCACCAGTGGGAAATGTGCTTTTTGGGATGGAAAGTATCCCTTGCATTATAGTAAACACAGGTCCTCCTAAAAGAAAGAGGTGGAATGGGAGCCCATGTTTACCTAGTAGGAGGATTTCAGTCCAGGTGAAATCCATCCTGCCTGGTTGACCTAATTTCTGGGGTTAAGGTCCTCCCAGTTCAAACACTGGATCCACCTGACTCTTGTTAAATAGCAACCTTCTCCTTAATACTTACACCAGTTATTTTCAATCTTTTTCAACTCATGGCACAGTAACAAGGCACTGAAATTGTCAAGGCACATGATTAGTTGTTTTGACCATTGACAAGGCACACCAGGCTGTCCAATTTTCCTATTAATTAATGACACTCCCCAAATTTTCATGGCACACCTGAGGACTACCCTCAGCACACCAGTCAGCCATGGCACACTGGTTGAAAATCACTGACTTACACTGTAGTTGTGAAAACACTGTGATTTCTGGCAATTGACAGATACAATTGTATATTTAAAGAACTAGTATTTGGTTTTTCTACTCAGTTCTGGGTTGTTTTGAGAAAGCAAGAAAAGGCTGTAGGACAGGATTTCCCAGAGTGAGTGTTGTGATCGTTTAGGGTTGTGACCTGTGGAGGGCTTACATCACTCTCAGTATGGGTCTAGGAAACCCATCGAGCCAGATCTGCAGATCCGTGGATATGGAGGCCCCACCTGAACACACCAGGAATGTTCACCAAAATCCATTTAAAAAAAATAAAATTGAGCAGACATGAAATGTATGGCTGCCTAGTGCCTTCAAACCAAGGCAAACATTGTTCTGAATTAAATAGGCTTCTAAAAGAGAGAGAATTGACAAATTCCTAATGAGCTTAGGGTGTTCTTGTTTACGTTCATGTACTAGCTCATGACTATTTAATGTGTCCCAACACAGATTAGTTAAAGGTAGAAGACAAAAAACATAATTGGTGTCAAGGAAAAAAAAAGTAACGCAGAAATATAAATTGGACAATATTGTAGTCTTTGTTAGATCAGCTTTTGTATAGGAAAGACTGTGCATAATTTCTCGTTACTGCATATTTATTTGCAGGTAGCAGTAGGTCTTATAAGCAGGGCCATTTGTTTCTTATGTACTTTGGGGACAATAGAGAGCCTGTTGCATTGAAGATTGCAATGGTTTTGGAGAAATATTAGTTCAAATACTGATGGGGCTGGTAATGGTAGAACTGTAGTGTACTAGGTTGGCAGGAGCTGGGCTAAGGATGGGTGCTCACTCTGCCTTGCAGTACTTGGGTCTCGAACTACCAATCTGCTGATCTTCAGGTTGAAATCCATCACCTTTAACTAATACGCCAACTGCAGCCCTATTGAATTGCCAAAATTCCCTCTTCTATGCAATGGTTAAAGGTAGAGACACTCTGTCCTTCATTCTATATGGTCACCCTGCATCTGGCCTCCCAGCCCAGATGTAATTGGCAATGTTGTCATTGCTGTTTACTATCGGTGGTACTTCAAATAAGTGGACCTAAAGTTGCTGTCTCTTGCATCCCTATGCAGTCGCTGTCCCTTGCATCCCATTAGCTACACCCTTGCTTTAAATGAATATGAGAATAAGAATATGGCCTCTCATCTTTCTGCTAGTCTACCTATCACCAAACTGGCCACTGTTCAAACTCTCCTTAATCCCTACTTTGGTGATGGGTATACAAGGTGAGAGATTTTACACTGTAACCACCTACGCTCAGCAACTTACTCAGGTGCAGAAGAAAGGACAGGTAAATATTCAGTGTCCTTTGGAACTTAGGGCACAATCCAGAGTAACGACAGGAGCACATAAGAGACATTACGTGCACCCATAGTTACTGCACCACCTAGTGAAAACCCAGGGAAGATTCATATTGGAATCCAGAGTAACTTGTTCTTACTCTGGAGCAAGGATTCCCCGTCGTTACTCTGGATTTCACCCATATTATTCCAAAGGACCACTAAAGTTGGCCTGCCTTCTTAGGCTATTATCCCTCCAACTCATCAGTGCCCCTGATTGCAAGGCTGGTATTTTTTTTCCTCATTAAAAATGGATTGATGGTTGTGCAAATAAAAATAAAAAATAACAACTTGTAATAGATTGTCAACCATGACAGTTACTTTTCTTTCTCCTTTGGAGTAAGTGGGTCATAATCTGGGGTGCAACGGAAGTTCGATGGAACGTGACCCGGTCCAGACTTTTGTGAGCCTTATGATACTGCTTGTCATGACCCCACTATTTTCCTCCCAGAGTAGTTAATAAAAGCTATTAGCCTCTGTTGCAGCCTCACTACCATGCCAAGAAACTTGTGCAGTGCAGTTCAGTTCATGAACTTCTGACTGTATTATTAATTTTATGTGAAGACGTTGCAGCTTCATGATGCTACAAATGAAGTTATTGGTAGTGTTTCTGGTAATACCTGGCATCTCCCATTGCCAGACTGGGAAAAATCTGGAGAGACACTCTGTTGAGTCAGTGCCAATGGGTCATGATCCACCAACGGATAAAAGATTAGCCATAAAAGATCAGCCATTCCCCCTTTAGAGGAGTAGCCTCGGAATGGATGCTCTCATGGAGCGCAATGGTCATGGCTCCTGTTTGATGTTACTTCTGGCCATAACATCACTTCCAGTTTGATGATATCACTTCCAGGAGGGTTGCAGATTGTCATTCTCAGAAGGAGGTTCTAGGCTGAAATGATTGAGAATGTCTTAATATCATCCCTACAAGTGCGTTAATGACATTTCTTAATGTCCATAATGCTATCTTTGTAATGACATCCTTTAATCCCATTATGTTAATGACATTCCTTCCAGGGGCCCCTGACAGATAGTGAGTCTTGCTTTCTAAAATGTTTAAGAAGCAGCGAGACACGCAATGATCTGAGAATGTCAGTTTGATCTCCGTGAGAGCCATGTATGCTGGATTGAGTTCTGTAATTTTAAAAAGGTGGAATTGAAATGAAATTAATAATAATAATAATAATAATAATAATAATAATAATAATAATAATAATAATAATAATGGTGCATTTTACCAAGTACTAGAGTAGCTCCTACAAACTCAATTAAAGGCATCCCCCCCATCTTTTAGGAACTGAAGTCCTGTCCAAAAGTGAAAACTGTTGAAAAGCGGAACCCAATCATTTTAAATTTATAATTGTTGCTTCCAATATTTTTTTAGCTAGCAAACTGCAAATGCCCCATTTACCTTGCAAATTCCTGCTGCCACATAAAGATTTCTGATTCACTCATTCGCTCATCAACGCCCCACCAAAACTGCTGGGCCTAGAAGTGTGAAATTTGGGGAGGGGGTTCCTTCCATTATGGAGGCCCCCATTAAGAACCAGTTTTTGGAAATTCCAACCAGACGGCATCCAGCCAATTTGGTGTCTGGGGATGATGTGCATGGGATTTTGACGTGCGTGGGGGTTTGATGCGCATGGGAGACGATGTGCATGTGGGGTGGAAGTGCATGTGGGAATGTTGCACATGGGAGACTATGTATATGGGAGACTATTTGCATGGGGGACGTTGCACATGGGGGGTTGTTGCACATAGGGGATGTTGCTCATGGGGGACGTTGCACATGGGATGTTGCACTTGGAAATTTTGGAATGGAATTTGACTAGCTACAATATAGGGAGGGCAATTTTGGCCTTTAGTACAGCAGAGAGAGGTTGAAAGAGTGGAACATGAGTTGAATGAATAAATTCTGGTATAATTGAAAGGTGTTGAATGAATGGATTGTCAGAAAATGAACCATCAGAACGTGGGGGATATCTGTACAGGCTATAATTTGTTGTAGATTTTTGCTCCCAAACAACAAGGACTGGTGGGATAATGAAATAATAAACAGAAATAGCTTTTCTGTTCAAGATTCACCATGCTTTTTATTCTTTTTCTCTTTCCTTTTTTCATTTCTGAAGCCTCTTATCTAATCGCTTATCACCCGCTATTGGCCACTGAGTGCTGAGGCCACGCTGGTGTCAGCAAAAGAGTAGCTATTGCTGGAATGCTTTGAGAATAAAACACAGGCGTCTCTCTCTCTCTCTCTCTCTCTCTCTCTCTCTCTCTCTCTCTCTCTCTCTCTGTATGTGTTGGGGGGGCGGGGAGGAATAAGGCAACGTGCAAGATAGAGTTAATTCTTTGCAACCTCCCAGGAATCTGTGCCAGACACTGTGATAACAGGGTTGGAACAGGAAATTGAAACCTTAAAGCCAAGAAAAGGAAAAAAAATGAAGATGATCAATGCTGATTCCCTTCTGTATCTTTTTCCTTCTGCATACTGCAAGTTAAACCTGGAAGCGTGACTTGCGAACGCTGGAACATCAATGTTTTGGACCACGTTGGCTGTTTATTAGCATAGGAATAATGTGCTGAGTTGGAATGGCAGACAGGGTACCATTTGGCCAATAATAAATAAGGCTATTAAAACATGCTGCTGTGACACCAAAGGAAAATCAATGGGCAGTTTTTCTGCATTCGGTAACAAATGTGCACTGCCAACCGCAAAGAGATACTGTGTGGGACATGGTATTTCACACATACGCCCACCAGTCACTGGTGGAGATTAAGAAGAGAGAGTGAACCAGCCTTGAAAAGGGAGATCTTGGCGGAAATGGATGGGATATTTTCTCGTCCTCCTCTGAGGACCAGATTGAAATGATACCATAAAAGAGAATTTATTTTTGAGATGGAAAGATGCATACATCACAGCATTGTTAAAAGCTTGGAGTCTGGCCTTCACATGTCGGAGGCGCACGTTCTGTTCTTATCCTACAATGTACCAAAGGGACAGCATAGGCCTCTCTGGATAGTAAATTGGGACTAAAATAGAAGTTTATTTTAAGAATGGGGTAGAGCAAATATTCTCTGCTAAATACCATGCTTGGAAGCCTCTGATTGGGACTGGAATGGGAGGTTCAACCAGTTGTTACCCTTGTGTTTCCCAATCCACATGCTCCACCCCTGCAAAAACTTTCTTCAACACAGAAAAATATAAGCATGTATCTGTGTTGCACATAAAGCTGGGCACAAAACCGCTGGGTCTAGAAGCGTGAAATTTGGGGAGTGTTTTCCTCTGTGATGGAGGCACCCAGTAAGAACCAGTTTTCAGAAATTCCAACCGGAAGGCATCCAGCCAATTTTGGTGACTGGTGCCTGATGCAGTTGAAGGGATGCTGTGCACGGGGGATGATGCAAATGGGATTTTGATGTGTATGCAGGTTGATGCACATGGGCAGATGTTGTGCATGGGGACTTGATGCACATGAAGGATGTTGCGCATGGGACATTGATGCACATGGGATGTTGATGCGTATGGGAGGATGATGCGCATGATATTTGGGTGTGCATGCGGGGTTGATGTGCAATTGTGCATGGGGGTTCATGCACATGGAGGGGTTGATGCACATGGGTGAATGTTGCACATGGGAGTTATGCATATGGGGACAATGCACATGGAGATGTTGCACATGGGACATTGATGCTCATGCGGGGATGATGCGTGTGGGATTTTGAGGTGCATAGTGATTAGATGTGCATGGGAGATGATGCACATGTAAGGTGGAAGTGCATGGGGAATGTTGTGCATGGTGGAATTGTTGGTCATATGGGACTAGGCACATGGGAGACTATTTGCATGAGGGACGATGCGCATGGGGGGTTGTTACACATGGAGGATGTTGTGCATGGTGGAATTGTTGGGCATATGAGACTATCCCTACAATCCAGAGTAACTATGGGAGCACGTAAGAGACATTACGTGTACCCGTAGTTACTGCACCACCTAGTGAAAACCTATGGGAAATTCATATTGCAATCCAGAGCAAATTGTTCTGTTACTCCCCGTAGTTACTCTGGATTGCGCCTATGCGCATGGGAGACTATTTGCATGGGGGACTATTTGCATGGGTTGTTGCGCATGGGGGATATTGCTCATGGGGGATTTTGCACATGGGGGAATATTGCGCATGGAGGGATGGCATAAGGGGAGTATTTACATAACATGGCTACATTTCGCTAGTGCATAGATAAACTTGTGAGCAACCTTACACAATGATCAGTGTACAGATGTACTGACTGGACCAATGATTTTTCAACCTTTTTCATCTCATGGCACAATGGTTGAAAATCATTGCACTAGATAATGCACTTTTTTATATGCAATGATATCCATGCATCTTTGCAAATTCCTTAATGTCCTCAATAAAAGAGTATATGAGTGTCAGTGGTACATATGTGCCAATGACTAAGGTGAGAATAGTTATCTTTTTAGGTGTTCCACTTGTTTCTCATAACACAGGAACATGGGATTTGAGTGCTCGTTCTAAATTTTGGAACGAAGGTTTCCATGGTTACCCAGACATTTCTTTTTCTTTTTTCCCCTTTTGTGTTCATAGCCTTCGCAGTGCAAAGAAGAGTGATGTGCACTCGCTTGGTTGCTAAAAGATAATCAGTGTGGCTAATATGCTCCCTCCCTCTATTCAACCCCAGTCAATGGATGCTTCATTATTTAAAATTTTATTTATTTGGTGAAGCTCACTGAATTGCCAGGTTTTGCTTAAGAGAGTCAAGGATTGCATCTTCCCTTGGTGCAACGCTTCATCAGACTTGACCCACTTGGGCTGCAATCCTAGTCCCACTTTCCTGGGAGCAAGTGCCATCCGTTATAATAGGTCTTACTTCTGGGTAGACATGTATCGGGTTCAGTTCTTGGAGTCTGCTCTGAAGATTGTTTCCCCATTACAATCTTCCCCATGCACAATCCTAACCATGTCTACTCAGAAGTAAGCCCCATTGTGTTCAATGAATCTTACTCCCAGGAAAGTGTATTTAGGATTGTAGCCTTACCTTAGATCCAAAGCTCTTGTGACTTCTGCAGAGGTGAACGGGTGACATCAGAATGATAAAGAGTGAAACATTCAGAGATAATCCTCTGGACAATGGAGTTGCTATTTCCTGGCACTGTTATTTTGTAGTATCATTTATTGTTGTCTTTCCAAAATGCCTCCAACGTATGGATGATGCATGATAATAAAGTAGAATTCATTGTATACCCAAAGGTAAGGAAACCATCGTCTGATGGGCTAGCACAACTATTTCCAAACTGCTCACCAACAGCAGCAGTTGTTGTCACCATAATCAGTGGTGGAATTCAAATAAATTAACAACAGGTTCTATGTCCTAATAACCTAAATTAACAACAGGTTCTATGTCCCATTAGTAACTGGTTCTCAGAACCAGGCGCTCATTAGCAAAGGGTTTTATAGAATCTGTGAGAACTCCATGAAGCCCACCACTGACCATAGTGCGCTCAGTAGAGTGTCCAAGGATAGAATCATAGAACTGGAAAGAACCCAATTGGAAAGGACCCAGTCTTGAGTATCTTGAGTAATTGGTTAGACCTCACTTTGAGTACTGTGTTCAGTTCTGGGCACCTCAGTTTAAAAAAGATGCAGCCAAATTGGAGCAACTCCAGAGGAGAGCGACCAGAATGATCAGTGGGATGGAAGGGAAGCCCTACGAGGAAAGGTTGGGGGAACTTGGGAAGTTCAGCTTGTAAAAGGCTGAGAGGAGACCTGGTTGCCCTCTTCAGATACTTGAAGGGCTGTCATAGGGAGGAAGGGGCTCATTTGTTCTTAGCTGCCTCTGAAAGCAGAACTAGAACCAATGGGAACAAACTGCAAGGAAGGAGATTCCGGTTGGATATCCAGAAAAAATTCCTGACGCTGAGGGCGGTTCGGCAGTGGAACAGATTGCCAAGGGAGTTGGTGGACTCTCCCTCGCTGGGGATCTTCAAGCAGAGGCTCGACCAGCACCTGTCGGAGATGCTGTAGGAGAATTTCGTGCTACAGGCAGGGGGTTGGACTAGATGACCTACTGGGTCCCTTCCAACTCTAGGATTCTAGGATTCAATAGAATTAGAAGGGACCTTATAGGTGTCATCAAGTCCAACCTGTTGCACGAAGCAGGAAACCTCCTACAGCATCTCCAACAGATGCTTGTTGAGCCTCTGCTTGGTGGTCCTCAGTGAGGACGAGTCCCCCACTTCCCTTGACAATCTGTTCCACTGCCGAACTGCCTTGTCCATCAGGAATGTTTCCCATCACCTTTTTCTCATAGCAGAATAATTTCCAGGATGCCGATGGTTAAATATTTGTGTGAGTTGGAAATGCAAACACACACTTATCAACATACACATCACAGTAGTGCCTTCTTGGGGAATAGAATGCAGTCTGAAATAGCCAGGCTTCGGGTAATGCAGGCAAAATATTCACTTGAGGATAATAAGGAACCTTCTTTTCTTGTAACAATAATATGACATAAATGTATCCTCCCAGGACAATATAACTGATACATCTCCCTGTGGGTCATTACGATGCCGTTGCAGACATCTTAGCATGAAAAGATAATGCAAAAGAAGGGGAGAAAGAGAAGTGGTTCTTTTCTGTTTCCATGACAAAATGGGGGGGGGAGATTAGATATGTAATTTCTTGCTCTGTCTTTTCAGAATTCCCAGCGGAATTGTAACGATATTGTCTCTGATATTTATTAAAAGCACACACCAGCTTTGCTCCAGATTATTACTGGTTTGGGTTGTTCTAAGGCAGTGTTTCTCAAACTGGGGGTCGGGACCCCTTTGGGGGTCGCCTGACCCTTTCATGGGGGTCACCTAAAGACCCCTGCTATAAGGGGCCTTGCAAGGTATTTTGCATCTTTTTGTAATTAAAAATAAATATTTCACAATCAAAGCAGGCCTCCTTCAGTCTTGAGAGACTATGGTATTGTGCTCGGTGCTGCATACGCTGCATGCGAAGCACGAAAGCCTGGGTTGGATTGTTATGGAGGATAGGCTGTTACCCAAGCAGCAAATCCCCCCCTCTCCACGCCACTGAATTAGTCCAATGGAAAGGCAGAGCCAGTACGATTGGATCCAGCAGGAGTCGCAGAGCTGGGCTAAGGACAGGAGCTCACCCTGTCTTGTGGGGCCGACCCAGGTCTCAAACCCTGGCCTGCTGGTTAACAGGCACGGCGTCATAACTGCTTGTGCCACCCACACCCATATATTCACAATATATATATTTCACAATATATAAGTAAATATTATTTTGTGAATAATCACTATGCTTTAATCACTCTGCTTTAATTATGTTCAATTAGTAACAATGAAAATGCATCCTGCACATCGGATATTTACATTACGATTCATAACAGTAGCAAAATTACAGTTATGAAGTAGCAACAAAAATAATTCTTTGGCTGGGGGTCCCCACAACATGAGGAACTGTATTAAAGGGTCACAGCATTAGGAAGATTGAGAACCACTGTTCTAAGGGGTTATCAAGGAGAGATGGAATAAACATGAGAAAGAGATGATGGTCGGAGAGGGTTACTGCACCCCAGTAACCAACCGCACCCTCGTACTGAGGAGGGTATAATGCTTGGAAATGCATTACTAAAGATATCCATTTTATAGTGTAATTCTGTGCATTAGTCAGAAATGAGCTCCATGAAATTCAAATGGGATTTACAGCAAGGGATCTGACGGTGCAGACATGTCTACCCAGCAGTACATTCCCCTGAAAGGCTGAGACAAGGTGACCATATGTCACAACCAAGAAAAGAGGACAGGACCCTCCAAAATGTAGGACACTCAAGAAAAATGTAGGATGTGATAGTACGAAATCCGAAAACACTCTTATGTTTTATGTCTTATGTTTACTCTTATGTCTTATGTTTAAAAAACACATGAATGCTTTTGTGTGGTTAATTTAAGCTCTATATTACTTATTAGTGGTGCAAGTGGTTAAGACACTGTGCCTGTTAACCAGAAGACCAGGGTTCGAGACCAGGGTGAGCTCCTGTCCTTAGCCCAGCTCTGCAAAGCAGCTGGAAACAATCGTATCGGCTCTGCCTTTCCATTGGACTATTTCAGTGGCGTGGAGAGGGGGGATTTGCTGCTTGGGTATCAGCCTATCCTCCATATCAATCTACCCAGGCCTTCGTGCATTGCATGCAGCATCAAGCACAATACCATAGTCTTTCAAGACTGATGGATGCCAAGTAATATGTATTTTATAACATATAATTTAAGAATTACAAGAAGGCTACATGCTGCCTGCTCACAAGGAAATGGGGGACAAGAGAGGTTTTTCCAGGACACAAAGCTAAAAATCCAGGACATGTCCTGGAACAAGAGGACATATGGTCATCTTGCCCTGACATGAATGGGATAGTAAAGGATTGTTGTATGCCCCAGATCCACTTCGCCTCTATCGGCCTTGGAATGGCCAGCAGTAGCCTCAAACTGGAAGTTGCCTCTGAAAACTGGAAGTAGCTTATTGTAGGTATTGAGGTATTGTCGGTACCAATAAGTAGGTATTGAGACAGATGGGGGATGATAGAGTGGGTTGCAGCCCTTTACAACCTAGAAGAGTGCTCCAGGAAAGTAGTTGTGGGCAGTGATGGGCACAGCTTCCCCTAACAACCGGTTCTCTGGATGTGGGCGGGGCCAGGCTGGGTCAGGGGGGTGGGGCCAAGGTCAGGGGGTGGGGCCAAGGTCAGGGGCGGGGCCAGGGAGAATTTAAAGGGGAATTTTTTAATTTAAAAATTTTTTAAAAATTAAGCATGCGGCTTACTTCTGAGTAGACCTGCATAGCATGGGGCTCTGAAGCTGCAGTCCTTTCCACTCCACCCTGGGAGTAAGCCCCATTGACCAGCATGGGACTTACCTCTGAGTAGTCAGGTTGGGCTCTCAGGCTGCAGTTCCAGCCACTTTCCTGGGAAAGGGTTGCAGCATCCTCAGAGCCCAGTCCTGTGCAAGTCTACTCAGAAGTAAGCCCTATTATAGCCAATGGAGCTTACTCCCAGGAAAGTGTGGATAGGGTTGCAGCATCAGAGCCCAGACCTGTGCAGGTCTACTCAGACGTAAGCCCTATTATAGCCAATGGGGCTTACTCCAAGGAAAGTGTGGATAGGGTTTCAGCAGGTTTCCAGAGCCAGGCTCAGCCCCTGCAATAAAAGGTCTATGGAACTCCCTGCCAAAGGAGATGGGAAGATAGGTTGCAGGCAGAGAAAGAGAACTCTTTCCCCTCAAACACACCAGAGACTGCAATGGAGGGTCTATGGAACTCCCTGCCACAGGAGATGGGGAGACACTTGCAGGTGGAGAAAGAGAACTTTTTCCCCTCAAACACACCAGAGCCTGCAATGGAGGGTCTATGGAACTCCCTGCCACAGGAGATGGGGAGACACTTGCAGGTGGAGAAAGAGAACTTTTCCTTCTCAAACACACCAGAGCCTGCAATGGAGGGTCTATGGAATTCCCTGCCACAGGAGATTGATCAGCCAGCCAGCCAGGAGTAGGTGTATTATCAGTACCTTGTGTAAGAGTGCATTCTGTCCCTGCGCTGAAGGCAGTCATCGGCAGCAGAAGCAGCAGCAGCACAGCACTGGGCTGAGTAAACATGGTCTACTCAGAGGTAAGCCCTGTTATAACCAATGGGGCTTACTACAAGGAAAGTGTGGATAGGATTTCAGCATCCCAGAGCCCAGACCTGTGCAGGTCTACTCAGAAGAAAGCCCTATTCTAGCCAATGGGGCTTGCTACAAGGAAAGTGTGGCTAGGATTTCAGCATCCCAGAGCCTGGACCTGTGCAGGCCTACTCAGAAGTAAGCCCTATTATAGCCAATATGCTTACCCCCAGGAAAGTGTGAATAGGTTTGCAGCAGCCACCTTTTTTCCCCCTGGCTTCTGGGGCTTACCGGCTGCAATTAGAGCAAACTTAAAAGTGCCCGACTAGCCTCTTTAACTGCCTCCAGCTGCTGAAGGAGCATCTCTGTCCCCATCCAAGGAGCCCTTTGTAAAGCTCCCCATGCCTCATTTGCATTTGAGAAACCCATAATTCTTTCCAAACTGCACCAGGAAGTAACTTCTGAAAATATTGCTACTGAAAACTTGCTGGAAATAATGTTTATAATCAAAATAAGATGTTTAGCAAAGACAGGATTCCTGAATAGCTTCAGATAAAGGTTTGGGGCATGAAGAATTTATTCACTCTGACTTGAAAATATTACAGATAAAGAGACATATAATACTCCAGACCCCTCCCATCTTAGCTGTGAGGGTTTGATATGCTCTGGAATGACTGCAATGCTTTGTCTGAACGAGGTTAATGGGAACAGACTGTTTGTATTTTAAAATTAAAAGATAACCTAGGGAGGGGGGAGAGAGAAGGGGGGAGGCTTAAAAGGGGAGGGGGGAGAGAGCCCTGCTCAGAAGGGGAGGGACTGGAAAACAGACCCAGAGGCCCTTTAAGAGAAATTCAAACACACTTGCATGCAGTTCAAAGATGAAGGCCCCCAATTAACAACCGGTTCGCTAACGTCAGCCCCTAATTAACAACCACCTCTACAGAACCGGTCAGAACCGGCATCAGCCCACATGTGGTTGTAGGGAACATCCAAAGTCACCCATGTGAACCATTTCCAAAATGCATCTTCCCCCCTTTGTGAAAATATTTTAGCATCTGAAGTCTCGCATCTGAGGAATGGCAGGTCATGCTATACACAGAGAGGTCTTTGCTGAAGTTACCTACATAAGCCCAAAAAGTTACTTCTGTTCCAGCAAAATCTCTTACGAGGGAAATATGAAAACCAAATGGCTCTCTTGCCTCCCGCTACCTGGATTTATTAAAAGGAAATTCAGTCTGCTTGGCTTAGCTCAGTTAACAGAAAGTTTTAAAAGTCTAAATCCTTGACTTTTTTCCCTTATAAAAAAACCACAAAACTATAATTGGCAGTTCTGCGGCACTGTAAGGTTTGTCACCAGGGCATCAATTTCCTCCGCTCTCTGTTATCAAAGAGAGTTTAGCAAGGGGTGAAAGGTAGAGGGCTGAGGAGAAGCAGAGATGGAAATTGTCTATTTTATCTATTATTTTCTGGTTTGCTCCAGCACCTTTCTTCTGATCTGGGCTGGGGGTCCTCAATGAACCCTTGGTTCCATTTGTAAAAAAAAAATAGAGGGAGGGGGCCACCAAGTACAGCAGGGCAAACCTTTTACAGTGTATCACTATAATGGAAGAGACTGATGCCATGTGGGGACAAACGCCATACCATCTGACCTTCAGCTCAGACACGGAATAATTTTGGCCAATAATTCATGGGATGTTATAAATGTTAACCATATGTAAATATTACAGTATCATGTTGGATGTGAGGGTGATCTGGCTGCGACATCTGTCACCCCATTGATCGCCAGGGTTGATTCGGCTGATCTGGCTGGCTAGGCAGGTGTCCCCTTCCTCCCTCACCACTCCATGTGCATCCCTCCCAAAGCTGTGCGCTCAGTGGAAGAGGATGATCATCCCTGATAGGAGTGTACTGTTCTTCAATCAAGGGTATACAGTATCATGTTGATGGATGGAAATGTTTGAATGTCCTGGTCTGGTGAGGAAGGCAGCCATATCTTTTGTTCTTTGCTCACAATCCAGAGCAAGTTCAGCCTGCTCTGCCCTAACTGCTCTCTCCTAACTATTCTGTATCCAGAGCAGAAAGTTATGCTGCAGCCAGAGAGTCAGGAAGCCTGGACTGCCCTAACTGCTCCATAGCATGCTAAGTAATTGACACATGAGGAGGACTTGCTCCTGAGGAGACTCCCCTCAGATCGCACTGAACAAGGAACAGCTGTGGTGCCTACAGTGGTAACACAACTTTCCGCACCACCCGGTGCGGAAGTCTGTGTGTCACCCCTAGGATGTGCGCACTCCTCCACCTGGACTGCGCAGTCGCCAAAGTTGGCACCTGTGCAGTTGTTTCTGAAGCCAACTGGCTGCAGAAAGAGTACTGTGCAGGCACTATCTCTGACGCCTGTGCGGTACTTTTCTGAAGTTTTTCGGCTTCAGAGGAGACTGTGCAGGTGTCAGAGTTGGTGCCAGTGCAGTGCTCTTCTGAAGCCATTCATCTGCTGCTCTGCCTCCTGAGTGAGGCCAAATGGCCGTGCAGAGGCGCAGACTTCCTCAGCTCTAAGGAAGTCTCCTCTGAAGATGTTCGGCATGCTCAGTGTGTCTCTGCGCAGTGCACCTCAGCTGGCTGTTCGGGCCAGCTCCGAGGACAAGTGGCAGCTTCTGGCTGCTCCTCCGCCTTGGAGCAGGCCTGAATGGGCATGCTAATGCCTGGGGCCTGCCAAAGGACAGTCAAACTCCTCTGGCACATCACCCCATACGGAGCGCATCCCCAATGCAGCCCACACCAGCCGCACCAGTCTGGTGACGCCACTGGGTGCCTGCCTTATAAGGAGTCCCTGATGAGATGCCAGTACATTCTACAGAGAATACAAGGGGCTTCTTGGAGTGGCCTGCTGTATCCTGAGGTTTGTGGGCAACTGTAGTTTGTTCCATATCCTGAGGTTGAAAGGAAGGGGTTGCAGCTAGGCTGGCCAAGAACTCAGATTTTTGGTCAACAGTGCCATTCTTACTCGGGCCTTATCATGGTCCCTATGAGTCTACTCATTACTATACCTGCTCCTGAAGTGGTATGTTTCTGAGGAACTGGAAGAGGGCATTTTTGCCTTGAAACAGGCTTTGGATACAGGATAACTGTTCTGCCCTAGGCAATGCTAAACATGCCCTCAACATGCCTCTCCTGAGCTGCTTAGGCTGCCCTAGTTAGGGCAGAGCAGGTCCTCCTCTCTTAGGGCACCCTATGTTGCCTTGCTCTGCCCTAAGCCTCTTCCAGAGTAACTGGGGTGGAGCATCTTGCAGTTGCTCCACCCAAGTGATAGATAGGGCAACCCAAGGGCTCTTATGTGGACAGATTAGTTGCTCTGGATTGTGCTGCCTGTCAATGGGGTTGAGATATTGCTTTGTCTACCAGTAATGGGCTTCAGGAGATTCTTACAGTTTCTATAGAACCCTTTGCTAATGAGCACCTGTTCTGAGAACCAGTTACTAATGGGACATAGAACCTGTTGTGAATTTATTTGAATCCCACCACTGGTGTAATCCATGTATGGGCAAAATCCATAGCAGTTATGGGTCCACGCAGTTATGTCACCCTCTAGTGTTATCTTATGGAAAGTCACATTAACTGCTCCGGAGCAAAGGGCTTAATTTGACTTTAGGATATGGGCCTATATCTAACACTTAGGCCCTGTTCTTTTCATATTCCTGATCAGGAAATGTGCACAGAGTTGAACCTAAAATCAAAACTTCACATTGCATGATAAATGGTAGTGTGTTGTATAAAGACATATCTTTACTTAAGTACAGGAGTTGAGCAGGACAGTGGCTGCAGTCCTAACCTCCAGTTAGGTTGGCATAAGCCCTGAGACATCCCTTTGCTGAACTGGGGGTGTCACAAAAGTGCCAGAAGCACTTCTGACCCTTTCCTGGGGGAGTTAGGCCACTGCACAGGCATATGCTGACATCCCCACACCATCATGGAGTGATAGCCAGGTTTGTTAAGACCAGCCTAAATTTGCTAAGATTGCACCCAATGATTCAGATCAGAGCTGCAGTGTAGAAGTAGTGGGTATTTAAATTCTTTTCCAGAACTTGAGCAACAGAAAAAATCATGTCCTGGAAAAAGAGGATTTCTGGTCACCCTGGTTTGCAATGGACTAGCCGTGTCTTTAATCTTGTATAAAATTTTACCCAAAAAATCAAAACAAAAAAATCCTTTTGAATAAAAGCATGGACAACAATTGTTGATTTTAAAAAGAGAGAGTGGCGGTGGAAGTGGTGGAGTGTCAAACCCTTATTCAAAGCCCCCAGACTTCAAAGCAGGAAGAATATGTATCTCTCGCTCTCTTTTTTTTTATGTATTTCTCTCTTTTTTTTTCCTTTTCCTCTGACATCACTTCAAAGCTTTGTGTGAATTCGAACTGCTGAAAGGATGCTGAATTGGCTTCTCTCTGTAGTGCGCTGGCTTTTTGGGAAGGGAGTTCTGCTTTGCTTTGGCGACAGAAGGTGCTACTGCTGGAGATGTCGATAGTTTCTCTTATGGGTGGGGGGAAGATACTGGTAGGTCAGTGGGGGATATGGGGGGCAGATACTGGTAGGTCGGTAGCACAACTCCCTGTGTTTTAAGCTTGAGCTGGAAGTGCTGGTTCTTATGGAGTTTATCAAGCAATATATCTCCAGCAGACTGTGTAGAAAGCTAGTGATTGATAGGGAGTGTTTGTTTATTCAACATCGGGCAAAATCCAGAGCAGTTACGGGTCCACGCAGTTACGTCACCCTCTAGTGTTATCTTATGGAAAGTCACCTTAGCTGCTCCAAAGCAAAGGGCTTAATTTGATTTAGGATATGGTCCTAAAGCTGCAATCCTAATCTCCAGTTAGGCCGGGATAAGCCCTGGCACAGGTCCTGTGCTGACTTGGTCTGTCATGAAATTGCTGTATCATTTCTATGCCACTCCTAGGGGGTGGAGGGGTTTAGGCCACTACACAGGCATATGCCAATCTCCCCACACCACCATGGAAATATATGCCATGTGAGATAGGTCAGCCTAATTTTGTTAGGATTGCAGCCAAAAGCATTAGATTGGTCTGAAAGTTTGTTTAATGATATAGGGTGGAATCCTAGCATAAGGGTAAAGGTGGTATAGGTGTCCACCACAGCTTGCCCTGCTAGTTGTGACCAACTTTAAGGATGGTGCTCATCCCTGTTTCTAAGCCAAAGAGTCAGCATTGTCCAAATACACTTCCATGATCATGTGGCTGGGGTGATTATATGCCAAGGTGTACAAAACGCTGTTACCTTCCCAATGAGGTGGTACCTATTTATTTACTTGCATTTACATGCTTTCAAACTGTTAGGTTGGGAAGAGCTGGGCAATTGATGGGAGCTCACTCCATTTTGCAGTACTTGGGTTTCAAACCGATCTCCTGCCAATCGTCATATGAATAGGCACAGTGGCTTAAATCACTAAGCCGCTGATGGCCCTAATCCTTTTAGGCTGGCACAACTCATTAGTCTTCTTGTTCCTTTGGTGATGTAGAGAGGCAAGCACAATATGCACTAGCCTAACCCTATCCATGGAGTGGCACAGAAGTGTCTTACGGCACTTTTGTGACATCCCCAGGTTAGCATAGGACTTATTCCAGAACCGGGGGTTAGGATGGCCTAAGTAAAGGTTAGGACTGCAACCTTAATTGAATAACAACAGGGATCCGAGAACTTATCCCTGTTGTTTAGTGACACATACCAATTGTAGCGTGTACACTTGTGCATGCATGCACATGCATATAAACATACAGAGGGTGACTCTTGCTGCAAAACCATTCAAGAGTCAACCTGAAAACTTTAAGGCTTCTGTGAGTCCATAAGTAAGAGAACATTTGAAATTTGTTTTGCAGTGGGCATATTTGTCAAACTTAGCAGAACTTGTAGTTTCTTGTAAAAACAGGGCAGAAGAAATAGTGCTTGGAAATGCAATCAGTTCTGGGGAAGTGCATTAGAAATTGCAGTGAAAAAGGGAGGGGAAACATCATCCACAAATGTAAAATCTCGGCTGTGTTTGCCTTTATCAGCGAGTTCTGCTTGTATGCTCAAAACCAGAATCCTTTTTGATTTCTTCAGCACTTTTTTGGCATTGCTGCTAGAGATGTGTCAGCAATAAGACAGTCACTTTGAAGGGTTGATGGGCTTTTTATTGTATGTATGTATCTTATATCTTCCATAATAAACACATGCTGGCATGCATGGGGTTTTCAGGCAACATTTCATCTGAGCACTGACCAGACTTAACCTCAAGAAGGTTGGCTCCATCATGGGTGCTCAGACCTTACTCTAAGACTGCAACAACCCAATCCTACCCAATCTCCTGGGTGGTGATGCTGCAACGCCAATGGACCATAGGGTATTTCTGGCTGTTCTCTTTACCTATGGTCCATTGGCTTTGGGGAATCACCACCCAGGAGATTGGGTGGGCTTTTGTCCCCTTGCCATACTGTCAGCCATAACAGCTACAATGGGTTAACTCAGATCTATACCCAAATATTGTATCAATATTGCTGCTGCAAGTCTGAGCTGATCCAAGTGTAGGGTTACCACAATTCATTTCCACAAAATAGGGACAGGACCCTTTGTCCCCTTTGCCAGTATGTGAACACAATCCCCCAAACTCAGGATTGTCCTTGCTTTTCAAGACATATGGCATCCCTATCCAAGTGGGAAGATTTGGAGACCCTTGGCTTCGATGGACGAGTGATCTGATCAACGGCAAGGCTGCTTTCCTACATCCATTTCTGCACCTTCCTTTTTCTGTTTTTCTTCATTTCCTCATTTATTTTTCCTTGTATCGGTAGTTGCTTCAGGGCTGTGACGAATGCGCAGGCTGAGTTTCTTAAAATAAGCCTCATTTTGCATCTGTGTGGTGTTTTGGTTTTTTCTTTCCCCCAGAATGAAGAGTCAAGTCTCGATTGTGTGGTAAATTAATTCCAGTAATGAGCACCCTCCCCAAATCTTTGCAGGTAATTAGGAGATTGGATTAATACCCAAGAACTGTGGTCAATTTCCTTTTGAAGCCGAAGGCTGATCAGATAAGCAACCATTGTGATATATTTTTAAAGAATGCTCTTTTTTGTATAGAAAAGATGGTGGAAACTTTGTGATGAACCCAAAATCTTTCCCAAAGTTTCCAGCTTTAGAAGATTGTTTGGAACAACATCTGTGCAATATTTCACAATGCTGTCCTGTTCTCACAACACATGTGGGTGTTTTTATTTTAAAGTGGGGCAGGGGAAAGGTGATGGGGACAGGTTGACATCACAAATTGTCATCACAGTCCTAACCAGTTTTCTAGTGTTGATTTAACTATGCCAACATGGTGCTCTACAGGGTGACCAGAAGTCATAACTGCAAAAGGCCCCTCCAAAATGTAAAGAAATGTGTATGGTAAAGGCATCCCCCACAGGTTGCCCTGCTAGTCATGACCGACTCTAGGGCGTGGTGCTCATCCCCATTCCTTAAGTATTAGGGCTAAATCCAGAGCAGTTATGGGTCCACACAGTTATGCCACCCTCTAGTGTTATCCTATGGAAAGTCATCTTATCTGCTCCGGAGCAAGGGGCTTAATTTCACTTTAGGATATAGGCAGTGGTGGGCCCGGCCTGGCCCAACAACCGGTTCCCCAGAAGTGGGCAGAGTCAGGCTGGGTCAGGGGGTGGGGGCGGGGTCAGGGGTGGGGCTGGGGAGAATTTAAAGGGGTATTTTTTAAAAAAATCTAAAAATTAAAAAAATTATTTTTTAAAAAAAAATCTAAGTTTTTGTTAGTGCCCCCCCCAGCAACCCTAACCACACTTTCCTAGGAGTAAGCCCCATTGACTGTCATGGTGCTTACTTCTGAGTAGACATGCATAGGATTGGGCTCTCAGGCTGCAGTTCTAGCCACACTTTCCTGGGAGTAAGCCCCATTGACTATCATGGTGCTTACTTCTGAGTAGACAGGCAGAGGATGGGCTGTCATGCAGCAGTCCTAGCCACACTTTCCTGGGAGTAAGCCCCATTGACTATCATGGTGCTTACTTCTGAGTAGACATGCAGAGGATGGGCTGTGAGGCTGCAGTCCCAGCCACACTGTCCTAAGCCCCATTGCCACTGGAGCTGCAGGGGCAGCCGGCCGGGCATTTTTAAATTTGTTGCATAGCCCGGCGAGGCGCCCCACAAGTCCCAGCAGCTGGGGAAAGGACGCTCCGGTGCTGGGGCTTGTGGGGCACCTCGCCAGGCTGTGCGGCAAATTTAAAAGTGCCCGGCCGGCTGCCCCTGCCGCCCCAGCAGCCGTCGAACCGGTCCCCCCAGTTATAGCACCCCCAGTTATAGCAGTTATAAGTGCAGAACCTTGCACTTCTCCCTGTTGAAATTCATTCTATTTGTTACATCCCAGTATTCTAGTTTATCCAGATCCTCCTGGAGGTTTCTCCTGTCTTCTGTTGTGTTTGCTACTCCTCCCAGCTTGGTGTCATCTGCGAATTTGATCAGGCTCCCCTGTATCCCTTCCTCTAAGTCATTAATGAAAATGTTAAAGAGAACTGGGCCCAAGACAGAGCCTTGGGGTACCCCACTTGAAACCAACCTCCAAGTTGGCACAGAACCATTTACTAAAACCCTTTGTGTCGTTGAGCCAGTTGCAGATCCACCTAACAATTGCCTCGTCTAGCCCATATTTTTCCAACTTCCCAATTAAAATGTCATGTGGGACCTTGTCAAATTCTTTGCTGAAGTCAAGATAAATGACATCCACAGCATTGCCACAGTCCAGGAAGCTCATATGTGCATCTCTACATACCAGGAGATCATATTATTCCATAAATACTGTCTTGGTTCATCCATAAGGCAGCTGGTTGATAGCCATTGACCTATTAACTTTGTATGATCCAAGCTGAAAAGGAAATTGGAGGGAGCCCAGGATGATGTGTATTGACATATTTTAACACAATCGGTGTGGTCCCACCAATCTTGAACTGCTACAGACAGAGTGAAAACCAGACAGTATATATTTGACACTTTCGAAATAACATCTTGAGAACACCTACAGGCTAGTGAAAGTAATTTGAGCTTGAGAAGGTCTTGGCAATTGGGGAAAAAGGCAAGGGGTAGTTCTGAACCGGCAAAATTATTCTTGTTCAACTTAATCTAATTCAGAACGGATACTGCTTCGGGGTTGAACAGCAATTCAAAAACACAATGGGGATATCCTTTATTTATATCTTACATTATAATGAAAAATTCAGACTTGGGCTGTTTTAATCAAATGAAATAACTATGGTTGGGAATGACTTCAGGGTGTTGGAAACATGGCCACCCAAACATCACCCACAATGGTGAGACAATGCAATTTGGACAGTTACTGTTCAGTACAACAGCTGCGGTTTAGATCTGGGGACATTTCTTTTGGAATTAAGGATTCCTGCTGGTAATGGGTGACAATCCCCAAAGAATTCAGTGGTGGGCTTCAGGGGGTTCTCACCAGTTCCATAGAACCCTATGCTAATGAGTGCCTGGTTCTGAGAACCAGTTACTAATGGGACATAGAACCTGTTGTTAATATAGGGTATTAGGACATCGAACCTGTTGTTAATTTATTTGAATCCCACCACTGCCCAGAATATCTTGCAAATGTTTCTGTGCAAAATGTTGCAAAGTTGTTGTCTTGTGCAATGTTGTTGCATTGTCTTCTTTTTGCAGTGTTGACTGAGATAGTAAAGGAAGGAAGGAAAGGAAAAGGAAAGAAGAGTTTTCTCCTTAGCACGGTGCAATGCCTTCCCATCTAATCTCAGATGGGGCAGATATAAGGGTCTAAAGTTGCAAACCAGGATATGCAAGTGCAACAATTCAGATACAGAGACATTGCTGAGATGTAAACTTTTACAATGATCTACAGAAAAATTACTTAACCCAATAAGTAATTGCTTGTAGATCAGAGTTACAACTAATGAATCATCTGTAATCCAGAAAAGACAAGCAGCACACCAGGTTGCAAGGCTCCTCTACCTGATATTGTTGAGAAGGGGAATGTCAAGGAGCCAGACAGAATGTTTTTAATTAACTATCCAACTTAGTTAAGCATATACATGATTTGTGAACCTATTCTCGTGCACATACACATCTACATCGATGTCAATTGTATTGTACGCCAATAAAGGTTTCAGAATCAGAGATACTTTTTCTTTCTTTCTGTGTAGCAACAGGAAACATTTCAAAGAGGTCCAGCAGAGCTTTCCTGCATGTCAACAAGACCGGTTTGATGGTAAACCAAGCTGTGCCTCTAGGACAGCTTGAGAATCTCTCTTCCTTCAAAGAGAGGCTTAGTTCTTTGTTATGCTAAGAGGATGTTTGCTGGATTGACCATGCCTGATAACAAGGATCACCTATCATATAATTTAAATCTTGCCGCTTTGGTGTTTCATCCCTTTGTATCTTGAGATGCCAAGTCATTTGAAATGAAGAATGATTTTTTTTGTTTTTCTGAACCTTATATCATTATCTGTCTGTCTGTCCGTCAGTCCATACCATCTATCCATCCATCCATACCATCCATCCATATAATCCATCCATCCATCCCATCTATCCATCCATTCATCAATCCATCCATCCCATCCATCCCATCCATCCATTCATCAATCCATCCATCCTATCCATCCATACCACCTATCCATACCATCCATTCATCCATCCATACCATCCATCCATCCCATCTATCTGTCCATCTATCCATCCATACCATCCATCCATACCATCCATCCATCCCATCTATCTGTCCATCTATCCATCCATACCATCCATCCATACCATCCATCCGTCCATCCTGTCCATCCCATCCATCCATCCATCCCATCCATCATCCCATCCATCCATACCATCCATCCCATCTGACAGTCCGTCCGGCCATCTGTCCTATCCATCCATCCGTACATCCATCCATCCACCCCATCCATGCATCCCATCTGTCTGTCTATCCCATCCATACATCTGGCCACTGCTCATAAGTTTAACAGAGATTCTATCCTGCCGCAATGTGTACTGCAGCCTGTCACAGCAAGGCATTCTGTCTCCCATTCAAAAACACAACTAGAGATTATCCAGCTTAGCTATTCAGGTAGTGCCAGCAGCTCAGTCTCCACCTCCTGTTGGAAAGTTTACTCAACTTGCACGTACCCTGCTGAAGTTATGACACTTGCCATGACTCTCCCTGTGAAATGGGCATGTTGCAGAATTGAATGTATACATACCAGGAAAAAAATGTATACTCCTTTTCATTGCACCGTTGATCAGTAATGGTCCTCCTTTGGGGAGCGTCAATAGTTCAGTTTGAGAGCATGATTTTATGCATGCAAGCGGCCCCAGAAGTCGCTTGTCAACATTTGTCCTTCGAATGCCAAGGTTATCTAGCATTTTTGTTTGTTTAGCAAATCTGCCTGGTTTGTGATCATAAGTTCATGACTTTGACAAGTTTCCTAGTTGCTGTTCTTTCAGAGCCTTCTTCAAGGGGTGACTCATTTTCCTCTTCTTCCTGCCAAGGAGACCAGGAGGGGGAAGCATTTGCCTTGGCACAGGACAACAAGGCAGCCATAAGGCTTTGCCCAGCATAATTACAGCCCTCCCATGCACTGCTATTATAGGGTTTGCATCTGAACAAGGTCCAATTACTGCATGGCAAACTGGTGCTAATTGATCCTTAGGACAGCCTGACGGTTTACTTAAAACAGATGCTTACAACAGTAGAGAGAATGTTCTCCACGTGAATGTGGGTTGGCAAGTGTGTATGCCATGCATTTTGATGTTTCTCTTCCTTCCTTCCTTTGAACTGCTCGAAGCGGTGGCACCGTTCCCTCTGAAAATATAGATATCCTAAGAAAAATGAAATAAGAGGAAAATCTATAGCTGAATCTATTACCTGCCTCTTGACTAAAACAAGAGAATTGCTCATTTCTGAGATGGTCTGATGAGCGCCTCTTTTGTTCTCCCCCCTCTCTCCATCTCTCTCTTCCTCTCTGCTGGCTCTACTTTTTTATGACCGTGTTCTTAATGAAATAGCAGAGCACCATCCATAGTCACAAATCTATTCTTTTTATAGCGTGACACAGAAGCAATGGATTCTACTTCTGGTTTTCAAAGAAACTTTGGTGCAAGGCAAAAAAAAAAGAAAGCCTAGTTAACAGGAACAAAATGATGAAATGGGAACTTTTAGGTGGAAGCTTAAGGGGGGTAAAAGGGAAGGGCTGTATCAGTCATCCCCTCCTCTGGGGCAGGACAGGAAACTGAAGGATGTAGCTCAGTTACGAAGCGGATTGGGCATGATTTAAGATGGCAAGCTCAGTCCCTGGAGTTTCTAGGAAAATGTTCTTAGGTTGGTGGCAGTGGTTCAAAATTCCTTTCCATGAAAAAGGATTTTTTGGAAAC
Source organism: Cryptoblepharus egeriae (assembly GCA_030015325.1). Classification (NCBI taxonomy): domain Eukaryota; kingdom Metazoa; phylum Chordata; class Lepidosauria; order Squamata; family Scincidae; genus Cryptoblepharus; species Cryptoblepharus egeriae. Next base: position 11,585,346 of record JAREYC010000016.1, on the reverse strand, counting down.
TACAAAAGATAGGTTCTGGTCTTTTATGACAGACAGGCTCTGGACAGACAGGTTCTTGTCTATCTTTTACTGGAAGGACCATAGCTCATGGATATTGTATATGAGTTTAGATGTTTATGTAGTTTAGAGTTTAGATCAGTGGTTCTCAATCTTCCTAATGCCGTGACCCCCTTTATAAGTTCCTCATGTTGTGGGGACTCCCAACCATAATATTATTTTCGTTGCTACTTTATAACTGTAATTTTCCTACCGTTATGAATCGTAATGTAAATATCAGATATGCAGGGTGTATTTTCATTGTTTTACAAATGAAATGTGTGTTCTATGCACACACTGAAAACAATGGGATTTATTTCAGAGTAGGCATGCATAGGATTGGGCCCTGAGGCTGTCAGTCAGCCCCAGTGCGTGCACAGCTACAGCCGGAGGTCTGGCAAGCCTGACCTGGCCCCCTGCACCAGAGGTCTTTAGGCGACCCCCAGGAAAGCTCTAGGCAACCCCCAAAGGGGTCCCGACCCCCACTTTGAGAAACACTGGTTTAGATGTTCATGATAGTTGTATAGAAACTTGTCTGGTTTTTTTCCAGAAAATTCTGTGATGCTCTACTGCAGAACTAGTGCAGGACTAGTTCAGGACTGCAGGACTAGTGATACCTTGTGTCAGTATTTCACTTAGGACAAAATCCAGAGTAACTACAGAGTAATCCAGAGTCCTTGCTCTTGGGTAAGAACATCTTACTATGGATTCCAATATGAATTTCTCATAGGTTTTCACTAGGTGGTGCAGTAACTATGGGTACACACAAAGTCTCTTATGAGCTCCCATAGTTACTCTGGATTTGGGGGTTTGTGTGAAATGTTGGAGGCCAGTCCTAGGGCGAAATCCAAAGTAACTACGAGAAGTCCTTGCTCTGACGTAAGGACAATTTACTCTGGATTGCAATATGAATTTCCCATATGTTTTCACTAGGTGGTGCAGTAACTACGGGTGCACGTAATGTCTCTTATGTGCTCACATAGTTACTCTGGATTGTAGGGTCAGAATGCATGGAAACCAGTCCTGTTGTTCCAAACGGCATCCACATTCTCACTACCCCATCTACTGATAGTTAAATGAGGGAAGCTTCATGGTGGGTGTAGATTCATCAGGCTTGTACTAATGAGTACTCAGCCTACAACAGTGAGTTGCATCCAGAACGCCTCGTAGTTGAGGACTGAATGGCCTCTCAGCTATGACACAGATCTACCAGTAATACTGGCCCTAACTTCAGGGGTCACTGGAAGCTGTAGAGTTAAACTGAACAACCAGTAGCAAAACTGGATTCAGTATGGCCACAGTTCCAAATACAAAAAAGCAAGCTTAAAATTTAAGATTATTTATTTAGAATAAATCAGGTTACACATCAAAGACTAACAGAGATTTACAGCGATCCATGAATAAAACAAGAAAAGCCATGCTAAAAACTAATACGTTACTTAAGACTACTCCAACTGTCTGAAGCTCTAGTCTTTTTGGTGATGAGTGAGTAAAACTGCCTCCTCAACTAGGTATCTTTGTACTGCTTGACTGATGGTTCAGCTAAGACCCAGGAAGGTCACATCAAGCATGTCCAACACAGGGCCCCGAGGGCAGCATCTATGGGCTTTCTAAGCCAGATGCGGCCCTCGAGCCTCTTGTTGGACATGCCTGGTCTACATGAAGATCAAATCAAGTGGGGGATCATTAGTTAAATGGACTTTTCTAGGTTCCATGACATCACACCCTTAGCTAGATGGAACATGTAGATGTAACCTTTTTTGTTGATAGTATCCTTGCACTTCCCTTGACCTCCTTGCACTTCCTCTGACACTCGAACAACTCAACTTTTATATACAAAATGGAGGACACTGCACAAAAGGGAGTCCAACCATGGCCTAACCAACTTTGGTTCTTTACCGTGGGTGCCACAAAAATAAGGCTGCAATCCTAAAGAAACTTTCATGGGAGTAAGACCAATGAGTAGACATGGTTAGGATTGTGCTCTAAGTTGATCTACTTGGTTGGAGGATTGCCTCCATCCACAGAAAGTGCCATACCACTGTGCATAGTAGTGGCAGTACCGATGCTTGTGATCTTCCAGGTGTCTGACTCGTGTCAGTTTCCCTAGAATGTATTTGGTGGGACCCACAAGTGGCTTGGGATCCAGTATTGGTTGGGTTTTGAAACTGAGGCTGCAGTCTTAACATATTTAGGCTGGCATAATCTTTCCCTGTTAGCAAGGTGGTGTGGGAAGGTCGGCACAGATCTATGCACTGGACAACCCCACTCTCCAACAGTGGCATGGAAGTGCTTTACGGCACTTTTGTGATACCCCCCGCATCACCATGGGACCTAAGCCTGGACTTATGGCAGCCTAACTGGGGTTTAGGATTGCAGCCTCAGTGGGCAGATTATGGGTGCAATCCAGAATAACTACAGGGAGTCCTTCCTCTGGTGTAAGAACAATTTGCTCTGGATTGCAATATGAATTTCCCATAGGTTTTCATTAGGTGGTACAGTAACTATGGGTACACTAACAGCCCAATCTAGAGCAACTAATCTGTCCACATAAGAGCCCTTAGGTTGCCCTATCTAACACTAGGTTGGAGCAACTGCAAGATGCTCCAGCCCAGTTACTCTGAAGGAGGCTTAGGGCAGAGCAAGGCAAGATAGGGTGCCCTAAGAGAGGTGGACCTGCTCTGCCCTAACTGGGGCAGCCTAAGCAGCTCAGGAGAGGCAGGTTGAGGGCATGTTTAGCATTGCCTCGGGGAGAACAGTTACTCTGAATCCAGAGCCTGTTTCCAAGGCAGAAATGCCCTCTTCCAGCCCTCAGAGTTATACCACCTCAGGAGCAGGTATAGTAATGAGTAGACCCATAGGGGTCCATGATAAGGCCCGAGTAAGAATGGCAGTGCTGACCAAAAATCTGAGTTCTTGGCCATCCTAGGTGCAATCCCTGCCTCTCAACCTCAGGATATGGAACAAACTACGGCTGCCCACAAAGCTCAGGCTACAGCAGGCCACTCCAAGAAGCCCCTTGTATTCACTGTAGAATGTACTGGCATCTCATCAGGGACTCCTTATAAGGCAGGCACCCAGTGGTGTCACCAGACTGGTGTGGCTGGTGTGGGCTGCATTGGGGATGCGCTCCATATGGGGTGATGTGCCAGAGGAGTTTGACTGTCCTTTGGCAGGCCCCAGGCATCAGCACCCCCATTCAGGCCTGCTCCAAGGCGGAGAATCAGCCAGAAGCTGCCACTTGTCTGAGGAGCTGGCCTGAACGGCCATCTGAGGTGCACTGCGCAGAAACACACTGAGCATGGCGAACAGCTTCAGAGGAGACTTCCTTAGAGCAGAGAAAGTCCGCGCCTCTGCACAGCCATTCGGCCTCACTCAGGAGGCGGAGCGGCAGCCGAATGGCTTCAGAAAGAGTACTGCACAGGCACCAACTCTGACGCCTGCACAGTCTCCCCCGAAGCCAAAAGGCTTCAGAAAAGTACTGCGCAGGTGTCAGAGATGGTGCCTGCGCAGTACTCTTTCTGAAGCCAGTTGGCTTCAGAAACAACTGCGCAGGCGCCACCTTTGGTGACTGTGCAGTCCAGGTTGGGGGGGGGGCGCATCCCAGGGATGACGCACAGACTTCCGCACCAGGTGATGTGCAGAGTCATGTCACCACTGTAGGCACCACAGCTGTTCCTTATTCAGTGTGATCTGAGGGGTGTCTCCTCAGGAGCAAGTCTTCCCCTTGTGTCAATTACTTAGCATGCTCTGGAGCAGTTAGGGCAGCCCAGGCTTCCTGAGTCTCTGGATTCAGCATAACTTTCTGCTCTGGATACAGAATAGTTAGGAGAGTGCAGTTAGGTCAGAGCAGGCTGAATTTGCTCTGGATTGCAGCCTTAATGTCTCTTACATGCTCCCATAGTTACTCTGGATTGTAGGGTATGCCATGTACATTAAGGTATAAACAAACAGCTACTTGGAGGGCAGCACTGTTGACCAATTGCCTTTATAGCTGAATCCCTATAAATCAAGCAGCAGTGGACCTCATAACCATATGGGACAAATACTAAAGATTTTGCAGTAGCCTTTTGGACCTATGCCATGGCTTCCTCATAAGGAAACTGCATGAATTATAAATAAATTAACTAGCTATGCTATATCTCTGAAATTAGAGGCGATAGGAAAAATCAGTTGCAATGCTTGGAATCAGCACCCTAAATTCTTCTCACCAAGAATTTGGGGGAAAAAGCTCTTCTGAGACTCACCCTACAATCCAGAGTAACTACAGGAGCACGTAAGAGACATTTACGTTGACGTAGTTAAAGCACAGTGTAGTGAAAACCTACGGGAAATCCATATTGCAACCCAGAGTAAATTGTTCTTATGTAGGAGCAAGATCTCCCCATAGTTATTCTGGATTGCGCCTTCAGTTTCACAGGTCTCATTATTTGACTCCAAACCCTGATAAGGCAAAAAAAAAAAAAAAGTATTTGTACAAGTGTAAGGAATTCACCATCAACATTTATTTGATGGCATTCACAGACTGCAATCCTATCCACACTTACCCATGTGTAAGTCCAATAGACTTTAATGGAACTTACTTCTGAATAGACATGCATAGGTTTGGGCTCACACATAATTTTCTGTTAGGTAAGTAAAGTTGCAATTGCTCTACCTTTGAGGCTTACTGAAAATAACCAGGAGCACGTGCAGAAGGGAAGATTGTTTTTTTATAGTGGTTTTTAAATAAGATGCGGACACTTCTCGACTGACAGACTATTAACTTTTCACAGGGGGGGGGGGATACAATCATAATAGTTGAGTATGTGAAATGTCCTCTTCTGGATATTAGATTTATCTTGCAGATCTAAGGAAGACATGAAATGTCAATTAGGAATTCAATCACCTATGGATATTCCCGTGCCTTTCCTCCCCGTACCAAGCATTTTCCCCCAAGTTTTATGGCTGATATTATGCCATAAAGCATTCCTGCGAGTAAATTTTTATTTTTTTTTTGCACAGGTCTGCTAATTCCCTTTTATTGCGGCCTGAGCTCATCTTCATTATGGATTGATGAAACCTCATCAAATAGAATCGCGCCACCATCTATTCTAATCCAATTATTAGCTTAATTTACAGTGGCACAAGTCACTAGTTGCTGACCTGTAAATGTGCTACATAAAACATACTGTAGAGTATTGTGGTGTAAATAAATTATACTGGAAGGGGGGAGAACATGAGATGGGTTATTAATCTAAAATCACTTAGGTGAATTTGAAGGGAAAAAATGAAAATCCCGGGGGGTCTTACAAACTCAGAATTGCAGCAAAAAAACACTTGTAAAGGCTTTGAAAATCCCATCAGTGGCCACAATCCAGTTCCTCTTGGCATGAAGATGTGGGCACATTTTTGGCAGAAGGGAAGCTGGCAAGAGAGATGGAATGCTAAAAATGCCATTTATGTTTTTTTTTTTCATTGAAGTGGGGTGATAAGGACAAAAACAATAGCATGCAGAGAGACTCTTTATCTAATTCTCATCTAATTCTTTTTTTTTCAGAATGAAAACACCACACTGAACCTTTTATAAACTTTGGAAGGAAAATGCCCATTGGTATACTGTATATGGGCAAAATCCAGAGTAACTACAGGGAGTCCTTGTTCCAGTGTAAGAACAACTTACTCTGGATTCCAAAATGAATTTCCCATGGGTTTTCACTAGGTGGTGCAGTAACTACAGGTGCATGTAAAGTCTCTTATGTGCTCCCATAGTTACTTTGGATTTGGGGGCATGAGAGCTTGCCTCAGAGCGGGAAAGATACCCAGAAAAATTGCTGGACAGTAAATACCTGTGCCAGGTGGAAGGGAGGCTAATAGGGGCATGGAAAGATTGGATCTGGGAGGCAGACAGAGATGGAATTTACAGAGTCTGGCCTGGGCATCCTTGGGAAGCAACATTGAAATTTGGGTACATGGGCTTGACACAGAGGTAGGGTGCAATCCCGATGGATTAAGCCCCAGCATAAGTCCTGTGCTGACCTAGGAGTGTCACAAAAGTGCCCTAAGACACTTCTGTGCAATTCCTAGAGGAGGGTTAGGCCAGTGTGCAGACATGTGCTTGCCTCCCTTTATCACCATTTGAACAGGAAGACCGATGAGTTGTGCCAGCCTATGTTAGGTTTGCACCCTAAGGGAATTTTAGTTCCCTTACCCCAAGGGGACTCTGGTAGCTGCGCATAGCCCTGCAGGATACAGGAGTGGCTGGCCATCTCAGCCTCAGTAACATTGGCGAGGATGTGTGCAATACGAGGATAAATATTTTATCTTATGGATAGCCATTGGACTGTTTCAGTGGCATGGAGAGGGGGGATTTGCTGCTTGGGTAACAGCCTATCCTCCGTATCAATCTACCCAGGCCTTCGTGCTTCACATACAGCGTTGAGCACAATACCATAGTCTTTCGACACTGATTGATGCCAATACAAAGCCACTGCTTAATGCAGAAGACTTTTCCCACAGTAAAATTCTGCTTATCAGTGCTAAGTATTATTTTGCTTCTTATTTCCTACATTGAATGGCTTCTGACGCATGTGGTTTACCATTTAATTTGCTGCTTTGGGGAGCATGATGTACTGTGGGACCAGAGGTTTGACATAAATAGGAGTCTGCCTATTCCACTGAAAAAATCCTTTATTGTGCATCTTAAATAGGCAACTGACAAGCCTGATCTGAGAGGAACCTGCAGGGAATTGGTACGTGGAATTGGATTCATGGGCTCTGTTAGCTTGTCGTTTGCTTCCAAACTGTCCTTTTCCTGAGAGACCAATGATTTCTCAGATTTGGAGGCAAGGGAGAAAAAATAAAAAAGCAACCACAAACTTCTGTTTCTTTAATCATAAATAAGGATGACACAATCCCATTCATTTGAGCAGCAAAAGAAATAAGTGGCCTCCATTCATTCATTCATTCATTCATTCATTCATTCATTCATTCATTCATTCATTCATTCATTTTGCTCTTGCTCTTCTTGTTGCGTCTTCTGGGATGACCCCATTGACCAGGGCCAGGAAGGGCTTTATACAGCATCATATTCACCCACTGTCCATCTTCCTAAGAGGGACATCTCTGGAATTTCCTAATTTAAACTCAACTGTAGCATGCTCCTTCTGCACATTGATGCTCCTCAGGGTCTCACAAGATAGCAAGATCTTACATGGACCAAATTTGTCAACCAATTTATGCATTGCTTCTTCATCACCAGGCAGCAGCCAAACATACCCTACAATCCAGAGTAACTACGGGAGCACGTAAGAGACATTACGTGTACCCGTAGTTACTGCACCACCTAGTGAAAACCTATGGGAAATTCATATTGCAATCCAGAGCAAATTGTTCTACACTGGAGCGAGGACTCCCGTAATTACTCTGGATTGTGCCCATATTTTCCCAGTGAGTCTATTCTGACACATCAGACTACCTGACCAAATGAGAGGTCAGGGAAAGATGCTCAGGTTGGCATCACTGCTTCAATACGAAAGATAACAGCCACCTTGGATATCCTTCATTTAGGAAGAAATGTGGGAAATTCAAAATTAATTATTTTGATTGATTTATTAATTTCAAATAAATATCAGATTAATAAATATCAAAATTTCAAAATAAATAAATAAATATTTATTAGTATAGATCAAATTAATTAATAAATATCAATATAAATTGATATAAATAAATAAAATATAAATAAGTAAAATATAAATAAATTAATAAATACCCAAATTTTATTTTGATATTAATTAATTAATTTCAGGTTGTGAGCCCTTGGGGATAGGGATCCATTCATTATTTAGGCCTCAATCCTATCCAAATCTCCGGCACCTATGCAACCATATTGCAGACTCATAACGCAGACTCAAGGTAAGGGAATAAATAAGACTTAGGGTGCAATCCAGAGTAACTATGGGGAGTCCTTGCTCCGGTGTAAGAACAATTTGCTCTGGACTGCAGTATGAATTTCCCATAGGTTTTCACTAGGTGGTGCAGTAACTACTGGTACACATAATGTCTCTTACGTGCTCCTGTAGTTACTCTGGATTGTAGGGTTGATGTCACTTCTATGACTCTTTCTGTGGCTAAAACATGCTCCATTCTGATCTCAGGTCTCAAACTGGAAATGAGCTCCATTATCAGAATGGAACTCATTGCAGCAATGCAGAGGGTCGTGGAGGCTGCTGCAAGCCTTCAGGACGTTTGGGGACTATATGTCCTCTTTTTTAACTCTGCATCCTAGGGGGGAAAAAATCTTCATTTGCCTTATTTTCCTTGTGAACAGGCAGCACGTAACCGTCTTGTAATTAAAAAATTATAGGTAATAGTTGTTAATTAAATTATAATTAATAATACAGTGGTGTACTGAAAGATGAACATAATTCGTTCCAGAAGCATGTTTGTCTTACAAAGCATTCTTTATACAAAGCAGATTTTCCCATAGGAAATGATGGAAACTCCGACGATTGGTTCCACAACCCAAAAATATTCATATAAAATATTAACTGTATGTAAAAATGATGACAAAACACTGTAATCAAATTCAAACCACTGTAGTATAATACAATTACTGTACTATTAATAAAAACCACTATAATGTGCTGTTAATAATAATAATAATAATAATAATAATAATAATAATAATAATAATAATAATAATAATAAACCAGAAAATAATAAAATAAAAACCACTGGTGTCTTTTTGGGCAACTTGAACAGGGAACCTTCTAATGACACTTGCTTTTTGGGCAAAATCCAGAGTGACTACAGGGAGTCCTTGCTCCAGTGTAAGAACAACTTACTCTGGATTCCAATATGAATCTCTTATAGGTTTTCACTAGGTGGTATAGTAAACATGGGTGCACGTAAAGTCTCTTACGTGCTCCCGTAGTTATTCTGGATTTGGGGGGTTGCCTCCTTTTGGGGGTTTCAAGGAAATGTGACATTGCATTGTCATGAAACAGATTCATCACTCGCACTGCTACAGCCTTATTTGGGTGGGAATTTTCTAGAAAATATTGCACCATTTCCCAATGTTTACAAATGTTCTTAATCTCATTTGACATGAGGGATTCCTCCTGCTTATTCTCCTCCTCCTCTACAGATGAGATACATCTCCATAACATTTTGCTGTTGCTGATGATGCAGATCAATCAATTTGTTGGTTTCACAACAAATTTTCACTGTAAAACTGTTTGTTTTACAAGGCACTGATGGTTTTACAAGCAGAATTCCTTGGAAATTTTAGTTCGTCTTACAAAGCATTCATCTTACAAGTTATTTGTCTTACAAGGTACCACTGTATAGTGTTTAGGTTAATCATATGAAAGCAATATATATGAGCGTTTTTAGCTTTTCTTTTGTTCTACATTTTTCTTGGGTGCCCTACGTTTTGGACAGCCTTGTCCTCTTTTGTAATTATGACATCTGCTCATCCTACCCCAGGAGGCCATAGATAGGATGTGTAGTCAAGGGTTCCTGCAGAGCTACGATCACTGTGGCACATTCAGGAACCCATTTCCGGGTCACTTCCCTTAAGGGAGAATGACCCAGTTTATCTATCTGTCTATCTACAGTATTTATATACCGCTTTTCAACTGGAAAGTTCACAAAGCGGTTTACAAGAAAATGAAAAAAAATTAATAGCTAATTAATAGCTAATGGGTGCCTGTGTTTACACTTCCCTATTGTGGGTTGTGACACAGAGTTTGGGAACAACTGTTCGGGGCTTAAACATATTAAGTATAGATAATTTGTTCTTTCTTTGCTGCTTTCCTACTTCTGCCAGCCAACAGTTCTGAAAATTCACAGCAGAACAGTTAAGTGAGTAAAAGCAATATTGGAATATAGATTGTATGCATTAGTTCACACTTGCATGGAATAAATCTTCCTGAACATATTAACAAAAGAAGCTGCTCCTTTTGCCAATAACGGCACCGAACAATAAATTATAGTTACCGTCAGAAATGCAGTATTAATTTTTCCTGTAACTGTTTAAACAATGCACATGTTTTCAATACAGTCCATTAATTTTAATTACCAACGTGAAGAAAGGGAGAAAATATTCTGACTGTTTGGAGAAATATATTGCTAAGTCAGGACGCACTCTGATTATTTGTTTGAAAGGCAAAGTAAGTGTCTCTTTTCATATCCCATATCTTGGAGCTGATTCACGCTCTCATTTTTTAATGCAGTGACATCCAAGCCATGCTAGAATATCAGCCGCCTCTGATCAGGGCTGTAGACAGCTCTGGAGGCACTCTTTGCTTGGAAATGGCAAAAACACGGGCACCTCTGGCAGACCCTAGGAGACAGTGGGGCCCATGAGAGTGGAGTGCAGGTAGGGTTGCCTGCACTGAAAAACAGGGACAATTCCAATTTTTGGGGACTCTCCACTCAGCACTGAGTACCAATGTCAACTAATACAGGACCGGTGTCCATACCTGTGCTGGAGCTCGCTGCCAGCACTTAAGGAGGTTAGGATTGGGATCTAATACCATACTTATGTACTGATTTGCAACAAGAGTAGTAGACATGATATGTCACCTATCTAAAGGCTCCAAGGGTTCAACGTGGAGTCTTCTGAGTGCAATACATATGCACCACCACTAGTCAAGATGCTGGAACTTTTTTTGGGTTAGAGACCTGAACAACTAAATGGAGTGGAATCTTATAAGGAAGATAATTGTTTTCTTTTAAGTCAGCAGCAGAAGCTCAAAGTTTTATCACTGCTGAGCAGGTTGAAGCGCTCAAGGGGCTAAATTGTGCTCTTTGGAGGAATCCAAGATTAGTTTGAGGCTTTAAAAAAATACACACAAAGAAATGGATTATTTGTGTGTGTTTTGTACCTAGCCTTGTTCAACCTGGACATTTCTTTCCAATTTGACAGCTAGTGGGGTTCAGGCTTGTGGCAAGAATATAAAAGCATTTTCAGTAAACAGATGTTTACTGAAAGCAGCCTAAGGAAACTGCCAGATGACATGCTATACAGAAGAATAGTATGCAGTGTTGGAATTAAGACCTGCGTAACACTGGCTTGGAAAATATAAATAAAATATCTTTCTTATGTCTTTCCACTATGAAAGTATCATAGGTAAAAATACAGCAATGCTTTGACATCTATGAGGTTACGTTCTCGAAATGCCAAAATCCATGGATGATAACATCTGCAGGTCTTGGCCTTTGAAACCTTATGAATACAACCAGTGCTGTGCTCAGGTCTCAACTGGAGGTCCCAAAATAGACACAGCTTTTGCCTGGAAACCAGAAGTGATGATGTTTGACCTTCTGGAGCCCATGGAAAGCATTCTGAAGGTTGAGAAGACCAAACACATCCTCTCCTGAACCATTAAAAGGCCCTCTGGACATGACCAGTGTGTAGCTCTGGTCAAATTTAGAGGGCCACAGGTTCAATTTGGAAGCCACAGTTAGATGAAACCACACATTTCAGGTCAGCAGATAGTCGACCTAGATATTCTCAAAGTGATGGTTCTAATATTTTGCATGACAGGAAAATTTCTTATATCCATCTCTGAATATCTTTCATCCTGATGAACAGTATGGTCCCGAAGAAGCCACCCATGAGCATCCATATCTGAGTGGTGGTGTTGGTGGGCACCCATATCTCCAGGATAGCTGACACCATACACTTAGGAATGGCAATGCAAAATAATGCCAAGACAATCAAAAACAAACTCACATAACAAATCCACAATGTGCCGCACAGCACCTGCCATTTTTTTCTCACACTACAGCTGTTGAAGTATGTTTTGAAAATCTGATTGCAAAATGTAAGATGATGCTGTTTTTTTTTTGCAGCACATAGATTTTTTGTCATTACCAAAATTGCATTCAAATAAGTGAAGGGTTGGCTTAGCAGAGTAAACAGCACACACCAGGTAGAGCAGAGCTGTTTGCAATATGTAACCATTTTGATACTGAAAATTCATTAAAAGCGGTAAATTTAAGACAGATTTCAGCATGCATCCAAAAGGTAAATGTTGAGGATTTCAAAAAGGAAATCAAGGTATTTTCTAGAATAAAAATGGAATATCTCAGCATGTTCCTGTGCATCTCTTGTGCAAAGTGATTTAGAAGACCCCATAGATCCCCCAAAGTGTTCCCTTGGAGTACTGATTTATAATTATTTGGGGGTGGGATGGAGGGTGTGGAGCAAGCCAAGGTCATCTTAGGGGCAGTCAAGTGGGGAATAGAACATGGGACTGGGACCAGGCAATATGCTGGATCTCAACCTTGGTTCCTGGGAAGCAAGGAGAGCCTTTGACTGCTCATGTCTGCAAATGTCCACAGTCTTCCACTTTCCACCTTTGACCTAGGGCAAAATCCAGAATGACAATGGGGAGTCCTTGCTCTGGTGTAAGAACAACTTACGCTGGATTGCAATATGAATTTCCCATAGGTTTTCACTAGGTGGTACAGTAATTAAAAGTGCTCGTAAAGTCTCGTACGTGCTCATGTAGTTACTATGGATTTGGCAGCTAATCTGAATTTATATGACTTTTATCTCTCTTCCCTTTTCACATTCAGAAACCTAGGAACATTCTTATTATTCATCACTGGAGGAGAACACAGTTTACTGGTATGAAGGCTGATTTGAATCTTCCCCCCCACTCCACTTCTGAGTTTTAACATTAAATGCAACATTATTTACAATGTGGGTGGTGCAAGCGGTTAAGATGCTGTGCCTGTTAACCAGCAGGCCAGGGTTTGAGACCCGGGTCGTTCCACAAGACAGGGTGAGCTCCTGTCCTTAGCCCAGCTCTGCGACGCCAGCTGGATCTAATCGTATTGGCAATGCCTTTCCATTGGACTAATTCAGTGGTGTGGAGAGGGGGGATTTGCTGCTTGGGTAACAGCCTATCCTCCATAACAATCCAACCCAGGCTTTCGTGCTTCGCATGCAGCGTATGCAGCGCCCAGCTCGATACCATAGTCTTTCAAGACTGACAGAGGCCTGCTTTTTTTTTTTATTTACAACCAATGATGTATGTGAAGAAATACTTCCCATATATTTCTCTAGATAATACTAAAATAAAATGGGTCAGTTCCCTTGCCTTGTCCTGGCTTACGTTGCTTCATCAACTTGGTGTGTGTGATTGCTCTCACTATCTTTCTTTGAAAAAAAAAAAGATCAAGCATTCTATGTGTTCTCCATAAAAGCATGACAGCGGCATGGTTAAAATGAGACATTGACCTGTTGGGATAGTGGGGAACACAGACCTTAATGGGGATCTGGAAATAGTGGTGATTTATGGCTTTGTAGAACTCTCATTAGGCACCCACCTCCATGTGTAACATCCCATAAATTATACAGTGTGCTGTAAGAAGCCATAAATTGTCATTCTCTCCGTGAGTTATTACCATTAAAGACTTTTATACCCCATTGGCACTGTGAGTTTTCTGCAGTTTCCCCGCCATTTCCCTTGCTAATGATTTCGACTGCTTTGGGACAGGGGGCCGAGAGCCGGGGTGGCTGATTGCGCCGCACAATTGCCATAAAGCTGTTAAGTCAGAGGTTAAACTACTTTCCAGAGGAAAATATGATTGACTCACCTGGCTACATTTCTCATTACGGAGCTTTTTCTGAGTATCGCATCGAGAAGCTGCCTTGTCTTCACCCTCTTCGTTTGTATCTTGCATAATAGAAATCGGTGGTAACCTAGTTAAGCTAATGGTATTAAAGGAAGATCTGCAAGAGGAGAAGGAATCAATAAGGGAACCTTTAATGGGTAGGTCAAAAAGAAATCTCCATTTGTAGTGGAACAGACTCCAACCTGGGTGGAAATATTGGAGGCACATCACACCCAAATTGAAAAATGATAGGGAGGCATGGAGGGAGATAGGCATGGAGGGAGAATAAAGATATTTTCCCTCCTTGCGCACATATGATTTTTCAGTCTGCATTTCACAGTTTTTTGTTTTGACATTTCTTAGATACACAGGTCCGACCTTGTTATACACTGCTTTTTTATACATGGATTTGACTCAACAAGAATGGCCACTGCAAATGAGAAGGAAGGAGCTGATCGCTAAAGAGGGGGAAAAAAGCATCCCTTGAAAAATCACAGCTTTAAAAAAACTGCTTTTCTTCCTGTTGTAGAAAGGCAGTTATTCAAGAAATCATTCCATTCCGCAGCTGAGCCAAGCAAAGGCAAAGACCCTCACTTTTCTGATTGCTGATCTATTAACGTCTTCATATTCAGTTTCATTTTCACAGTTTCATTTTACAGCTGTATTACTTTTCCCTGGAAATCTACAAAGACTCTCTCTCTCTCTCTCTCTCTCTCTCTCTCTCTCTCACCCTATACTGCTGCCGGGATTGTTGTCATGAAGACCCTAACTTGGAAATTACATTCAAACAAGTGCCATTTTTTTACTCGTTACTTTTGAACTGGGTTCTTCTTTGCCACAAGGTAATGCACCGCTAATGTCAACCTGATGCAAGGTGTTTGTGTTGGTTCACAATTGTACCCCTCAGAGTCATTGAGGGGAAACCATCTTTGTTGACAGCCCATTTCCTACCCCCTCACCAGCTCTGCTTCACTGGTTTTGGAAGAGAAGCTGCAGAACACCTTTGCAGACTGTAATCCTTCCATTTAAAACAGGATAAAAATAATGGTTGTGATAAAATTAATGTTAACATCTTCTTTGCAATTTTTGTCGCATTAGACCAGAAAGAGGTTTTTGTGATTCCCCCGTTGCTGTCGCTTGACACCTGTTTTCCATTTATAGTTAAAGCATGCCCTCTAGTGCAGAATCTGCAGAATATTTTAAGCCAAATATCTCATTCTCTTTTGTTGGAGAATTAGACTCGACCTACTACAGGTTTATTGTTTGTTTGTGGTGTATTGAGTACAGCATCATGAATATAAAGAGTGTGATTCTTGTTTTGGAAAAGGATAGTTAGAACTCAAAGAAGGCACTTACGGTCCTTCCACCATTGGCAGTGATGAGTGTTGAGGGACAGTCTGCATTGGATCACCTGCTTTGCTTGGAGAAGGGCCTGAATCAAACACTGGAATCTCCAAGTAGGAATCCCTTTAAGATCCCTATAAGAAATCCCTATAAGATCCACTTCTCTGATAGAAAACTATCGGGTTTCCTTTCTTGGTCTTGTGATCAATTTTGCAGGAATGTTCATGAATTCATGATATCCAATTCATCTAGGCCAGATGTCATCCAACGGCAAGGAGTTCCACAGACTAATGACTGACTGGGTAAATCAACATTTTAATGTGTCTGTCCTAACGCTCCCAAAACTCAGTTTTAGTGGATGTCCCCTGATTCTGGTGTTCAGTGCAAGGGAAAATAATATAACAAAAAAAATCACATCTGCATGTCCACATGAAAGAAATAATAATAATAATAATAATGTTGCTTTGAGCAGATAGCTTTTGGAGTGTTTGAGCACAATCCTAACCATGTCTATTCCAAGGAAAGTGTCTTTAGGTTTGCAGCCTTTCCCTACAATCCAGAGTAACTATGGGAGCATGTCAGAGACATTATGTGCACCTGTAGTTACTGCACCACCTAGTGAAAACCTATGAGAAATTCATATTGCAATCCAGAGCAAATTGTTCTTACACTGGAGCAAGGACTCCTCATTGTTACTCTGGATTGTACCCTTTGTCTTTTAAAGCAGAATAGTGCTTAAGCTAAGATTCAGAACCATAAATGCACGAAAGCTGCACCGTATCTCTTCTACTGTTATATCAAACACAGCAATTTCCTTCCACTTGATGAGGTCCACAAACTGGATCCAGGTGCAAAATGCTGGCTCAGGAGGCCAAGCCAATGATCTCCTCCAGTCCGAGGCTAATATGCTGGAATGAACTACAGATGCAAGTACCACTCTTCATCTGAGTTGCGGCGTAACACATAATTCCCAAAAAACTGCTGGCAAAGCTGCATGAGAACCTGGCCAAAGGCAACCAATTAATTCTCATATTTTACAAATAGGGAGCTCTGAGGCGGAAAGATAAGCGATTAGCACATGGCCAACCATGGCTGATCAGTGTTTTGAAAAGTATTTTTCTTGGTATTTTGAAATGATTGACACATAGAAACCCTTTCCAACTGCAAACCATCAAAAAAAAAAATCAACCCATTGATCCTGATCTACCTTCCAACCACTGCTTTGACACTAACCCCCAAATCCAGAGTAACGACAGGAGCACTTCAGAGACTTTACCTGCACCCATAGTTACTGCATCACCTAGTGAAAACCTATGGGAAATTCATATTGCAGTCCAGAGTAGCACTACAATCCAGAGTAACTACGGGAGCACGTAAGAGACATTTATGTCGACATAGTTACAGCACCTCCTAGTAAAAACCTATGGGAAATTCATATTGCAGTCCAGAGTAGCACTACAATCCAGAGTAACTACGGGAGCACGTAAGAGACATTTACGTCGACATAGTTGCAGCAACATCTAGTGAAAACCTATGGGAAATTCATATTGCAATCCAAAGTAAATTGTTCTTACATCGGAGCATGGACTCCCCATAGTTACTCTTGATTGTGCCCTAAGTTGTTCTTACACCGGAGCAAGGATTCCCCATAGTAACTCTGGATTTTGCCCTAAGAGTATATCGTCTGACATCATTATGAATTGTATCTCCTCGCCTTCCAACACTAAGGGCTCTAATTTCCAAGAAAATGGAAATGCTGCTTTTCACATGACCCTCCCCACCAAAATCTATCATATGGCACAATCCAGAGTAACTACAGGGAGTCCTTGCTCTGACGTAAGAACAATTTACTCCGGATTGCAATATGAATTTCCCATAGGTTTTCACTAGGTGGTGCCATAACTACGTTGAAGTAAATGTCTCTTATGTGCTCCCGTTGTTACTCTGGATTGTAGGGTTAATAAACCTTGGGTACCCATTGTAGTTGCCCCAGGACTTATAGCCGGTGGTGGGATTCAAATAAATTAACAACAGGTTCTATGTCCTAATCACCTAAATTAACAACAGGTTCTATGTCTGTAGAACAACAGGTTCTATGTCCCATTAGTAACCGGTTCTCAGTACCAGGCATTCATTAGGAAAGAGTTCTATAGAACCTTTTGAAGCCCACCATTGCTTATAGCCATTGCAGAGCCATTATAGGCATTTATAAGCTTATTGCCATTTCAGGGGATTCGATCTCCCTCCCCATGCCCAGCATGTCCCAATCCTGATTCCAACACACCCTTTTTGTTATGCCATCAACAACGATACAAAGAGACCTTAAGGCTTAGCTCAGGGCCCTGATTTCAATATAGGAAGAGTTTTTGGACACTCATAGGGTAACACTCATTATGTCTTTGTAAATCAAGCATCGTGTTATTGATTTAAAAAAACAGTATGGCCCTCTAATGAGATTGATGAATTAGTGTGAGTGACCACAATCCCGGTTATTGGCTGATAAAGAGGCAATAGATTAGAATGGAACTATTTTCAAAATGTTAAATGCATATACACTTAATTTCAGTTAATTTTGACTATGAAGGAAGCCAACGACAGGCTCCAAAGAGAGGAGTTCCAAACAGAGCAGATTCTGGAAGCAAATAGGGAGGCTGGCAGTAAATGAACATCTTGCTCAGATGCCACGCCAGTTGCCAAAAATGAAGTATGAGAGTCACAATTATTAATTATATTGATATGCCTGAAGCTGGTGAGAACTCATGCTTCTTAAATGGGAAATAATAGCCATTGATACTTTGGGATTCTCCATGATAGTTCTATGCAGGGTGACCATATAGAAGACAGAGTGCTTCTACTTTTAAGCATTGCATAGAAGAGGGAACTGAGGCAGGTGCTGCTTTTTAATCCCTTCTATGTTAAGCTAAACCTGCGTAAATTCCATCTTCTATGCAAGGCTTAAAGGGAGAGCCACTGCTGGCCTAAGGGCACAATCCAGAGTAACTACAGGAGCACGTCAGAGACATTACATGCGCCCATAGTTACTGCACCTCCTAGTGAAAAGCTATGGGAAATTCGTACTGCAATCCAGAGTAACTTGTTCTTACTCTGGAGCAAGGATTCCCTGCACTTACTCTGGATTTCACCCTAAGTGTGAGGATTGTGCTGTGACTCTTTAAACATACATTTTCATGACAGCACTTGTAGATGAATCATCAGAATTTGTGCATCAGTCTCTTGCTCCAACTGCACGGTAGCATCAGGTCTGATATATTAAAAACAAAATAGAGATTGAAATTAACGGGGACCCACCCCAAATTAGCTCTCATCCCTCCTAGTGGATCCTGATCCAGTTTGAGGAAAGACTGGTTATAGGCCAAGCAAAGTGTTTACAGGCAAAAGTGCCAATTTACCTTGCTATTCTATGGGGTGTCCTAAAAGACTCCATTCATCCATCGCTGATATGACACTTCTACATAACTCAGACCTTAAAAAGAAAGGGAAAAGTATAGGTGTCAGAGTAAATTCAATGGGTTGGAGGAAGCTGACATTAAATCAATGACGACTCAGAGTAGAGAAAACATGAACACTTCACTGCTACTTGTCTAATTTCTTATCCTGATAGGTGTACAATCCCTGGTGAGTTGTGTTGAGCCTGTGTAGGCGTCTCGCTGGCTGGGAATTGTTTACCTGTGCAATTATGTTGACGAGATGCTGTTAATTATCCTTTGAAAGTTCATACAAGTTCAGAAGCCTTTGAACTCCCCGTTTTGTTCCTGCATGAACAGCCTGCCGCCTGTGAACGTAACTTCTTTTGAACAGTATATTTTTTTCCTAAAGATATGAGAGACTTTAATGTTCCCCGGTAGTAATAATAGCATGACTGATTTACATGTAGAATCAAATTATTTTATGAATCGCTTTTGTGTGCGGAGTGATAAACCTGAAAGGAAGCAGCATGATAAATGTCTTTCTTTTAGCTTTACCATGTTTCTTTCTAATGTGGCAGCATAATCTTGTCTTATTATGGGATAATATATTCTAATAGGAAACCAAGAGTGCTTCAGTATGGACCACTCATCATTTGCCTTCCCCTGGCTTCCCCAAGGACCTACATGGTGTATCAATGGGTTATTCTGATTGGCAAGGCCAAAATCCTGGGTTGGTTAGACTAGTCATTTATTGAGGTGTTATGGGCTGTGGGTGGCGCAAGTGGCTAACAGCCCAATCCAGAGCAACTAATCTGTCCACATAAGAGGCCTTAGGTTGCCCTGTCTAACACTAGGTTGGAGCAACTGCAAGATGCTCCAGCCCAGTTACTCTGAAGGAGGCTTAGGGCAGAGCAAGGCAAGATAGGGTGCCCTAAGAGAGGTGGACCTGCTCTGCCCTAACTGGGGCAGCCTAAGCAGCTCAGGAGAGGCAAGTTGAGGGCATGTTGAGCATTGCCGAGGGCAGAGCAGTTACTCTGTATCCAGAGCCTGTTTCAAGGCAGAAATGCCCTCTTCCAGCCCTCAGAGTTATACCACCTCAGGAGCAGGTATAGTAATGAGTAGATCCATAGGGGTCCATGATAAGGCCCGAGTAAGAATGGCAGTGTTGACCAAAAATCTGAGTTCTTGGCCATCCTAGCTGCAACCCCTTCCTCTCAGCCTCAGGATATGGAACAAACTACGGCTGCCCACAAACCTCAGGATACAGCAGGCCACTCCAAGAAGCCCCTTGTATTCAGTATGGAATGTACTGGCATCTCATCAGGGACTCCTTATAAGGCAGGCACCCAGTGACGTCACCAGACTGGTGTGGCTGGTGTGGGCTGCATTGGGGATGCGCTCCGTATGGGGTGATGTGCCAGAGGAGTTTGACTGTCCTTTGGCAGGCCCCGGGCGTCAGCACCCCCATTCAGGCCTGCTCCAAGGTGGAGAATCAGCCAGAAGCTGACATTTGTCTGAGGAGCTGGCCTGAACGGCCATCTGAGATGCACTGCGCAGAAACACACTGAGCATGCCCAACAGCTTCAGAGGAGACTTCCTTAGAGCAGAGAAAGTCCGCGCCTCTGCACAGCCATTCAGCCTCACTCAGGAGGCGGAGCGGCAGCCGAATGGCTTCAGAAAGAGTACTGCACAGGCACCAACTCTGACGCCTGCACAGTCTCCCCCGAAGCCAAAAGGCTTCAGAAAAGTACTGCGCAGGTGTCAGAGATGGTGCCTGCGCAGTACTCTTTCTGAAGCCAGTTGGCTTCAGAAAGAACTGCGCAGGTGCCAACTTTGGTGACTGTGCAGTCCAGGTGGGGGGGGGGGGGCGCGCATCCCAGGGATGACGCACAGACTTCCGCACCAGGTGATGTGCAGAGTCATGTCACCACTGTAGGCACCACAGCTGTTCCTTGTTCAGTGTGATCTGAGGGGTGTCTCCTCAGGAGCAAGTCTTCCCCTTGTGTCAATTACTTAGCATGCTCTGGAGCAGTTAGGGCAGCCCAGGCTTCCTGACTCTCTGGATTCAGCATAACTTTCTGCTCTGGATACAAAATAGTTAGGAGAGTGCAGTTAGGTCAGAGCAGGCTGAATTTGCTCTGGATTGCAGCCTAAGACGCTGTGCCTGTTAACCAGCAGGCCAGGGTTCGAGACCCGGGTTGGCCCCACAAGACAGGGTGAGCTCCTGTCCTTAGCCCAGCTCTGCGACGCCAGCTGGATCCAATCGTATTGGCTCTACCTTTCCATTGGACTAATTCAGTGGCGTGGAGAGGGGGGATTTGCTGCTTGGGTAACAGCCTATCCTCCATAACAATCCAACCCAGGCTTTCGTGCTTCGCATGCAGCGTATGCAGCGCCGAGCACGATACTATAGTCTTTCAAGACTGACGGAGGCCTGATTTTTTTTATTGAGGGTAAACCTATGACCATCAGGGGCTTAATCTAGCTAGGTTAGTCCCAAAATATCCCCTCCCCCAGTTTTCATGGAATGAGTTGTCCAAGTCATTCATGCTTTGGGGTAGGAGTTGTGGTCTACTGGTTGAGCTGTCAATCCCCATTGCGTCCTCTCATTGCTGAATGCCACTCTGTTTCCCCACAGGAAATAAGCCAAGATGGATAGTATTGGCATCCATCAGTCTCGAAAGACTATGGTATCTTTGACTATGGTAGACTATGCTTAACCACTTGCACCACCCACATCCCATTCAAGATGGATATGCACATCCTTTTTTATTTTAACACCAATGTCAACACAGGATGAAGGTCTCTTGTTGTCCTTTGTATAGGATTGCCATAATTCTCTTCCACAAAACCAGTACAGGACCCCTGTCAAACTTCCCAGTATGTGAACACAATCCCTGAAAATAGTCCCAGTTTGCCGGGACATATGGCAATTCTACCTGAAAGCTGTTCTACATGGGACTTTGGCCTCTTCCTGCTGGGTTTTCATATGTTTATATTTCCAAAACTAGTAACTGGTAACCAGCTGTTGCTTATAAAATATAACAAAATTGACAGTTGCCTCTCCTCTACCTGCATGCTTGCTATGGAGTGTTGGCCAGAACTTGCAGACACCCTAACACACAGGCTTTTACGTGGAAAGAGGAATATGGCTATAAGCAGTGGTGGGCTTCAGGTTCTCACAGGTTCTATAGAACCCTTTGCTAATGAGTGCCTGGTTCTGAGAACTGTTACTAATGGAACATAGAACCTGTTGTTAATTTAGGATATTACGACATAGAACCTGTTGTTAATTTAGGATATTACGACATAGAACCTGTTGTTCATTTAGGTTATTAGGACATAGAACCTGTTGTTAATTTATTTGAATCCCCCCACCGACTAAAAATCCAGCAAGTCTGTTGCACTGATATCAGCTGGAAAAACATCCAAGCAGAACAACAATGAAACATGCATTGAAATAAAATAAAGTAAAATAAAATAAAATACCATTTCCATTTGCTTTTAACTCTGGAAAGTAAAGAGAGGTTTTATTTCATTTGCATGATCCAATAAAATGGAATTGGGAAAGACAATTGCCTCGAAGTAAAACCAGAAATTTGAAAATGTTGCTACCTGGATTACCATTGTTATCTTGTTTGCCCATTTGATGCATAATACATCTGTATTGAATTTGAGACTTGGTCGGAATGGTTTACTGGGATTTTTTTTTTTTGCTGGTGCTTGTATAGACAAGAGGACATGGTGTTCCAATCATATCAGGGAAATTGGCATTTGGGGGAAAAAAGATATGTTTGGGTAGATGTTCATTCATGAGTAAGATTAACAGAAAAGCTGAGCTGTTATCTAATGCAGTCAAAGGAGGCTTGATATTTTGGGAAAGGTTGTAGCTCAATAGAGGAGTAGATGTTCTGCATGTAGAAGTTTTTTTGCACACAAGGAGGACAGTGTTGGAGTGGCATTTCCTAGATCAGTGGTCAGGGAACAGGGGTAAATTACCCCAAAGGGAGTAAAAATCAAATTCCTGGGGGTAATGGACAGGGCACTAGGGAGGAGTTTGAGCCAGCCGTGGCTTTGCGTGGCTAAGTCCAAGCACTGTAGGAACACATCCTACATTTTGTCCTACTTTTTTAAAAAAAAATCTGGATTTTTTGAATAGATCCAATAAAATTTTGAATTCAAATAATTAAATATATTATTTCCTTCCTTTCAAATCAAGGGGGTAATGTTGGCATATCTAAATATATTTTGGGATTAAAGGTAAAATAGTTTTCTGACCTCTGTCTTAGATGGAGTTCGGCTCAGTGGTGGTCTTCAGGGGGTTCTCACAGGTTCTATAGAACCCTTTGCTAATGAGCGCCTGGTTCTGAGAACCAGTTACGAATGGGACATAGAACCTGTTGTTAATTTAGGTTATTAGGATATAGAACCTGATGTTAATTTATTTGAATCCAACCACTGGTTAGGTCCCAATCCTGAAATGTTGCTGACCCAGTGCTAATAAGAGGGTGGTGGTCTGCCATCCAGCTCGATGTAAAGCATTGTGTAACGGAGAGGTATGTCAAGGGGAGGGGGAGATTTTGTGGAGCAGGGAAGGTTAGGGAGAAGAAACAGTGTGGGGAGGAGGCAGCCAACCAATTAAAAAATGAGGTGCAAGAGAGAGCTATCCCACAGTTCTTGCACATCAGATCTCCAGTTTGAAAGAAATATTGGGGGAACATGCAGCTTGCTTATACAAAAAGGTTCAATGATTCATTTTATAGTGCAGGAGAAAGTGGGGAACACAGCTTGCTTTGGGAATAAAGGGGCATAATTTTGATCTACCCTCCTATTTTATTTTCTTGCATGTGTAAATGTTTTGACACTCTTGATCTGGAGTTGCTTTGTCTTCCTGCCACCTTGACATATAGTACCTCATTCCAGAGGCACAGCATCAGATGTGGAGGAGAAAAAAAATACAAATAACAGTAATTTTGTGAAATATTGTGGGTTTTGTTGGATTTTGATTTATTGCTTTAGAGTAAACTAAATGTCAACCATTTTTTAATAAAATAAGAAACTTTTTTTCTTTTTTGCTATAGGGAAGTAGTAGTTGGGAAACAATATTGAGGTTCCATTGAAGTTTTATGGAGGGCAGTTGGTTGTGGTGTGTGGTCCCAACTCCTCTTTTAGGAAATGGAATGGGCTGTTGGAAAAAGTTTGTGCAAAAGCAGGGTGGTCAGAGGTGCCAGCCTAATCCCTGGCATCTTGCAATAGTCCAGAAAAGTGTGGTTTGAAAACCAGGAGCATCTCTGAGCAGTGATGGTGCTGTGTGGTTGGAGAAGGATTGGTGTTTTGTCTTCTGAGCTGGAATGCACACGTGCTGTGTAATGGGACCTTTTGCTGATAGCAGGTTAGGATTGAAACCTAAATTGATGACATCTGATGCAATCCTAACCTAGGTCAGCACAACTCATTGCTCTTCCTATTCCTGTGGTGATGAGGGACGCAAGTGCATGTCTGTGCACGAGCCTAACCTTTGCCCAGGATTGGCACAGAAGTGTCATGTGGCACTTATGTGACATTCCAGGTCAGTACAGGAATTATATCTAGGCTTCGACCAGCCTAATTGTAGGTTAGGATTGCAGCCATCACTTCCAGCCATGACATCCTACCAATGGGTCCCAACGCATTCTTAGGCCCATATCCTAAAGTCAAATTAAGCCCTTTGCTTCGGAGCAGTTAAGATGATTTTCCATAAGATAACACTAGAGGATGATGTAACTGCGGGGACCTGTAACTGCTCTGGATTTTGCCCTTATTCTAAAAAGTGGATCCCAGTACTACAATGTTTTGAGAAGCCCTGATATAACTTATTCCTAACCACAAGGGTCATGAATCTGTTTCGTAAGGTCTTACTGCATACAACATCTGAATTTTAGAGACAGGACCACTTCCAGATTTCTTGCTCCTCCAATACCCCTTTTTGCTGTACCTTAGGGCTGGTTTAAAAAAAAGGGCTGGTTTGGGCTGTGGGTGGCGCAAGCAGTTAAGACACTGTGCCTGTTAATAGGAAGGCCAGGGTTTGAGACCTGGGTTGGGCCCACAAGACAGGGTGAGCTCCTATCCTTAGCCCAGCTCTGCGATGCCAGCTGGATCCAACCGTATTGGCTCAGCCTTTCCATTGGATTAATTCAGTGGCGTGGAGAGGGGGATTTGCTGCTTGGGTAACAGCCTATCCACCATAACAATCCAACCCAGGCTTTTGTGCTTCGCATGCAGTGTATGCAGCGCCGAGCACAATACCATAGTCGCTGAAGACTGACGGAGGCCTGCTTTCGGGTTGGATTATGTTCTGCTGTTTTGTTTTTGGCAAGTTTTCTCTCCCCCACCCTTAGAAGTGCAAGAAATGTAGCATAAAAACATAAGATTTGATAGCCATAGAAACAACAAATAAGCAATTAAAGTACATGGCTTGTGTTAAATGTTAACTGGTCCACCAGTCCCAAAGCCTTTTAAGTAAAGGACAGTAAAAATAAAACTTGCTTGGGAGGAAAGACCCAGCCCTGTATTATCAATGCCAAAAGTATCTGTGAGGCTTTTTGCAAATTTTACTAGCTGGAGGTTGACATTCTGCCAAGTGATCTCGATGAACATTTTAGCCTTATAATGAGCGCTGACATTTTCTCAGCATTATTTCCCCCCTTGTAACATGGCACTAGTAGCAGTTGCATCTGACATTCTCTATAAAAGCATAATTAACTTGTATTGTGTATCAAGTGGGCAGCCAGTAATTCACAAAGAGTAGCATTGTGAGGGCATTGTAACCTTCCTCCCCCCCCCCCCAAAAAAAAATGCGGCTACTCTGATTTGATATTTTCTCTTTTGTTCACGGAGAGAATCCATACAGTGCTTTTAAAAGGTGATCTCAATTTTCATGAGATAACTGTGTCTTCCAAACTCTGTGGCAATGATTTGTTCAAGGTTTGTATTACCTCTGAGTTCTAGTCTCAGAGTATGCCCAATTCCTGGACTGTCCAGTGACATCTGTGGGTATGTGTAGTTGTGGACAATCTCAAAATGCCAGAAGCAGGAAGGGCACCTGGATGCAAGTGTCTTGTGTGCTCCATGAGGCATCTGGTGGGCCACTGTGTGACACAGGAAGCTAGACTAGATGGGCCTCTGGCCTGATCCGGCGGAGGCGCTTCTTATGTTCATACCCTACATATGAACCTACATAAGGCGCTTCTTATGTTCATACCCTACATACCCTACATAGTATCCAGAGTAACTATGGGAGCACATAAGAGACATATACATCAACGTAGTTACGGCACCACCTAGTGGAAACCTATGGGAAATTCATATTGCAATCAAGAGTAAATTGTTCTTAATTGCAATCCAGAGTAAATTGTCCTTGTTCGGAGCAAGGACACCCCGTAGTTACTCTGGATTGCGCTCTTAGGCACATTGTCCGGAGACTGACAGCCCAATTCTTCCACATCTGCCAATTTATGGCACCAAGATAGCTACAACTGATACAGGGACTGGGACAGAATTCTGGGACAGAATCTCTTGGTAAACCATATTTTATGAGAGTGAGAGGAAGGACTCTCCCTCACTGGGGATCTTCAAGCAGAGGCTTGACGAGCATCTGTCAGGGATGTTCTAGGAGGCAGGGGGTTGGACTAGATGACCTACTAGGTCCCTTCCAACTCAATGATTCTATGATTCTATGGTTCATATGCTTACCCTTATAGCTAGTCGTGCTCTAGCCCTTGGTATCCATCAGTCTTGAAAGACTATGGTATCGTGCATTTTCATTTTCAACTATTTTCATGCCCATCAATTACCTCGACCCCACAAATAATGCTTTGCAGCCCCATTGAGTTCCTAATCCCAATCTGAAGAGCACTAATCCAAAATATTCCATGTTCCAGAAAGAGCTTGGACTGAATCAGAAGATATTCCCAGAGTGGACTGACCAAACTCAAATTCCCTTGAAAAAATAATGTCTCTGTGTTTAAATAATGGATGCATGAAGATCATCAAGGTTAGTTTTGTTGATGCTTAATAACATGAAGTAGTAGTAGCCACGCGGCATCCTTCTGGAAGATAAAGTGAGTAAGATGAAAAAGATGGGGCTGTAAGAGTCATCGTTGTGCAATGTGTCTTCTCATGACACCCAACAAAGTTTAGTGAATCTATGCAACTTGAATCAATAACTTCTATTAATGCAAGGTTTATATTAGTTTGCGTTGTACATCATGCTCACAAAGCATCCGCCAGAAAAGCAATGATTCAATATATGTATCGACAAATGTTAATTTTTTTTAAAGAAAAAGGAATTTTACAATCAATCTGAATTATATTTCATCGTGTCTTTGGAAATCATTGGGGATTATTCCCCCCTTTTCTCTCCATCTCTAAATTTGGTCGAATACCTGGATAACAACTTGGAGCCGGTCTCACTTTTTCATTGCAGTTGCAGTTCAACTGGGTATTAAAGCTGATATGCAATTATAATGCAATTGCCCTTGTGTTCAAAATTATCCGTGCATTTAAGAAAAACTCATTTGTGATTAATAATCAGTTCTGTTTCATTTGTAATATGCAAAGCACTGAGCTATTGCTACTCGCTTCCTTTATTCCCTCGACAAAGTGCTGAGAAATAATGAAAGCCTTGCCTTTGCGACACTATGGGCTGTGCCACAATATAGTGATGTTTATGGTCCATCGTTCATCAGAGGTATTGTGCTACTTTTAATGGGATCTGCTGGCTGGCGTGCTTCAATAAAGAATAATCCAAATCTTAAGTTATTATTGCAATATCTTTACATACAGTATTATTGCAATACTTGGTTGCAGGTCACTTTTGGATCATCCAAGCCCTATTGGCTCATGCAAGATAGAGGCTGCAGTCCTAAGACACTTTCCTGGGAGTAAGACCCATTGAACACAGTGGAGCTTATTTTTGAGTAGACATGGTTAGGATTGTGCTCTTATACTGGTTTGCGTTGCAAGCTCATGGATGTTAAGCCCTTCCTCTCCATGCTTGTCCAACTGCGATTTGGAGCCATTGAGTTATAGAAGCTACTGAACATGTTTGGCCCACATCAAGCTATGTTTGCTTTTAATTTGAAATATATCTAATCATGAAATCCTGGGAATCAAAGGATCTTGTTTTGCTTCTGGCTTTTCCCATCTATCCAGACTTAGGCCAGAGTAGATCTCCATAGTATACCCATTGGGGCTACAGTATAGTATAGTATATAGTATAGGAAGGGAATGAACAGTCCCCATACTTGAGCTGAATACAGTGCAGGCAAGTCAGCCTGCCTAAGGGCTCAATCCAAAGTAACTACAGGAGTCCTTGCTCCGGTGTAAGAACAACTTACCCTAGATTCCAATATGAATTTTCCATAGGTTTTCACTAGGTGGTGCAGTAACTACGGGTATACATAATGTCTCTTACGTGCTCCCGTCGTTACTCTGGATTGTAGGGTAAGAGCACAATCTTAACCATATCTACTAAAAAGTAAGCCCCATTGTGTTCAATGGGTCTTACTCCCAGGAAAGTGTCTTTAGGATTGCAGCCTAACCCTACAATCCAGAGTAACTACGGGAGCACATAAGAGACATTCCCTACAATCCAAAGTAACTATGGGTGCACGTAAGAGACATTACGTGCACCCGTAGTTACTGCACCACCTAGTGAAAACCTATGGGAAATTCATATTGCAATCCAGAGCAAATTGTTCTTACACCGGAGCAAGGACTCCCCATAGTTACTCTGGATTGCGCCCTAATTCAGTAAAGATTGTGCTGCCCAGGAAGAGAATTGGTGCAAAACACTATAAACCTAGCAAGGATGATAAATCTGTACACTAAGGCTTGCCTTCGTTTCCCTCATCCTAGAAATCAATCTTCTATTTGTAGGTCTCTTTGGAAAAGAGGAAGTTTCTTCCTTGTTCATGTATGGACAGAGATACAATGATCAGAGATACAATGACAAGCAATGATCAGGTTAGGATCGTTTTCATAGTTAATATGGATTGTGCCCTTACTCTGGATTGCTCTATGCATTTCCCATAGGTTTCCCATAGGTGGCAACTTAACTATGTTGTTGTAAAAAGTCCTGTAGTTACTCTGGAATGTAGCCAAACTCAGTAAGGATTACCAGTGGATGGACCTGCATTATTCCCAGGATGAAACTTGACTATCTGATTTCAAATCCATAATGAAGTTTATAGTTTTGGATTTCTTTTATAAATAAATCAAAACTAACTCTACAATCCAGAGTAACTACGGGAGCACATAAGAGACTTTACGTGCACCCGTAGTTACTGCATCACCTAGTGAAAACCTATGGGAAATTCATATTGCAATCCAGAGCAAATTGTTCTTACACCGGAGCAAGGACTCCCCGTAGTTACTCAGGATTGCGCCCTAAACAAATATAAATTTATTTTTGCAGTTGTGCTGATGTACATCTCCCCCCCCCCTCCAAACTAGAAAGATAAACCAGTGCATCACATATACCAACTGGAGTGTCACATACCCTACAATCCAGAGTAACTACAGGAGCATGTAAGAGACATTACATGCACCCGTAGTTACTGTACCACCTAGTGAAAACCTATGGGAAATTCATATTGCAATCCAGAGTAAATTGTTCTTACACTGGAGCAAGGACTCCCTGTAGTTACTCTGCATTGCACCAATATTCTTTCTTTCTTAAACTACATATTATTTCTTAAGCTAAACCAAAACTTTTGACAAAGGAGAAGTAAAGGTATTTGCATAAGGAAAATGTTGAAATAAGGCATGCAGAATCGATACTTTGCTTCTTGACACAGAGACAAGGGAAGAGGATGAAACATAAAAAGAACACCTAATATGTCAGGCTCAAATATATCTGTCTTAAGCAAGTTGTGGAAGGGAAAAAAAAGACCAATAGGTCTCATCTGGATGGACGAGCTGTGGGAATACCTGTCAAGACATATTGATTTGTTGCTGTGCATTGTGGTTTTAAAGGATTCCTACTTCGCAAAATTCTGTGCAAGTGTTCTTCAAATTTGGGGGATTAAAACTACAAGTGTAACCCAGAAGAGTTCAGTCTTTAATCATTCCATAAAGGCAGGAAAAAATATTATGTAAATAATAGTTTCTGTTTCGAAGTGAAGGCTAAGCTTCACTCCTGTTGCATTTATTTCCAATATATTTAAAAAAAAATTCTTTTTTGGGATCAATCAAAAATCTGATTGGCTATGCAATTATATATGGCATCCATAATTATATTATTGGGATCTTCAAGCAGAGGCTTGACCAACACCTGTTGGAAATGCTCTAGGAGAATTTAGGGCTACAGGCAGGGGGTTGGACAAAAAATCAGTGGTGGGCCTGGCCTGGCCCGGCCCAAGAACCGATTCTCCAGAAGTGGGTGGGGCCAGGGTCAGGGGGCGGGGCCAGGAGGTTTTAATTAAAAAATTAAAAAAATAAAATTACTTACTTCTGAGTAGACCTGCATAGGATGGGGCTCTGAGGCTGCAGTCCTCTCCACACTTTCCTGGGAGTAAGACCCATTGACTATACTGGGACTTACTTCAGAGTAGACCTGCATAGGATGGGGCTCTGAAGCTGCAGTCCTCTCCACACTTTCCTGGGAGTAAGACCCATTGAGCACAATAGGGCTTACTTTTGAGTAGACATGGTTAGGATTGTAATCACCAGGCTAAGAAAAGAGGATCTATCTAGAAAGAGGGGAGGAATCCTAAAAACACTTTCCTGGGAGTAAGACCCATTGAGCACAATAGGGCTTACTTTTGAGCAGACATGGTTAGGATTGTAATCACCAGGCTAAGAAAAGAGGATCTGTCTAGAAAGGGGGGAGGAATCCTAAAAACACTTTCCTGGGAGTAAGACCCAGGCAAGAGTTAAAAAGAAAAAGGGGCTGGCTGCTGCTCCAGCAGCCAGAGAAAAGACGCTCCAGCCAGCTGCTGGAGCCTTGAACTGCAGCATACCGGTCCCCCCTCTGCTGCTGCCGGATCGCCATTGGCAGGGGATTTAGAACATATTTGGAACATGTTAGGGACCGGAGGGGACCGGCTTGTGCCCACCTGTGGTTGGACTAGATGACCTACTAGGTCCCTTCCAACTCTAGGATTCTATGATTCTATGCTATAAGGCAGTGGTCTTCAAAGTGGGGGTCAGGACCAGTGGTGGGCTTCAGGGGGTTCGCACAAGTTCTATAGAACCCTTTGTTAATGAGTGCCTGGTTCTGAGAACTGGTTACTAATGGGCCATAGAACCTGTTGTTCTATGGAGATAGAACCTCTTGTTAATTTCAAGGCATGCATGAGGATGTTATTGCATTAGATGGTGCACATAAACGTCCAATTCCAACCATATTTTAGTAATCTGAGCTCTTTTCCTCAATGGAGGCACATATATGTTGATTATCAATAGGTCGAATCGAGTAAAGTGAGACTGAAAGTGCATGCTGATCAAAAGGGGGAAGCAAACTTATACTTACTCGAAGGGAAGTTGAGTTTAATACCGCCAGCCCATCTTATATTCTTATTTTATACTTTTTACACTCTTATCTTTGGATGCATTTGTAATTATTGCTTATTTTGTGCTTGTCAAAGACCGTAATAAAGGATATTATTATTATTATTTATCTGAATCCCACCACTGGTCAGGACCCCCTTGAGAGTCATGACCTTGAGTGAGGGGAGTCACAAGAGTGCAGGATCCACCATCTTGGAAACCGGCACTGGTCTTTTCTGGGAGTAACCCCTCAATCCAGAGTAGCTACGGCAGTCCTTGCACTGATGCATGTAAAATTTAGTCTGGATTGCAATATGAATTCCCCATAGCTTTCCAGTAGGCGGTGCCATAACTGCGTTAACGTAAATGCCTGTTGCGTCAACACAAGGACTGCCGTAGCTACTCTGTTTCATTGAAGTCTCACTAAGGGCACAATCCAGAGTAACTACGGGGAGTCCTTGCTCCAGTGTAAGAACAATTTGCTGTGGATTGCAGTATGAATTTCCCATAGGTTTTCATTAGATAGTGCAGTAACTACGGGTACACGTAATGTCTCTTACGTGCTCCCGTAGTTACTCTGGATTGTAGGGCAAGCCTAAGTGAGCCTAAGCCTAAATCTCACTGAACACAATGGGACTTATTTCCAAGTAGACATGGAAGAACATCCCACTATGTTTGACAGGGGGTCCTGGACAGGTTTTTTAATTTGAAAGGGGCCCCGAGGCTGAAATGCCTGAATACCACGGATATAATGCATACATCCTTTACATGTTGATTATGTAGAAGTCACAATCCTAGTATATTTTGGGAAGATGAAATGTTCTTATAGCTCTAGCAAAGTTTTACAGATAAATTACAGAACAGTATCTAGGGGCTGCAGAGGCTCAGCTGGTTAAGACAATGCGGCTGTTTTGTGGAAGGCTGGGGTTCAAGACATGGGTGCTGTAATGAGTCCTCAGCCCAGCTCCTGCCAATGAAAGCATGGAAGTGCAAGTAGATAAATAGGCACCACTTAAGTGAGAAGATAAACAGCATTCTGTGCAGTCATGCTGGCTACCTGACCACGGAGGCGTCTTTGGACAGTGTGTGCTCTCGGCTGAATTGAGGATGAGCCCTGCACCAAACTGCTTGTATAGCCAGCAGGACAACCTGCAGCCAGTCACAGCTGGCAAGGCAACCTGCCAAGTTCCTTTACCTTTCTACACCTATATTATTATTTTGTCCACAGTTCATGTTCCAAAAGTGCCTCAGGGCCCATTTTCTAGCTATACACTGCTAACTTTTCTACCTTCCCTAATTCCTAATGTGGTGGTGTTTAACCTGCATTGGCATCCATCAGTCTTGAAAGATGATGGTATAGTGCTCAACGCTGCATGCGAAGCACCAAGGCCTGGGTAGATTAATATGGAGGATAGGCTATTACCCAAGCAGCAAATCCCCTCTCCCCACACCCCTGAAATAGTCCAATGGAACAGCAGAACCAATACAATTGGTTCCAGCTGCATCACAGAGCAGGACTAAGGACAGGAAGTCACTCTGTCTTGTGGGGACCCGGGTCTTGAACTCTGGCCTGCTGGTTAACAGGCACAGTGTCTTAACCAACTGTGCCACCAACAGCCATGTTTTAAAATCAATATATTTCTTTTTGCCATAAGAGCAATGGATTGATCATGGTCTTCATTGACTTTGTATGGTTTCCAGCAGTCAGAGGCTGGTCCGGTAAGCTGTGGGTTGGTGTGAATCTGCAGTAACAGTTGGCTCACCCATAGACAAGAAGACAGTCTGAATTGTGCTCAAGGGCTGAGCCCAACTGCACCCAGCAGGACCCTATTGAATTAAATGAATGGAATACTCAACAACTAATCAACCTTCTATTTACTTACTAGCCTTCCATTGAATCCTTATCTGATTCCCAGCTGAGCCTTGTGACATCCCCCAAATGGATATTTCAGTTTACTCCTGATGATGGATTTCCAAATGTTTGCTCATTTGCTAAGTAGAGCTTGCTTAACTAGCTGTTTTATGGCTTGTTCCTCTCTATTGTGGCTCTCTTTCATTAATGTTTACTTACATCGGAAGCGATTGAGTTTATATATGGCTAATTGACGCTTTCTGGGCTGGTCCGTGGTAATTAAAACGTGCTCTAATTGAGTTGATTTTAGTCAGCGCTAACCAGGATGGCGTTGGAGTCTTTAATAATGCCACCCCTTCCCCCCTCCCCGCAATTCCGCTATCTTTAATTGGACTCTGGCTTGCAACAAAATTAAGCGATTCTCTTAATCTCTGCCAGATTCTATGTTATTTGGCAGTTGCTTAAACTGCTGACAACTCATATTTGATACAAACACAGTGTATCCTTCCTCTCTTGTTAGTTTTCCTCTCCATTTTGCCTATTCAATATGGGCAAAATCCAGAGTAACTATGGGAAGTCCTTGCTCCGGTGTAAGAACAACTTATCTGGATTCCAATATGAATTTCCCATAGGTTTTCACTAAGTGGTGCCGTAACTACGGTGCACGTAAAGCCTCTTATGTGCTCCCGTAGTTACTCTGGATTTGGGGATATGTCTCAGTTAATGGTAAGATGATGAAATGCTGGTAATATTTATTTATTTGTTCATTTATAAGACTGATGTACAGTAGTTCGGGGAATTACTGTTTCATCAGTTCAACATTTTCATCAGACCTCAATGTGAAGGGAAAGGTTAATTACAAGAGGTGTTTGAATTTTATTTATTTTACTCAGAAATAATCCCATTGTGCTCAGTAAGATTTAGGGTGCAATCCTAACCAATTTAGACCAGCATAACTCACCTGGTATATCTTCCCGTGTTGGTGTGGTGTGGTCAGCATGTGCCTGTGCACTGGCACTTTGTGACATCCCAAGTCAGCATAGGACTTATGCCAGCCTATGTGGAGGTTAGGTTTGCAGGCTTAAACACCAGAAAAAAAATCCTTATTAATTCGACTTCCCATTGTCAGTCATAACTACACTCCTATGACTTCTGTTCAAGTTCTTTAAAGCATGTGCGCATATATAAGTGGATTCTAAATTTTTGCACCAGGACGTACTTTTTAAAATGAAACTGTTGGAACTTATCTAGGTTTACTGAACTCTAAAAATAGAAGTTCCAGAAATAAATGTTTGTTTGTTTGTTTGACAGGGTGCAGTTCCAACCAGTTTAAGCTGGACTAACTCACCTGGCATAACTTCCTGTTATGCTTATCTGCCTAACCCCCCACCCCCACCCCGGAGTGTGGCAGAAGTGCCTTATGGCACTATTGTGACATACTATGGTCAGCACAGGACTTATGGCTATTCCAGATTAGGATTGCAGCCTAAAATAATAAGGCCCTCAAACATTTATCTCCCTTTATTAATATATTGTTCAAACTGCAGGAGCTGAGCTTTTTTCAGGGTGATTTGTCCAAAAGTGCATCAGGGCCCATTTTCTAGCTATACACTTATGCACAGGACTTATGCTGGGACTATTCTGACTATTCCAGATTAGGATTGCAGCCTAAAATAATAAGGCCCTCAAACATTTATCTCCCTTTATTAATATATTGTTCAAACTGCAGGAGCTGAGCTTTTTTCAGGGTGATTTGTCCAAAAGTGCATCAGGGCCCATTTTCTAGCTATACACTTATGCACAGGACTTATGCTGGGACTATTCTGACTATTCCAGATTAGGATTGCAGCCTAAAATAATAAGGCCCTCAAACATTTATCTCCCTTTATTAATATATTGTTCAAACTTCAGGAGCTGAGCTTTTTTCAGGGTGATTAGCAGCTATACTATCTGATTTTTGAATAGGTGGGCCCTGTGAAGTGGTATGGTGGAGAACAAATCTTGAAAACAACTGAAAAATGAGAGTGTTCCCAAGCTGCTCTGTTCTTTCAACTAGTTCATAAAATTCGTCTTTTTGCCCTATGGGGTTCTGTAATGAATATCTGGAACTGTTGGCTCTATGGGTGGCCAACACAGATCTTATCTATCTATCTATCTATCTATCTATCTATCTATCTATATCGATCGATCGATCGATCGATCGATAGATAGATAGATAGACAGATGTCAAAACTACTATCCTGGATGAAACCCAGAATATCCAGGAATACATCACTGAGATGGCACCCAAAGATGAGCTGATGAGAGAATGTCTCCAGCAACAACAGCAACAGCAAATACAGAAGGAAGATCAAACTGAGGAAGTGTCCTGGCAAGATAAGACCCTGCATGGCATGTACCATCGCCAGATAACCGAAGTCACTGACATTGAGAAATCCTATCAGTGGCTGGAAAGAGCTGGCTTCAAAGATAGCACTGAAGCCCTCATCATGGCAGCACAAGAACAGGCACTAAGTACCAGATCCATGGAAGCAAGCGGGGATTTACAATACAATAGAAGACCCAAAGTGCAGGCTGTGCAGAGAAATGTCAGAAACAATCCAACACATTGTGGCAGGGTGTAAGATCCAGGCAGGAACAGCATACATTGAACGGCACAACCAAGTAGCCGGCATCGTGTATAGGAACATCTGCACAGCCTATGGACTAACCCCTCCCAAGACCAGCTGGGAGACCCCTCTGAAGGTTGTGGAGAATGACAGGGCTAAGATCCTGTGGGACTTCCATATCCAGACAGACAAGAAGGTACTGGCTAACCAGCCAGACATTGAGGTGGTAGATCAGGCCCAGAAGACAGCCCTGGTGATAGACGTAGCGATACCAAATGACAGCAACATCAGGAAAAAAAGAGCATGAAAAGGTGGAAAAGTATCAGGGTTTGAAGGAGGAATTAGAAAAGTTGTGGCAAGTGAAGGTGGATGTAATCCCAATAGTGATTGGAGCACTAGGGGCTGTGACACCCAAGCTGGAAGAATGGCTCCAACAGATTCCAGGAGGGACATCAGAACACTTGATCCAGAAAAGTGCATTGCTAGGAACAGCTAAGATACTGCGCAGAACCCTCAAACTCCCAGGCCTCTGGTAGAGGACGCGAGATTGAGGATAACATACATACACCACCCATGGAGGGTGAGAAAACAATTTTTTAAAAATTTTTTTTATATATATAAAAAGACCCTTTAAAAAGATTCTGCTAGTTTTCAAGAATAGATTCTCTCTCTCACACAGAGAGAGATTTGTGTGTGTGTGTGACAGAAAATCTATTCTAAAAAGTTAGCAGTAGAATCTTTTTTTAAAGCAGAGTATCTCTTTTTCACAGACTTGCCATTCACACTAACATAAAAGAGCTTGAGGAAACCTACACCTTGTCATACAAGTTGGAAGCAGAGTATATTAAGTTTAAACATCTCCTCAAATTCACACCCAAACGTGTGCAAAGTCATTAGCGCTAGAAGAACTCAATTTGGGGGAAATCCGTTCAGAAAAGTTTAGGTGCTCAACACATCATTTCTGCACCAAACTCATGGAAAGATGTCTGCTTACCATAGATAAATGTTACAGGGTGCTGGTGAACAGACATTAATGAAATTGGAGGAAAATGTTAATGAATGCTGAAACTATTACAGTCCTAACCATGTCTACTCAAAAGTAAGCCCCACTGTGTTCAATGGGTCTTACTTCCAGGAAAGTAAGGATTTTCGCATATGAGCCGCATAGGATTTGCCGCATATGGATTTTAGGATTGCCGCATATGAGCAAAAGCCTAACTATGTTTACTCAAAAGTAACTATGTGTTCAATGGGTCTTACTCCCAGGAAAGTGTCTTTAGGATTGCAGCCTAGATCTCTGATATCAGAGTACAATTGCTGTAGTTTGAAATTCTGCATTGAACATATAGATGCCATTGGCCCTGACACCAAATCTTTACCCAGGGATTAGGCCTTGACACAATATCCTGTCTCTGGATCTGGAAGACCAAACATTGTTCTTCTTGAATTTGCATCTTCTCAATAAGTACAGATCCAAGAAGACCCTTTAGTGCACACAAGCTTAGGGGGCATAAGCTGAGTATCTCTAGTGCTGATTCCCAGTTGCATGTAGCAATAACAAGTGGTGGGATTCAAATAAATTAACAACAGGTTTTATGTCCGATAGACATAGGTCCTATAACAACATATATCCTATATGTCCTATAGACACAGGTCCTATAACAACAGGTTCTATAGAATAGGTGAGAACCTGCTGAAGCCCACCTGTGGGATAACTATTTATATGTGTGTGTGTGTGTGTGTGTGTGTGTGTGTGTGTGTGTGTGTGTGTGTGTATTTTTTGGGACTGGGTGGGAAACCTAGGACTAGGTTGTTATTAATTTAAGGCTGTTTAGCCTGTCATTCATTCATTCATTCATTCATTCATTCATTCATGGGAGCAAAAATACATGCTTTTTTTTTGGGGGGGGGGGGAGGCAGATTGTCAATTTGTTTGCAAGTGCATTGCAAGTGTTTGCAAGGCTGTGGGTGGCGCATGCGGTTAAGACGCTGTGCCTGTTAACCAGCAGGCCAGGGTTCGAGACCCGGGTCAGTCCACAAGACAGGGTGAGCTCCTGTCCTTAGCCCAGCTCTGCGATGCCAGCTGGATCCAATTGTATTGGCTCTGCTTTTCCATTGGACTAATTCAGTGGCGTGGAGAGGGGGGATTTGCTGCTTGGGTAACAGCCTATCCTCCATAACAATCCAACCCAGGCTTTTGTGCTTCACGTGCAGTGTATGCAGCGCTGAGCACAATACCATGGTCTTTCAAGACTGACGGAGGCCTGCTACAGCATTGCAATGGCAGCAGGGATCATGATCATTAAATTCTTATGGGAGCCTCCCAATCCCCGTGATCTGCAATTTGAGATAAGCTGCCCCTGAACCTGGAGGTTCAATTCAGAAGTTATGGCGATATCCTCCATCAATTTGCATAATCCTTCTTCAAAGCCATTTTAGTTGCAACCTTCATTATATCTCCTGGCAGCAAACCCGGTTTTTTAATTATGCACCGGGTAAAGAAATACATTTTAAACAAAATCTGCCTGACACTTGCTGCCAATCGATTATGGGGTGACCTCCAGTTTCTGTCAATTAGTGGAATCTTTATATCTGCAGCATGACCTAGAGAATCAGAAGCAGACAAGATATGAATGCATAACTCCTTCTTCTTTGCTAATGGGGGCAACAATTGGAATTACCAAACTTTGTGCACAAAGCAAAAAATGAATGCAAGGCCCTAGACTTCCTGAACAGCAGACAACAGTTGGTACACAGGCTAGGGTTGCCATATGTCCCAAAAAACAGGGACAATCCCAATATTGGGGGATTGTGTTCATATACTGGCAAATGGGACAGAGGGTCCTGTCCTGATTTTGTGGAAGAGAATTATGGCAAGCTTAACTCAGGGCAATGGAGTTTTATTTCAGAATAAATAAAGACCAGAATAAATTCCCTTAGACCAGCTTGAACTCTAGTTTAGGAATGAAATATTGTCATATACCCTGTTACTGAGAGCACAGCCTGCTCGCAGTATATTAGATGGCTTAGATTTATGCACATAATATCTTAGATAGCCATAAGGAAAGGATTAGACAAATATAATTAGAGGACAAGTCAAGCACCATCTATTGGTGGCTATGTTATGTCCAGGCTTAGAAGAACTACAGGGATGCAATTGTAACCCAGGCCAGCACAACTCATTGGTCTTCCCGTTCCTGTGAAGATGTAGGGAGGCGAGTGCATGTCTGTGCATGGCCTAATCCTCCCCCAAGAGTGGCATAAAAATAGCATTTTTATGATATTTCCAGGCCGGCTTGGGACTTGTGCTTAGGCGTATGATGGCCTAACTGGGGATTAGGATTGTGATGCATGCCTTGGAACATCTACTGCAGGGGCAAAATCTTGAGAGGGTGGTGAGTATGAACTCATCTCCTGAGTGTGGGGTGTGAGGAAGCTGCTAGACCATACTAAGGCTGCAATCCAGGTGCACTTGGGCAGCTCTATCTACTGTTGGGGTGGGAAGGTTTATGTTCTTAAGGAAAGTCCCTATCTACAAGTTTTGTTGTATTTATCCTAGTAAGTGTGCTGGTACATCAGCATTGGAGTTTAGGTTTGGACAGATTTATGGAGGAGAAATCTATCATAGGTTATATGCCATGCCAACAATGGTATGCAAACTCCAGGTTTTTGAGAAATACTGTCTGTGCATGTCAGGTGCAAAGGAATGGCAATATTTAGTGGCATCACTTGGGCTGTGTGGCAGGTTGGGGCCACACTGGTTGGTGTGCACTGAGGGGCAAGACCAACATTTTCAAAATCTTGATATTTTTGAGCACCTCCTCCATCAGTCTTGAAAGACTATGGTATCGTGCTTGGTGCTGCATACGCTGCATGCGAAGCATGAAAGCCTGGGTTAGATTGTTATGGAGGATAGGCTGTTACCCAAGCAGCAAATCCCACCCCTCTCCACGCCACTGAATTACTCCAATGGAAAGGCAGAGCCAATACGATTGGATCCAGCTGGCGTCACAGAGCTGGGCTAAGGACAGGAGCTCACCCTGTCTTGTGGGGCCGACCCGGGTCTCAAACCCTGGCCTGCTGGTTAACAGGCACAACGTCTTAACTGCTTGCGCCACCCTCATGTTATATATCAATTGATGTGCCATTTCGTGCAGAATGCAATGAAACTATGTTGAAATATCTCTATTCTATCAAATGTTATACACCCCCCCCCCGAAAAAAAACCTCAGCAGGGGCAATGTAATGGTACATCACCATATCCACACATGGGGAATTGCTCTGCCCACATGCATGGGAGGAAGTCCCTCGTAGGGGCAGGGGCATACCAACGCCACCTTGCACCCATGTCATGCATGGCATCATCATGCCATGTGATATCATGATGTCATCACGCACATAGGCTCTTCCCTCTTCTCTGGCTAGTTTGGAAAGGCGCATGTGCAGCTCCGCTGAAACCACACACATGCCATTGTGAGCTGGCCAGGGAGCATTCTCCAGCTGGCTTAGAAGTCTGCATGCTCGGCTCATCTGGAACAATGCACACACACTCCTGAGCGAGCCGGGGAGTGTCCTCTGGCTGGCATAGAAGGGCACTGGGATGGGGGCAAATGGTGGGCACAATTGCACCCACCAACACATATGTGCCCATGGCACAAGACAGCTCATGCTATGGTACGCCACCACATAATGATAATGCGCCGGTCTCCCACACCAGGTGATACAACCCCAAGTGAGCATTTCCCACAATTGGGCAATTCATCCTGGAATTACACCCAATTCTGTTTGTGTTTGTGTCACAACTTTTAACAGAACATTGCGTTAAAATAAATGATGAGAGGAAAGGTTTGAAAACCAGAAAAATCCTTCACTGACAGCCTATCTGAAGCAATGTCATAGGCTGCTCATTCCTGTCAGCGATGGAGTAAACTTAGATTATTGACTTCATATATCAAGGCTTCTCTTCCCATGTCAGCGAGGAATAAGAACAATCTGTATTATATATTACTTCAATCAAAAACAAATCAGTCCCGGTTGTGAGAATTCAGGGTATAATTGCTCCCTAACTCAATGTTTGAATGAAATGAACACACCAGAGAATTTGCTTTCCTGAATTTTATTTTTAGTTTCTTTCACTCAAAAAAGAAATACGTATATAAGTACATATTGTCGACTATTCAGCTGCAACAGGCAACATTTGCAAAACTGTTTCAAAGTGTATCATTTGCTTCATCATCACGATGCTCACAATCGTAATGGCACAATGAAATTCATTGCACAACTTGTGGAATTTACATTTCAGATTTGTTGCTTCAGAACATGAGAGGGCACTAGGATATAAAATTAACTAGCGAAAAGCGTACTCGCATTGCAGGAGTAAAATCCCCCCATATGCCATTCCCACACAGCGCTTCAATCCTCCACGCACATCAATCCCCCACGTGCAGCATCCCCATGCGCAACATTCCCTCCATGTGCAACGTTCCCCCGTGCGCATCAGTCCCTCATGCGCATCAGTCCCTCATGCACATCAGTCTTCCATGAGCATCAACCCCCAATGCACAACATCCACCCATGAGCATCATTCCCCCATGTGTATCAACCCCCCATGCTCATCATCTCCCCATGTGCATCAATCCACCATGAGCATCAACCCCCCCATGAACATCAACACCCCCATGGGCAACATCCCCCATGCGCAACATCCTCCCATGTATATATATTTTTATATATAAACATTTGTATATATATAAACATGTAAACATTTTATATATATAAAACATCCCCCTACATGCAACATCCCCCATGCGCAACATCCTCCCATGTGTGTGTGTGTGTGTGTGTGTGTGTGTGTGTGTGTATACACACACATCAATAAATATTATAAATCAATATAAATAAATATTGATCATCAATAAATATTATAAATGTATATAGTAATTAAATGTATATATAAATTGAGCATCAATAAATATTATAAATAATAATTATATTATTATAATATTATATTATTATTAATAATAATATTATAATAAATATTATAAATAATAATTGAGCAATAATATATATATTATATATAATATATATATAAATTATATATATATATATATATATATATATATATATATATATATATATATATATATAAAACATCCCCCTATGCGCAGCATCCCCTATCATTCCCCCCATGAGCATCAATCCCCCATGAGCATCAATCCCCCATGCGCAACACTCCCCTGCACAACGCCCCATGCGCAGCATCCCATGCACAGCATCCTCCCCAGTGCAACCCCTTTTCTCTTTTATATATATAGATGAAGAATTAGATGGGATCTATATTTCTCACTCCAGCCATCCTACCAGTTTGAAAGGCTGTAAATGCAAGTAGATAAACAGGTACCCCTTCTGTAGGAAGGTAACAGGGTGTCGTGTGTGTCTTTGGTGTTTAATATCAACCATAGAGATGTCTTTGGACAATGGCTGCAATTCTAAAGACACTTTCATGGGAGTAAGACCCATTGAACACAATGAACACAATGAACACAATTGAACACAATGGAACTTACTTTTGAGTAGACATGGTTAGGCTTGTGCTCATGCTGGCTCTCTGTCCCTGTAATGGGGATGAGCACTGCCCTTAGTCAGTCACAACCAGCAGGGACCCCTACTTTCATATTTATCACACTGAGGAAAGCCGAAGATTTCATAGCTGTGAAAATTAAGATTATCAATGGATAATAAATGCTGGTTGACATCACAGAAAACCAGTATTTTCACTTACAGCCCATCCTCTCCACGCTAATGGGGCCATTATTGGAGACATTAAAAAGCACCATTATTGCTAACGCTGGCCTTTAATGATCTTCAAACAATTAAATTTAGCAGATTTATTCCTGATATTCACACAGACAAATCCATTGACATTCTGTTAACCTCCGCCATTACATTAATCCCACAACACTGAAAGGATGCAACAAAATTACGTATTGATTACTGGATTCATTATTTTTTTCTGTCTTGGCTTCAAAAGGTGCCTTGTCACCAGTCACAAGTGCATGAGGACACACAGACACACACCAGTTATGCATCCTAATGTGAACCATAGCAAAATCCAGAGTAACTACGGGGAGTGCTTGCTCCGGTGTAAGAACAACTTACTCTGGATTGCAATATGAATTTCCCATAGGTTTTCACTAGGTGGTGCAGTAACTACGGGTGCATGTAAAGTCTCTTATGTGCTCTGGATTTGGGGGTAAGTAGTTATAAATATATTGATTAATTTGTGAATTAGCCTCAGTCTAGACAAGGGCACGTGGGATATGGAAGGAGTCTTGAAAGTCACATTCAACAGCCAGACATCCGTCTGTGGGAACATGTTCCCCACATTATGAAATCCACGACACACAGTTCACTGATCAAGGATTTGACTGATCAGAGGTTTCTTGCAGGATTGTATAGCCCGGTTTATAATAAATCTTTTTAAAGACCGCAACTGTTTCAGCCGCATATTTCTCCCATTTCCAAACGCTTCTGATTACAGCAATCCTTTCAGGACTTGAATGATGGTTCCTTCTGTCGAAACCTATTCACTCTTAACAAAGCCACGGAACAAAAAAAGGTGGTTATTTTCCAACTTTCAGCATCTTGGACTATCTGGAAATGAGGGTCTCCGATTGTTGCAAGAGGCACCTGAATCGCACACACCACAACCAAAATGCCAACCAAAGACAGCTTCAAAGCCTTGTAATACAACGTGCTTAATCCTGCGGAAACTTGCTGAATTAAATCTAACTACGATGGGGTTAGTGGGTTGCTACAAAAGTGGGGAGGAATACTTTGAAAAAAAAGTAGGAGAACAAAGATGTGTTGACAAGGCTGGGAAAGGATGGAGATACATGAAGTAGCTGCAATAGCAATATTTTGAAAAATTTATTTGATTGGTATTGAATGGTGCTTGCTGGATAAAGCTAAATCATGATAAAAAATTAATAGTTTGCTTTTCTAACATCAATAACCATAACAAGGTACATGGGATACTGCAGTTTAAGTCAAAACAATTTCTTTAACGGTGGTTACATGCTGGGGAACATGCTGGCGCTAGGTTTTTCTCCATTGAAGTAAAATAGGGTGGAAGGATGGGATTAGGGAGGACTAAAGAAGAGGAAAAGAGCTGTGGTGCCTAAAAGGGCTGTGGGGCCCATTGGTTAAAGATGCTTTGGTTGTGAACCTGAAGGTTGGCGGTTGGACCTGAGTACCACATGATGGAGAGAGTGCCTGTTACTTGCACAGCTCCTGCCAACCTATTGTTGGAAAGCATATACATGCAAGGAGATAAATAGGTACCACTTTGGTGAGAATCTAACAGTGTTCCATGTGCCTTTGGCATTTAATCATGCTAACCACATGACCACGGATATGTCATTGGACAACACAGGCTCTTTGGCCTTGAAATGGGAATGAGCAGGGCAACCTGCAGGGGACATCATCTAAAGATGATGAAGCAGACTAGTTTTTTGGGGCGTAACATTTGATAGGAAGGAGATATTGCATTGGATTCAGTGGCGGGCTCCAGCAGGGTCGCACCTACTCTATAGAACCGGTTGTTAACGAGAGATATAAAGTTTAAAAATAGCCTTTTAAAAGTGGCTGCCAGAGGGACATAGAACTGGTTGTTAATTTCTTTTAATCCCATCACTGATTGGATTCTGCTCTTCAATATGAATCCAACGACATATAACTTTATGGGGTACTGCACACCATTGCAAAGTTCCAAAATGAAGCCAAAATGGAGGACAATGAAGCCCTTTTGGAGGACACCTGGAAAGGAGGCTAAAAAAGAGGACAAATCTGGTGATATGATCACCCTGCCCCAGGCCAGCATGATGGTAGGACTTCCGATGGTCTAAGTGGGGGTTAAGATTTCAGCCCCAGGAATCTTAATGGTCAGGGAAGGATTTGAGCTGCAGTTCTTAATGCAGCTCCTAACCATTACACCATCCTGGCTTTCTGATTTTTTGCAATGTACAAATGCTAAACAATCCTTCTCTGTTAGAAAGAAAATTTCAAAAGGCTCTAAAAATAAAGTGTGGCCACTTTCACGGGTTTCAAAAGCAAAACTGAAGACTGTAGCTGTTGGATTCTCAGCCACAAGTCTACTCTCACTTGCTCAGGATGGTGCTTAAACCACATCACAGAATACATATAGCCTGGT
Source organism: Cryptoblepharus egeriae (assembly GCA_030015325.1). Lineage (NCBI taxonomy): Eukaryota > Metazoa > Chordata > Lepidosauria > Squamata > Scincidae > Cryptoblepharus > Cryptoblepharus egeriae. The sequence goes on along the minus strand of JAREYC010000016.1, from coordinate 11,540,721 downwards.
GGGCTTAAACCTATATATTCTGGCCTAACAGGAAACGGACTGTGGGATGATATTCCGGCACAGAAAAAAAAAATAGAAAAACTGCTTGTTTGTTTTAAAACAGACGCCTCTTCCAACTTGATTAACAATTCAGGAACCAGATGAGAGATGGGGATGGTTCAAAGAAAAGGTCAACATTAGTAATTCAGACCCGGAGTTAGAATTTTTCCAGTTTCCCTGCATACTTTATTTTCCATTTTTGATTTCCATCCAAGTTTTCTTCTGCCAGGGGTCCTTTCACCTCCCTGCACTAGGCACAGCAGGAGTTATGCTCGCTCCTTGCATTTTATTTCACAGGCTGTCCTGCTTTGCAATTCAAGTCCAGCCTCCACTCCTTTGAGCTCAGGCTCATGCTGTGTTAATCACATGGCCGCTTCCCAGGCAATGGTGCCAATCGGACCCGATAAAGGCCCACGCCAATGCAGTTCAGGCATTAAGACTTACCCAGCATAACATGTTGTAGTGCCCAGCAAAACCAACCTGTGGGGACCTGGACCAGTGGTCAGCAAGCTCATTCGTCAATGGAACCAAATACCAACAGTACAATTGAAATTTCTTTTGAGAGCTGAATTTTCTAAACTTAAACTCTATAGGTAGGTACATTGTTATTAACTTAATTAGGGTCCTCCTAAGCTGGTCATGTCAAACAGGGCACCTAAAAAAAGTTTCATTTTATAATATTAAAGACACCGATACAAAATAATTACAATTCTTAAATTGATAACAAAAATACTCCCAGGAAAGTGTTGCTAGGAGGGCAGCCTGAGCTGTTCTCCTCTACCAGTGGCAGGGAGTTCCACAGCCCTGCCTGAGTCCTCCAGTGCCAGGCTAAGAAACCTCTCCAGTCCCCCATCCCTCCAAACAGCAGGTCCCTTTGAGAAAAAGATTAGTCCTTCCTGGTTGCTGGCTCCCTCTTGGGCTGATCTACTTTCCAAGTTAGTCCCATTACAGCCAATGGGCTTACTCCCAGGGTTACTCCCAAGAAAACACAAAATAATTATGATTTTTAAATTGATAACAAAAGTACTCCCAGGAAAGTGTGGCTGGGAGGGCAGCCTGAGCTGGTCTCCTCCTCCAGTGGAAGAGCCACACTCAAGGGGCCAAAGAGCCGCATGTGGCTCTAGAGCCGCAGTTTGCTGATCTCTGACCTGAACCATCACAAGATGCTCCTTGATATGGGGAAACATCATATATACCAAACTTCAGCAGGGGCTTCCAAATAAACCATCACATTTTTTATTCCATGCACACAGAGAGAATTTGGACACCCATCTTCATTCCACAGGAGCGTGCTGCGCTCCTAACGTCCAGTTAGGCAGACCTAAGCCCTGCAACATAAAAGGGGCATTTGCAATTTGCTAGCTAAAAAAACCATTGGAAGCAACATTTATAAACTAAAAAAGATTGGGTTCCATTTTTCAACTGTTTTCACTTTTGGAGGGTGCTTTGGTCCCTATCCTGTCCAATAAGTGGAGGGATGCCGTAAATAGCTTAGTTCTTTTAAAAAAGAGCTTTCTAGCACTTATGAGGAAGGACCTTTGCTTGACCTTCTCAGCAAATTTGAAGTCCACTGAAAGCAACAAGAGACAGACAAAAATAACTTGTATCTTCAATAAGCAACAATTTAATCCATCTTTCCTCTGTACAATTCTCAAGCATCAATTTATGTTTCCCCACATAATGGTAATGAAATGGTAGACAGAAATTATGGGCAAAATCCAGAGTAATCACGGGGAGTCCTTGCTCTGGTGTAAGAACAACTTACTCTGGATTGCAATATGAATTTCCCATAGGTTTTCACTAGGTGGTGCAGTAACTACGGGTGCACATCAAGTCTCTTACGTAGTCCCGTAGTTACTCTGGATTTGGGGGTTAGTCTTTTAAAAAAATAATCAACAAGCCTGGCTTTTTCATGTAAACAGGACAGGTTGCAAAGGAATGAAAGAAACAAATTAGCTGATGGGCAGAAACGTCCATTGAAAAATACACTAATATCCCAGCATTAAAGCTGTGTTCCAATACGCACCAGAGTGCTCCCAATTAAGGCGGAGGATGGAAAGTGCTTGAAGTAATCATCAGTTGTTCCATAAGAGGAAAAAAATCAACTTAATATGCCATGCGCTTCCATTGCTAGTATACATGCTTTAAGAGGGGCTGGCAGTGCGCTGCAACCACACAGCAAAATGCTGATTAACTTTGTTGGAGGCCTTCAGCATTTGCACACCTTTGCTTGGAAATGTCTGCTTTCACGGCATCTCTTAAGCTGTGTTTTTGTTCACTTTTTTTAACCTTCACTTTAATTGTTTGAGTTGAGTCTAGAGCAGTGATTTTCAACCACTGTGCCATGGCACACTGGTGTGCCACGGCACACTGGTGTGCCACGGATAGTCCTCAGGTGTGCCGCAGGAATTTGGGGATTGACATTCATTATTAGGAAAATTGGGGGATTTGAACAGTCTGGTGTGCCTTGCCAATGGTGAAAATAATGATGGTTTTCAGTGCATTGTTAAGTGTGCCATGAGATGAAAAAGGTTGAAAATCACCGGTCTAGAGTCACTGAACCTCCTGACGTGAGTCAAGTCAAGTGATACTGGGGTGACACCATGACTCCCCCATGTCAGGCATTTTACATTAAAAGCACTTGGGTCAGCTCGACTCTGCTTTGAAAGACCACTGCTAGTTGGGCAAGAGGCACTCTTTCAAGAGGATGTTCCTCCTTTTTTTTACCAGGGAGAGAGTAACTAGCCCTACACATCCAAGTGGCTTCTGCTGGTGTTCTTTTACATTTTAGATTGTGAGTCCTTTTGGGACAAGGACTCATTAGCTATTAATTATGTAGCTATTAATTTTTCATTTTCTTTGTAAAACATTTTGTGAACTTTTTAGTTGAGAATAGAATAGAATAGAATAGAATAGAATAGATAGATAGATAGATAGATAGATAGATAGATAGATAGATAGATAGATAGATAGATAGATAGATAGATAGATAGATAGCAGTAAATAAAGATGCCTACCACACGTGACTTCTTCACCACTCCTAGGGTTGTTTGGACAGTGCACAGATATGACTGGCTTCCCCACACCACCATAGAAATGGGGAGATGGATGAGCTGCACTAGCCTAAATTGATTAGGATTGTGCCCTGAGTGTTTCCAAACTTATCGTGACTCTTCAAGTGACTTGAAAAATGGAATTTTTGTGACTTGAGTCAGAGTCTTTTGACTCAAGTTCCCATCTCTGAAAAGATGCATGACATCTCCTCCATCACAGTTCCCAAGCCACCTTACACACCGTGATTTAGATGGCAGGTGGACAACACTACCTGTGAAGCAGGAGCAAGGAAAAGCCTTAGAATGTTGCCCCTGCCACTGGAGATGGATTCCTGATTGACACTGGCTGCAATCCTAATCCCCAGTTAGGCCAGCCTAAACCCCAGCACAAGTCCCATGTTGGCCCGGGAGAGTAACAAAAGTGCTATAAGACACTTCTGTGCCGCTCATGGGGGAGAGTTAGGCCAGTGCACAAAAATGCTCTTGCCTCCCTACCTCACATGGGAATGGAAAGGCCAATGAGTTGTGCCAGGCTTAGTTAGGATCGCATCCTTTATCTCATGAAGACATTCAAAAATTTCTATTCAAAATTTCACATCTAGTTTGAATATGAGTAGTGGGGAAAGAAGCAACCAGGATGCTTCTTCTGCCATGATAGGACAACCAAGAGATTCTGAAGCCAAAAGAGATACGTGGCAAGATCAGGATTGGTTACACCAGCATGTGAAATTGAGTTGATGGGAACTGGCTATTATCAGACTGGCTAAGTTGGACAACAGGTCTCAATTTCTCAGGCTGTGTCAGAACCGGCTACACAACAAAGTGGCTTCATAGAGCTTGGCATCTCTATTGTCTGCCTGTTCAATGAAGCTTGGAGTTCAGGAGAACTTCACCAGTTGGCCAGTCTTCCTGCTCCTTTTGTAAGGTCTGATCTGCTGTGTTCTCACTTTGCCTCTTCGCTTGCTGGTTTAGCAAAGCCATTGAGAATAACTTGCTTAGACTGGGCTGCTTGGGAGTACAGCTGGGATATAGGATAGGTTACCCAGGTTAGTCCCAACCCATTCTGCACCTGATCCAGCGGTGGGCTTCAGGGGATTCTCACAGGTTCTTTTGAACCCTTTGCAAATGTGTGTCTGGTTCTGAGAACCGGTTACGAATGGGACACAGAACCTGTTGTTAAGTTAGGTTATTAGGACATAGAACCTGATGTTAAGTTATTTGAATCCCACCGCTGACCTGATCCGCTCCCCAATTCCCACTCTCTTAATCACCCTACCCTGAAACAAACATGTTTTGCTATCCCACACCCTCCTTATCAATGCTGGCACAAACTCACCTTTGGCCCAGCTGTATTCAACTCATAGAGACCAGCATGTATCCATGCACTGGTTTCCCTCATTCACAAGGAAGTTACACATTTGGTCCGGCACAAAAGAATTGCACCAGTCAGAAACTGGGCTTAGACTGAGCTTTGAATTTCTCATTAAAATAGGATGAGAATTTTTCCTGCTGTAGGCATGGGGTTGGACTAGATGACCTACTAGGTCTCTTCCAACTCAATGATTCTATCCCCCAAGTCCAGAGTAACTACGGGAGCACATTTGAGACATTATGTATACCCGTTGTTACTGCACCACCTAGTGAAAACCTATGGGAAATTCATATTAGAATCCAGAGTAAGTTGTTCTTACACCGGAGCAAGGACTCCCCGTAGTTACTCTAGATTTTGCCCTATGATTCTGCATTTGCTTGATCTAGCCCAGCTCTTGTGAATGTGCTAATTAAATTTTTTTAAACTGTTTGCACAGGAGAGAGATAAAGTGGAACATAGGTTAAAAAAGAAGCATTTATTTTCAGGAATGATTGGACGTTGTTAAAGAAAAGGCATCCTGGTGGACACACTGTGAAAAATCTTCTTGCAAATCTATTCCTCTGAATGTCTTAGCACTAAAGTTAGCCTCTCGCTATCTTCTTATTAGGACATTCTAAAGGCTGATCTTTTTTCTTCACTTGACACATTACATCAAGGAGGACTGGAAAAGCTGATACAAGTTTAGCAACCTCAGTTGGGTGCCCAGGAGAGAAGAAAACTATAGTTTGGCATTTAATTTTGATTTGATTTTTTGTGCAGGATTTTTTTTTTTTTGCCGATGCTTTCAGGAACAATACCTTCAATAAGTTTCCCATAGCAGCATTAAGTCATGATGTGCTAACAAGTAATGCTTTTTTCCCTTCCCTTTCTCCCCATTCCCCCCCCCCCCTCTGTTTGATCTCATACAATGAAAACAGCTATGTGAGATATTTATGAAATTTTAATAGAGATCGATCCCTGCAGCGCCTTTAAAGTCAGTCTTTTTCTATACAGATATCAGAATATGGGGGGGGGGGGGGGAGCTACAATCCTCTTTGAAAAGAAAGCCATGCCTAGTATGTAAGAACTGTGCTACCTTTCTGGGTAATAAGTGGCTGTCTTCATTCTTAGAAAAGAACAGGTCAGCTGAAAACATTCGGATTGTTTTCCTAAAACCAAAATGCTTTAAGGCACAAAACTAGAATGCATAGATATTGTTCCCTCACATGAAATACATTGGAGGAAAAAAATATTGTTTACCCCCAAATTCAGAGTAACTACTGGAGCACGTAAGAGACTTTACGTGCACCCATAGTTACTGCAACACCTAGTGAAAACCTATGGGAAATTCATATTGGAATCCAGAGTAAGTTGTTCTTACTTCGGAGCAAGGACTCCCTGTGGTTACTCTGGATTTTGCCCTATAAAAAAAACTTTCTTTTCTTGAAAAATTAACAAAATACTGTTTTTGATCCATTTTCACAATCCTGTACTGTGAACATGTTGATGAAATTGTCCTTATGCAGATCTTTCTTTGAAGTCCCTCAGACACTCTTTTGCCCCAAACATCCACATTTTCATCTGCTGTCGTTTCGTGAAACCCTACAGCAGTGGGTCTTGGGTAAGGTGACCATAGAGAATGGAGGACAGAGAGCCTCTACCTATAAGCATTACATAAAAGAGGGAATTGAGGCAGGTGCCGTGTTTTAATCCATTCTATTATGAGCTAAAACTGCCTCAATTCCCTCTTCTATGCAATGCTTGTAGGTAGAGGCACTCTGTCCTCCATTCTATATAGTCACCCTGTCAAAACCCCCTTCTGAGAATGAGTTTGTCCAGGACCCCCTAGAAGTGATGTCATGGCTGGAAGTGACATCAAACAGGAGGCAACATCAATGTGATGTCAGAGCTGCTTTACGTTGTAAGTCCCCATTGTGTTCAATGAGACTACCCCCAAATCCAGAGTAACTATGGGAGCATGTAAGAGACTTTACGTGCCCCCATAGTTACTGCACCACCTAGTGAAAACCTAGGGGAAATTCATATTGCAATCCAGAGTAAGTTGTTCTTACACCGGAGCAAGGACTCTCCATAGATATTCTTGGATTTTGCCATTATTGCACAGTAGTCTCCAGTATGGAGAACCTTGTTCTAGAACAGATATTTCAAATGTTATTTTTCTCATGGAACACAGACATTGGCTGCAACCCTAAGAGCACTTTCCTGGGAGCAAGCCCCATTGATATCAGTGGAACTTACTTCTGAGTAGACACTCATAGGATTGCACTGTTTGTAAGTTTGTATGTTTTCTTGTATGCCTTTTGTCCTTTCCACCTTTTGGAAGACCCTTCCAAGTTCTGCAGCTCTGATTTTATTCTATAGTGATGAACTCAACTGAAGAACCTCCACTGAAGAATGTGTAACCCTGAAGAACCTGATGAGCTCAGGTGTTCCAACCATGGCTAGGATAGGCTCAATAATGATTGTAGAAGATGATGCTGATGACAATGATTCTCTAAAGACAAAGGTACTACAGAGGGGAAAAAACCCAGCTGCTACCTCAAAGGACCAGTTGGGTCCAATATGGAGCCCAGTTGACTGGTAAAATGGCTGTGGGTGACGCAAGTGGTTAAGGCACTGTGTCTGTAAACCTGTTGGCCAGGGTTCAAGATCCGGGTCCCCCAAGACAGGATGAGCTCCTGTCCATAGCACAGCTCTGTGATGCAGGTGGAACCAATAGTATCGCCTCTGCTGTTCCATTGGACTATTTCAGTGGCATGGAGAGGGGGGATTTGCTGCTTGGGTAACAGCCTATCCTCCACATTAATCTACCCAGCCTTTGTGCTCAGGGCATCCAGATGCCCGGAAACCCCCGGACAGATCCGGAATTGGACTTCCTGTCCGGTCTGTCCGGGCATGCAAAGGGCTTGTCTGGGCTTCAGGGACAAAGTGCTGTGTTGTGCTTTAGGGCACTGTAAATGGCGCTCGGAGCAGCTCGCAACCAGCACGGCCGTCTGAGCAGCCATCGTGTAATTTAGAGGCTGTGCGCATGCACACAGCCTCTCCAGCCCTGTTGGGTTTTTTTTTTTAAACAAGAGGCTGTGTGCATGTGCACAGCCTCTGTATTGCTTAGTATGAGACCTGCCAGTCTGATTGAACAGAGCTCTCTGCGAGGTCCTGGCAGAGCGCTTGTCTTCCAGCTGCCTCTGCGGCTGCCTCCGCTGTTGCCAGACACCACAAGGGACCTTCTCCCTTGGAGCGGCAACCTGACCTGATCTCTGCTGGTCCCTCATGGTGTCCGGCAACAGCAGAGGCAGCCGTGTTCATGCGCACAGCCTCTAAATTACACGATGGCTGCTCGGACGGCCGCGATAGTTGCGAGCAGCCCTAAAGTACTATACAACCCCCCTGAAGCCCGGACAAGCCCCAAAGGTAAGTTGCCCCATGAAGTGGTTTGGCCAAATATAGGGCAAAATGTAGGACGTCCTACATTTTTTCCTACATTTTAAAAATGTAAAAAAAAATTAAAAATGTAGGACAAGTTCCTCCAAAAGTCCGGATTTTCAACTGAAAATCTGGACTTTTTGGGACCTTTGTTCTACATTTTGAGGTTGACCATATGGTCACCCTGTTTGTGCTTCACATGCAGCATGCACAACAGCCTTTAAAGACTGATGGATGCCATGACTGGTACAATGAAAAATGCAGCTAATGGTCACCTGTACTCCACCCTGTGATAACAAACTCACCCGTCCTCTCTTGCTCTTCTTGCCATTGTCCTCACATGGCAGGGACAACCTGGAAAGATCGGCCAGTGTGAAACCGGCTCATAATACTGGGATTTCTGCCAAATAGTTTTCCCACCAATCTCAGAGCTATTTCACCATCCAAGACTTGTTAGTGTATGATGCAAAGTTTTGCACTTATTGAAAGACCCACCTTCGTTATTCTTTGTGGATTTTTTTCTTCATCTTTTCAACTTCTCATCAAGAGGAGCATGTCAAACAGGGGAAAAAAACAGCCTCCAATATCTTTTCATCCTATATGTGGAATTTTATTCTTTTGTTATCCAGCATCAAGACTTTCCTTTATTTTGGAGACCTTTAATATGATTGTATTAAATCTCTTTGATTAGAGTTCCTTTCAAGTAATTGACATGTTATTTTTTTGGCCTTATGATCTTTTCTTCATTTTATTGGATTTTCGTGGAGACATTGTTCTGAGAAGGTCTCTGCGCACCTCCCCTTGATGCCCTCAACGTGACCTGAGTTTTCTAAGCCAGAACTCTCTTGACTTTCTGAAGGCTAAAATAATGAACTTCTCAAGTTCCGTCCTCTTAAACCCTGGTGTGTGCATCAGTGCCCATCATTCGATGGATTACAACCAAAGTGATGCCCTGGTCTATGCCTGATTGGGCCACCACAGATATAATTTTCTTCGCGCTTCAAATCACAGTGTGTGCCAAACCTGTCAATTATCTCATTCTCTTTTCAGACTGACCATGTATAACAATGGAGGTAAGGAAGGAAGGAACTGAAACTGCAGATCCAATTCTCTGTTTGTATATATGTATATATATAAAAACAGGGTGTGTGTGTGTATCTATCTATCTATCTATCTATCGATCTATCGATCTATCGATCTATCGATCTATCGATCTACACACACACACAAGGTTTTCTCTCCTTATAAATAGGAATCAGGGTAAAGAAGGGTTCCAGGTTGAATGATGAGAGTCCTACATGAAAACAAATGTGCTTTTGAGGTACTGTTTCAACTCACGTACATCAGAGGGCATTGTAATGAAACTCGTGAGGAATGAATGAATGAATGAATGAATGAATGAATGAATGAATGAAGGAAGGAAGGAAGGAAGGAAGGAAGGGGATGATTACCAAGTTGTCACTCTAGATAAGGGGTCAACTTCAGAGATCCAGCACTGGCATCCATTGGTCTCAAAAGACTATGGTATCATGTTCAATGCTGTATGTGAAGCATGAAGGCCTGGGTAGATTAATATAGAGGATAGGCTGTTACCCAGCAGCAAATCCCCCCTCTCCACGCCACTGAAATAGTCCAATGGAATGGCTGAGCCGATACAACTGGTTCCAGCTGCGTTGCAGAGCTGGGCTAAGGACAGGCGCTCACCCTGTCTTGTGGAAACCCAGGTCTCGAACCCTGGCTTTCTGCTTAACAGGCACAGTGTCTTAACCACTTGCACCACCCAGGGCCTCCAGGGACCTTTAACAATTGTGTAGAGGAGGAAATTTCAGCAGGTTCAGCTTTTCATCTCAAAGATCACAAGCAGCACTTGCTAAAATTTCTTCATCTACACATCTAAAGATAAAGGATCCCTAAAGTTGAACGTTTGGAGACCCCTGATCTAGACCATGCATTGATGTCAACCTCCCCCTTTCTGTTGCACAGATCTCAATCCACACACATGTGTTGAAATGCCAACCCTGTTGAAAGTGATTCTTCTAAAATACTTCACAGAAAACATTCCTAATTAGAGTTTCAAATAAGACTTAAATTGATTTCAACTTGTTCCAAGGTCTGTCAACTTCATGGTTGAATGAGATTCAAGCTTCAGGTATTCCATGGTTGCCTTGATTTTGCCTTTCACTGAATTATACTTACAACTTTTTCATAGAGAAATTCAAGGTATATTATCTTGGAGATATTAAGAATATTTGTTGTTTCCCATGGTGCCAATATTGTCTTCATTTATTTCCCTTTCTCTCACTTTGGCAACCCAAGTGACAAGAACATTATCTCCTATTACTCTCTCCAGAAATGAAGGATCTCAGAACAATTTGCATCTATTTCTTAACCTGATAACAGAAAAGGTGGCTCTTACTCTCCCCTTGACTGTGCAAAAAGTTCCTTGTGTGACTATTGCTTTATTGAAAGCTCTGCTTTTGATTAGTAGAGTATATTGGTTTAGTACTTTGCACATGCACTGAGGTTAAGATTTGTTAGGATTGAGACAGAAGAAAATACATTAACCCTACCATCCAGAGTAGCTACGGGAGCACTGGAGACATTACATGCACCTGTAGTTACAGCACCACCTAGTGAAAACCTATGGGAAACTCATATTCCAATCCAGAGTAAATTTTTCTAACACCAGAGCAAGGACTCCCTGTAGTTACTCTGGATTGCACCCTAAGGATGAGTTTGGGAGGCACTGTTTACATAGGGTTTCCGTATCTGCAGGTCCCATTGGAAGGGAACTCCTGGAGACCACTACCGTATTCCAAGTAGGACAATTGGTCTTATAGGTCAGGACTGTCTCAGTTGACTGATGATGTCTCTTCCAGTGCTACCTCCAGTCCTACCTGTAGATATCAGAGATGGAACCTGACAGCTTCTGCATGCTGTTGTGACTTTCCACTCAGCTCCAGTTTTTTTCCAGAAGACAGATGGGCCTTCTTCTGTGATCTTTACAGAAATTAATATGCTCCTTTTCATCCTTGATTACAATATCCCTGAGCAAAAATGATTTGAAATGTCCCACATGTTGACATTTGCAAAAATAATTCTCCTAACTTGCTTTGGTTGCAGGATTAATGACCCTTGCTCAAGGATACAACAGTACCTTGCCTTGAAACTTATAACTGCCTCTGGAGTTTACATTCCCCTGGAGTTCCTATCAAAGCTGGGAAGAAAAGTCAACTTTTTTCCCTTTTTGGCAACTTGGAAGTGTGGCTCGCCTTCCCATTCCATCAGATTTTGGCAAGATCTAGTATAATGCAATAGCTAAGAGAATGAGCTGTGAGATAGGAAATCCCTCATTCAGACCGTTAGCAAGAAATTCACTTGATGGTCAATAAGGAATTGCCTCTGAGTGCCCTCTGTACTAAGAGACAATATTTTTGTCCTCCCTTGTAGGGCTGTTTAAGAATTACTGGGAATAATATAATCAGGGGTCTCCATACTGTCGTGGGCTACAGCAGGTTCACACCTACTCTATAGAACTGGTTGTTAGCAAGAGACAGGCCATATAAAGTTTAAAAATAGCCATTTAAAATTGGCTGCCAGATGGACAGAGAACCGGTTGTTTCTTTGAATCCCATCACTGGTTTCCAAACTTTTTGGCGAGAGGGCCACATCATCTCTCTGATCTGAAAAGTCAGATCTGAGTTTTGATCTGAAAGGTTTGATCTGAAAGTCTGTTCCTTTTATAGTCCCCCTTGCAGGCTGGCCATTTCCAAGAGTCCCCATCGATGCAAAGGACTGGAAGGCCTGTTTGTTATGCTGCTACCACCCTTCCAGACTGCTTGCAGCTTTCCAATTTTGTCTATGACAGCACAAGGAGCGGATCACACAACTTCTGTTGTTTTGATTTTTCACACATTTTTTGTTGCAAGAGCCATTGCGTTTCAATTTTTCACACATTTGTAAGTGTGTGTTGTTGTGCGCGCATGCGTGTGTTATAACTCAATAGAAAGCTCGTCTTGGCAGCCAGCTGCCACGGGCCAGTCATCAGCAAGAGCTTTCAGCCACCAAAATGTCAAACAGAATGAAAGCGAGGGAAACTCACCGAGGAGATATCTGGACAGCAGTCTGTTCAGCGGCTCGCAAACTCATGCCCAGCTTCTGCCATGGTTCATCAACCGCTCTGGAGCTGGGAGGGGGCATGCCGCCAAAGTTTCAGAAGCTCCTCCAGCCAGGCTCACCAGAGAGACCATTGGCCACCAACTAGCTCTGCTCATGCCAAGCCAGGACTGACAATTATATCGCTAAAACTAAATGAGCATCCAAAGTGGGCACATAGCGTGGACCACTAAGGTAACAGAAATCCAAGAACTTGCAGCAGGTGCAGCATCACAAATGGAGAGCCACATGTAATTTGGCCACATGGGACAATTTTGGCCACGGCCAAAACTATCATACAATCATAGCACTTTACCTCCTTTACAGAAGGTAGAGGGACGGGAGGCATTCTGTGTCGTAGGTGGAATCGGTGGCTTTCGTTGAAGAATGCACATGGACACACACACATAGATGGACACACATGTGCACACACCAACAGAATGTTCAATGGGCAGGATAATTAGTACTCAAGCTTAGCAGCCTATCTGTGGAGTTGCAACGGATTATCTTTGAGAGTCATTTGTCTTCTGCAGGGAAGATAGTGATGATTAGATTAAGCTGGCAGTCTGCTTTTTGGCTGCATGCTGTAGATACCACAGCTTATCTCCAAAGCAAGATTTGAAGCAAAATGCTTTCAACACCACTGGTTCACACGGGATCAGAGAGATGAAAATTAAGAATAGAATTGTCTTTTGTTACATGGTTCATGGGGGAGGGGAGTTGCATAGGGAGCATGTTGCACAGAAGAGGATGGTGCATGGAAGGGGATGGTGCACAGAGCGGGATGGTGCATGGGGGTGATGGAGCAAAGGGGGATGGAGCACGGGGGATGGAGCCCAGAGATATATATTGCATGTGGGGATGCTGCATGGGGATGCTGCATGGGGGGAAGCTGGTGCGTGGGGGTGGTGGTGGTGCACAGAAGACAATGTTGCATGGAGAAGGATGGTGCATGGAAGGGGATGGTGCACAGAGATGGATGGTGCATGGGGAATGTTGCATGGAGGAATGTTGCAGAGGAGGTGGTTGTACAGGAGAATGTTGTACAGGAGAATGTTGCAGAAAGGCAGTGGTGGTTCACCCGGGGGGGCATGGCGTGGTGCACCAAGGGTAATGGTGTGCACGGGGGGGGGGGGGGGATATTTTACACCTGAAAAGGCTGGTAAATTTTGCTAATTATTAACGTATAACTCATATGCAATAAAATTAAATTTTGCACTTGCTTTGCAACTGCGCATTCCAATTGCCAGTAAACATTTTCTTTATTCTCAAGCCTTTAAAAATAGTACTCATTCAATGTGATGGTGCATTAGATTCGAGTAAATACATCTGCCAGGATTGCGAATGGCCAACTGGCCTGAGAATAATGGTGGGGGCCTCAGTGGGTGTGAAAGAGAGGGATGTATGCATTGCTGATCTTATGGATATGGTAAAGTGGAGATTCAAAGATTCAGTAGTCAATAAATGCACTGGTGTATTTGTTTACATTCCCAGGGCCAGCAATGCAGATGCAGTAACTGTAAGTAACTGTAAGTGCTTTTATAAAAATAAAAAATAGCAGAAGCAGGTGCCACCAGCCCACAATTGCACCTTTAATTTGGAAGTAAAGCTCCCTGAAAGTTTGAGCACCACTGCGCTATGTGATGACACTGCGCTATGGAGATGACAAGGTACAAGCATTGGCAGGATCACGCAAACTTTTTATTATGGTGCAACTAAATGAAAAGAAATGGTTGCCTATCTATCCACACACTGTAGTTCGTAAAATACCACTGGGTTAGTCTGCAAGAAGTTTCCACCTTGTCCTTTATATTGTGGTTCTCTCTCTCATATTTCTGACACATTGCTAGCAAAACACTTTAGTGCCATCCTGTGGATATATTATGCAGATTGTGAAATTTCAAATGGAGACACACACATACACTTCAGAAAATATCAAATTTTATTTTATTGGCTTAATATATAATGGGATATAAGTGAGTTCATTAAGAAGATAAATGAGTGGAAGCTCTTGGTTTGTTTTATGTTTTCCTAGATGTTTTCTGTAGCTACTGCAGAATAGCTAATAGAGTAACTGAGAAAATATACAATAGAGCTGTTTTTCTCACACACACACACAAGAATAAATAATTTAGTTGTTCTTTTTTAAATGACATGCAATAGAGGAATCTTTAAACATAGATGATATTTCCCAAAGGGCAGACTCTGTTCCGGTTTGGGATGCATATCAATTATATTGTGTAGTGTTTGTTTAATTGTTGAACGAAGCATCTTTAAAAATGTGTGTGGACACACACAAAATCTGGATGTCCGCTTGTGGCATCTTAAGACTGTGGTGGAGATGCTCAGCAACCACCAAAGCATTCTAAGGAGACAACCACAAAGGATCACCCGACTCCCTAAGATCTTCCCAACAATCTAATGGAGGGGAAGCTCAAAGAGAGTGGGGTCACCCAGAGGGAAGTGCAGTGTTCCCCACAGACCTGGAGATCCCTCCGTCCCTAGCAGTGGTGGGCTTTAGGGGCTTCTCATAACTTCTATAGAACCCTTTGCTAATGAACACCTGGTTCTGAGAACCAGTTACTAATGGGACATAGAACCTGTTGTTAATTTATTTGAATCCCACCACTGGTCCCTAGGCATTCATTTGATCCTGGGGTCAGTGCCAACAGGTGCTGACAAGAGTCAGCAGTCCTTATGTGGTCCCTCTACCTGTAGCCCAGCTGATTGGACTCCTCCTCTACTGAGAAAGTTAAACCCTACAATCCAGAGTAACTCCGGGACATTTATGTCAATGTAGTTACAGCACCACCTAATGAAAAACTATGGGAAATTCATATTGCAATCCAGAGTAAATTGTACTTACGTCGGAGCAAGGACTCCGACGTTACTCTGGATTGTGCCCTGTGTCAATAGTTAAAAAACTTTTTAAATAAAGAAGGCCATGTTGAAAGAGTTTCATAGTTGGGGCCATTCTTAATTCCAGGGGAGACAATTCCACAAATGAGGAGCCTCCACCAAGAAGACACTATTTCTATTTCATTATGAAGCCTTTCCCTACAATCCAGAGTAACTATGGGAGCACGTTAGAGACATTCATGTTGATGTAGTTACTGCACCACCTAGTGAAAACCTATGGGAAATTCTTATTGCAATCCAGATTAAATTGTTCTTACGTTGGAGGAAGGACTCCCCGTAGTTACTCTGGATTGCACTCTTTGTTTGATTTTCACATTCTGGGCCACACCTGAAGGGAAGAAGAAAGCCACCCCCATTCCATAGAATAACAGAGGTATCTTCCTTCCCATAACACAGTGGTTCTCAATCTTCCTAATGCTGTGACCCCTTTATAAGTTCCTCATGTTGTGGGGACCCCAACCATTAAATTATTTTCGTTGCTACTTTATACCTGTAATTTTGCTACTGTTATGAATCGTAATGTAAATATCCGATATGCAGGATGTATTTTCATTGTTACAAGTGAAATGTGTATTCTTTGCACACACTGAACACAATGGGATTTATTTCAGAGTAGGCATGCATAGGATTGTGCCCTGAGGCTGCAATCCTATCCACATTTACATGGGAGTAAAGGCCCCCCGACTATAATGGGATTTATTTCAGAGTAGGCATGGATACGATTGGGCCCTGAGGCTGCAATCCTATCCACATTTACATGGGAGTAAAGGCCCCTTGACTATAATGGGATTTATTTCAGAGTAGGCATGCATCGGATTGGGTCCTGAGGCTTTCAGTCAGCCCCAGTGCACACGCAGCTATAGCTGGAGGTCTGGCAAGCCTACCTGGCCCCCTGCACCAGAGGTCTTTAGGCGACCCCCAGGAAAGCTCTAGGCGACCCCCAAAGGGGTCCCGACCCCCACTTTGAGAAACGCTGCTTTGTGAACTGCATTCTCCTAGTGAACACCTGATGATGTGACTGCTTGTTTCATGGAATTTTAATGTGGAAGATTAGTACAGATTGGGTGCCTGTGCTGTTGTGGGACCTTTCAGAACACCCACTTTACAAACCACGCTGTGTGGGACACACTTTTGTACCTTTGTTTGATGCAGATCCAGTTATCCCCAAATCCAGAGTAACTACAGGAGCACATATGTGCACCCGTAGTTACTCACCACCTAGTGAAAACCAACAGGAAATTCATATTGGAATCCAGAGTAAGGGCAAAATCCAGAGTAACAATGGGGAGTCCTTGCTCCGGTGTAAGAACAACTTACTCTGGATTCCAATATGAATTTCCCGTAGGTACTCACTAGGCGGTGCAGTAACTACGGGTGCACGTAATTATGTGTTCCCGTAGTTTCTCTGGATTTGGGGATAACTGGATCTGCATCAAACAAAGGTACAAAAGTGTGTTCTTATACTGGAGCAAGGACTCCCCGTAGTTATTCTGGATTTTGTCCATAGTGTGGGTGAATCAGGTTTTGTTCATTTTTTTCCAAGGATTCCCCCCTTCAATTATAACACCTGTACCATGTTTTGAATATAAAACTACAATATAAAAACTTTAGAGAGAGAAAAGGATAATGTTACAAATAACTGTAAAAAGGTTAATGCAGGTGATTGAGGAGGATTAGAGAGAGAGAGAAAGAGGGAGATTCTGGTATCTCTGCAACTCGATCCACTGTTCTTAATCCATGAATTGTTGTTTAATTAACATACTGTACAATAAATGTCTTCTTACATCTAAATTAAGTGCTTATTTGAGAAGCTTAATTTCGAAGGTTACTTTTAGATTACCGATCACACATAACTCATCCGATGGTATCTTTGCCTCCTATAATCACAAAATTATTTTTATGGGTATAGACTAAGCAGAACAGATAATAGATGGATGTGAAGAGGATTCCAGGTGGTAATGGAAAATAAATTAATAGCTGTATTCCATACTCTAGTGATTCTCCTTTGAGATGTGGTTTCTTATCCAATTTCCACTAACATTTAAAAAATTGCTATTCAGCTTGGGTGGCTATAAAATGTCAAGTCATATATTTGAAAGTTTAAGATTAGTTTTTGCACAATGAACTGGGGTTGAGAGAGAGCTCAATTTGGAGATTTGCAATAAATATCCATTCCTAAAAAATGGAAGCATCCGTGACTAATCTACCGATATTTCATATTAGCACATGTCTTTTGTTCTCAGGTTCTAAATGTAAATTTTGTAGTAGGAGGTAAGGGTTTAAACCTTTTTTTCTGGTGTGCTGCAGTGGATAATCAACTCGGATACAATTACAGCTCAGGGGAAATTCAAGTGCCCTTCAGTTCTAGCAGGGCTTGGAGGAGTTTTAGGGAGAAGTAAAATATGTGTACTGTTTCAAATTCTTAATATACCTATATACAGTTTGTCTTTATGAAAAAATGTAGCATGATATTATACACTCTCTAGCTTATATATAATAAAAATGCTAAACTAGCCATGATATTGCAATCAGTCTGGGAGTTGCTGGTGTAAATCAACAGCTTACATGCCCGTCCTAAAAAATGTATATTTGGAGCCTACTTGAATCTTGAAAAGGAGCTACAGTGAGTTTGTGCAAAGTTGAGATGGAGCATATGTGATTATTTCAAAACCACATTCAAGATCTAAAGACACTTTCCTGCGAGTAAAACCCATTGAACACAATGGAGCTTACTTTTGAGTTAGACATGGTGCCATAAAACTGTAATCCTATGTGCACTGTAATCTGGGAGTAAGGGTGAAATCCAGAGTAACTACGGGGAGTCCTTGCTCCAGCGTAAGAACAATTTACTCTGGATTGTAAAATGAATTTCCCATAGGTTTTCACTAGGTGATGCTGTAACTATGTCGATGTAAATGTCTCTTACGTGCTCCCGTAGTTACTCTGGATTGTAGGGTAAGACTTACCCCGAAATCCAGAGTAACTACAGGAGCACATAAGAGACACTACATGCACCCGTAATTACTGCACATCCTAGTGAAAACGTATGGGAAATTCATATTGCAATCCAGAGTAAATTGTTCTTACACTGGCACAAGGACTCCCCATAGTTACTCTGCATTGCGCCCTACATCTTAATAAGTTCAATAAAGGCAAAATCCAGAGGAAATACAGGGAGTCCTTGCTCCGGTGTAAGAACAATTTACTCTGGATTCCAATATGAATTTCCCATAGGTTTTCACTAGGATGTGCAGTAACTACGGGTGCACGTAATGTCTCTTACGTGCTCCTGTAGTTACTCTGGATTGTAGGGTTACTTTGGAGTGGACATTGCACAGATAAGATTTAAAGTAATGAATTTTAAATGAATAATTATAGTATATACAGAGATATCAGCTTTGCACTGATATTTTGCACTGATATTGATATTAAAGTAGTCAGTTTGGTACCAGGAATGATAAAATGATTGGTAACAGTTTGATAAAATGATTGGTAACATCATTGGTAATTGATGTTGGTCTGTAGTGTGTAAGGATGAGTATGAATATATTGTGATTATGATGGGATATATTTGATATTAGTTGATTTTTTTATGTGCCAAATATTATTTTTTTCCTGTAATGCTACTCAAATTGATTAGACTCTATACATTGTGTTTGGTACAGTTTGGGGTGGGGGAATATATACTTGGGATACATATCTAGTTACCATCTGCTGAATTAAATGATGCTAGGAAATCCCAAGGACCAGATAAAGGATATATCCGGGGTATATCTGACCGAAAGCCCTTATGCTTCACAGCCCCCTGGTGTAGCATGTTACTGTGTTGCTCTGGTTCCTGCATAGCCAAATCCTAAACATTTGAATCCTCAAATTCTTGACAGGGTGGGGGGCAGATTGTGATCTGAATTCTCAGATAGATAACATTAATATGAAAGTCAGATGAGTGTGCTGGGCAAAAATCTGATATCATTATATATCGTATGAGATTTGGTCATAATGACAGTTCTGAAAACCTTAATGCCCCTGGCTTACCTGTTATGACATTTTCACATCATGCAGATCCTCTTCCCTGTTCTGACACCGCATTTCCTTGGATTTCATTTTTTCCCCCCAACCTGTTTCTTGCTTAGCATGAGACACAGATTTATTTTCTCATTAGGTTAAATTTTATGGTTAATGTTCTCCCCATAATGGGGAGATGCCTGCCTACCTGGCTGTTCTCCCCATGTTCTCCCCATAATTAGGTTAAATTTTAGGTTAATGTTCTCCCCATAATAGTGATCTCTTTCTTAGAACTACAGAGAATCTAGAAAAATGTCAGTCTGATGTTTATTGTAAGACATGCTCAACACTACTTTTGAATGTGAGGAGGCTATGATTTTTTTTTCAGTGAAGGTGATTAGAAACCATTCTAAGCCTTTTCTGGAAATGGATAACACTAGACAATATTCTGATGCTTCTGATATTTTAATTTCACAGGCCAATTCATTTCTGACTTCTGTACCAGTGGGCAAGATCCGGAAAATATAGGAAGTCACTTAGATGAACCACAGGTGCCTTTAGCTCAATATTTTCAATACTGGCTCTCCAAGTGGTCAGTCATGAGCAGTAGTTGCAGACAAGATTGTACCAGGGATTAGTGGCGCAAGCATGTGGTGGCACAAGTGTGTGGTGGCGCAAGTGTGCCTATTAACCAGCAGACCAGGGTTCGAGACCCAGGTCCCCAGAAGATGAGGATTTCTGCTACAGGCAGGGGGTTGGACTAGATGATCCATTAGGTCCCTTCCAACTCTATGATTCTATGACTTGCTACATGCAAAGCAGATTCTTTTCCTTTAAACTATGGATGCTTTCATGGTTGTCAGTAGAAGCCCTGCCGCACATGTGCGCAGACCCATCATGGCAGGCATCCTACCAGCCAGGCAATTTCAGATATGATTGGCTGTCCCGAAAATTATTATAGGAGCATTAAGAAGCACCTAGTGAAAATAATTAGTAACCATTTATATTCTATTCTTCCCTCAAGAAGCTTAAGGCAGCATACATAGTTACTCCCTCTCCTTTCACCATTACAACAGCCCATCAAGGTAAATCTTACTGATAGCTACTGGCACAGTAAAAATCACAACGGAGTGGAAATTTGTACTATATCTCTCTGCTTCTAGTCCAACAGACTAATTTTGGATTATTGCATTTGCATATAACCAACCACACATTTGGTCTATGTGACCAAACAGAGTCACATTAGAGTCCAAACAGAATCAGAAATGTGCAAAAATCATATTAATCCTACAATCCAGAGTAACTACGGGAACACATAAGAGTCATTATGTGCACCCATATTTATGGCACCACCTTGTGAAAACCTATGAGAAATTCATATTCCAATCCAGAGTAAATTGTTCTTACACCAGAGCAAGGACTCCCCATAGTTACTCTGGATTGCGCCCCAAGCCGTCAGTCAGTCATTTGTGTTTTGGAAGACTGAACTAGTAGGGCAGTGATCTTATAAACTGTCTTTCCTGGGCATTGAGCCTCCAAACAATACCTGAACTTTTCTTCAACTGGAAAACGAATGATTGCTTTCTGTCCGAAATGATCTTTCCTGGAGTTTTCTGCATTATAAACAGACTCTCTGGGCAATGAAAAGAGAGGTGGAAAGCAGAGTTTCTGATCCAATCTTTTTTTATTTGATAATCTGTGAACCGGATATAAACAAGGACTTCATCATTAATTTTTATTTTACATGAGCTCGCTAAGGTGACCATTTCCCTACCTGCAAATTCCTCATTTTAATCCTGACAACCTGCCTGAAAGAAAGTGCCGACTGCCCATTACGTTCACCGTTCAGAGGATTTAAAACTCCGGAGGGCCCCGTTAAATTCAGCTTTATGTTGGCATAAGTAGCTGCAATTGTGTCAGTAATTTACATTTAGGGAGAGTTGAAGTCCAGTTTCCCCCCTCTCTGTCCTTGAAGTGATAAAGCTGCTTCGTCAGTTAAGTCTAGAGAATTCATAGAAGCTAAAGCTACCCCCACTACTGTGAAGTCTGCATTTTTTTTAATGATCCAACCAAGACTGTGGCCTCAATACTGTACTGCCAGTGCTGGAGTTTCTTGGGGAGGCAAGGAAGATGATGCGCCCTTGGTGGTGACTTTTGAAGTGAATGGGGAAATATATGCAATGGTATCCACAAGAAAAGAGTTATTGACTTTTTTCCTGAAACACTAAAGAGGCATTACAAGTGCAGCAATATTATTGATTAATTGATTAATTGTATGAATTGTTTAAAAAGTATTGATTAAAAATTGTTTCAAAAGTAAAAAGATTAATTGTAGTAAAAAGTAAAAAAGATTAATTGTAGTAAAAAGTAAAAAAGATTAATTCATTAATTAAAAAGTATTGATTAATTGACTATTGATTAATAGTAATCAATCGTCAATAGCAGTCAATAGTAATGGGTAAAGTCATGGTAGTGCCGACTTAAGTCTAATGTCGAATGACCCCAAACAAAAAAGTAAGCAAGTAGTAAGTAAGCAAGGACATGCGCCCAGACCCCAAAAGTAAGCAAGGACATGCGCCCAGAAACAGGAGACACACAGCCCAATCCTATGCGTGTCTACTCAGAAGTTAATTCCATTAGCGTCAATGTGAGTTACTCCAAGGAATGTGTGGATAGGGTTGGGCTGTTCATGACTCAAGTCGGAAAAGATTCAAGTCTGGGGGATTCCGACTTGAGTATTTTAGAATTTCTAAAATTTTTGACTTTAGACTGTTTGATTGACTTGAAAAATGGATTTTTTTGCAATTTGAGTCCAAGTCTTTTGACTCAGTTTCCCATCTCAGTTTAACAGGCAATTCTATGAATAGTTAAGAGTTTGAAGATCCCAGGTTTGCAATGTGAGGGAGTGTCAAAACAACCCTACAATCCAGAGTAACTATGGGAGCATGTAAGAGACTTTACGTGCATCTGTAGTTACTGCACCACCTAGTGAAAACCTATGGGAAATTCATATTGCAATCCAGAGTAAATTGTTCTAACACCGGATCAAGGACTCCCTGTAGTTACTCTGGATTGCATCATAAGGCCCATGGACTGGATGTGGCTCTCAGAAGCAATTTCTCTGGACCCCATTATACTTGGGCTATCCCATTGTGATAATTGGGCTCGCTCATACCTTAAAATTAAGAGCATGACTTGCACATTTTCTCTTCTGTAATTTTCAGCTAATTAATTTCCTATGTGAGAATAAAATGTTTATTTTTGGCCATTTACTGCTATACGACATCACTTTCAACAGGTGCCATGAATGCTATTGTGAGTTCAAGGGCTGGATAAAGAGCTTTCCAGTGACTGCCTCGGATGCAAAGGCCTTAATTTTACACCCCCAATATAGCAGGAAATATGCTGTGAGTGGTGCAAGTGGTTAAGTCACTGTGCCCGTTTACCAGGGTTCAAGACCCGGGTCTGCCCCACAAGACAGGGTGAGCTCCTGTCCTTATCCCAGCTCTGCGACGCCAGCTGGATCCAATCGTATTGGCTCTGCCTTTCCATTGGACTAATTCAGTGGCGTGGAGAGGGGGGATTTGCTGCTTGGGTAACAGCCTATCCTCCATAACAATCCAACCCAGGCTTTCGTGCTTTGCATGCAGCGTATGCAGTGCCGAGTACGATACCATAGTCTTTCACAATACCATAGTCTTATGATGCAGGCCTGACGGAGGCCTGCATCATAAGAAAGATTCATATCAATGGCAATGAATCTGAAGACTTCAATCTGCATCATTACATTCCAGATTTAACAAAGATATAGAGCACAATCCTTACCACGTCTACTTGAAAGTAAGCCCCATCGTGTTCAATGAGTCTTACTCCAGGAAAGTGTCTTTAGGTTTGCAGCCTTTGAAAATACAATATGGTTACGAATTGAATTAATTTAAGGTTTTGTTTTCCAAGCCCCCAGGGAGCTCCAAATCAATTAAATATGGTTAATTTAGTACTAAAGTAGCGGTGTGGGTTCTAAAGTCTTTGCATCTCAAATTAATGGCTGACACTGAATAGAATGCCTGAAAATAAGAGACAAAGAGAAATAAAATGCAGAATCAAACTTTTCTACAGCACCAACGCTGGATGTCAAAGCAAGATGTTTTGGAAAACAATACTTTGAAATGATAAATCTTAAGATTTTCAACCTTTTCCAGCTCCCAGCACACTAACAATGCACTGAAATGCTCAAGGCACACATCAACTGTTTTTACCATTGACAAGGCACACTAGACTTTTCAAATCCTAATTTTCCTAGTAATGAATGTCAATCCTCAAGTTCTCGTGGCACACCTGAGGACTATCCGCGGCACACCAGAGTGCCATGGCACACTGGTTGAAAATCACTTCTTTGACTGTCTTCAGTTGATATATCATTAGACTTTAGATTAATTTAGACTGTTTGAATTAGTTTAGGAATGTTGCTGTCTCCGGCTTATTAGCACTTTCAAATACAGACTATGGGTGAAATCCAGAGTAACTACGGAGAATCCTTGCTTCAGAGTAAGAACAAGTTAATCTGGATTGCATTATGAATTTCCCATAGGTTTTCACTTCATGGTGTTGTAACTATGGGTGCACGTAATGTCTCTTACATGCTCCCATAGTTACTCTGGATTGTGCCCTTAGGTACAATCCAGAGTAACTACAGGAGCACATAAGAGACATTATGTGTACCCGTAGTTACTGCACCTCCTAGTGAAAACCTATGGGAAATTCATACCGCAATCCAGAGTAACTTGTTCTTACTCCGGAGCAAGGACTCCTTGTAATTACTCTGGATTTCATCCCAGTTCACTTTTCTCAGGATATTTTGGCATCCTCAATAGGTTGCCTTTGTTAGTGTTCCAACAAACATCTAGATGGCAACTCACATGGCCTTATTCTATTCACCTTTTTCCCCTGAAGATTCTTCAGAGCCTTATGAGCCACAGCCTGAATCTGGATTGATATTGGATTTATAATCTTACCAAATTTCTTCCTTCTTTCCACCTACTCAAGACAACCATACCTCTCTCTCTCTCTCTCTGTCTCTCACTGGGAGCCCATCCAGCCTCACAACTCCATACTCTGTATTTTCAAGGGCAGCAGAGGTAGGTGCTACACAACTGACCTGCAATTAGCTTAAGATTCTTGACCCATAGTTTCAGACACACTGCTGTAGTGGATGTCCCCTATGTTATATATCTGGCCCCCATGTTACAAGTATACATGTATATACTATATGTATTTGGCCTCCACGTTATAGAAACATTCCAAAAGTAATGAAATTGAAATTGCTGCTTTTTTTCCCTTTTGCAAAAAGAGAGAGACAGTGAGAGATTTTAACCTCCCTCCCAGCAACTGCTTTTTAAATTTCCTCTGTGACATATTTCATGTCATGTTATGTCAAACTGCATCTGTCAAATTGCATTAGATGATGTAACACTCTATGATGGGACTGAAACAACCTGACAAGCATAGGAAAACAGAGTGCTTCACCTAGGACATTATGAGTGAATAGCTGCAGGCCACGAAGAGTCTTCAAGCATTTATTGTGCCTATGGTGGAAGTGTTGAGCTTTGCCATTTTAAGGAGGGGAGAAAAGCATTTGCATTATGAATTGAATGCTGTTTTCTTAGGTTTGCAGGTATATGCTTGGCTTTTCCAGTTCATCAGTGATTCTGAAAGCCAGAGCTTCAGCGTGAAATATTCAGCCCTAGTTCACTCTAAACGTCAATCTTCCATCTCATGAAGTCAATCCGTCAACTCATGTTTTGTTTCCTCTTTGAACAATTCCCATTTTCAACCAGCTGAGGTTGGCAATATGTAGTGCAGAGCCTGAGATGAAATGGCCAGCTCTACCCCAGTGGTTCTCAAAGTAGGGTATGGGACCACCTTGGGGGATTGTGACTTCATTTTAGGGGGTCATGAAAAACTGGGTGCCACCATATCAGAACTGGCATTGGGAAAACCATACCACAACTACTGTCTACATTGCTCTTGTTCTTTTCAAGCTTCCAAATGCAGCTGCAGAACACATTACCGGTTGGTTTTGTTCTTCATTCACCAGCAGGTTTTGGCTCCCTTGTAAGGTAAACTGATCCTACTTAGGTAAACCTAAGTAGATAAACTTGTAAGGGAAACTGATCCTTGTGAGCTGATCCTACTTAGCTTTTCCAAGCAACTCAACAGCTTATCCTTCAACCCTATCTTCACCTGGATCATGTTTCCTTTTGATCCACCTCCATGAAGTCCTTGCAATGAGAATCTGGTTAGTTACCCTACAATCCAGAGTAACTATAGGAGCATGTAAGAGACATTTATGTTGACACAGTTACAGCACCACCTAGTGAAAACCTATGGGAAATTCATATTGCAATCCAGAGTAATTTGTTCTTACATTGGAGCAAGGACTCCCCGTAGTTACTCTGGATTGCACCCTAAAACTTCCTTGATTTCTGTGCATTTCATTAAACTCGGGTTAGGGTGCAATCCAGAGTAACTACAGGGAGTCCTTGCTCCGGAGTAAGAACAATTACTCTGGATTGCAATATGAATTTCCCATAGGTTTTCACAAGGTGGTGCAGTAATTACGGGTGCATACTATGGGTGAAATCCAGAGTAACTACGGGGAGTCCTTGCTCCAGAGTAAGAACAATTACTCTGGATTGCAATATGAATTTCCCATAGGTTTTCACAAGGTGGTGCAGTAATTACGGGTGCATACTATGGGTGAAATCCAGAGTAACTACGGGGAGTCCTTGCTCCAGAGTAAGAACAAATTACTCTGGATTGCAATATGAATTTCCCATAGGTTTTTCACTAGGTGGTGCAGTAACTACAGGTGCACATAATGTCTCTTACGTGCTCCCATAGTTACTCTGGATTGTAGCCTACGGCTATCAATATTTAAGCAATGTAGTCTGATATTCAGCTTCAGTAACTTGCTGGTTTCTACTTGACATAATACTGAAAATAACAAATTATGTTTGTATTCTAAATATCTCTTCGACTCTAGTTCTTATTTGGTTGTCTATCTTTTCTGTGGCATGTAAATAACAAAACAAATTATTGTAATATAAAACTGGGGAAGAGAAGATGAAATATTTGGGGTAATAAAACTAAATCCTCTTTGCTTTCTCTTGCCAGTTGCATGGGTAGCATCGGAGAGCACAAACTGAGATATCTAAAGTTTGAAAATGTTACGATTAATCATTTTTTAAATTGAGATGTTATTTATTTATTGTTTCAACATGTTGTTGTAACTGTTTTTAAGTGTACGGGATTTTATTTGTGTTTTTATGCAAGTTGTGAGCTATCTTGAGTCCCCAGGGATTTGGCGGGGTAAAAATAAAGTAGTAGCAGTAGTAGTAGCAGCAGTAGTTATTATTATTGCGTTTAAGTTTTTAAGAGGCTGCAGATAGAAGTCCATTAAGTCCTGAAATATATCAAGAATTTCTTTTGTGACATTTGAAGTGCAAATTCACACAGATTAACTGAGCAGATCTTTAAGTTTACATATTATAGAACCTTTGAATTGTTCTAATAATTAGATTGATTTAGACTTAGAAATATTCAATAAATACAAACCCGGAGGCTATTTGAGAAAAAAATCTCCAGCTGTTACCCTGTCAATTTGTCTTATATGAAAATAAATGACTAGACAAATGAACAAATTAATCCAGCTTTCTTCAGTAACAGGCAATCTGTTTTCCTTTCCTTTTTTTCTTGTATGCTTTTAAAAAAAAAAATCTAGTAAATAGCCTTTTCATTAAGTTGGAATGAAAATGAGTTCTACCCAAGAGCATAAATACCTTTCGGAAGTGCCCCTCCCATAAATTATGAAAAAAAATCTGCTACGCTGATAAATTAATGGAACTCAGGGCACAAATTAGAAGTGTATTTGGGTTATCCTATCTATCACTGGGCTGACCCAATTGCAAGATGGGCCACCCTAGTTATTATGGAAAAGTCTTGGGCAACAAAAAAATCATGTCATATGGTCCCCCTGGGTGGGCCAAGCTATAAACAGCGACTCCTTTTGGCTCTCTTGTATCACAACAGCTTTATCAGCTATCTACCTCCCATCCAAAAATTATCCTGGTCTTTTCCTGCTTAGCAGTCTTCCGGAAGTCCTCTGCTCAACCACCAGACCACTCTGTTTGGTCCATCTTACAGGTGACACCATGGCCTCCCACACAAACCCTAGTGACATCACTGAAGACAAGTGTAGCTTATATCTTTCTACTGTCATAGAATCATAGAATTCTAGTTGGAAGGGACCTAGTAGGTCATCTAGTCCAACCCACTGCCTGCAGCAGGAAATCCTCCTAGAGCTTCCCCGACAGTTGCCTGTTTCTGCCTTCTCTGCAATGAAAGATATGAGTGTTGATGTTATAAGAATCATAGAATCCTAGAGTTGGAAGGGACCCAGTGGATCATCTAGTCCAACCCCCTACCTGTTGCAGGAAATCCTGGCCTGCTGGTTAACAGGCACGGTGTCTTAACCACTTGTGCCACCAGAGATTGGTGTGTGGAGTATAAATTTTTATTTTTCTCTGTATATTGAGTCTGTCTGTCTGTCTGTCTGTCTGTCTGTTCAGCCAGAGTCTAGGTGGTGGGGCATTGCAGTACTGCATAGTCTCATAAGCAGGGGAGCTAAGAACCACCTGCCTTTTAAATAGACGACTGCTGGCTGCAAAACACTGATGTTGCCTGTTTTTTTTTGAAGGTTAGAACGATCCCCCCTCCCCTTTTTGCACTTTTGCTTTAAATAGACTTTTGAAAAGTGAATTGTGCTTTGGGCTGTCATCATGCACACCAACTGCGACTACCCTGGCATCTTCACATCTGTCAGCAATTGCCAAGGATGTTTTAAGTGCCGTGATGAATCCTGGCAGCTGCCCACTAATATCATCAGCAAGTTTATTTGTGGGGAAATAAGTGAAGAGATCCTTGACAAGCGACTGCAATTGCTTGGATCATTAGGCGACTTCATGCGTGGAAAGAATCGCAAGGAGAATTAATAGGAGGTGGCAAGTTCCCACTTTCTTCCTCTCTTGAGACTGCACTTGGCAATCTTGAAGATGCCTTTTGGAGAAGCTGAGCTGAAGTCACTTACATCTGTGGCTTGTCAGCATCCCGGGCAAGGTTTTGCAGCTGGTTCCCAGAACCAGAGGCCGCCACAGCTGTCGGCGTAGAGCTTCATGTGCAAAATGGAAGGTTGAGGAAGCCAAACCTCACTGAAAAATTTAATGCTTTGGGGTTGTCTGCACATTGCATATTCAGACACAGAAGGGTTGCATCTGTGTGTAGATTTCCATGTGATTAACTGAAACTGGCTTCATTTTTACAGGTCAGCAATGCAATTATATTGTACATCAGTGGTTCCCAAAGTGGGGGTCTGGATCCCCCTGGAGAATTGCAACTTCATTTCTGGGGAGTAACAAAAAGCTAGACATTGCCAGCTTGGAGTTTTATACTGGGCACCTCCATCTTGAATTGGGGCACTCAGAATGCAATCTGTTCTCTCCTGGGACTAAGGCTACAATGTAACTACAGGGAGTCCTTGCTCCGATGTCAGAACAATTTACTCTGGATTGCAATATGAATTTCCCATAGGTTTTCACTAGGTGGTGCTGTAACTTCATTGGTGTAAATGTCTCTTACGTGCTCCTGTAGTTCCTCTGGATTGTAGGGTATGAATTCATTGTAGCACCATCCATTCCTCAAGCGCCTCTGGAAGGCTCCACCAATGGCCCCAAAGGATCCACAGCTTCTTCTGAGCCATGGACTGGGAGCTGCTGCTTGCTGGCTCTTCCACCACCACAATTGCAAATGGTAGTCCAAATGACCATTTTATATCTATCTCTGTTGCTCCCCCTTCTATCATTCTTAGGTTAGAAAAAACAATAATTGTTTGTTCGTTCATAGTTAGTTCTGGAAGGAATGGTCTCAGGTAGCCAATTAGCTCATTTAATTACATTTATTCAGAGAAATCTGGCAAAGTTATTTGGAAACCTTGCCATGAACTACTATCGTCTCCCACTACAAATAAAACCTATTTGGCTTAGTTTTAGTATTTATTTTCAACAGACATGATAAGGCAAATAACATCAAACTTCTTTCAACTGAAGGAAACACTGGCCAAATAGCCGTTGTTGACTGTTGTTGGCACACCTTCCTTAACCATTAAAACTATCTTTGAGACCCAAATTGCAAGCTGTCTGGTATCTATAAAACTGATCAAGGTATGCTAAATTAATACATAACATGAAATTCGTAAAAGCAGGAAAGAAAAGGCTGCTCTTGGTGAAATATTAGCTCCCAAATCCAGAGTAACTACGGGAGCATATAAGAGACTTTACGTGCACCCATAGTTACTGCACCACCTAGTAAAAACCTATGGGAAATTCACATTGGAATCCAGAGTAAGTTGTTCTTACACTGGAGAAAGGACTCCCCATAGTTACTCTGGATTTTGCCCTATGACTACTAACTCAGGTGTTATCCACTAGGGTTCCTTTCTGGAATCTTCCGTGGATTAAAAAAATATGCCTAACGAAAACAATTAAAAACTTAGGGCACAATCCAGAGTAACTACGAGGAGTCCTTGCTCCGGTGTAAGAACAATTTGCTCTGGATTGCAATATGAATTTCCCATAGGTTTTCACTAGGTGGTGCCATAACTATGGGTGCAAGTAATGTCTCTTATGTGCTCCCGTAGTTACTCTGGATTGTAGGGTTAGTTTAATGACCAATTTCTTGCTCCTCTATTGCCCCTACTGGTATAGTACCTCAAAATCTGCAGGGGTTTGATTCTGGGACTGAAGTATGGAAATATTGTTTGCATGACTGCCTGTCTACAACAGTAGAAAAGCAGTTTTTTAAACCATGATTTGCAATGGCCATTTCTGTTGAGTCAAATCTGTGTATAAAAAATCAGTGTATAACAAGGTTGGACTTGTATAACACTATTCGTGGAAGTTTACACAGAGATAGAAGATAGGATCCTGCCCTGAGAGTCATGCATAGCCCAATTCTATCCTCTTCAGGGCAAAGGCTAATATAAGGCAGAATATCTGGAATTTCAAATGGAGTAAAATTTTGGATTGAGAGCATATTGCAAGACAAGCAAAAATTTCTAATGAATTTTCTCTTGCAACACAAGTGAAAACTCGTCCTTTATGAGTTTTCTTCATTATGTGCATCTGTAGTTACTGCACCACCTAGTGAAAATCTATGGGAAATTCATATTGCAATCCAGAGTAACTCTGGAGCAAGCACTCTCTTTGTGGATTTCACCCTAAGCCTTATTATAACCAGTGCAAGGGAGCAGATTGCAACATGAGACAGTAAGTGCAGGTTAATTTGTTTTATTTTTCTTTATATTTTGTATTTTCGTTATTATTTTGTATTACATTACACTATTATAATCATTTTTATATGAGTATTTTTGGATTGTAGAATGAATAATCTGAGTTTCCATTATTTCTTATGGAAAAATTGTTTTGATATATGAGTTTTGGATTACAAGCATGCTTTTGGAATGAATTATGCTTGTAAACCAAGTACCACTGTATAAAAAAAACAAGATGCTCAATACTTCCCATGGAACAAAATGAACCTGGTAAAGGCAGATCAGCTGATATATTACTCCTGTACTTGAGAACTGATAACTATAATTGATTCCCTAAAGTTGGATTTGATCGTACAGTGGCAAGTTTGTACCTCTGATCATCAGATGGCAAGGTGTACCTCTGACCATCTTGAGGCAAGGTGTACCTCTGACCATCTTGAGGCAAGGTGTACCTCTCAATATCATGTGGCAAGGTGTACCACTGACCATCAAGAGGCAAGGTGTACCTCTGACCATCTTGAGGCAAGGTGTACCTCTGAATATCATGTGGCAAGGTGTACCACTGACCATCAAGAGGCAAGGTGTACCTCTGACCATCTTGAGGCAAGGTGTACCTCTGAATATCATGTGGCAAGGTGTACCACTGACCATCAAGAGGCAAGGTGTACCTCTGACCATCTTGAGGCAAGGTGTACCTCTGATCATCATGTAGCAAGGTGTACCTCTGACCATCATGAGGCAAGGTATACCTCTGATTATCATGTGGCAAGGTGTACCTCTGATTATCATCTCACATGGAGATGTTTACTCAGCCAGTGTTACACCTCCAGATATTGTTGGCATGAAACATTACATGTGATCCATTTGGATCACAATGGATAGATTGGGAAAGGTCACCCTTTTCTCAAATGGGAGTGTTTCCCAAACTTTGGGTCCTGCTGACTCCTCAGGCTCTTCTTCCTTCCCTAGTTTAGAATACCTTCCTCTTGAACTCTGCAGAAGGAAAGTTAATACCAGCCTAGTCAAAATTCCACAAACATTTACCAGTCTAATTTCTAAATAGCATTACGTTCAATTAACCCTTTCGTTCGAAAATACACATCTCAACAAGAGGCTTCATCAAATCTCTCTCACTTCCCTGCCTTTCTATTGCATCCAAAAATAAAAGAATCCCCATTATACGAATCCGGTAAAGTAGGCTGGAGTTTGTGCCGAATGTCAATCTCTTCTCATTCCATGATGGCGCAATTTTACGATTTGCTCAGTCTTCATAGTCTTTGGGAACGCAAAGGAAGATGATGACACTCATCAGACACTCCACGCTTAGATTCTCCAGCCTGATTGCCAATAAGTGATGTATTTACATTAGCTCTACATCCGTTGTCTCAAGAGACCTGGGTGTTCGACTCATGATGAATGAGGCAATTTATTATCTTAGAGAAATACAATAAATATGCAAGAGGAAGGGAAAGTTGTCTGAATTTGGGAAACCAATTTATTTCCAGTGGAGTGAGGAAAAATAAGTGTGTGGTCTGTGCACAGTCCCACTTTTTTAAAAGTTTTTTTTTTTAACTATCCAACACATCTTCCTTGGAGCTATAGCATAAATAAGTAGAGCTGTCAGCTCGGGTCTCTCCGAAAGAATGCATTCCACACAGTTTGAAGACATACGATGGACGGCGGGTGGAAGAGAGGAAACTGAAGAATGTACTTTCAGAAACCATAACTGGTTTTGTCAAACAGTTTCTCTCTATGCCACTGCCCAGATGTCAAGCTAGATTCACTTCTTGTATCATAGTGCTTGTTTGTCAGGTTGTCTGATGCTCTGTTCCATTTGTGGGACTGCAAGCCAATCTGGAATGCCACAAAAGTTAACAAAGTGCTATATGTGAGGCTTGTAAGTGAATTCCCACCATGTGGGTCTCGTTCCAGTATTCATACCACCCATTTTTCTTTCGACACAGGTCGAATTATACAGTACTGGTTTCAAGCAAATCTGGTATTAATTCCAGAAGCATAGCTGGATTTCTGCATATATACCAGCAAATATCCATCACACATTTGGGACAGTTGTTTGCAAAAGCACGTTAAACTCTTCTTAAGTCTTTATTTTTCAAGATGTCTTAAAATTGCATTGGCATCCATCAGTCTTGAAAGACTATGGTATTGTGCTTGACGCTGCATGCGAAGCACGAAGGCCTGGGTAGATTGATATGGAGGATAGGCTGTTACCCAAGCAGCAAATCCCCCCTCTCCATGCTACTGAAATAGTCCAATGGAATGGCAGAGCCGAGACAATTGGTTCCAGTTGCGTCGCAGAGCTGGGCTAAGGACAGGAGCTCACCCTGTCTTGTGGGGACCCGGGTCTCGAACCCTGGTCTGCTGGTTAACAGGCACAGTGGCTTAACCATTTGCGCCACCCACAGCTCTGGTAAAGAGCACTGGAAAAATTTCTGGAGGAAATGTCCAACATGGGTTATGAGCCATGATGGGTATGTGCAACCTCAGGATTTTAATAGGAGGCTACTTCAGATATAAGGGAGTGGCAACTGGATGCAGTTATCTCTTTGTCCCGGGTGCTCCCTGAAACTTTTGGTGCAATGCAGAAAACTGGACCAGATGGGCCTTTGGCCTGATCCAGTGGGGCTCTTATGTTCTTATTGCCAAGGGAAGTGGTGGACAATCCCTCTCTGGGGGTCTTCAAGCAGAGGCTTGACAAGCACCTGTCAGGGATGATCTAGAAGGATTTCCTGCTGCAGGCAGGGGGTTGGACTAGATGACCTACTAGGACCCTTTCAATTCTAGGATTCTATGATTCTTTGATTCTTATAGACTTCACAATCCACAAGCATAGGGTAAGCATAGGATTGGGCCATCATTGCTGTGCACTGTGATCATCCATTTTCATCTACAACAGACTTAATTCTTAATAACACATAATGTTAATTTTTAATTCTGCACGCTTTTGGTTAAAAAAATGGAGGCTCTCAAGCATACTGCACCACCTAGTGAAAACTTATGGGAAATTCATATTGCAATCCAGAGTAAATTGTTCTTACACAAGAGCAAGGACTCCCCATAGTTACTCTGGATTTTGCCCAGAGTGTGTTATAAACCAGTCCCCATTTTAATCTCTGATAGCATGATCGCTGATTGCATATTACAGAGAAGGTCTACCTCCCTTCCATGTCCTCAAGGGAACAACTGACCCTCTTCATCCCTTTTAAAACTGTCTCCTGTATTTGTAATATTGCTGCACAGACCACACCTTTTGTCTCTTTGTGACAAATGAAATCCATCAGACTGTGACTGGTGTGAACATCAGACTTTCTTTTCCAAGCAAAGTTTTTTTTTTCTTTATTCAATTGTCACTGAATAAATTCAAGAATGCATACCTGCTGTCAACTAAAGAAACAAAAGTTCCTATTAGTGTAGCTGTAACTCTGTGGACAGTCAAATAATTTTCCCTGCTATGCTCTTCTTATTTACTTTGAATGCATCTTTTGTGTCAAGAGGAAAGAAAATTGAATTCCACTTTGAAATTCATCTTTACTTGTAAACAATTGCTCCTCGAGATCTGGCACAAAGGAAACCATTTCTCCTTGTAAAAGAATATAGCTCGTTGTCTCCATAAAGTGTCAGGTTTTATATTGGATCACTATACACCAGGAAGGAAAAAAAACCAAACAAAACAGCAATGAATGCTCCACGTTGGAAGTACATCAATCACCCCTACCTGTGTGTTGATTTTCTGAAAAGACAAGCACTGATTTTGCAGAGAGAGCTAATTATGACTGAATCATGCAAATACATGGGCATTGATGCTCTTCCACTAATCTGCCAGTTAAAAAAGAAAAGGATGCACAATTAGACGTCATTGGCTCTAGGAGCAATAGAATCTTTATGACTGTAATTCCTCCAAACCTCTTTCGTGACGCCGATGTTGCAGATCCGCAGGCTGTACTGGCAGACGTCTTCTAATGTGTGTGTAGGTTTCCTCCACTCCCCAGCAATGTTATTTCAGTGGAAAGACAAAATGTTCATTTTGCTGTCAAATGGAGTTTTCATGGGTAGTGGGGTTCAAAATGTTCCAGTTTTTGATAGCAAACGGGGACTGGAAATGTTTTTGGTTCTGCACACCCTCCTCATGCAAATTTGGCTTTGCAAAAATACCATTCCCTAAACCAAACTTAGGACACAATCCAGAGAAACTACGGGGAATCCTTGCTCTGGTGTAGGAACAATTTATACTGGATTGCAATATGAATTTCCCATAGGTTTTCACTATGTGGTGCAGTAACTACAGGTGCACATAATATCTCTGACATGCTCCTGTAGTTACTCTGGATTTTAGAGTTATTTCTGTGTCCAAGATTTCTATCTGCTTTTTGTCAGAGGCATCCCTTCCTCCTTCCTGGTCTGCCAATATGGGCAAGGAGGGTTCCCAAACAGAAGTCAATCAGCTGATCTGTCCTGAAAAGCAGAGCCTTCAAGCAGGGCGACCAGATGCCAAGCCCAAAATTCCTGACCCCAAGGCCAAATTCCTACCCCCAGGCCAAAATTCCTACCACCCCCAAGCCAAAATTCCTACCCACTTAAAAAAATTGCCAAAAACTATTTTTTGTTTTTATATTTTTTTTTTGTTTTTCAGGTTTTTGGCCATAACCTTTGATAAGAAGGAGATATCTCAAAACCAATTTTTTTGCATTGGATTCTGCTCTCCAATATGAATCCAATGACATATGATATGAAGGTGTACTGCGCACCATCGCAAAATTAAAAAATGAAGCCAAAATGTAGGACACCCGGACAGGTGGATAAAAATCCGGACAAATCCGGGTTTTTCTGGTCATATGGTCACTGGCCCTTTGAGAGGAATTTTATCCAGGGATAGAGTTCTTTTTGGGGTCCTTCCCAAAGGGGAGAGGTGAAAAAGGTTGAGGTACAGTAACAACAGGTAGAAAAGTCTTCAGAGCCCAGGTCTACCAGGCTTCCCAATGTAGAGCTCAGATCGACCTGACCTCCTGCATTTTTCACTCTTCATGAGCCCCACAGGATATTTTCAGCACCCTTTCTTTCACATCCAGGCCCCTTTTTTTTACCCCAGGCCCAGGTGTGATGTACCTCCTGTATCCCCCTCTCAGAGGCTCTGCTAGGGCATCCAGAAGGATTTTAATCTGTGGGTATCCACCCTGGGATCTGGGTTGTGTTGTAACTTAATAAATTATTTTTAATGTCTCACTGTGATTGGAAATACAGAAGAAGATCCTAATACAGAAGAAAATGCAGAAAATCCAATGTGGCATTATAACTTTTCTGCAAAAGCAGTGAGTGTGTTAATACGAGAGGAGGAAAAGCAGCAATACCCCAGTTTGCAGCCTGAAATGGAAAAAATTGTATTACATTTTCTCTGGTTATAGATGATCAGTCTTCTGTTTTATTCCTTTATGAAATCATTAAAAATATTAGGATCAGCAGTAAATTCCCAGCACTAGTTAATGACTATTACTCAGGTTACTTACTGATGGAAGCCATGGGTCATTACAGCCTCTCCAATATGCTTAGGTACAGCTTTACTCTATCCCGCAAGGATTTTCCAACCTGCTAATCTGCTGATTGCGGGAAGACAATCAGCATCTTGTATATGAAACTAATTGGTTATCTTGCTGACTTTTATTTGAGTTGTTTATATATAAATGCCTTGGACAAAAATCAGCACATTTTTTAAAATGAACTGGTACAGACTGTAGGAAGCTTGTGACCTTTAAATTTAACATGTCTCTTGGAGCTGTACCCCACTGTTTCTATCAAAACAAGACTGTTCCAAAACCAAATTGGTCAACACCCCTGCATCCTCTTCCAGACACAACAGCTGATGTGTTGCTTCCAATTTCCGATACCTGCTATGCAATCGTAGATAAGGTGGGCCCACTATATCAGCACATTCAGGGTCCATGAATTTAATTATGCATGGATCTTTGATTATGTAGGTTAGACCCACAAGGAGCTTCCAGATTTGATGGGAGATGCGTCTCAGTTGCTTCCAGAGGACCATCAGAAGGCCTAAGGGAGGCCTTAGAAGGTCACTTCTAGTTTTTCTCTCCTGTCATTTGCAACTCATGAGTTTTAATGTACTTATTTCTGGCCATCATCTGCTTGATGATCTCATTTTTTTTATTTATGATGCCACTTTCTGTTTAATGATGTCACTTCTGGCCCTCAGCAAACACCATCTCTAATAGGTGTTTGGCACTCTGTATGATACAGGTTTGACATCTCTGCATTATATTAACTATTTGCAAGCCTTTTGATTCACTTAAAACATTGTTTCTCAAAGTGGGGGTCAGGACCCCTTTGGGGGTTGCCTGGAGTTTTCCTGGGGGTCACCTAAAGTCCCCTGATGCAGGGGGCCCGGTAAACTATGGGTTTACATAAAGTCTCTTATGTGCTTCCAAAGTTACTCTGGATTTGGGGGTAAGTAGGTAAGTAAGTAAATAAGTAAGCAAGCAAGCAAGCAAGCAAATAAATAAATAAATAAATAAATAAATAAATAAATTGCAGTCAACATGTGGCCATGTTGGTGGAAACTCATGGATGTGACTCCCAGCGGTACTTTCTTTTAGAGTGACTGGGTGACCAGTTTGAGGGGATGAGCTGAGTTCCAAAGTGGGACGCTGAGCTTCATAGAGCAACATTTTCAAAGGGCTCTGGAAGGAAAAAGGAATCCAAAGGAACCATGATGCAAATTGAGAAGGTTGAGAAAAAGGAATCCTGAGTAATAAGAAGTGGTTTAAAAAATACGTTTGATACAAAGTGACAAGGGAAGAAGATGAAGTCCTTCCGGAATAAGATCAATTTAACAAGGAAAGTAATAGGAAGTGACAACTTGAGAGAGAGAGGAGGTTGCGAGTCAAAGACCGTCAAACATGCATAGCTTGTTCTTACTGACAAGGCAAAGCAATCAAGCTACTGCCTAGGAGCATTTTGAAGTTAAAACAGTAGTAACTTGCATAGGATGACCTTTTTTCCCTTCCTTTTTTTGACACATTGGAAGCGATGCCACCTGGCATGCAATTTAAACATGTGTGTATCTTCATCTGTGTTTCCTTGGCACATTACATGATGAATCTTGTATGGCTGAGTTTGTGCCAAGAGGTAAGAAGCAGGATAAATGCAAATCAATATGCCTGAACCTTTATTCACAGCCATGCTTTTCCTGCTGGACTGATGTGTTTGCCATTAAGGGATAACATAGCTCTTGCTGCACATCTTTTATTCCTTTGTACATCACTTCTTCTTGGATTGTTTGTCAAAGGGACGAGGCAACAGAAGGATTTGGATGCTTTGCTTGTTTTGTGGAAAAATAGCACATTCTTATGATTTTTGTATCGTTAAAAATTCAAAATTTTTCAAAAGTGCAAAAAATTCCAAAATTTCAATTTTCAAAATGCAAAATTCAATTTTCATATCTGCAAATGAGTCATAAAATGTTTCCTAATGCAGAGGCAACCCATTTTTCCCACCTAGCTCAATACTGTCAACAGACACTCTCTGTCTGAAGCCCTAGGAAGAGTTTCTCTTAACTAGCAGGTCTGAGGGGTTGACTGTTTATCAGAAGGGTTCATGTAGAAGCCAAAGACCGAACCAGTGACCTTATGCATAGATACATGTTCTTGTCCACTCTCAGCTCTGCTCATAGGAATCAGTGTTCTAACATTCTCCAGTATGCTTGCTTGCTGAATTTCTCTGTATCAAATTTCATGACAACTCACCTGTGGCATAGTTAATGGGGTGCAATTGCACCAGACAACAAACTTTTTTTGGGGGGGGGACATGACAAATTAGCTAGATACTAGTGGCCAAAGTAGTGAAAACTTTGGTATGTGCAAATAATGCATCATGTTATATGTTACTGAAAAATTTATTTAACACTGAATGCAATCAGAATCCTAGAGTTGGAAGGGTTCCATTAGGTCATCTAGTCCAACCTCCTGCTTGTAGGAGGAAATTCTCCTAGAGCATCTCCGACAGGTGCTGATGGAGCCTCTGCTTGAAGATCCCCAGTGAGGGAGAGTCCTCCACCTCCCTTGGCAATCTGTTCCAATGCCGAACTGCCCTCACCATCAGGATTTTTTTCCGCATATCCAACTGGAATCTCTTTTCTTGCAGTTTGTACCCATTGGTTCTAGTTCTGCTTTCAGAAGCAGCTGTGAACAAATGAGCCCCTTCCTCCCTATGACAGCCCTTCGGCTATCTGAAGAGGGCAATCATGCCTCCCCTCAGCCTCCTCTTCTCCAGGCTGAACATCCCAAATTTCCCCAACCTTTCCTCATAAGGCTTCCCTTCCATCCCACTAATCATTCTTGTTGCTCTCTGGACTTGCTCCAGTTTGGCTGCATCTTTGATGCAATGAAGATAATTGCATTGGAACATAAGGTAGAAAAGTAGTAAAATTGACTTTACCAGTGGTTTGCAACTTTTCCCCATTCCGCCCCACCATCATGACCTGACGTTCAATGTTGCAAAGCAGTGCACCAATCAGAACTGCTCAACCTCACCTATCTCTCAGGATTGTTGTGTGATCAAAAGGAGGGAGGAGGAATCATGTATACCACTCTAATCTTTTTGGAGGAAGGGGGGTATAAAAATGTGAATGAATGAATGAATGAATGAATGAATGAATGAATGAGCATATTGACTGGACATCTAAACTTGATAAAGAGCAGAGAGATAAAAGAGTTAGGCCCATGTCCTAAAGCCAAATTAAGCCCTTTACTCCAGAACAGTTAAGGTGACTTTCCATAACATAACACTAGAGGGTGATGTAACTGCGTGGACCCGTAACTGCTCTGGATTTTGCCCTTACTGGTATTACTGTAGCATTTTTCATCCTGGGGAAAAAAATTCAACCATCATTGTTTTGATCTTCTCTCCAACCTTGCTTCTTAGGAAAATAAAAAAGAGAGATTGACAACAACAACAAGCTTTGAAAGAATATATGCTTTGGAAGATTTCTAATTTTCCCCTCTTTGGACCTCC
The DNA here is from genome assembly GCA_030015325.1 of Cryptoblepharus egeriae. Classification (NCBI taxonomy): domain Eukaryota; kingdom Metazoa; phylum Chordata; class Lepidosauria; order Squamata; family Scincidae; genus Cryptoblepharus; species Cryptoblepharus egeriae. The sequence continues at coordinate 11,501,333 of JAREYC010000016.1, read as the reverse complement.
TAGTTTTAACGTTTGCTTGTGATACATTTCCATGGCTTCCACTTTCTCTCCACCTTCTGTTTTTAACCTCTTCTTATCAGGCAAATGGTTGCCCTCAGAAGGTTTGTGTTGTTCCGTTTTGTGCACAAGGCGTACTGGGGATATAGGAAAAAGGATGCTCTTAATTTCTAGCTCCACCTGTCAGGTGAATGTCTGCAGCTGCTATTCTTTGGCTATTTTGTTGATGAACGCGATGGCGACGCCGGGCCTAAGGAGGACAGAGGTTGTTAGTGTTTAGTTATTACCCTTCCGTTGAAATGCTAAAACGAAGCAGGCGTCCTTCTGAGTTGCGAGTGCGGTAACCGTAAATGTCAAAGATAAGTTGTTCAATAGGCAGGCGGCATTGCTTTTAGTTTTAATATAAGAGATAAATCTGCCAAGTGCGGGAACACCCACTGTGCACAATAAGTGGATTTTGACAGAACAAATTGGTTTTCTTTTAGCCATTCATGCCGCATTATCTCAAAGGCAAGGCAACATGGTTACATATATAGGCCGTTAAAAAAGGGACAACACTGTGACCACCAATGACAAGCCAATTTAGCAGCCCAGGCAATCAAATCCAGCCAGTATTCTTGATGGACCTGCAATTGCTACAGTATGTATATGATTGCATTCCCTTGTGAGCACCTTAAGCGGTTTCCGTCTGCTAGAGTTGTGCTGCGGATCGCCAGTGGATACCTATGCTTTGATTCAGAAAAAAAGAATAGAATCCACACTGTGTAAGATCCTTGATCCTTTGTACGGTCTTAAGCTCTGTCATCTCAGAATGTGCTATGCCGGTTTTTCAAATGTGAAGATAAAATCTTTTTTTAAAAATATAATTAAGGATTATAGAGTTATGGGCATCTGGAAGAGGGAGGCACAACATGCGATGATGCTAATTCAGATCTTGGAAAGGATGAGCTTGATCTTTTTTTTATTCCCTTTACAGAGATGGTTAGCAGGATCAGCCATCCCTACTGCTTGCAAAGATCCACAGATAATATACCCCCAAATCCAGAGTAACTATGGGAGCACGTAAGAGACTTTACGTGCACCTGTAGTTACTGCACCACCTAGTGAAAACCTATGGGAAATTCAAATTGGAATCCAGAGTAAGTTGCTCTTACACCGGAGCAAGGACTCCCCATAGTTACTCTGGATTTTGCCCATAGACTTTTTTGAAGTGATGAATATGAACACAGAAAAATCTTTGTTATATCTGTGCACATCTGTTCTCTAGTTTCTCTTCAAATCTATCAGTCTCAATCTATATTTATATACCACTTTTCAATTAAAAAGTTCACAAAGCGGTTTACAAAGAAAATGAAAAAAAATTAATAGCTAATTAATTAATAGTTCTTCAAATCTGGATGACTATCTTGGAGAATCAGAAACAACTTTTTAGTAGAGATGGGCCAAAACCACAGCCTCAGTGTGTTGGCTTCAACCTTTTCGTACCATTGCCCACCACCCACTCATCCTGCCACAAGCTGCAATGGGAAGATAGCATGCACAAGATAACAATGGCCTATATCCTAAAGTGAAATTAAGCCCCTTGCTCTGGAACAGTTAAGATAACTTTCCGTAAGATAACACTAGAGGGGGACATGACGGCATGGACCCATAACTGCTATGGATTTTGCCCAACGTCTAACAATGGAGCAAGATTCACTGACAATTGTAGGTAAGCAAGCAGTGCATAGAACATTTATTCCCTTACATCAGGGCTTCATTGGGGATGCATCAGCACTCCTAATAGATCTGGACACCTAGGCTGCAATCCTATACATGCTTATCTGGAAGGAAGTCCCATTGAACTCCCATTGAGCCCCTTTGTTTCAAATTAGACATACCTACGATTTCCTTTATGTCTTGACTACTTTCTTTAGATACAATTTTATAGATCTGTATGTCTCCTTGGCCTTGAAACTACTTAGTCTTCACACCGTTGCTGATATACTACCTAATATATATCACCAATTAACCACAGCAGTCTTCCTATTGCAGATTCCTAACTATATAATATTTGCATGGCGTGGGGGGTGTGGCGAGAAGCACATAATTTCCAACAATTAGCACAACTTGCAGGTTTATGAGGCCATGTGCACCCATGAACATCTCAACTGACTTAAGAACTGCTTTGATTTCTTTATCATTATTCCACTAAATAGAAATTGCTGGTCCCAAAGTATTTAAATGATTCTTTCCTGGGGAAATGAAGACAAATGAGCTGTACTTATTTTTGGGAGACTGTGTTGTGATCGCTTTCTGTTGGATTTCTTTTTTTTTTTTTTTTTTGCATGTGCGCTTGTAAATTAGACTGCTTGAAATGATAAACGCAACGAGTTTTCCATCTGTATAACAATCATTGCCTACATAAATATTTAACAGTGCTAAAGTTGGAATAAAGGCAGCTAATTAAACTGCGATAAGGACAATTACTAAGCGGAGACAGCAGGAATCGGAGCAGGTTGGAGGCACAGTAGTGTGTCTGACCATGAGAGGCTGGAGGTGGTACGACGGAGCATAAGTATCTCAAAACATAATTTTGGAAGGCACGATAGCTGCGTGTAAGCTAATTTGATTAAATTTTAAAATGCACAGACCTTGCCTCCTCATTGGTTTATCCTAACTGCTAATGTAGAATTGAAGTTTATTATTTTTGGACCATTTATCACTTGTTCAAAGAAGACATTCAACATAATTCTTAAGTAACACTTTGTTCTGCTCCCAGTGGCACATTTACCCCCAAATCTAGAGTAGCTACGGGAGCACTTAAGAGACTTTACATGCACCCATAGTTACTGCACCACCTAGTGAAAACCTATGGGAAATTCATATTGGAATCCAAAGTAACCCTACAATCCAGAGTAACTACAGGAGCACGTAAGAGACATTATATGCACCCATAGTTACGGCACCACCTAGTGAAAACCTATGGGAAATTCATATTGCAATCCAGAGTAAATTGTTCTTACACCGGAGCAAGGACTCCCCCTAGTTACTCTGGATTGCGCCCTAAGTTGTTCTTACACTGGAGAAAGTTATTCTGGATTTTGACCTTAGGGTATGGCAAGTGGGGGCATGAACTCTTCACCATTTGAAAGTGGGCACCAGGTGCTCCTTTATGTATGGGAGCAACCGGAACACTTACAACCTGGGCACTCACCGTGGGCTGATGGGGCTATTTCAACCCCAGTGTGCTCCATGCTGGCAAGACAAGGAAAGCAAAACTTAAGAAGGAGATTGTGAAAACCAGCAAGCCAGAAAAGGGGAGATGTCTGTCCCTTTTAAGAGTTTCCCTTTCCTGGCCTTGCTAGCACAGAGCACACCAGGGTTGGGCTGGAAGACGGCACACAAAGACACGTGTGTGTGTGTTGTGTGTGTGTGTGAGAGAGAGAGAGAGGGGGGGGTGGTTGGAAGAGCGAAACAGAGGGAGGGAAAATTACACGGGCTCTCTGCAATGTGCTGTATGCAATGGAGTGCAGGCAGCAGTGAGGGGGAGACCTGGTGCATAGCTATGCACGTGCACGCACACCCCCCCCCCCCCACACACACATAGAGAGATTTTGATTTTTCTTTTACTCCCATACCCACGATAAGCATATAAGACAAGGCTTTGGAAGGAAAATGAGCCACTTTATTAAAATCAGATCTACAAAGGGCAATGGTATTTAAAACCTTTTTATGGTATTTAAGACTACTGCTTGCCTGCAAACAATTCTGGGGCTTTTTTTTTTTGCAATAGTGCATTTCTTGCTAGTACCCATGTGCTGAACAAATCCCCACATATAACAATATTTTTCCTGTATAATGTTTCCTGTTGTTAATTTAAACACTATACTATTATTACATTAAAAACTATTACATATAATTTATTAATTACAAAAAGGTTACATGCTGTCTGCTCACAAGGAAAAGGATTAAGGAGGCCAGGAGACAACAGGATATGTCCAGGTAAAAGAGGACATATGGTTACCCTGCTCCTGGTGCTATCCCTGGAAATGGCATAAGGCATAATATCATGTGGTATAATTAACTTTATGATGGCAGGTGACATCACACTGTTGTTGCCCTGAGTGCTACACCACTGGCTGCCCCATGCCTGGAATTCGCACATTGCCTCTATGATACCAACAATTTTATTTTAAACTAGTGAAAGCATACCTGCATTGCAGGAGTAAAATTCCCTATACAACATCCCCTGGTTGCCCATGTACATCCCTCATGTTTATTCACCCTATGTGCATCATCCCCCTATGTGCATCATCCCCCTATGTGCATCATCCCCCCATGCACAACAATCCCTATGTGCAGCAATCCCCATGCGCATCATCTCACCACATGTATCAACTCCCCATGTGCAACAACCCCCATGCACAACAGTCCTCATGCACAACAAACCCAATGGGCAGCAACCTTCATGAACATCATTCCCTCATGTGCATCATCCCCCATGCACATGAATCCTCCTTGCGCATCAATCCCCCATGCGCATCAAGCCCATGTGCATCAACTTCAACATGCGCATCAACTTCCCCATGCACACCATCCCCCATGTGCACCATCCCCCCATTCACACCATTCTACCATGCGAATTATCCCCCAATGTGCATCACCCTTATGCGCATCATCTCCCCATGTGCATTGTCTCCCCTTGTGCAACACCCTGCATGTACATTGCTTCCAAGTGCAGCATTGTCCCCAGTGCAGCAGGCACCGAGCACCAAACTGGCTGGATGTTGGTCAGTCTCCCATGTTAAGTATAGGACAAAAACACGTTGCACCCCTTTTCAGCCCCTTAAGGGTTAAATTTCCCCACTTGGTTCTTGGTGGGTGTTCTTGTGACGGAAGGAACACCCTCCCCAAATTTCACGCTTCTAGGTCCAGGGCTTGGGGCAGAGCAACCCTCAGCCACCAGTTCTTCAATGCAAAGTATAGGAAGGAAAACACATTGTGCCCCTTTTCACCCCCTTCCAGTTGGAATTTCCAAAAACCGGTCCTTAGTGCACCCCTCTGTCACAGAAGGAACATCCACCCCAAATTTCACGCTTCTAGGCCCAGTGGTTTTGGCTGGGTGTTGATGAGTGAGTCAGTGAGTCAGTCAGTGACTTTTCTCTTTTATGTACAGTGACACCTCACTTAAGAAACACCTCACATAAAGTATGTTCCACATAACAAACAAAAATTTCTCTAGGATTCTGCTTCATGTAACAAACTATGCTTCATGTAAAGAACACATTCGTTGGCAGTTGGGGCAGACGTGCTGGCCGGCAGCCTGTTTTAAAAGCGTCAGGGCTGCCTAGCACACCTGCCCATAGCGAAAGCAACACTTCCATGCTGTTCCTCCTGTGGCCGGACGTCCGCTGGGCAGAGGGAGAGAACAGTAGTGGAGAAGAGGAAGCAGCTCAGGGCTAGCCAGAAAGGAGCAGGGGAGAGAGAGGCTCAGGATGGAGAGAAGGAGACAGTGGGGAGACACTTGGAAAGTGGATTGCAGAAGACAGTGTCTTGGATTGCAGCCTCCTAACCATGTCTACACAGAAGTAAGCCCCATTATGTTAAATGGGGCTTACTCCCAGGAAAGTGTCTTTGATTGCAGCCTCATAACCATGTCTACCCAGATGTAAGCCCCATTGTGTTAAAAAGTTACTCCCAGGAAAGTGTCTTTAGGATTGCAGCCTAAGTAGACTTCATAGGATCATGCACATTTAATGCATTTTTTGAATTCAGTTCCAGGGTTTTGTCATCATTTTTACATCCAGTTAATATTTTTATATGAATATTTTTTGGGTTGTGGAACCAATCATCTGAGTTTCTATTATTTCCTATGGGAAAATCTGCTTCACGTAAAGAATGTTTCACATAATAAACATGCTTCCAGATTAAATTTGTTATGTGAGGTGCCACTGTATATAGATATTTTATTAAATCTAACCTTTTCCTTGAAGGAGGGGGGCTGAAGTGCCTAACAGCACTTCTGTGACACCCTCAGGTCAACACAAGATTTATGCCAGGCCTTTTGCTGGCCTAACTGGAGAAGTGGATTGCTGCCCCTGTCCTGGACAATATTCCTTAACTGGGAAGAGAACTGTATTCCCAATAGGGCTACTCAGATCTCTGACACCTCAGAATGATGTGTAAATATGAGCAGTCCAAGACTGCCCAAGGCTGCCCAGGGATGGGGATTCAATTCCAGGGTTTTGTCATCATTTTTACATCTAGTTAATATTTTTATATGAGTATTTTTTGGGTTGTGGAACCAATCATCATCATCATCATCATCATCATCATCATCATCTTACTCTCTGCCACTAGCACTGATGGAAGGCCACCAAAGCTATCACTGCAGAATTAGTATCCGACTAATAGTGCAATCCTAAGCATGTCTACTCAAAAGTAGGGAGAGTAATGTTTGACAAAGCATTTTTTCTGGTTGTTATTACTTATAAATGTATTTTTTTTTCTTTCTTCATCTCCTTTTTAAGATCTGGTAAACCTAGGGGGTTATTTTTTGTACAGTGCCATTTAAAAAGGGGGTCCTGGTGCTACAAAGCTTGGGAATCACTGGTGCAAACAATATTGAGGTCTACCATTGATGGTAGGCATCATATTGAGGGACTTACCTAGAGGCCTATAGCTTACAAGGGAATTATAGCCTATAACCTATTTAACCTATGTTATAAGATGACATTTATCTGGGGTAGGGGGTGCATTATTCTAACTCTTTATTGATATAGGGCGCAATCCAGAGTAACTACGGGGAGTCCTTGCTCCGGTGTAAGAACAACTTACTCTGGATTCCAATATGAATTTCCCATAGGTTTTCACCAGGTGGTGTAGTAACTACGGGTGCACGTAATGTCTCTTACGTGCTCCCGTAGTTACTCTGGATTGTAGGGCCTGTATTGCCCTAAGCAAGTCACTGACCAAAATATGGAAAATCCTACATGCATAAATACCTATGGAATTTTAATGGAAGCAGGAAAAAATAGTAATATTTCTCAGGTTGTGCTGATAGTGATTCATTGATTCCACACCCTGATTTTTGGGTACTGAGCACTTTGGAGACCGCATTTGTACCTGGAGTATATTACTAAAAGGCTAGGATTAGCACCAACACTTCAAGAGAGTTACAAAATAAATTTTTGGTTCCATCAAAGGAGAAAAATCTGAGCATCTTCAGGCAAAGTTGAACATGTTTTAATGTAAGTGGAATTTCACAGGGGTGGGGGGGGGTCTAACATCCCTCGTGCACCTCAACCAAACAGCTACAAGGACTCTTTAAAAAGTGAAGATGTTTCTGTACTTTTAAAATTATTTGCTCTGGTCTTTCCTGAGATATGTTTCACCTCTCACTGCCCTTGAACTCGCAAAGGGGAAAAAAATGAACGAAGAGATCATTTTAAGGACTTTGCAAAGCTGTAGGAAAGCAGAAATGTTCTTGTTCTTGTAAAGTCTGGCACTTTAAGGCAAAACACTTGGGGGGGAAAAAGAACATTTTGTGAAAAGCAAGAGACATTGGAACCGGGTCACCTCAAACATTTTCCCACAATGTCAAACGGTAGCTCTTTTTTCCCCCAGGCAAAATCTGTTGTTTACTTTAGTATGCTTTTGCTTTGGCATCTGCAAAAAATAATATTCCCCCAAAGTAGACTAGCACCCAAATCCAGATTAACTAAGGGAGCACGTAAGAGACTTTACATGCACCCGTATTTACTGCACCACCTAGTGAAAACCTATGGGAAATGCATATTGCAATCCAGAGTAAGTTGTTCTTACACTGGAGTAAGGACTCCCCGTAGTTACTCGTATATTTTGCCCTAGGCTTAATATAAACACACTCACAAAACTTTAGATTCACTAACTAGACTCACAACAGAAAATGTCCCTTTTTATAAAAAAAAGGAAGGAAGAAATTCTGAATACAGAATTTCATGATGAAAAGCATCTGCCACATCTATACCACTCATATCTTTTTTCTGGGATGTAATGCACCCAGGGTTCTTCAGATGAGTTATTGGTGGACAGGTGTGAAACTAATTGCAAGGAGCGAAGGATGGGCTGGGTTGCAACTAATAGTCACTCCACTATTTACTGCCCGAAATGATGGTGGGGAGATGAGATCTGGCTCTGCAAAGGAATCTTAAAATAGGCATCTTTGCCTTCAGCAAGATCTGTATAGGGATGGGAGGAGGAGAGATAATGCTTCAAAAAAATCCTTAGATATTCTGGCTTAATGGTCAAGTTGTTCCAAACAAGACGGTTTTATTCAGAATCTGTTTGCTGTCTTGCCAGCCTACTAAAGTTATTCTCATTATCCACTATTTTGCTTTCTTGGAAAACCTAGTGGACACCAAATTAGCACTGAGCCTAGGGGGGTTCAGTTCCAGGAGGCTCACTTCATAGCACGTTGCAGTCTTAACCCCTGGTTAGGCACAAGTCTAACAATACTACACTATACCACAATACTATACTATAGTACAGTGATTTTCAATCAGTGTGCCGTGGCACTCTGGTGTGCCACGGACAGTCCTCAGGTGTGCTGTGGGAATTTGGGGATTGACATTAATAGGAATAATCGTGGATTTTAATAGCCTGTGGGAATAGCCTTTGGGAATCACTGGTGTAAACAATATTGAGGTCTTTAACAGGAATAATCGTGGATTTTAATAGCGTGTGGGAATAGCCTTTGGGAATCACTGGTGTAAACAATATTGAGGTCTACCATTGATAGTAGGCATCATACTGAGGGCATCATACCATTGAGGGCTTTGTCAATGGTAAAAACCATTTATGGTGTACGTTGACAATTTCAGTGCCTTGTTAAGTGTGCCATGAGATGAAAATGTCTGAAAATCACTGCTATAGTACAATAAGACAGACAGACATAGTACATTAAGACAGAGAGACAGGCAGGCAGGCGGACGGGCAGGCGGAGGGGCGGGTGGACGGACGGACGGACGGACGGACAGACAGACACAGACAGACAGAGTGAGTGAGTGAGTGAGTGAGTCCTGTGGGGGATGTCACAGAATTTATGAATCTGGTATTGCAATCCTAACGCCCGGTTAGGCACAAGTCTAACAATACTATACTATACTACAATACTATACTATACTACAATATTATAGATAGATAAGTCCTGTGCAGGCCTGATGATGTCACAAAAGTGTCGTAAGACATTTCTAAGCCATTCTTGGATTGGGAGGGTTGGACCACTGCATAGACATGTGCTGGCCTCCCTACACCACTGCTGGAACTGGGAGACAGGTGAGTGTGCTGGCTTAAATTGGTTAGGATTATGCCCTAAATCTTAATTTGAAGTCTATGGGGCTAGGTGATAGTAATAGCTCATCAATATTTTCAACATCTGATGCTTCCATCCTCCATGCTGGATATCCGCTGATGTGTTGAAGGTTCTGATGATGAACATTCCTCCATGTTGACTTGTTGAATGATGGTGGCCCAATAGTGAGCCCTGGAGTTCAGCAGTGAGGAAGGGCTTGCTTTATCCATCATCCTTCTCCATCTGACTCTTGCCTCCTTAGAGATAGGATATATTTGGAGTAGTCGGGGACCTGAAGAGGGGATTGCGGCTTTTCTGCACCCTCACATGGCCAGTGCTTCTCTCCCTCCCGCACAAATACAAAATACCTGTGATGCTGTGATGCTGTCACTACCATCAGTGTTGGGCAGTGGCATCCCAGCGTTTCTCAAAGTGAGGGTCGGGAACCCCTTTGGGGGTCGCCTAGAGGTTTCCTGGGGGTCGCCTAAAGACCCCTGGTGCAGGCGGCCAGGTCAGGCTTACCAGACCTCCGGCTGTAGCTACACACGCACTAGGGTTGACTGAAAGCCCCAGGGCCCAATCCTATGCATGCCTACTATGAAATAAATCCCATTATAGTCAGGAGGGCCTTTATTCCTATGTAAATGTGGATAGGATTGCAGCCTCAGGGCCCAATCCTATGCATGCCTACTCTGAAATAAATCCCATTGTATTCAGTGTGTGCATAGAACACACGTTTCATTTGTAACAATGAAAATACATCCTGCATATCGGATATTGACATTACAATTCATAACAGTAGCAAAATTACAGTTATAAAGTAGCAACGAAAATAATTTTATGGTTGGGGGTCCCCACAACATGAGGAACTTATAAAGGGGTCACGGTGTTAGGAAGATTGAAAACCACTGTCTTAAGGGTTAATAGCCTATGGCTGCAATCCTAAAGACACTTTCCTGGGAGTAAGACCCATTGGACACAATGGGCTTACATCTGAGTATACATGGTTAGGATTGTGCTCTATGTTTTGCAGCTCACCAATTTGGGAACCACTAAGGGTGCAATCCAGAGTAACTATGGGCAGTCCTTGCTCTGGACTGTAAGAACAATTTGCTCTGTGTAAGAAAAGTGTAAGAACAATTTGCTCTGGATTGCAATATGAAATTCCCATAGATTTTCACTAGGTGGTGCAGTAACTATGGGTGCACGTAATGTCTCTTACGTGCTCCCGTAGTTACTCTGGATTGTCGGGTAAGACAATACTGGACGTTTGACTTAGTGTAGTGCAGTGTCCTTAAAAGTGGGTTGCAAACAACATTCATAAATGCAAAAAAAGTTTCATAACAGTAAAATTGAAGTGAAATTTTATTCTGAATATATAGATTGTGATGCATTCATTTCCTGCAAACAATTTCTTGCAAAGGAAGTAGGAAATAACTCTGTCGCTGAGAAGAAACAAGAAATCCATGCATCATGCCAAGTAGTCTTCTGGTCCACCATTCCATGCCTCATAGAGCTGCTGTTTAAAAACAATAAAATAAACAGGCAGAAATACAAGCTTGATAAATCTTAAGCAGCATATTTAAAATCTTGGCCAAGACTAGTCTGTGCAATTCCACTCTTGCCAAAATTTTCGTTGAGGAATGCATGACCCCTCTTGCTCCCCAGCAAATTGAATTTTACAAAACCCAGCAGTGCCTATTGATTCTGTGTATTCTGCACCTTAGCAGAAAAGCAAAACAAAACAACATCATATATTTAATTGTGTGTTTTGCAACACAGTGTTGCACTGACTACCTGAGTAGGAACTATGAACATTCTTATAAAAATAGCTGATATATGCTAGATGTAGGACTAGATGACCTATTATGCACCTTCCAACTCTATGAATCTATGATCCTTGGAATGCATTTTTAAATGGAAAGGAAAAAAAGGGGGGAACTAAGTTTTGCAGGGAGCCTCACTGCAGAGTGCAAAGGATCTCCTCCCCTCTGAGCCATTCCTAGAGGGGGAAGCATCCTGGAATGGCTCAGAGGGGAGGAGGTCCCTTGCACACTGTGGAGAGGATCCCTGCACCCCCCACTACAGCACTGCCGGGGACTTATCCCCAAATCCAAAGTAACTACAAGAGCATGTAAGAGACATTACGTGCACCTGTAGTTACTGCACCACCTAGTGAAAACCAATGGGAAATTCATATTGCAATCCAGAGCAAATTGTTCTTACACCAGAGCAAGCACTCCCTATAGTTACTATGGATTTTGCCCATTGGCTTGGATATGGGATAAATGTCAGATCTGAGACCCATTTCCTGCTCCCTGCCCACCCACTCTGGGAATGCTCTCCCCCACCCTCACTCCATTCTGGAGAGCCCCCTTCTGCTCCCTCCCCATCTTCACCAATCCTCTGTACTGGTTGGGAACAGCCAAAGCAGCTCACCCCTTTCCCTGTTCCCGCAGTGGCCAAATCTCCAGGTTGGCACAAGAGACTTGTGCTGACCTAAGCAGGGTTTAGGATTGCACTCTGTGGCTGCAATCCTAACTCCCATTTAGACCGGCATAAGATCTGACATAAGTCCTGTGTTTGCTGGGGGATTACGCAAAAACGCTGTCACTCTGTGCCATTCTAGGGAGGGTTAAACCAGTGCACAGACATATGCCAGCCTCCCAACAGCACCAAGGGTATGGTGAGACAGGTGAGTTGCCCTGGCCAAAATTGGTTAGCCCCCAAATCCAGAGTAACTACGGGAGCACATAAGAGACTTTACATGTACCCGTAGTTACTGCACCACCTAGTGAAAACCTATGGGAAATTCATATTGGAATCCAGAGCAAATTGTTCTTACACCGGAGCAAGGACAACCCGTAGTTCCTCTGGATTTTGCTCTAGGACTGCGTAATGTCTCTCTCTCAAGTCGGTGCTGGCAAAATAGCCAGCGTAGACTTTCGAAGCCCCTTCATTTTATTTTATAGACTTTATTACCACCCCATTGTTTCCTGTTGTGCATAAATACAATGGTAGATAATTTTGTCGAATTGCTTCCAAAATATGTGACGGGTGGTAGTTGAAGTGCTTCGCATTTCAAGCGGAAGTGCTGTACATTTCTTGTTCAGGTGTTCTACTTCGAGAAATGTGAGTATCCCAAGGCCCTGAGAAAATAAGCAGCCAGAGTAAAGGGTGAGTTGAAAAGACAGACCTTGATGAAAAAGAGAGGGTTCGGCAGGTTTCTTTCCGTTTGGAGGAAAGCCAGGAGCCCAACAGCTGCAATTGTCCTTGAATGAGCAAATTCAGTTGCTGGAGAACCCAAGCGGAGCAGGGTGGGCTGTGCAAAGGGGAAGGCGATGCAAAAAATCACAGCTAATTAGAATTCCTGGAGGCTTTATCAACAGGTCTGCAAAATACAGTAATTAAGCTGTGACTGTGAAAACATGTCACTTTGATGTTTTTGAGAAGAGGAGAGCAAGCTTAAAATTACCCAGTTTGAAAATTATCACTTAAAATCTTCTTTATAATGATACATATAATGTATCTTCTGCTGCAGCGATTTTTTGCAATTACTGCAATCAAAGCTAAGACTAATTTAATTTCTCAATAAACCATACAATACATTAACTTCCCGACTTCCATTCCTGTGGGCTTTTTAGGCTATAGTGGAGGGAAAAAAAATAGATGTCTAAAATGGAAATTTATTCCCTTGCCGGAGCAGAAATATTTATTTTTATTTTTCCCCTTGATGTGATATATAAGTATATGTGGGAAAAGTCATAATATGCAATGGGTTTGCATCAATCTATTTGAGTTTATTACCAGGCCTCGTAAAATGTGCCCCATTTCAGTGCAGAAAAAGAAAGTAAATTCTCTTGAAGGATTTAATAATTAGTCTACTTGAGTCAGCAATTGTAAAATGAATCCACAGGAGCAGAAGAGTTGAGATTCTGCTGAGGACATACTTAAAGTCTATAATATTAGGATATGGACAGACTGTGACACATTCTGAAGTTTTCAGAAATAGGACAAAGAAGGGAAATCTCAGACTAAAATCATGAGACACTTAGGGCAAAATCCAGAGTAACTATGGGGAGTCCTTCCTCCGGTGTAAGAACAACTCACTCTGGATTGCAATATGAATTTCCCATAGGTTTTCACTAGGTGGTAGAGTAGCAACGGGTGCACATAAAGTTTCTTACATGCTCCCGTATTTACCCTGGATTTGGGGGTTAGGGTGCAATCCCAAGCATGCTTACTCAGAAGTAAGTCCCATTCTATTCTATGGGGCTTACTCCAAGGAAAGTGAATTTAGGGTTGCAGTCTATTTTCTTTTTAAGAAGTAGAAATGTTTATTAACAGGTATTTGCTCCTATCCAAGATAGCTGTGCTCCTCCTGCCTACTTAGCAGTTCGAAAGCATGTACAAATAGATAGGTACCACTTTGGTGCAAAGGCAGCATCCTGGCAACAGGGCCTTGTGACAGGCCAGCCTGGTTTCCCCAATGTGGCATCAAACATGGGTTGAAAGACTCTAATCCAGAACAAGAGGACTTTGCCACTGTACAGGACAAACACTGAAGAAGTTGGCTTTTGCCTAGTTAGTTGTGATTAAGACCAGTAATGATTAATAACAAGAATAATACTGGGGAAATGTCAGAACAACTGATAGGAAAACCAAGAATGCAACTGAGAACAACAGAATCTGCCTTCTCCAGAATAACCTGAGAACTAGGATCCAGCACTACTCAGACTTCATGTGATGGTATAGGGAGGAAAGCAAGTGTACGGTTTGTACACTCTTCCCCAGGAGTGGTGAAGAAATATCTTACAGCACTTTGGTGACATCCCCAGGTCAGCACATGACTTATGCTGGAACTTAAGCTGGCCTAACTGGAGCTTAGGATTCCAGCCTAAATTCCATTGATTATAATGGGATTACTTCTGAGTACTTCTGTGATTATATTGGGGTTACTTCTGGACATGCATAGGATTGAGTTGTGACTGAACTTTATGATGGGAGAAAGACAAATATACATTCAACTGATATGCCGTTGTAAGTACGGTGGGCCCACCAGACTTTGGGACCAGTAGATTTTTAATTATTAAGTTCTAAAAAGTCTGAGAAATTAGCCAACTTTAAAACTGGCACAATCCTAAACATGTCTACTTAAAAGTATGTCCCATTATGTTCAGTGGGTCTTACTCCCAGGAAAGTGTCTTCAGGATTGCAGCCTATTAAAGTTGCAGTTTCCCAAGTTGCTGAATCACAGTTCTTCCTACCTAGGAGAAGGTAGACAGCAGATCCATCCATGCCCCCATCCTGCCCATCAATCAATCAATCAATCAATCAATCAATCAATCAAGAAATCAAGCAATCAAGCAATCAATCAATATTTAATCAATATTTACACATACATGCACACATATACACCTTCCTGTATCTTCCTGTATCCTGTAAGAGGGCTGAAAACCATGCAGAGCTTATCACAGAGTTCAGCCCTAGCCTCTAACTTCTGCAAATGGTTAGCATTTGCAGCCATCACTGAAACAGCTCAACACAGGAGGGCTACAACAGGAGGGCTACAATCAAGACATCAGTTAAATAATTTTAACTGATGAATTAAAATGTTATGCATTTTAATTTTTTGAATTTTATGTAGCCTTCCTTTTGGCAGACCAGACCAGACTGGTAACAACACAATTGGCAAAATTCCTGGCAGTGGCAATTAAAACAAGATCAATCATGGTCTCAAATAGCCCTAATTGATATTTTAATGTCTATGTATTGCTTGTTTTGCTATGGCATTTTTGCTAATGCATATAATGTTGGAATTTGAATTTGAGATAAGTGACATAACTTGTGTAAAATTTGCAAACTGCTTTTTTAAAAAGAGTTTTCTGCTTTTTGAAGGATCAGGTATCTGCAGTGGTGCCTGGAACCTATGAATAAGGATGCCTGTTTATGTGTGTGCACAGTAGAATCATAGAGTTGGAAGGGACCTAGAAGGTCATCTAGTCCAACCCCCTGCCTGCAGCAGGAATTCCCCTAGTGCATCCCCAACAGATGCTCATCGAGCCTCTGCTTAAAGATCCCTAGTGAGGGAGAGTCCACCACCTCCCTTGGCAATTTGTTCCACTGCCGAACCGCTCTCACCATCAGGAATTTTTTCCGGATTTCCAACCGAAATCTCATTTCTTGCAGTTTGTACCCATTGGTTCTAGTATAACCCTACAATCCAGAGTAACTACGGGAGCACGTAAGAGACATTACGTGCACCTGAGTTATGGCACCACCTAGTGAAAACCTGTGGGAAATTCATATTGCAATCCAGAGTAAATTGTTCTTACACCGGAGCAAGGACTCCCCGTAGTTACTCTGGATTATGCCCTAAGTGTGATAAAAGCAGGCCTCCATCAGTCTTGGAAGACTATGGTATCGTGCTCGGCGCTGCATATGCTGCATGCGAAGCACGAAAGCCTGGGTTAGATTGTTATGGAGGATAGGCTGTTACCCAAGAAGCAAATCCCCCCTCTCCATGCCACTGAATTAGTCCAATGGAAAGGCAGAGCCAATACGATTGGATCCAGCTGGCGTCGCAGAGCTGGGCTAAGGACAGGAGCTCACCCTGTCTTGTGGGGCCGACCCGGGTCTCGAACCCTGGCCTGCTGGTTAACAGGCACAGTGTCTTAGCCACTTGCGCCACCCACATCCAGCTGAAAATAAATTCCAAGTCACAGTGAGCAACTTACGGGGTCTTCATCGGGTATCTCCAAGAGCCCCTGGATTTTTTCCCCCCATTTCTTGTAGTAGTTCTTATCATACTTCAAATACAGAGCTAATTAGAGAAGATATTAAGAAAAGCTGCCTCTCTGAGACTCTCGGCTCTCGGCTATTATAGCCACCTATCAGGAGGCATTATTACGCTATCAGCCTAATAACTAATGTATCATAAAATAACTATCTTATTCCCAGGCCTTAAGATACGTGCTGGGAGTAAGGAAATTCTTAAAACTGCAATGCCATCTGTTGGCCCAGGACCAGCATTGCAATTTCACACCATTTACATATGCAATGTATTTATACATTCAGTCACTTGATGACTGATTGGTCAATTGCTATATTTGTGTGTTTGTTTATATGTTACAAACATTTTTTTGCAAATGAGGATACAAACAAACAGCCTAAATGAAAATATCATAAAGGCTTTACAATGTGTTGGTGTGACTGCAATTTTCTTTCATTACCTGTTGTCCCACCTGTTTAAACATTTGCTTTCTATATTCATGCATGCGTACATATGCATGCGTCTCTATACATACATCTGTCTCTATACATATATCGTATATTGTGTGAATACATATATTGTGTGAATAAAGAGGTTTCATGCCCCTAATAAGGCACAGGAAGAGGGACTCCTAACCAATGGTGAGGCCTGCATAAGACCTGGTATAAGACCTGGCACAAGTTCTGCACTGGGCTGGGGGTAATGCACTTCTGTGCCAATCGTGGTGGGTTAGGTCAGTACACAAATATGTGCCAGCTTCCCTAAAACAAAACAGGGAGACAGGGATATAGAAAACAAGAAATCCACCCATCTTTAGTGTGGGTTAGGAGCTTGAGAAGAGCAGAAACTTACCATCTAATCTAACCATATGTCCCAAGGGCTATGTGTGGTACAAGTGGTTAAGACACTGTGCCTGTTAACCAGCAGGCCAGGGTTTGAGACCCGGCTCCCCACAAGACAGGGTGAGCTTCTGTCCTTAGCCCAGCTCTGTGACGCAGCTGGAACCCATCGTATCGGCTCTGTTGTTCCACTGGACTATTTCAGTGGCATGGAGAGGGGGGATTTGCTGCTTGGGTAACAGCCTATCCTCCATATTAATCTACCCAGGCCTTCATGCTTCGCATGCAGTGTTGAGCACAATACCATAGTCTTTCGAGACCGATGGATGCCAATAATTCTACCATACTATATGTCCCAAAAAACAAGGACAGTCCCAATTTGGGGGATTGTGTTCCCATATTGGCAAATGGGACAAAGGGTCCTGTCCTGATTTCGTGGAAGAGAATTATGGCAACCCTAGTCTAATCCCCTATCCTGACTCCAAGCTAACAATTGCCAGCCATGATGATAGCTTGTCAATGCCCATCGCTTATAGATGTGTTGGTAAAGAAAATGGAAGTAAAGCAATCATTCTGATTTGTCTCCCTGCCCCGTTGATTTATATGGTCAACATGTGAAGCAAGTCAAGTACTTGATTTCCTTCCATGTGAGATCTTTCTCCTCAGCTCTGGAGCATCTTCAGTTCCTTTTGGTCTATGTGCAAAATAAAAAAAGAAAAGAAAAAGAAAGTAAGTTGCCCATCATTCATCTTTAAACATTTTCAATCTGCTTGGTTTCCCTAGTGTCCTAATCCACCCATCTGGCTGTCATAATTAGTTTATGGAGCAGTTAGGCTTTGTCTCAGTGTCTGTCTTTTTAGAGGGCCATAAAATGGAGAAACTGCTGCTGCTGCTACTTTTTTGTATGAAATTTGACAAGTTTGATCTCTTGAAGGGACAGTAAAATGTCTGAAAAATGCATGCAATTTTGATGAAAAACACAGAATGACAGGCAGCAGGAGGACATCTGAGACTGCAGTCCTAAATACAGTTACCAGGGAGTAAGTACTATCTGGCTCAATGGCATTTACTTCTGAGTAGACATGCATGGAGTAGACTTTTTTATGAAAAGAGCTATATAAATACTGTTGATGATGATGAAGGAGCTCAGGCTTGCTCTGTAAGTGTTCCATTGAAAACCAAATGGACGGGAATCAAATGAAAATAACATGAATTATGACAACTCCAAAATGAAAACTGGACAAAGTTCTAAAATTGAAAATTAATGGAAAAATTAATTGTTGTTGTTGTTGATGATGATGAAGGAGGAGCTCAGGCTTGCTCTGTAAGTGTTCCATTGAAAACAACAGGAAACCAAATGGATGGGAATCAAATGAAAATAACATGAATTATGGCAACCCCAAAATGAAAACTGGACAAAGTTCTAATATTGAAAATTAATGGAAAAACTAATTGTTGTTGTTGATGATAATGACGAAGAAGGAGAGGCTCAGGCTTGCTCTGTAAGTGTCCCATTGAAAACAATAGGAAACCAAATGGATGGAAATCAAATGAAAATAACACCCAAAATGAAAACTGCATGAATAACTGAACAAAGTTCTAATATTGAAAATTAATGGAAAAAAACTAATTTTAATGTAATCCTGAGCACACTTTCCTGGGAGTAAGCCCCGCTGAACTCAGAGTAGTCATGTATATGATTGCATAGATAATATGATAGTGATGTTTATGGTTTGGCTGTGAGATGTTCCAAAACTATAGCAAACTAAAAATTCAGATTAAAAAAATTATACAGTAGTATGTCAGAAAACTATAGAACAAATCATTGAGAACTAAGAACTTGGTACATGGGCAGCCCAATCCTGACCCCCAGTAACCCTACCTCAAACCATCCCTAACTCCTTACCTGCTCTAGTGGGGATCATGTTCACTGTTGTGTGTTGGGGACCTCTGGATGTGTTCTCCAGTAGTTCCAAAGCATATGATGACAGCATCCTTTTTAAGCCCTCTAGGACTTATATTGCAGCAAGTTATAGAGCCTCTACCTTTCCATTGCACAGAAGAGGGAATTGAGGCAGGTGCTGCTTTTAAAACCCTTCTATGATGAGCTAAAACTGCTTTAATTCCTCCTTCATTGGGCTGTGGGTGGCGCAAGAGGTTAAGACACTGTGCCTCTTAACCAGAAGGCCAGGGTTCGAGACCCAGATCCCCACAAGACAGGGTGAGCTCCTGTCCTTAGCCCAGCTCTGCAACACACCTGGAACCAATTGTATTGGCTCTGCCGTTCCGTTGGACTATTTCAGTGGCATGGAGAGGGGGGATTTACTGCTTGGGTAACAGCCTATCCTCCATATTAAACTACCCATTTACTGCTTGGATTTACTGCTGGGTAACAGCCTGTATTAAACTACCATATTAAACAGCCCATATTAAACTACCATTAAACTACTTGGGTAACAGCTCCATATTAAACTACCATGCTTCGCATGCAGTGTGGAGCACGATCCATAGTCTTTCGAGACTGATGGATGCCAATACTAATGCACTGGTTAAAGGTAGAGGCTCTCTGTCCTCCATTCTATATGGTCATCCTTGTCACAGTGTCTACTTCTGAAAACTTCAGATAGGATTGGGACATCGGTATTGATTTGGAACCTTATGACGTTGCAAAAGTTTTTATTTAATGCAAACGTTTTGTTTGGAATGCTTTGGGGGTCTCTTTTAATTTAATGAAACGGTTCTTTATACTTGTAACCTCTGTGATCAGAGCAGATCCTAATTCATGACACCTCATAGCAAGCAATTGAGAGACAAGGGAGGAAGGGAAACATCTGGTAAACATCTGGAATGACAAAGTGCTTTGTTGTCTCAAATGCAGCAACATCTTATTTGGTGCTTACATCAAATCTCTATGTTTGACTCTTCAAAAGCTGCTTGACTGCATTGCCATTTTAGTTTTTTTTTCCCTTATTCTTTTTCTTTCATAAAATGAAAACCCTCTAAGGGAGACATCACCTGTACGGTGGTATCTTTTCATTTAATGAGAATTTCTGGCTGGTAATATTTTAATGTGGCACTTTGGGACTCCAGATAAACCTTTATAAGGATTAGTCCACCTTAGATACAACTAGAGTTGGATTCTAATAAGTGAAGAAAATTACTCTGCTGGATTCCATTTATAAATATTTGTGTGCGATGGGAACACAAAACAAAGCTGGATTTAAATTATGTATTTTAACCAAGTCACGGGGTAAGCGGTAGGGATGAGCAGCAGGTTGCCGCCAAGCTGTGTTCATTGCTACGAAGCATGCTTAGAAAATTCTCTGCATGCAAATTTATCCCCTGATTTGAATTAACAGGTTCTGATTTCCTTGGGGAACTGATTGAACCCTACAGACTGAAGTAAAAAAAGCAGGCCTCCGTCAGTCTTGGAAGACTATGGTATCGTGCTCTGCGCTGCATACGCTGCATGCGAAGCACGAAAGCCTGGGGTAGATTGTTATGGAGGATAGGCTGTTACCCAAGAAGCAAATCCCCCCTCTCCACGCCACTGAATTAGTCCAGTGGAAAGGCAGAGCCAATACAGTTGGATCCAGCTGGCGTCGCAGAGCTGGGCTAAGGACAGGAGCTCACCCTGTCTTGTGGGGCCGACCGGGGTCTCGAACCCTGGCCTGCTGGTTAACAAGCACAGTGTCTTAGCCACTTGTGCCACCCACAGCCCCTACAGAACCCTACTGAAGTAGGGTTGCCATAATTTCCACAAAATTGAGACAGGACCCTCTGTCATACTTATCAGTATGTGAACACAATCCCCCAAAATTGGGACTGTCCCTGTTTTTTGGGACATATGGCGACCCTAGTTAGGAGTCCTATTTGGTTTCCAGATTTTATATAGATGGCTCTATGTACATATAGCTCTGACCCACAAGCAGAACTTCAAGGCAATGAAATGCTATTTCTCTCTTCATCTTTGTCTTCTCTTCCTCCTCCTCCTCCTTCCCCCCCCCCCCCAGTTTCCTGGACTCTAAAATGAAGGAATGAAGCAGAAGAGAATAGTCTAGCTCAACAGGTTCCCCATGTATCAGCTACCACCATGGATACCACAAACTGGATACCAGGGTATCCGAAAGTGAAGCACATCACTATGGGCAAAATCCAGAGTAACTACGGGGAGTCCTTGCTCTGGTGTAAGAACAACTTACTCTGGATTCCAATATGAATTTCTCATAGGGTTTCACTAGGTGGTGCAGTAAC
The DNA here is from genome assembly GCA_030015325.1 of Cryptoblepharus egeriae. Lineage (NCBI taxonomy): Eukaryota > Metazoa > Chordata > Lepidosauria > Squamata > Scincidae > Cryptoblepharus > Cryptoblepharus egeriae. The sequence continues at coordinate 11,480,158 of JAREYC010000016.1, read as the reverse complement.
CACAGGTGCACATAAAGTCTCTTACATGCTCCTGTAGTTACTCTGGATTTGGGGGTATGTTTTCATCCCCCAATACACTTCATTAATGCTTCTTGCTTCCTGTTAGCATTTAAAGATGGCACAGAAAAAGCCAGACATTGGAGGCAGCGAGAGGAGGGCAGCAGAGACGAGGGCTGTAATCCTAAACACACTTTCCGAGGTTCTCACAGGTTCTATAGATCCCTTTGCTAATGAGTGCCTGGTTCTGAGAACCAGTTACTAATGGGACATAGAACCTGTTCTTAATTTATTTGAATCCCACCACTGAATAAGTCCTATTGAACACATTGGGGCTTACTTTTGAGTAGACATGCTCCATTGTGCATGTCGAGATAAGTTATCTAGACAATTTGAGATTGTGCTCTAGATCAGTTATCTGTGTTGATGATGGAGAATATACTGAACCCACATTTAAGTTAAATAACAGACAAGTTAAATCCACAGATAAGTTCAACGCAAATATAAGGTCCAGTATCTACTCCTTCAAACTTCCTTTCTGAACTCAAGTAGCAGAGAAAGAATAAGAACGGAGGCCAAGAACCTTCAGCAAATATCTCCACCTTGACACATCCATAGGAACATTCTCACATGGAGGAAGGAATGCTATTTCCCAAGGAGAAGGTAGCAGAGATGTTTAGACTCTTCAGAAGCGCAGTGAGTGAAGACTGTTGTCTTCTGTGCCTTTTGGAGCCACCTTGGATATAGATTGTGAGTGCTGCACGAAGTAAAGCTTCATGAAAAGGTCAAATAGATGTTAAAATATAAATGGGTATTACACAGAGGTTTACAATCCCACATGTTATTTGATTGGCGGCTTAAACCATAGGGTGATCATATACAATGGAGGACAGAGTGCCTCTACCTTTAAGCATTGCATAGCAAAGGGAATTTAAGCAGGTTTAGCTCATCATAGAAGGGTTTGAAAAGCACCTACCCAAATTGCTTCTTCTATGCAATGCTTAAAGGTCGAGGCACTCTGTCCTCCATTCTATACTTATTGGCATCCATCAGTCTCGAAAGACTATGGAATCGTGCTCAACACTGCATGTGAAGCACAAAAGCCTGGGTAGATTACTATGGAGGATAGGCTGTTACCCAAGCAGCAAATCCCCCCTCTCCATGCCACTGAAATAGTCCGGTGGAACGGCAGAGCCAATACGATTGGTTCCAGCTGCGTCGCAGAGCTGGGCTAAGGACAAGAGCTCACCCTGTCTTGTGGGGACCTGGGTCTTGAACCCTGGCCTGCTGGTTAACAGGCACAGTGTCTTAACCACTTGGCCCACCCCCAGCCCAATCTATATGGTCACCCTGGTAAAGCGGGAAGAAACTTCAGAAATTAAAAATTGAATTCCAGCCAGGGGAACAATCCAGAAAAGGTTAAGCACTTGTGTCTTTCCCAGCAAAGGGAAAGTTAAGCACATGCTTAAATCTCCCCCACTGAGTTAGCCCTAAGCTAAACGTGTAGAACTCTTAGTGGAGCATTTTGAAGGATGATGCTATAAAGTTAAATGATAGGACTTCTCCAGATCCTTGTTAAAGCCTCCAGAAACTGCCTACTCCTGCAACAATCAAGCAATCTGTCTTAGGAGTTTGGGCTGCTTTGTCAGCAGGAGATAGTCAGTGGAATGCAAGGAAATCAATATGTCAAGCATTCAAGAATGCGGGCCACATTCAGGTCATGAAAATGCAGTAAATTGTTATAAGCGGTGATTTCAGGGGACCCTCCTAGAGCCGTTGGTTCAGTTTGGAGCTTGTCCAAAGATGGAAACGTTAGACGCCTGTCAACTTGTCCTCCGTAAAACCAGTGGGTAAATGCTCCCTAAGTGATGACAGTGATGGGGATGTGAAAATAACAATTATTGGAATAATTGGAATATAGCAATAATAATTGGAATATAGGAACAATTGGAATATAGGAACAGTTGGAATATAGGAATAATAACAATTATTGGAATAATTGGAATATAGGTGAAAATAATGGGAAATAATATGGATAAAATAACTGGAATAGGGGGGAAGCTGATTTGCCTTCACACATTACAAAAGGAGTGTGGCAGTCACAGCACTAGTGCAATCCAGTGCAATGCTAAGCATGTCTACTCAGAAGTAAATCCCATTGTGTTCAGTACTACTTACTCCCAGGAAAATGTGGTTAGGATTGCAGCATTCAGTCCATACAATTGCATCAACGTTTAGAACACGGGTTCTCAACTCCTCCTAACCAGACAGTGGGTGGATGAAAGGTAGGGTTGCCACGTGTCCTGAAAAATAGGGACAATCCTGATCTTGGGGGATTGTGTTAATATACCGGCAAATAGGAAGATTTTGGGTGCAATCCTAAGCATGTCTACTCAGAAGTAAGTCCCATTCTATTCTATGGGACTTACTCTCAGGAAAGTGTGTTTAGGATTGCAGCCTAAGTCCCGTTTTGTGGAAGAGAATTATGGCAACTTTAAGGCAAGAGTACCTTACTAACCATCATTTTTTCCCTCATAAATCTAATTTCCACCAAGAACTGTTGTGTTCATATAACTTAATTTGGTACACCTGCCCTATGCTTAACTTTGTTTTTTGGATTTAAAATTAATATTAGGCAATAAATGAGCAAGACACATGGAAAAATTGTCATCTTGGCCCCGAAAGCTAAATAATGATGGGAGGAGCAGTGGCATACCTAGAGGGGGGGTGGAGCAGTCAGTCTTGGAGGGAGCCTCACCCCTTTGAAGCCATTCCAGGCTGGGGGGAGCAAAACGGAGTTGTACCTGATTCAGGTCCAGGAGGGAATTGTTGGCCTCTGCTGGATCCTTTTCTCCAGACCTGAAAAAACCACTTAAGCTGCAATCTTAAAGACACTTTCCTGGTAGTAAATCTCACTGGACACAATAGGGCCTACTTTTAAGTAGACATACCTTACAATCCAGAGTAACTATGGGAGCACGTAAGAGACATTACGTGCACTTGTAGTTACGGCACCACCTAGTGAAAACCTATGGGAAAATCATATTGGAATCCAGAGTAAATTGTTCTTACAGCAGAGCAAGGACTCCCCATGGTTACTCTGGATTGTGCCCATGGTTAGAATTGTGCAATTCAGTTCTGAGTAAGCAACTGAGCTGGTCTAAATCCATGTAACACCATTAGAAGCTCAACACTGGCTGTGTCTGTGACCACAGGAAATACAATCCTAAATCCTCTTTAGGATTGAGCTAAAGTAATAACTTGAAGGGTGGCCTTCATCCGTATGCTATTGTTTGTAGTAAGGATTTTATAAAATAAAATTAGATTTGTGATTTTGTTTAAATGGGATCTGGATGCGTTTATTTGCAGAGAGAAAGGAAATACCAGTAAGTTAGATCATTAAGCAGAGCTTGTCTGTATACTGACTTTAAAAAAAAATGCATAATGAGTTGGTAAAGTCTTTGCTGAATTGAAAAAAGAACAGTTGGAATAACATACATTTGAATTTTGATAAGCAAAAGTAAATGGGAAAGAATTATTATTTGATGGCTGAAACGACAGTGATCAAAATCAAGATTTTTTGGGGGTTTCCATCGAGGGATGCCTAAAAGATCTGCCACAATCAAGAAAATTTTTAAAAAGAAAGAAGGAAATGGAACTATCTGTCTTGCTGATGTTTCTGATGCAGAATAATAACTCCTCTTGATGAGAAGAATAATTGTGTTGTGAGTGCGATTGGGATTAATTTTTATCCCTCTCAGCACTTATGATCCAATTGTCTAAACAAGTGAAACATTAACTTTCTCCACTTTGAAGTTAATGTGTTGTTTCTACAGGCGGTTCTCAGGTTGAAATTAAACCATGCTTATTTTCATGAGGATAAAAAATGCTTTTATTACAAATTCACGTAACTGATGTTTTTTTTTCAGATAAGAGAAAGTAATTCATTGAAACCACTCAGAGATTGGACTGAAACGCTTTGCTTTTGGTCCATGGTAGGGTTGCCATAATTCTCTTTCGTGAAATTGGATAGGACCCTCTGCCCCATTTGCCAGTATTGGAGCACAATCCCCCAAAATTGGGGTTGTCCCTGTTTTTTGGGACTTATGGCAACCCTATTCCATGGAGTTTCTGGGAGGGCAGGTATCTGAACAAATGGGACTCCCACTCTGTAAAATTGTGTATGTACTGATGCAGTTCAATGGGAGATTGTGGCCTATATCCTAAAGTACATAGAAGTACATAGAATCATAGAGTTGGAAGGGACACAGTGGATCATCTAATCCAACCCCCTGCCTATAGCAGGAAATATTTGTTTTGAGGGACCTGGGTCTTGAACCCTGGCCTGCTGATTAACAGGCACAGTGTCTTAACCACTTATGCCACCAGAAATTAAGCCCCAGGGGCTATCAACAACATAGGATCTTATGTTCTTATGATTGGGCTGTAACAGGTACTATATGGTACTTTATATGGTAATTTATATGGTACTTTATATATATTGTACTATATGGTACTTTATATATATGATACTATATGGTACTTTATACGGTACTCTAAAGCAGTGGTGGGATTCAAATAAATTAACAAAAGGTTCTATGCCCTAATAACCTAAATTAACAACAGGTTTTATGTCCCATTAGTAACCAGTTCTCAGAACCAGGCGCTCATTAGCAAAGGGTTCTATAGAACCTGAGAGAACCCCCTGAAGCCCACCACTGGCCATACTGAACACAGTGGGAGTTGCTTCCTAATAAAAACCATAGGTTTACACTAGTGGTGGTGAACCTTTTTGGCACAGAGTGCCAACTTACGGCACTGGTGCCCACTGCGCATGCCAGTACCCACCACGTGTGCTAGTGCCCCACCGCATGTGCCCGAGGCATCTGGTGGGCTGCTGTGTGATACAGGAAGCTGGACTAGATGGACCTGTGGCCTGATGCAGTGGAGGATTTTATGTTCTTATGACCAGGAGCATGTTGCACATGCCCAGAGCTCTGAGCATGCACAGTGGGCACTCACCCCCCTCAGTTTGGCTCGGCTCTGAAGAGGAGCAGCTGGTCCTCTTTGGAGCCAAGCCAAACTGAGGGGGCCGCTGCATTTGGGTGTGTGTGGCAGGGTGTGTGTGGCTTCGCTATGGCTGTGGGCTGGTCGGGAGGGCTCTGAGTGCCTTCCCTGGCATGCATGTCACAGGTTCACCACCACTGGTTTACACTTTCCAGGGAGTAAAACCCATTGAACACAATGAAGCGTACTTTTGAGTAGACATGGTTAGGATTGTGCTCATAGTCTTGTATCTCTCCCAGCCCCCAGAGCAGCAACTCAAAGCAGGGGTTGTGTGTATGGCTTTTCTTTATGGCAGTAATGGAAAACTGCACCTATGATGATAACATAAACTCACCATCAATGTGATTTGTCCAAAGGTAAGGTGTGTAGATTCAAATGCAAGTTGAAATTCATACTGAAGTCCAGAGTAAGTTGTTCTTACACCGGAGCAAGAACTCCCAGTAGTTACTCTGGATTTTGCCCTAGTCTTTTTTGGTTATTCTTCTCTATGACTTCAGCAGATAATGCTGCACTGATGTGGCAGAACCATTTATGAAATGGTTTCTGTGGCTGTAAGTCAAAAAGTGGGGGGGGGGGGGGGGAATAAAATATATTATGATAGCTTTTCTCCTAAATACTAGCACCATCTAGTGCTCATTTTAGATAAGAAAAAATATCATATAATATCAACCTGTCCATTTTTGCTTCAACAAAGAGCCCCCGCCATGGAATCATTGCAAACCTATGCTGCACTGCATTAAATGCCTCGCTTGATTTTGTTTGAAACGAACAGAAAGATTTCTTGGACCCTATTCTTGAACTAGTAACAGGCTGCAGATGTTGCTTCCAGATAGGGTTGCCATAATTTTATTCCACCAAACTGGGACAGGACCTCTGTCGAACGTTCCAGGCTGTGAATGTCATCACCGAAAGTGACGTCATGAAGTAAATCCCCATTGTATTCAATGAGATTTACTACCAGGAAAGTGAGGCTAAAATCCTATCCATACTCGCCTGGGAGTATGGGCATGCCCAGGCTCTGAATGGGCATGCCAGGCTCTGAATAGGCATGCACAGGCTACGACTTTCCTTTGCTCCCCCCTTACTCAGGAATAAGCCCCATTGATTATAATGGGCTGAGCATAGGATTGGGCTCTGAGGCTTCCAGTTCATGGAAGGGAGGTCCAGGCCAGTGGGGATCAAAGAGCTGGTGTGCTCCAAAAGAGGGAGGGAAGGAGGGAGGACACTCTACTGCAGTAGTGGCTGCCTTCGTGGCAGCAAGGCCTGGATCTGGCCACCATGCTACACCTCTCCTGGCAGCTACTTGTGCTGTGACTGGAAGGGCACCCTGAAGCATTGGAACCAGGTGGGGGTGGACCATCTGCTCCTGGACTGGCCATGCGTCCAGGCTTCCAGCCTCCTCCATTGCCTGCTGCTAGGCCATGAGCAGATGGTTCTCCCTCGCCTGGTTCTCATGCTTCAGGGTGCTCTTCTGGGCTCAGCACAGCCGGCTCCTGAGTTAGCCAGCTGGCATCATTGACCAGGTGGCTACCTGGCCAAGCGGCGGGAGAGGTGCAGTGCGGTAGGATTGCCGAGTTCATGTAAGAGTTGAAAGCCCTTCATGGAGGCTCTGGCACCAGAGAAGCTTAGCTCTGCCAGTCCTGCCTCCCTCCCTATCCAGAATGCCTTCTCTCTGTCCTCTCCCTGCCCTTTTCCTTCAGTGCCAGAATGCCTCTTCCTACCGCCCCACATTTCCCACTCCCCTTCCCCCATCAGCTCTCTGCATCCCAGCTCTCTGAATCCCAGCCACTGAGCTGTGGAGAACTGGTGCTGGCCCAGTACCAGTTGGTGCTGAGCTAGCTCTGGTACCAGATTGGTGTTGATGCTCACAGATATGATACCCAACACAGGTGGAGTGCTGGCAGTGTAAGCTTAGGATTGGGCTCTTGTTCTCTTTCATCTCCTTAATAATAATTTTTAATTATTATTTAATTATTTAATAATTAATAACTAATAATAATTAGTAGTGCCAGTGAAACTTCCACACCTCGAAGAAGAACTTGAGGAACACAGAATAAAAGAGGAATGTTTTTGATGCTCTCCAGCTCTCCTCTGAGTGGCAACTTAGGCTACAATCCAGAGTAACTATGGGACTTTTTACACCAACGTTGTTACGGTACCACTTATGGGAAATTCATAGAGCAATCCAGAGTAAGTGCTTCTTACATCTTCTCATAGTTACTCTTGACTGTAGGGTTACACAACTTTGGAAACTTAAGGCAGGCTTTCTTGGGGTTTTTAGAGCCCAGATCCAAACCAGCACTGATGTCACTAATGTCATTACACATTCCATAAGGTGCATGTAATGCACATTTGGAGCACCCTAGAGGAGCCGCTGGAGGTGGGTCAGCAGCAGTCCGTGTTGAACCTCAATGTTGTGTGCCTGTTTGACTCTCCTGCATTAGTGGCCAAAATTTAGTATTTTGGGACGGGGATTGTGCAGAAGGTGTGGAGAAAGGGGATGATTGGACCTAGGAGGTGGCAGATGGTAGCAGGCGGTGCTACTGAATTCTAATACTTCTTCTGGCCTGGCCAAACTGGCATAAAACTCCTTGTGTCTGTGCCTACTCAAAGCAAGTGCAAATATGAGGAAACCCATTGACATTGTGGCTGCATTACCCAGGGGAAGAAAACAAACCCTCCTTTACCCAAAGGAGACTCTCAGCACTAGCTTGTTGCCCATTAAATCTAGCAGTTGGCATTTTGACAGCACTAGAGTCATTGGTACTGAAAGCCTTTTTAAACTGGGCCATTAATCAGGCACTGATTGTAAAGAATGGGAATTAAGGGATAAAGAAATTATGGGCGCAATCCTAACCATATCTACTCAAAAGTAAGCCCCATTGTGTTCAGTGGATCTTATTCCCAGGAAAGTGTCTTTAGGATTGCATCCTAAATACCCTAATGGAAATCCCACATGCTCAGTTTGACCATATATTCTAATTCTGGAATTAATTTTAAACATTCTCCCGATACCTTGGAATTCAGAAGGAACACAGATTCCTCCCAAGTTTCCATCATGTCTGAGTATTATTATTAATAATAATAATAACTCCTTATGGTGGTACATAGAGAGGAAAAGCAAAGGCACCAACAATTCATCTGCTCTCACTTCAGTTCCTTTAGAAGGCAATGCTCTTTTGACACGACCAGCTCCCGTCCACAATACCATACAATTGCAGACTATTTCTTTTCATTCTGCATGAATAGCGGTACCCAATTTTCCCGCTGATACTATGATACGAAAGTCGATCTCTAAACTCGGCACAAGCTGCCTTTTCAAGGTTTCCTTGCCGTTCCAATCACCGCAGGGAAGCTGGTGAGCTTCAGACAGTACGTACTGCAGTCACCGATGGTTAATTTTGGCACCAGAGGCTGGATGGGAAACTCATTCAGTTTGGGGATGGGAGTTATTTATGAAAGATGTATTTCTTTCAAGGGGGTCTGTGTATACATAAAACTGTTTCTCCTAATAGATCCTGACATTTTGGGCAATATACCTTCCGAATGGATGACAGGAACAATTACAGAGGACTCCTCTTTTTGAAATTTACATCTGTTCAGAAGGAAGCCAGTTAATTATTTCCATTCTCAGAGGGTAAAAAGTGAGAACTCTTGCTCACGAGAAGGGAAACATCAAAAATAATTAAGAAAAATCGCTCTCCAGACTTTCAAAGAAAGAAAAATAATTTATTTTTGTAAAAGCCTCTATTTTGAAACTCTATTTTCACAGGCAAAGTCACACCATAAATCTTTTATATGCATAGAAGATAATAGAATTTTTTTTATTGGAATGAGCATTTTAATAAATAGAGTGCTCTCAATGTTGACAGTGAAATTAAAGCTTAGTCAACAAGAAATGTATCAACAAACTGATATGAATAAGTTGGTTGAAAAATCCCTTAATCCACAGAATGGTGCATCTAGAGGCGTGGGCTTTAACATTTTTGTGCCATAACCAGTGGTGGGCTCCAGCAAGTTTGCACCTACTCTATAGAACCGGTTGTTAACAAGAGATATGACATATAAAGTTTAAAAACAGCCATTTAAAAGTGGCTGCCAGATGGGCACCGAACCAGTTGTTAATTTCTTTGAATCCCATCACTGTCCATAACCCCAATAAATAAATGTATGGAAGTATGCAACTGGGGACTATCAATCCTGCCCCATTCCCAGGATCCGATCCACATAAACCATTTCCATTGTTGACTTCGGGCAAAATCCAGAGTAACTACGGGCGGTCCTTGCTCCGGTGTAAGAACAATTTACTCTGGATTCCAATATAAATTTCCCATAGGTTTTCACTAGGTGGTGCAGGAACTATGGATGCACCAGTGGCGGGCTCCAGCAGGTTTGCACCTACTCTGTAGAACTGGTAGTTAACGAGAGATAGGACATATAAAGTATAGAAATAGCCATTTAAAAGTGGCTGCCAGATGGGCAGAGAACCGGTTGTTAATTTCTTTGAATCCCATCACTGGGGTGGTACTGTCTCTTACGTGCTCCCATAGTTACTCTGGATTTGGGGGTTCATCCTCTTCTGCCCTCCTAGCCTTCCTCACTATAATCATTAGAATATATAACTATTCCTATAAGAAAGAATGGAAAAAGTTACTAGTAAGCCTAGCACTAGTGAAAGCTATTTTAGCACAATTGCTATGAACCTGAGTTGGACTGGGATACAGTCCCACAATATCCAGAATGACCATATGGCATAACTGCAAAAGAAGACCTGGCCCAACCAAAATGTAGGACACCCAAGAAAAATGTAGGACTGAACACTCACATATGTTGCTTTCACATGTTAATTTAAGCAATATTATTTATTATTAAATTTGAAACTGTTACATCTAATTTATGAATTCCAAGAAGGCTATGAGCTGCCTGTTCACAAGGAAAAGGAAGACAATCCTCCAAATCCAGAGTAACTGCTGGAGTAACTGTGGGACTTTACATGCAGCCATAGTTACTGCACCACCTAGTGAAAACCTATGGGAAATTCATATTGGAATCCAGAGTAAGTTGTTCTTACTCCAGAGCAAGGACTCCCCGTAGTTACTCTGGATTGTGCCCAATGAAGGTTTCTTTTCCAAGACACAAGCTGTTAACTTTTTTTTCATTTTCTTTGTAAACCACTTTGTGAAAATTTTTTTGTTGAAAAGCAGTATATAAATACTGTAGATAGATAGGACAAGTCCTGGAAAAAGAGGACATAGGGTTCCCCTCCCAAAACCTGGATATACAAAATGCCTCTTCCTTTATTCAAAGCATGCTGCAATCCTAATCACACTTTCCTAAGAGTAAGTCCCACAGAACACAATGGAACTTACTTCTGAGTAGATATTCATAGGATTGCATCCTCACTTTCTTCATTGTTTACCATTTTCATGAATATTTAGGATGAATGAATGGAGGAGTGGCTCATTCAATCAAATGTCTGCTGGGTGTGTAGACAAGTGTGAGACTGTTCCTACTAAATTTATTTTCCCGAATTCTAGATCATCTTTTAAACATACACATCTGTTATGACGACCCATTAGGTCCCTTCTAACTCAATGATTTTATGATTCTGCATGTATACATATATTCAACTGACCCTACAATCCAGAGTAACTACGGGAGCACGTAAGAGACATTACGTGTACCCATAGTTACTGCACTACCTAGTGAAAACCTATGGGAAATTCATATTGCAATCCAGAGCAAATTGTTCTTACACCGGAGCAAAAACTCCACATAGTTACTCTGGATTGCGCCCTGAATATCCATACAAATATTGATGTGTCAAGAAGAAAAAAAGCGCCTTTTACTTCTCCCTACACAATTTACCCTATGGGCAAAATCCAGAGTAACTACGGGGAGTCCTTGCATTGATTTAAGAACAACTTACAGGGAGTCCTTGCTCAATGTAAGAACAAATTACTCTGGACTCCAATATGAATTTCCCATAGGTTTTCACTAGGTGGTGCAGTAACTACGGGTGCACGTAAAGTCTCTTACGTGCTCCCGTAGTTACTCTGGATTTGGGGGTATGACAACATGAACTTGGCTATCCCAAAATCACTTCCCTGGGAGCAAAACTCATTAAACACAATGAGGCTTACTTCTGAGTAGGAATGGTTAGGATTGTGTAGGAAGACTCTTAATTCTGCAGCCGCTCCATCACCAGTGCAGAAATCAGTAACCTCATTGCAGGGCTACTTCAGTTACTCCAAGGAAGGGGATAAACATGGGGATTGAAGTTCATATTCCCATCATCAAGTGGCACATACCTGTATTTGAAATGGGAAAAATAGTAGGAATTGTGCACATGCAAGAGTTTCAGACATCAATATGTTTCTTTCTCCGAGTCTATCAGCCACACTTTCCTTGAGGGACTCTCAAATAGGTTTTGCAGCTGACTACATACTGAATAATAAGCTTTCCAAAAACAAAACAGTCAATATTTTTTTGGAAAATGACAAGAAAGACAAACTGAACATCTTTCTACGCTGAGGCTTGTAATTTTCTTGTCATCTTATTTGAGGATAACTGACTGTGCTGATTCGTGGCAATAATTTCTGCGAAGGGGGCCAAATGGGGAAACATTGGGGCAGTATTAAACATACTAATGATGAGGATGAGGATGAAGATAAAAAGGTGGCCAGCCAAACTGAGATTGAAGCTAAATGCAGAAGATTGAAATAAAGAGGGTTCATTACAAGAAAAATGTAAAGGTGTCCCCCGAAGGTTATACTGCTAGTCGCGCCCGACCGTAGGGTGCAGTGCTCATCCCCTTTTCTAAAGCCATATAGCTAGTGTTGTCTGACCTGTGACTCACATGCACACAGAACGCTGTTACCTTCTCACTAAAATGGGCATATTTCCATGGAAATGGGAAATGAAATGGGAATATTCAATATTTATCCATTGAATATAATGGTACTTACCTCTGAGTAGATAGGGTTAGTATTGCACCAATCAAGGATGAAAAGAAAGTCAAAGGAAGGCTCTCTGACCATGACCTAAAATTCAAACAGGCCGCATCTTCACCTTCCATGAAGGTGGAGACAGAGGAGACCTTTTGGGGACCATCACTGAAAAGGCCACGTGTAATACTTGCAACTTCACTGAAGTTGCAGAGCAAATAAGAGAGCATTCCTTCTTGGTCTGAATAGCTAGGATGATTTGTAAAGGGGATGTAGGGCTCAACCATATAGGACTTTACACGTAAATCCAAGTAGGAAACTGCTATGGATCAATGCAAACAATGTTAAGCAACGAAGACCATTGGTGTGGCTAAAGTGGGCTCATGTTCATATGTGGACAGCAACAGCTTAGAGGGATGGTCTCCAAACTGCTGTTTGCTAAGTAGAGTAAAACCACATGGGCTATCACAGTGGCACTTCCATTTCATGCTGCAGTAGCTCTTCTTCTCACCCACTGGTCCCAGAACCAGAAGATGCTGCGCCCAGGAATTTGGGGAACAGAGGCGTCTGAAGCAGGAGGCATCAGAAGTTGAATTGGCTGAAATCCTGGAAAAATTTTGAAATGATCAGGACACCCTGAAACATTGGTTCTCAACATTTGTTTTATTTATTTAAGGGATTTATACTGCACCTTTCCCATCTGAAACCAAAAGCCCAAGGCAGCTTACAATGGTTTTTTTTATTCTTTTCTCCTCACAACAACCCTGTGAGGTAGGTGAGGCTGAGAGTGAGTGACTGGCCCAAGGTCACCCAGTCATGGCTGGTTGGGGGGAATTTGAACCCTGTTCTTGCAAGTCTCAGTCCAACTCCCTAATCACTGCACCATCCTGGGTGGGATGTGGCCAGGGTGACCATATGATCAGATTTTTCCAGGTTAGTCCTCTTTTTTACCCTCCTGCCTGGATGTCCTCCAAAAGGGCTTCATTGTCCTCCATTTTGGCTTCATTTTGGAATTTTGCAGTGGTGTGCAGTACCCCATCATGTCATATGTTGTTGGATTCACATTGAAGAGCAGAATCCTATGCAATAATCGGTTTTGAAATATCTCCTTCCCATCAAAGTTTATGGCCAAAAAACTAAAAATAAAAAATGCATTGAGCTTTATGGGAAAGTGAAAGTGCCCAATATTGAGGCTTTACTCATGAGTAGGGAAATGTGCCGTTGTCTGTCTGAAAAGCCAGGCTGAGAGGAATCCAAGACCTTGTCCTACTTTTGAGATTTGGGCATCTGGTCACCCTGGACGGGGTGCCCCTTGGGGGATCATGAAAAGCTGGGCTTTTCATCTGGGAATATGGCACTGGGCAGCACCATTTAGGAATGGGACACTCAGGCTGCAATATATCCTTTCCTGGGCTTACTTCTGAGTAGACATGGAGGAGTTCTGGCACCACAATGATATCATTTACTATTTAATGTCACTCCCAGCCATGACATAACTTCCAGGGGGATCTCCACACAGGGGGTCTCCACTCAGAAGGGAGACCCGGGCTGAAATGGTCAATAACCACTGCGCTTGGAGGATTCACAGTTGAAACTTTGGGATTTAAATCCATTTATTTTTAATCCATTAAATTTAAATCCATTTATTCAGAAAGATTGAAGTTGTGATGAACTTTAGATGTCAGCAGGATAAGTACGATAACATCAAAGTATGAACTGACCTCATGCAAATGTTCTTTTTCAAAAACTATCAAGAACTGAACCTTTGCAAACAATTAATGTCCATGAATGTTTGTCCTTTTGTGGGCCTGTCTGAACCCCTGCAAGTGATCAAACAGATGGTTCACAACATAGCACAAGCTGCTGTAGATGTTTGACTAGACCACCAAGTCAACTTGATTTCAGGTCACATGTTGGAATGCTTGAGACAAAACCTTCTGCAAACTCCCGATAGGATAAACTTTTAGGGGCTTCTATAAGTCATATGGATAGAACCAGTGGTGGGCTTCAGGAGGTTCTCACAGGTTCTATAGAACCCTTTGCTAACGAGTGCCTGGGTCTGAGAACCGGTTACTAATGGGACATAGAACCTGTTTTTAATTTAGGTTATTAGGACATAGAACCTGTTGTTAATTTATTTGAATCCCACCACCAGATAAATCTGTTTTAAAGACTGTCTCAAAATAAATTCATTGGACAGACCATAAGATGGCAATATTTCTCTTTGAGAAACAATAGAAGGAGAGAATAGAGGGAAACAAACGTTGTCATAATACTATGTCTCAAATCCTCTATGAAATGCTACACTGAATAGCTCAGATTGTAACATTTATAAATAAATTTCACTTCCATTTCAGATCAGGTAATTAGAAATGCAATGAGCTGTACATTAGGTTTTTTTACTCACATTTCATACGGTTGGCCTAAAACATTTCTGGTTTTGGAAGACTGTTTCCTTTTTGTTTTGTGTAAACCTCATATGTGCTGTACCTGTTAATCCTGTATCCCTGTGTTTCTCAAAGTTAAGGTGCAATCATAACCTGGGCCAGCACAACACATAAGTCTTCCATCACCTCCACAGAGAGGCAAGGGCATGTCTGCGCACTGGTCTAACCCTCCTCCATGAGTGGCACAGAAGTACAGTGATGCCTCACATAACAAATTTAATTCGTTCTGGAGGCATGTTTGTTACGTGAAACGTTCTTTACGTGAAGCAGATTTTCCCATAGGAAATAATGGAAACTCAGACGATTGGTTCCACAACCCCCAAAATATTCATATAAAAGTATTAACTGGATGTAAAAATGATGACAGAACACTGGGATTGAATTCAAAACATGCATTTAATGTGCATGATCCTATGAAGTCTACTTAGGCTGCAGTCCTAAAGACACTTTCCTGGGAGTAAGACCTATTTAACACAACGGGGCTAACTTCTGGGTAGACATGGTTAGGAGGCTGCAATCCAAGACACCTTCAAAGTCCCCCCCCCTTTCTCCTTCTCTCCATCCTGAGCCTCTCTCCCCCCTGCTCCCTTCTGGCTAGCCCTGAGCTGCTTCCCTCTTCTCCACTGCTCTGCTCTCCCTCTGCCCAGCGGATGCCCGGTCACAGGAGGAAGAGCATGGAAGTGTTGCTTTCACTATGGGCAGGTGCGCTAGGCAGCCCTGACGCTTTTTAAACAGGCTGCTGGCCAGCGCGTCTGCCCCAACTGCCAATGAATGTGTTCTTTATGTGAAGCACAGTTTGTTACGTGAAGCAGAATCCTAGAGAAATTTTTGTTTGTTACGTGAAGCATACTTTACGTGAGGCATTCTTTATGTGAGGCGCCACTGTATGTTACAGCACTTTGGTGACACCCCCAGGTCAGACAGGATTTATGCCGGGATTTAGGCTGGCCTAAATGGAGATTTGGTTTGCAGGGGGAGATTTGGGCTGCAATAAGTGGTGGGCTCCAGCAGGTTCGCACCTACTCTATAGAACTCTATTAACGAGAGACAGGACATATAAAGTTTTAAAATAGCCATTTAAAAGTGGCTGCAGGATAGGCATAGAGCTGGTTGTTAATTTCTTTGGATCCCATCATTGGCTGCAATCCTAACTTCCAGTTAGGCTGGAGTGGTTCACTTGGAGCTTCTGTTCCTCCTTGTGTCCTGCTCATGTTGCCTCTGTCTTCCAAAGCCTTGGTTTTATTTTATTATTTTATTTTTTCTGGCTCTGACTCTGGGCAAAACCCAGAGTAACTACGGGGAGTCCTTGCTCTGGAGTAAGAACAACTTACTCTGGATTCCAATATGAATTTCCCATAGGTTTTCACTAGGTGGTGCAGTAACTACGGATGCACATAAAGTCTCATATGTGCTCCTGTAGTTACTGTGGATTTGGGGGCTAGTGTCATGATCAGGAACTCAATCAGGATCTGGAACAGATTGTCTCTACTGAACTCTCAGCAGAGACTTAAGATGTTTTTGTTTATAAGAACCTTCAACTCATGCCTAGATGGTGTATTATAATATTTTAATTGTTTTATTGTAATTTAGGGTATGGCACTATTTTAAAAACATTTAAAACAGTTTGTAACTATTATATTAATTGTGATGTGTTTTTAAATTTTATTGGTTTAATATTGTTAGCTGTCTTGAGTCCTACCTCTCAGGAGAAAGGCAGGGTGTAAAACTTACGGAAGGAAGGAAGGAAGGAAGGAAGAATGAAAGAATGAAAGAATGAAAGAATGAAAGAATGAATGAATTTTTGGAGAAGCCTGTTCCTCTTTTACAGTGGTCACTCTGGCCTACCTGACATTGATGGAGTCAATCAATGTACAGTACTGCATATATAATATTTGCTAGTAGCAGTGGGATTGTAGTGGACAGGCTCCAGCGACATAGATCAGGATTCTTACTGTAGTTACATTGGTGTTCAGATCTCATTGTGCATTGTTAACAGCGACAATTATCCATATGGTTTGGGTGTTGGTGTGTTAATACCTAATGAAGCTGCAATTTGGCATCAAGTTTCCATTGTGAACTTAATGTTAATTAACAACTCATCAGAATAATGCAACGCGAGAGATTTGAGGGTGTATTTTGACAGTTTTCATTTCTATGAAGCTAATTAAACCGGTTTGGCTGACACTATGATAGTACATCTGGCAGCTGTATTTTTCTAGATTTGGGTTGTTGTTCTTATTTAGAAAAAAAAGTTCAGTGAAGGTACCTTGCGAGCTTCAATTAGAAAATTTGTGGGTCGTTGCACTCTCTAGCTTAAAAATGCTAAATTGAGCTGTATTGGGCTACTAGACGGGCAACGAGATAGACATTAGTAACCTAATGGACCATGTTTTTCCATTCACTTCAGCTAATGGAATTCAGGCTTAGTGCATACCAAGGGAGGCGTATAGAGCTATAAAAAAAATTCAACAATAGTGAAACTAGACGGGGATCATGTCCAGGATTGTTTAAATAAAATAAAATAACTAAAAAACTTTGCCTGTAAGGTGCTGTGAGTTTCTAACTGAGAATCAGGGCAGTAGAGTGCTAGTGCCTTATTCTTTGTACCAACAGGGCATCTCCAAAACAGAGAAAGCTGTTGGCTTAATTTCTTATGTTCTCCATCACTCCCTCCCCTGTGACCAAAGCCTAATCCTATACAGTGGTACCACTCATAACAAGTGCCTCATATAATAAGCGTTTCACATAACATGTATAAATTTCCAAGAAATCTTGCTTCACATAACAAGTTCCGCTTCACTTAACAAGCAAGCGTGCTATGGGCCCATGTGCTATGCAGCCCTGATGCTCCACATGTGCTATGCAGCCCTGATGCTCAGCTGCCCCTAACTGCCCCAACTGCCCCCAAGTGCCCCCACCAGCCACCTTGAACCTCCAGCAGCAGCCCAGGTAATCCTCCAAGGAAAGTGTCTTTGATAGCAGCCTCCTAACCATATCTACTCAGAAGTAAGCCCCATTGTTTTGAATGGGGTTTACTCCCAGGAAAGTGTCTTTGATTGCAGCCTCCTAACCATGTCTATCCAGAAGTAAGCCCCATTGTGTTAAATGTGGCTTACTCCCAGGAAAGTGTCTTTAGGATTGCAGCCTAAGTAGACTTCATAGGATTGTGCATATTGAATGCATGTTTTGAATTCAATTCCAGTATTTTGTCATCATTTTTACATCCAGTTAATATTTTTATATGAATATTTTTGGGGTTGTGGAACCAATTGTCTGAGTTTCCATTATTTCCTATGGGAAAATCCACTTCACTTAAAGAGCATGCCTCCGGAACGAATTAAGCTCTTTATGTTTGGCACCACTGTAACTTGAGAAACCACAAGACCAGTTCTGTATAAATCTTGATCCAGGGCCAACTTCCATAGTCTGAGCATAGCCACATGGTCAGAATAGCCACATGGACTTTCTCCTCCTTTGATTCTTGACCCCAGGATGGCCCTACGTTAGCCCACTTGAGTACTGTTAACAGGCATTTGATTCCTGCCTGACTCTAACCATGCTTTCCTCCTCTGGTTCTTCTGATCATCATTAACTTTAACTGGCCCTTGACCCCAGACTGTCTGGATCAAACCAACTCCATCCGGCATGTTTCAACCTCATGCTCTGCATTTGGCCCCCCTTCCACATCGAGTTCTATAGCTTGGTTTGCAGCAGGGCCAGTGGTGGGCTCCAGCAGGTTCGCACCTACTCTGTAGAACCAGTAGTTAATGAGAGATAGGATATATAACATTAAAAAATAGCCATTTAAAAGTGACTGCCAGATGGGCATAGAACCGGTTGTTAATTTCTTTGAATCCCATCACTGAGCAGGGCTTATATTTGTAAGACCAGGAAAATTTATCGGAGAAGTTAATTGTATCTATTTATTATGACGGGTGCCAAATTTAGGTTTTATGGCCACCCTGAATGATAAATTGGATTTGGATTTGGGCACATTTGGGTGATAATAATGGATGATGAAATAGTTACTCCTTTTTTTAGGAGGGGAAAGAGCTCAGTAGAAGATATGTTTGGTGTGAAGAAGTTCCCACTGGTGCTTCCAGTTGAAAGGATCATGGATAGCATGACCAGAAGAGATCCTTACCTGAGGGTTTGCCTGTTCTTCTCCCAGTCAGACCAAATCAGTATAAAGGCAGCTTTCTGTGTTCAATATCAACATTGGAATAACGATAGAACTAGATGCCAGAAATTGGTATGTCATGTTTGATCTCCATAAATCACCGCTGAGTCCCACCTGCAGAGCTCCAGGGCAGATATTGCTTGTCATTCCTTCCACAAATGCAGGGCTGCATGCTTTGAAATGCCAGATGCCAGCCAGGCAGGTTATCTTTGATAGAAAACAATATCTGTGTTCTTGTGCCACATCCAGGCGGGTTGTACGCTGTACAGAATGTTGACACACAAACAGAAATTCTCAACACTAGTGATGTTAGACTGATCCATAAATGGGCTCTCCTACAGATGATTCAATTACCAGCCTAAATTAAAGTTAATTTAAGCTCCACCAAACTTGGAGCTAACGTCCTGTTGTGCTGCCAGGGTTGTAGCCTTGAGATATTGCCATGGGTCTCCATTTCACCTTCAGTACAACAGAAATGTTCTCAGTGCCAGAATCTATGGAAAATGTGATAGCCATGGGTGCTTCAGGCTTAGATGATTTTGTGGACGTGATCAGAGCATGAAACGTCTTCTGAGGCTTCTCATGCACTCTTAAGCAATACCTATGGTTTTGTTAGGAAACCAGAAGTATTGTTTTAAATGGCACAAGGAGTCTCAGAAGGCTTTTCAAGCTGTGTTGCATGATGCTCAGTGAGGAGGGCATGATGGAGCATCATGGAGTATCTCATGCTCCATTATGTTCCATTACTGCTCCATCATGCCCATTACTAGTCCTACCTCAGTAGTTCCATTACTGGTTCATTACTGGTCCATTACTGGTCACAGTAGTTCCATTACTGTTCCATTACTGGTTCTACCACAGCAGTGGTAGGCTCAACAAATTTGCAGCTAGGCTGTTCCCAGGACAAGATTTATCTCCATTTATTCAGAGGTTGGCAGTCTTGTAACACCACCAACAGTAATTACCTCTTAGATGACCAACCGGGTTTATTGTCCGGCAATTATAATTTATGCTAATTAGGCTATTTTTAGATGGTCATCTAAGTTAATAACACCACCAGCCTTCATGAACGGGCACAAACTGCCAACCTACCAACAAATTACAAATTACCAACTTCCTGGTAGTAAGGGCAGTTTGGCAGTGGACAGATTGCCAAGGGAAGTGGTGGATTTTCCCTCACTGGAGATCTCCAGAGACTCATCTAGAACCTGTAGGAAAGGCTCTAGGAAGATTTCTAGCTATAGGAAGGGGTTTGGACTACAGAAACTATTAGGTCCCTTTGAGCTCTATGATTCTTTATGGTACCACCAGACCATCCCTCAAACATTTTTTAGGATTCATTCAACTGGTAACCATAGTTCCCATAGATTCTGGTGCTTTAAGATCCATGGCAGCTGTATCTATCATAGTGCCTTGCACATATAGGACTGTACCTATATTGATAAGACTTAAAGCTTATTGATATTATTGAGAGCACAAGATTATTATTAGAGCACAATCCTAACCAGATCTACTCAAGAGTAAGCCCCATGGTGTTCAATGGGTCTTGCTCCCAGAAAAGTGTCTTTAGGATTGCAGCCTTATTGAGGCAACCTTATTTATCAGACTCCTCCTGTCCTAAACCCAGCTCTGTGACACAGCTGGAAGCAATTGTATTGGCTCTGCTGTTCCATTGGACTATTTCAGTGGCGTGGAGAGGGGGGATTTGCTGCTTGGGTAACAGCCTATCCTCCATATCAATCCACCAAGGCCATCATGCTTTGCATACAGCGTTGAGCACGATACCATAGTCTTTCAAAACTGATGCATGCCAAGGGAACCAAGCGTTCTGTTGTAGTTTTGTGTAACCACTAAGTGGTTAAGACACTGTGCCTGTTAACCAGAAGGCCAGGGTTCCAGACCCGGGTCCCCACTAGACAGGGTGAACTCCTGTCCTTAGCCCAGCTCTGCGACGTAGCTGGAACCCATCGTATTGGCTATGCTGTTCCATTGGACTATTTCAGTGGTATGGAGAGGGGGGATTTGCTGCTTGGGTAACAGCCTATCTTCCATATCAGTCTACCTAGGCCTTTGTGCTTCGCATGCAACGTTGAGCACAATACCATAGTGTTTCAAGACCGATGGACACCAAGTTTGATGAGACTTATTAGAGCCAAAATTTTCCAGTATATTTGGATGTAATGAATCAGCTGCAACAGGAAGGACAGTGCAGGGAGGATCGTGACCAAGCTTGAACTCAGCTCGTCACAACATCGGGAGTTTCTGATATGGAGAAGTTCACTGTTGAGCTCCTCTAATTCCAAACTTCAGTACCATTTTTTACACATCACTCTCATGCCAATTTGGGCTTCTTCAACATCCTGTGCAAATAGAGAGCCATTTTTTTAAATCCTGTGTTTCTGATAAGTAGACAAGTGATACCACATGGGCAGAAAAACGCCAGTTCCTGGCCACTCTGGGTGCACCCCTTGAAATGTCACTTTGTCATGAAGCACATTTGTTAATGAATTAGTTGACAGTTTCTTGTTGCCAAACTCTGAAAGCTACTGTAGAGCTGCCATTTCCCACCCTTGCTTCTCAGTGTGTTTTTGTCATCTGGTGTTTGCAAGAAATACTTCAAGTGGCAAAGTATGTATCTTTAACATGTTATTTAGAAGTGGGTAGCTAAATGTTAAGGAAGGAGGAACGGAGGGGGGAAGGTCCATATTCCCAGTTGTATTTTCTTGTTTACTGGTAAAGATCAGCCAGAGACATTTTAGAAATAACCGCCAGAAGACGTCAAGCTGGCACAGCAAAGCTATGAATTGTTTATGGATACTCTTTAATCAGCCTCAAAACTATAATGAACAATCCCCCAAATCTCACTGATGTTTAATGCTTTGATTTTTTGAGAGTGAAAGTCAAAACTTGCTTTCTTCTATGTCAAGAGTTGAATGTTCTCTCTCTCTCTCTCTCTCTCTCTCTCTCTCTCTCTCACACACACACACACACACACACACACACACACACACACACACACAAAGAGGGCCATGATGGTGGAGAAGCTTCCCTACTTATGAACATTTAACTCAGGAACTTCAAGACAAGAATGTGGCTATATGATGTTTCTGTTGCCTGATGTATTATAAGACTGGGCTGGTTGATGGGATTGGATGACATATTTAGAGATTGTTAACGTGAGGATGAAGTTGACATTGAATGGAGACATTATAATTACTACTACTACTACTATAATTACTACTAATTATAATGGAGACATTATAATTACTACTACTACTATAATTACTATAGGGCAAAATCCACAGTAACTACGAGGAGTCCTTGCTCCAGTGTAAGAACACCGTACTCTGGATTGCAGTATGAATTTCCCATAGGTTTTCACTAGGTAGTGCAGTAACTATGGGTGCACTTAAAGTGTCTTATGTGCTCCCATAGTTACTCTGGATTTAGGGGATAGAATCCTAGAGTTGGAAGGGACCTAATAAGTCATCTAGTTCAACCCCCTGCATGTAGCAGGAAATCCTCCTAGAGAATCTGTGACAGTTGCTTGACAAGCGTCTGCTTGAAGATTCTTGAGCTTTTGAGGGCTTTCTGAGAAGGTTGAAAATTGTGATGATTTTTGGCCATGATTGTGCCCCCAACATCTTGGACAATCTCTCAAATGATGGAAATAAAACCTGCTATGCATGGTACATTAGAGGTCAAAAGGCAAAAGGGAACTTCTTCAGTGTTTGAACCATTTGAGATGGTGTCTGCTTGTTATGGATTGATGTTTCCTCCAATCCATGGTGGTTGCAACATGGGGATACCTGGCCAGCCTGTCGAAGGGGCCTGTCGCCAGGACATGGCCTTTCCCATCAAAGCGTCACCTATTGTCAACTTGCACTCGCATGTTTTTGAAGTGGTAGATGGCAGGAATGGGGCTAAGGATGGGAGCTCACCCCATCTGGCAGGACTTGGGTCTTGAACTGCCGGCCTGCTGAGCGGAATTCTGGTCAAGCAATGTTCTAACTCCATGGTTTTAATCACTGTACCACTGCAGCCCCCTACATTGCACATCAGAGGTCTGTACAAAATTCAGATGGGTAAAAAAAATAAAAATAAAAATAACTGATAATTATGCATGCATTTACTGTTTAAAAAAATTGGGATCCAAGACTTCTCTGGTTCAACCCTTACCTTTGCCATAAAGACACGGTGAATTTCCGACAAATCAATCTCATCCTCAGTCCTTCCATCTGCAACATGGAGATGATAGCATTTTTAGGATTGTATTAAGGACAGCAACAATGTCATCCATGTGAAACACTCTTGCCACTTTTGTCATATAGAAACATTAAACAGATTTATCCTACAATCCAGAGTAACCATAGAAGGGGGATTTGCTGCTTGGGTAACAGCCTATCCTCCATAACAATCCAAGCCAGGCTTTCGTGCTTCGCATGCAGCGTATGCAACGCCGAGCACGATACCATAGTCTTTGAAGACTGATGGAGGCCTGCTTTATGGGAGCATGTAAGAGACTTTACGTGCACCTGTAGTTACTGCACCACCCAGTGAAAACCTATGGGAAATTCATATTGAAATCCAGAGTAAATTGTTC
Organism: Cryptoblepharus egeriae; assembly: GCA_030015325.1. Classification (NCBI taxonomy): domain Eukaryota; kingdom Metazoa; phylum Chordata; class Lepidosauria; order Squamata; family Scincidae; genus Cryptoblepharus; species Cryptoblepharus egeriae. Next base: position 11,456,917 of record JAREYC010000016.1, on the reverse strand, counting down.
TTACACCAGAGCAAGGACTCCCCATAGTTACTCTGGATTGTGCCCTAATTAATTCAGAACTCCACAATTTGGGAAAAATGGAATTTTGGAAAATTCTCTGCTTTGACGAGCTTAGATGATGTTATTGCTTTTACATATCCCAAGAGCTGCATTAGTTTTAAGGCGAGTTCAAGTTTGAACAACAACTAATGGACAGAAGTGGCACGGAGCTATGACCCTGTGAGACTTACAAATTCACTTTGCTGTTTAATTAAGCCCTTTTTGCGTGGCTTTTTATTACATGATTAATGCTGATGTCATTGATGGATGTGAAGATTATTATTTGCCTTTTATCACTTCGTAATTGAGTTCTGCATGTAATTTACTGCTCTGTCTTTTATGGTAAAATAGATCAAGGAAAGTTTCCATTAATCTTGCTCTTTTGGCAATCGTCTGCATTTAACATTGTGAGCAGCCATCAATGGGAACAGTGTATTAAGGCAAACAATGACAAAGAAAGAATTTAATTTGGTCGTTAGCCTGGTTTCAAAAATGTGTTTGGAATGGCGACGAGGGCTGCTTCCCTGTGAAAGCCCTAAGTGACACTTTAAAATGTCATTTAATTTGTCAAAGGTCTAATTACAATGTAACTCAAAGGACAATATACTGTTTTGACCCTAATACTTCTATTCAGTCTTTCTTTATTTCTTTCACTGTCCACAACATATAGAATCAAAAGGTAGAAAGACTTTTTCCAAAACAAGTAAACTTCTACATATAGGAGGTTCTATATGCAGCTTCTGCATATTTACTTCCACTTCTGCAACTTCTGCAGTTTACTTCCACTTCTGCGACTAGGAGGTTGCATGGAGGATGTCACCTGCTCTTGCACTGGACTCCGAAATACCAATACTGTTCTATGAGACTTTTCAGTTTAGATGCCCAGAGTCAGGTCAGGGGCATAACTTAGACATATAAAACTATGCATATGGGCGCAATCCAGAGTAACTACGGGGAGTCCTTGCTCCGGAGTAAGAACAAGTTACTCTGAATTGCAATATGAATTTCCCATAGGTTTTCACTAGTGGTGGCGTAACTACGGGTGCACGTAATATCTCTTACGTGCTCCCATAGTTACTCTGGATTGTAGCCTTAGTTGGATAGACGAATGTTCTTTTCCCTTTTTCACAACACTAGGAACAGGAGTCATATACTAAGATTGAGTGATGGGAGAGTTAGAACAAACAAAAGGAAATATTTCTTTACTCAGCACATAAAAAACCTTTGGAATTCCTTGCCACAGGATACTTTCATGTCAGCTGGCCAGGATGCCTCTAAAAAAGGATAGAACAGATTTATGGCTTACAATTCATCATGGGTTACAAGCAGTGGTGGGCTTCAGGGGGTTTTCACAGATACTGTAGAACCCTTTGCTAATGAGCACCTGGTTCTGGGAACCGGTTACGAATGGGTCATATAACCTGTTGTTAATATAGGTTATTAGGACATAGAACCGGTTGTAATTTATTTGAATCCCACCACTGGTTACAAGCAGTGCTTTTTTCTGGGGGAAAAAGGTGCCAGTATTTACCACAAGTCACCCTCTTATGAAAAATAATTAATTACCTGCTGGGAGGTGGAAAACGGTGGCAGTACTGAGTACTGGTGAGTAGCACCGGTAAAAAAGGTTACAAGGCATGAGAACTATATGCAGCCTCTAGGTTTTAGAGGCAGCCTTTCTTTGGATGCAAGATGTAGGACAAAAAAATAAAAGCTAAAAACACTAATATACCATATTTACTCAAATCTAACAATCACCTTTTCAGCTGAATTTAGTGTCCAAATTCAGGGTGTACATTAGTTTTAATGAGACATTGGATTTAAGTAAATACAAAATTTTGATAAGTATAGGTCAGTATTTAGTTTAACAGTTTATTTAGTTTAACAATTTATTTTAGGGTGCAATCAGTGGTGGGCTCCAGCAGGTTCGCACCTACTCTATAGAACCGGTTGTTAACAAGGGATAGTACATATAAAGTTTAAAAATAGCCATTTAAAAGTGGCTGCCAGATGGACAGAGAACCGGTTCTTAATTTCTTTGATGCCCATCACTGGGTGCAATCCTATGCATGTCTACTCTGAAGTAAGTATCATAGTTTTCTATAGGAGGTAGAAAAAGCGATAAAAAGAGAGAGAGAGAGAGAGATGTTGCATATAAAGTAGCGATGTTGCATATATAGTAGTTCTTGTAACTAAGGTTGCCATAATTCTCTTCCACAAAATTGGGATAGGACCCTCTGTCCCATTTGCTAGTATGAGAACATGATCCCCCCAAAATTGGGATTGTCCCTGTTTTTCCAAACGTATGGGAACCCTAATTGTAACCCATTTCCCATTGTGGAGTTCCACTGGACAATCCCATACAAGTCCTTTGTTAGAGCTTGTAAACCTTACAACTAAGAGGTGTAGAGTATGTTACATCCTTTGGAACCTTCTTCTATCCCTGTCAAATAATTTCATTGATTCCATGAAGTGTCCTGAAGTTGTTTATCACTGTTCATAAACTCAAGACCCCCAGGTGCCTTCCTGATTCCACGTTTTAAGACTTTTAAAGGTTTCCAAGTACCAAAAGGTTCTCTGGAGAGTTTCAGGACAACAAAAGCAAGAAAGTTGAGAAAGTCAATGGAACTAAATTGGCCCAAATCCCAGCACTTCTGTTTTAATTGGGTTATGGATTCAGCAGTAAGTTACTATAGACAATTTCTCTAGTCCTCTGGGTGTTAGGTCAAGCTTGCGTGTCGGACAGTTTTCTTCTGAACTTGTGCTTCAATTATCTAGTTTTTAACAAGAGATCAAAAAGGATGTTAGAAACAGGACCAATACCATTTTGGAGAAGTGGTATCACACCAGATCAGATCCTACAGAGACTTACAGGGCTTTGATATGACCGTGTAGGGTTTTTCTTTGCTTTCTTTTTGTTCCTTGATCTCTATCTCTGTTGCTTTGTACCCAAAGCAGTAAGAAGGGTGACATCACATACTGATGATATGAACCTATTAGAACCCATTAAGGCCATAAGTGCCCGTGTACATTCATCCATTGTTGCAAGTCTTATGCTGCAATCCTGAACACACTTTCCTGGGAGTAAGACCCATTGGGTAAAATGGGCCCTACTTCAGAGTAGACATGGTTAGGATTGCAGCCATAATGAGAATTTAAATTCCCATGCATCATGATAACTAGTTGTGCTAGATGTAATATATATGTTTTTAAATCTAAATGTAGCCTTTTTGAGTATATTATAGTTGGGTTTCCATGTACAAAACCATAGAATCATAGAATCTTAGGACTCAGTCCAGAGTAACTATAGGGAGTGCTTACTCTGACATAAGAACAATTTACTCTGGGTTGCAATATGAATTTCCCATAGGTTTTCACTAGGTGGTGCAGTAACTATGTGTGCATATAATGTCTCTTACGTGCTCCCGTAGTTACTCTGGATTGCAGGGCTACTTTGGAGTAGGCATGCACAGGATTGTGCTGTGATTGAACTAAAGACAATAAATTTAAATAACGAGAATGCAATCCTAACCAATTTAGGCCTGCACAACTCATCCACTCCCCATTCCTGTGGTGGTGTGAGGAGGCTGGCGCATGTTTATGCACAGGCTTAACAACACAGGAGTGGCACAAAAGTGGCACTTTTGGGACACGCTCAGGCCAACACATGAACTTGTGCTGAGAGACTTATGCTGGACTAACTAGAGGTTAAGGTTGCAGCTTCAGCCATTTAATTCAGAAATTAAGAGTGGAACATTAAACGACATTGATAATATGAATATAAATAACGAATGGCTTATATATGTTGCATTGGAATATCCATCCCAATGCAACAAAGCTGATGGAAGGTTTGATCATAATCATCTTATCTAGAAAGATAAAATAAAGAATAAAGAAACCAATAATGGATTGTCTGAGCGTTGCCTTGAGGGCAGCAGATACTCGTCGCTTGCCTATCCTATGTTCACCTTCAGCTAGACCTTCACAAGACGTGCATAAGCTAATCCTTAAACCCATCATCTTGATTTGGTTCTGAACATAGACCTTTCTGCTCTTTCCGTTTATGTCTGATATGGGAACAGATGCCTCCGCAGATCTACATTTAAGACAAATCTGTTAACAACCTTGATAATAATATCAGGGCCCATGTCAGCCTCTTCAATCTTGCATCTCCCCTCCCCTTTAAATACAAACACATTACCTCTTATTATTTTATTCTCGGTTATAATTATCATTAGAGCCTTAACATCAGACTGTTCAAACTTCTACAGTTTGAGAAGCTTCTACAATTACCTTGATTAACACATGTCTGCCCTTCAACTTTTTCTCGTTCATATTATTGGACTTTTTTAAAGATGGAAATGAACCTTGTTATGAGATTTGATGAAAGCGGAGGGGGGAACTGGGTTGGATCATCAAGGAAGCAAGATTGTTTTAAGGTGTGGGTTTTGATGGCAGAAGGTCAGTTCCATCTGAGATGGATGAGATACAAAAAGGGAGTCAGTTTCACATAAATTTGTGCACAGCTGGAGAGACAAGGCAGGTGCAAGACAGGTAATGTAAGAGGTAAACATAGGAAGTGGGCAGACAGGGTGAAGAAAATATAATTTGGACATGATTAACAGAGGGGGGCTCCCAGGGGACGGCATCTGCTTGGCATCATTAAGGTCCCATATTAAAACCTTGGCAAATCCTGGTATGCAAAAATATTTTATTAAAAATATTTATTTATTAGAAATATTTGTTAAACTACTTATTTATTCAAAATAAATGAGCCAGAGAGACCAATGATTTTACAGTCTAATGGACTGTGTTCCTTTGCAAAGCCTTAGAGCATCATGGCACACTCAGACGGGTGCCACAGAGGCAATGAGTAGGTACAGTTCAGGGTTAACTCATACGGGTCAACTCAGGCCAACTCATACGATCTCAATAACCCCATCTGTGTATTCAACTGAGCAGTTCACAGTTCACTTGGAGAATCACACCTGAGTAGAAATAATGTCCATACCCAGTGGTATAACAGTGAATTTGGAAGTGTTGGAGCACATCATAATACTCCCAATATCTATCTCCCCCATAACGTACACATAACCACATCCCATTAAGAATATCTTTTTAAAAATGTAAGATATTTATTAAACTCAGCTGCTCTCTATTATCCTATGTATGTCTATTGAGCAGCTACACCCATTATGTTCAATAGGGCTTAGGATTGCAATCCTATCCTGCACATAGTGCCAGATTTTATACAACCGCTTATGATTCTCATGGTTTCGTTGAGTCTGGCATCAATCTTACTGGTGTGACCTCTATAAAGCCTTACAGGGCCACAGTATTCTGACTGGACATTAACATTTGGTTTATTACAAGTCTATGTATTTGCCATATGCTAAATAAATAAATAAATAAATAAATAAATAAATAAATAAATAAATAAATAAATAAATAAATAAATAAATACGGTGCCAGAACTGCCACGGCACCAAAATGGCTGCCTCGGCATCCTGCGTGCTGCTACCTACTGCTGGCAGCTCCTTGGAAGAAGGTGGCTCCTGTGTAAGCCTCACAATGTGGCTACTTGATTCTGCGGTGCCGTCTCTTTCATCTGGCATTTTGAGGTTGCCTACATCTAAAATACAGAGTTTGAACATATCCATCATGTCATGTAACCATGATGGACTTTTCCTTTAGAAATTTGTCCAATCCCTTTAAAGGTTTTGAGGTTAGATGCCACCTCAGAGATTGTGATTCCAACTTACCCCCAAATCCAGAGTAACTACGGGAGCATGTAATAGACTTTACGTGCACCCATAGTTACTGCATCATCTAGTGAAAACCTATGGGAAATTCATATTGGAATCCAGAGTAAGTTGTTCTTACACTGGAACAAGGACTCCCCATAGTTACTCTGGATTGTGCCCTTAGAGAAAGGCACACCAACCGAGTCCATATCCAGAGGTTACACCCTGTAGTTCAAGCCTGTTTCATTAGGATGCTGTTGTAGAGATCCCTTTCTGAACACCCATCACTGTTCAACACGTTCCTCTGCAGAAAACCATTGAATGAAAGGATACAAGATATTTACAATGGGTTAACCTTTAGATGGAGCTGTTTCTCCTCTGATACCATTAGAATGTGGATCTTTTATTTAGTTACGAAGGCAAATAAGAACACGCAGCTTCATGCCGTAATCCAGAAATGGAATGTTAAGAGGTGGGAAAAGAATTTTTTTTTTAAATCCCAAACGGGTTTTTACCCCCTACCAAACATTAAACTGTTTCCTGCTCCTGCGGGGCATCTCACCACTACGTGACTCTCAAAATAAAACTTTGTATGTAGTTTTGATGTCCTCTTTAATTTTTAATCATCGGATTGTTTGCAGGGATGACAAACGGATGGAAACGAACAAGGCATGCACTGAGAAAGCACACTGGCTTTCGAATGCTGTGTCTCTTTCTCTCTCCCCCACCATTTCTGTTGGAGATGAATGCCAGCAATTACCATTGCAAAGGCAGGCAAAGGACTGTGGCTTCTTGCGCAGTGCTGAAGTTGGCATCGTTAATGCTTTGCAATGAAAGCCACAGGCACATCTTTTGCGGGAAGGGAAGAATAAGGGGTCTGGAAAGGTTAGGCAGGGTTCATAGGTGACAGTCCACAAATCCAGGCTTGTGATGTTCTGCTACTGTTTCTCCACGATCTCTTGTTGTGGCAGGGACTGGGGACTTGAACTTTCTGTCTGAAGGGCACAGCAGAACATGGGGCCAGACCAAGCCCTCTTGACCTCTGATGAGGCTTGCCAAATCTCATCCTATATCAACTTCCTGCTAGCTGCGGCTATTCCTGGGGTCCTATTTGGTAATTCATCACCCTCGAAGTGCAACTACTAGGGATGTAACACAAGATCACATTAACAGTAGCATACCCAATTAGGAACTCCATTCCACAAGAAGCTGGGATGACCACTATGCTGCAGAAGCATTGTGAGAAGTGGGGAGTGGCAGACTGCACCCTGGAGAACCTTAGTACTAAATAAAATCTTAGTACTTAAAATCTTAAAAAAGGGCACAATCCAGAGTAACTATGGGGAGATCTAGCTCCGACGTAAGAACAATTTACTCTGGATTGCAATATAAATTTCCCATAGGTTTTCACTAGGTGGTGCTGTAACTACATTGACGCAAATGTCTCTTACGTGCTCCTGTAGTTACTCTGGATTGTAGGGTTAGTACTTAATATTAAAATCATAGTACTTTTGAATAATACCATGCTGATATATATCATTCAGTACATAATTTAATGCAGAATGCAATGAAGCAAACCAACCACGTTGCAATATCTGTATTTTATCAAAAGTTATGGCCATGGGGGGAGTTATAACCGGGGGGGGGGTGGGGAACACAACTCCTGTATGGAATAAAAATTGCTTCAGAGGGATTAAGGGAACAATCCTAATTCATGCTGGGATACAAAGAGGCTGATACTGCTTCCAACCTATGGAAGGCTTTCCCTCTCTAAATCATTCCAATCCCTATTTTAAATGTTTCTGAGTGAGAGCCCATCACCACATCCTGTGGCAAGGAGTTCTACAGACTAATTATATACTGGGCAAAGAAATATTTGTATTTGTTCTAACTCTTACCTATACTCAACTTTAATAAATTTTCTGGTTCTGGTGTTGTGTAAGAGGGATCCCTGTCCACTCTATCCATTCCCTGCATAATGATGTGTGTCTCGACCATACGCTATGTGGTGTCTTTTTTCCTGGATGCGTCCCATATACCGCATGGGTCTTACTCTCAAGGAGGTGTCCCAGCCCAATAATCATTCTCGTTGGTTTATTCTACATCTTTTCTTTTTCTGCTATGGCAATGCCTTATTGGGGGGAAGCATCTCTACGCCCCACCCCCAAGAGGGGATGCATATATGTAGCCCCCTGCTCCGATAGCGGGCAAGCAATCAAGTTGAAAAATATGCACCACAGAGATGGAAGGGTCAGTGCAGTTAGTTGGTGGGAGGACGTCCCCCCAAACCTTATTACTCGCCCATAGGTTTATAAACCAAGGGCTTATAAACCACTGATGGCCAACAAGGGCTGGTTCTCTAGGACATCACAACCAAGGGTGCAGGAACAAATAATATGTGCAAAATCCAAAGTAACTACAGGGAGTCCTTGCTCTGGTGTAAGAACAACTTACTCTGGATTCCAGTATGAATTTCCCATAGGTTTTCACTAGGTGGTGCAGTAACTATGGGTGCACGTAAAGTCTCTTACATGCTCCCGTAGTTACTCTGCATTTGGGGGAATGTCAATTGCCAAGCTTTCCAAAACTTTCCAAGTTTCTTGGTGCTGGACTGTGATTCCCTGAGATAATCTGGCTTCTGGTTTTGAAAAGGCATTAAAAGAACATGAGAGGATCCTCTGTTATGCCTCATATTATATGATTTCAGACCAAGCTGTAGCTGACTCTATAGTGTCAAAAGAAAGTGACACTTGAAGCAAATTTCAGGATTCCTTTCAAAAACCAACATCTGAGAATTGTCATGGGAAGTCAAATGCATTTCTTTAAGACAAGTGACATCCCTTCAGGGCTTTTGACACATTCCTAGAGTTGACACCAACATTTTCCACAAAGTGAAATTCAAAGCAAATGTTAGAGGGGCTTCCAAGGCATAACCTCTCACAATGTTCAAGGAGAGCCAACTCCAGTTCTGTAAGACAAATGCACTTCTCAGCATTGGACCAGAAACATAACATTACATTTTTAGGAACTCGACTGATACACATTGCAGGAGATACACAGTGTCCTTGTGCAGCAATTGTGTTGAAAAATAAGAGGTGTCGTGGCAGAATGGTAAGCACTGGTCAGGACAACAAGGGCTTTTCTGAACACTGTGGTCTCCAAAACTCTTTTAAAGGCATCTAAGGAGGCATCGCAAATAAACAAAGCAGTGATTCTTATGAATTTCTGACCAAGATCCACTTCTGACAATGGCAATCTATCTGTCATCAACATGAAAGTAATGCTATGGCCAAGAAATCACATTGAACAGGGTGACATCACAGTGATGCCAGAGCTCCTCCAGTCCATGCCTACTCAGAAGTCCATGCCGGTCCATGCCTACTCTGGATTTTGCCCTTATTCCAAGATGGTAGCACCTAGTTTTTCACAACCCCCCCTGAAATGGAGTCTTGACTCCCAAGGGGGTTCTTTGGACCCCTCTTTGAAAACCACTGAAATAAAGGATGCAAACATTCATCAGTAGTTTGTGTTGCAATTCTTCCTGCATGCATCTCTAGCTAGGACTTTTGCAAGAAGGTTCTGCCAGTTGCAGAAAATAGGTCTGACCCAAATTCTACCTTCAAGAAATTTGAGTGACGACCCAAGAATTGATCTATTCTGTGGGATGATTCAGTCACATCTGAGAAATAGTACAAGCGGCTCTCCATCACCATCTGCCAATGCCAGTGGATGGAACTGACCCACATTTTTGTGCTTCTGCAAGATTCTCAGTTAAGTTTTCCTCTTGAAGATGAATCAGAAGCTCCATCTGGTGCAAAAATGAATGTGGGCAAATGAGAATATGCGTATGATCACATAAAAGGTCCTATAATTTGCTAGGATTAGGTTCTTGGAAAAACTAATGGTTAGTGGATACTAAGGGCAAAATCCAGAGTAACTATGCTCTGGATCCAGACTAATCCTTGCTCTGGTGTAAGAACAACATACTCTGGATTCCAATATGAATTTCCCATAGGTTTTCACTAGGTGGTGCAGTAACTACAGGTGCACATAATGTCTCTGACGTGCTCCTGTAGTTACACTGGATTTGGGGGTAAATACCATATTTATTTGAATCTAACACTCACCTTTTCCAGCCGAATTTAGAACACAATCCTAACCATGTCTACTCAAAAGTAAGCCTCAGTGTGTTCAATGGGTCTTATTCCCAGGAAAGTATCTTTAGGATTGCAGCCTCAGTCTCCAAAATTGGGGTGCACGTTAGATTGTCCATTACAGTAGAGTAAATACAGCTTTTTGAGGTCAGTGTTGAGTTTAACATTTTACTCTATTGTAATAAAAATTGTAACATAAGCCCATTGTTGTATAAAGCAATGCAACTGGGTAAAAATCATAACATAAACCCATTGTCATATTAATATGATCATATAACTCATTGTTTAATGCAATAAAATTAAATTGTGCACCTGCTTTGCAAATGCATGTTACAATTGGAAGTAAACATTTTTTTTCTCAAGCCTTTTAAAATCAGGGTATGCATTTGATTTGATGTGCATTAGATTCGAGTAAGTATGGGTAACTGAAGGATTCTATGGGGAAAATTTGATTACTTTCCAGGGGACTCTTCTCACCATACAGTCTATGATTTTTATGAATCTTATCTTGAAATATATGGGGCTGAGTCACAGGAAAGGCTTGTCCGTATTTCGAACATCTAATGCTTCCCCCTCCATACCTGATATCTCTTGAAGGTTGCTAGTCTAACCAAAAAGCCTAAAGATGAGCAGTGGGGTAGAGGTTGCTTTACCCCTCCTTCACTTTTCTCTTGTTCAACTTCCCCAGACTTGTGCTAGCCCCAAAGGCAGCTTTCCAGAGACCTCTAAACATCAGACTCTCATCATTTCCAGGATTTGAATGTTCAGCTGGAGTCCTCAAGATGGTGCTCCGCATGGTGAAGCAAGTCTTGACAGTGTCACAAATGCACCCAGTATTTCTCCACAGACCAAAAGCATGTGCAGCCTCCTGATTTTAGATGTCGGCTATCAGACACAAAGGAGTGGCAGCAGAATGCAGGTTTCCTGTTGTGGGCTTCTGGTGGGACACTCTGAGATACTATGAGATATGCAGGCCTCCGTCAGTCTTGGAAGACTATGGTATCGTGCTCGGCGCTGCATACGCAGCACGAAAGCCTGGGTTGGATTGTTATGGAGGATAGGCTGTTACCCAAGCAGCAAATCCCCCCTCTCCATGCCACTGAATTAGTCCAATGGAAAGGCAGAGCCAATACCATTGGATCCAGCTGCGTCGCAGAGCTGGGCTAAGGACAGGAGCTCACCCTGTCTTGTGGGGCCAACCCGAGTATCGAACCCTGGCCTGCTGGTTAAAAGGCACAGTGTCTTAGCCATTTGCGCCATCCACAGCCCATTCTGTGTATTCTTGTGTATACCTATCCCTACTGTTGTTTATCCAATGTTCCTTTTCCTGTATCTGAAATAAAAAAGAGATACAGTGATGCCTCACATAACAAGTTTAACTCATTCCAGAAGCTTGTTTGTTATGTGAAATGCTCTTTATGTGAAGCAGATTTTCCCATAGAAAATAATGGGAACTCAGACAATTGGTTCCACAACCCCAAAATATTCATATAAAAATATTAACTGTATGTTAAAACGGTGACAAAACACCGGAATTGAATTCAAAACATGCATTCAGTGTGTATGATCCTATGAAGTCTACTTAGGCTGCAATCCTAAAGACACTTTCCTGGGAGTAGGACCCATTTAACACTTATTTCTGAGTAGACATGGTTAGGAGACTTATGTCTGAGTAGACATGGTTAGGATGCTGCAATCAAAGACACTTTCCTGGGAGTAAGCCCCACTGAACACAATGGGGCTTACTTCTGAGTAGACATGGTTAGGAGGCTGCATGGAGGATAGGGGACTTACCTGGGCTGCTGCTGGAGGCTGGAGGCTGGTGGGGCACTTGGGGGTAGTTGAAGGCAGCAGTGCGCTGGGCAGGAGCCCTTTAAAACAGGCTCCACATGGAGCATCAGGGCTGTCTTGCGTGCTGCCCATTAGGAAGCAATGCTTCCTGTTTCTCCATGCGCCTGCCTTTCACGTCCCCAGATGACCTGGCCAGGTCGCTTTCAGGTTGCCTGGGGCTTGTTAAGTGAAGTGGGCTTGTTATGAGGAGCAGACTCCCAATAGGAATTTGTGCTTGTTATGTGAATCACTTGTTATGTGGAGCACTTGTTATGCAAGGTGCCACTGTAAAGGACAGGGGACTAGTTGGGCCTGTGGCCTGATCCAATGGAGATATTCATGTGATCTTATGAGAGATGAGTGACATTTCTGCCCCTTGCCTATTTGCAAACAGTGAATGTGTATTTAAAAAGCTGGACATATGCAGTATAGTTTAACCAACATAAAGTCCATGGACCTTAAGGCAAAGGAGTATTTATCCCCTTGATTCAGGGCTTCATTGCAGCTGCATCACCATAAGAAAGTTGTCTAGCACTGATTCCTTAATCTCAGAGGCAAGTGGTAGGCAAAGCACGCTGTCCCTTCCTCCAAGAAATAATAGGATGCAGTGCAAGATTTATGCTGCAATGACAAGAACATTTGTTAATATGATCCTGATTATGTTGCAATGAAAGTCTGATGAAACTAATAAAGCTTTATCACAGCCTGCAAGGATCTGATACAGAGCAGGCCTGTTAAGTGACGAATTTGTAGACTGAGAGGACTCCAGGCAGATGCAGAAAAGGAAAGGTGTGGATGTAGGGAGGGGATGTGGAAGGGGGAGCTGGACTTAACACTCATGTTTTAAAGGAGAAGTGGTCTTGCATTTTGCCTATTGACTGCTTGTAATTCAAACTAGGGACGATTTAAATCTTGATGAAAAATCTTCATGGAACAATTGGTTCCAGCTGCATCACAGAGCTGGGCTAAGTACAGGAGCTCACTCTGTCTTGTAAGCTGCCTGTTGTATGTTGCAGTGTAAGCTGCCTGTTGTGTGTTGTATGTTGTAAGCTGCCTGTTGTGTGTTGCAGTGATGGACTCTTCAATAGCCGGTGGCCACACCGGCAGACACTGCAGGATGCAGTGCAGTCAGGGTTAATGTCATCTCTAGGCACAACCAGGCACATCACTGGGATTCGTGTCACCTGGTGCAAGTAATCAATGCATCACCCCCATGCGTCACCTCCATGCAGTGGGAAGGGCAACAACCTGGATGGTAGGCATGGTTATGTGCCATTGACACACCTTCGCTGGTTTTTTGGCCATATGTCTTGTATTGTATTGGCATCCATCGGTCTCGAAAGACTATGGTATCATGCCTGAAGCATGAAGGCCTGGGTAGATTAATATGGAGGATAGGCTTTTACTCAAGCAGCAAATCCCCCCTCTCCACGCCACTGAAATAGTCCAATGGAATAGCAGAGCCGATACAATTGGTTCCAGCTGCATCACAGAGCTGGGCTAAGTACAGGAGCTCACCCTGTCTTGTGGGGACCCAGGTCTTGAACCCTAGCCTTCTGGTTAACAGGCACAGTGTCTTAACCACTTGCGCCACCCACAGCCCCTTATAGAATAAGAAACCAATAAAGTGGTTTGTTTCATTGCATTGGTTGTAAATTGTGCATCCAGTGGTATATAACATTATGGTATTATTCCTAAAACCATGATTTTAGCCATTTTTGGTAACTAGTGGTGTCACCCCGTTCAAGGGTGCCACATTTCAAACACCTTATTCTGGTAGTTAGCAAACCTTTTAGCCTGAAACCCACTTTATAGAGTGACAATCTGTCTAGGACCCACCAAAAGTGATGTCATGGCTGAATGTCCCATCAAATTAAAATAAACAAATAATTGTAAATATATTAAAGAAAACAAATTGAATAACCTCAAACATCCCTCCCTCCAATAAATAAAAAATAATAATTCACCTTACCCCTGCTGAAATCTGTTTTATCCTTTGCAGTGGGTTAGGATGGCACACATCATGCAGTAGGACAGTTGGCAAATCACCTCATTTTTGGGGGTTTCTTGCATCTGATGAAAATGAACCTGAAACCAAGTTGCTTTTGACTCTGGACATAATGCTAACCAATTTAGCCTGGTGTAATTCACCTGGCTTCTCATGGTGAAGTAGGGAGGCTGGCATGCCTGTGCACTGGCCTAACCCTCCCCCAGGAAAGGGGCAGAAAGGGCCATACAGCACTTTTGTGACACCCATCGGCCAGCACAGGATTTATGGGCAAAATCCAGAGTAACGACAGGGAGTCCTTGCTCTGGTGTAAGAACAACTTACTCTGGATTGCAATATGAATTTCCCATAGGTTTTTAGTAGGTGGTGCAGTAAATACAGGTGCACGTAAAGTCTCTTACATGCTCCCGTAGTTACTCTGAATTTGGGGGAATGCCAGCCTACCTGGGGATTAGGATTGTAGTCTCAGTTCAATTTAAAAAGTTACTTAAACCAGGCTGGACATTGCTTTTATCATCTGAAAAAAATGAGACAAAAATCACAGTTTTTAAAAGAAAACAGCTAATTTTGGCTTGACAGAATTGTTGGTGATAGACAGGATGGAACAGAAACTGCTTCTTTCAATGTGTTTTCCCCTTATGCTCTGCCATTCTTATTTCTATTGATGGAAAAAATACAGCCTGCCTTGTATTTTTTTTAAAGTTACCCCAACTTACAAACCAGAAGACTCTGGGAAAGGAATAATTATCCAGAAATTATCCAACTTTTCATCCTTATTTAGGGCTCAGGCTGGCACTAAACAATATATGAAAGGAAACCCTATTAGGGGAAAAATCCAGAGTAACTACAGAGAGTCCTTGCTCTGGTATAAGAACAATTTACTTTGGATTGCAATATGAATGTCCCATAGGTTTTCACTAAGTGGTGCCGTAACTACAAGTGCCTGTAATGTCTCTTACATGCTCCTGTAGTTTCTCTGGATTGTAGGGTAGGTTTATGTCACATGTTTGCTAATAGGGGTGAAAGATGGGAGAACAAGCCCCTTCCCTAAATGCCCCTCTTGGGGATAATTTGTACATCTGTATCAGAGGTCTGAGTCTCTTTGTGAAATTTGTATTATTTTCCCTACAATCCAGAGTAACTACGGGAGCATGTAAGAGACGTTATGTGCACCCGTAGTTACTGCTCCACCTATTGAAAATCTATGGGAAATTCATATTGTAATTGAGAGTAAATTGTTCTTACACTGGAGCAAGGACTCCCCGTAGTTATTCTGGATTGCGCCCTTTTCCAGGGAGCATCAAAGTCTACAAGGGAATCACATCACGTGTTGTGAATTCTGGAGGCTTCCCTGATGACTAGATTTTCACTGATGTATCTGTTGTCAACCATTGCAAAACCATTTAAACTCTGGCCTTCCTCCTCTTCTTCCTCATCTTTCTCTTTCTTTTTATGGATGGAAAAATCATGAGATTCATAGACCTTTATGTTGAAGGATAAAAAATATAGCAGATGAAAGGGGGAGAGGACATCTCTATCAACTTTTTTCTTATTAATAAAACACCCCATGGAAAATGATGGTTGATTGAATTTGATGCCGCTTCAGATAGCGAGGACAGAACGAGTGGCACTCTTTATGTCTGAGAGAAATATTTTGTGTGCGAGAAAATCCCTTTTGAAACAAGCGAGGGGTATTATATGTGTGATTTCATCTCACATCATATATCCCCTGACTTGTTTTCTATCTCCTGGACATCCTGCCAAGCAGATCCTCCTCTCTTTACCCAACCCGCTCTTCGTTTTTCGAGATGAAAGGGCTCCAGCAATTGCTAAGCAGGCCGTCATTCTGCTTGTCGACATTTCTGGGACTTGACTTTCCGCAATCAAGGAAAACTATTTGCTGTGTCTTAAGTGGAATGAACCCATCTCCAGAAGGACAGGTTGTTCTGTTTGCCAAGAGCTCTTGATTGACAGCTGGCATAAGTGATTTTGCTGTAGAGGTGGGGGCTGTTTTTATATCATTCAAATGACTTTCATTAGGGAACCGGTTCTGCCAAATGTCACTCAAGTCGACGGGATATGCAATCCGGGATCAGCCTGGCTCAACTGCAGCAAATGGCTTGACTCACAGTGTCTGTCAATTGTCTGCTTGCATCGTCAGCTGGTGTGTAGCCCAAGGGCATGAATCAAAAGCTGTGTGTGTATTTCAGAATGAAATCTCTCTCTCATATTCAGTTCTATCTATCTAGGGTTGAAATCCAGAGTAACTATGGGGAGTCCTTGCTCCGGCGTAAGAACAAGTTACCCTGGATTGCAATATGAATTTCCCATAGGTTTTCACTAGGTGGTGCAGTAACTATGGGTGCATGTAATGTCTCTTATGTGCTCCCATAGTTACTCTGGATTTTGCCCTAGGAGTCACTTATGGCTCCAGTACATGGATCTATACATTTTGATGTACTAGTTACCTCCAAGAGGGGGCATTTCGGGAATGGACTTGTCCCCTGTCTTCTACCCCTATTAGCCTACATGTGTCATCAAACTATTTTGGTTTCCTGTCCGATATTGTTTAGTGCTGTGGTTTTCAAAGTAGGGGTCATGAAAAGCTGGGCACAGACATTTTGGAGTCTGGCACAGGGAGCCAGCATCTTGGAATAGGGCACTCAGGCTGTACTCCATACTCTCCTGGGAGTAACCCTACAATCCAGAGTAACTACGGGAGCACATAAGAGATAATACGTGTACACGTAGTTACTGCACCACCTAGTGAAAACCTATGGGAAATTCATATTGCAATCCAGAGCAATTTGTTCTTACATCGGAGCAAGGACTCCCCATAGTTACTCTGGATTGTGCCCATAATCTCATTGAACACAATTGGAGGAACTCTGGAGGAACTCTGGCATCACTGTAATGTCACTTTCTGTTTGATGTCACTTATATTACTTCCAGGTTGATGACAACACTTCTGTGGAATTCTGGATAGGTTCTCATTTTCAGAACGGGGTCCTGGGCTGAAATGCTTGAGCACCACTGGTATAGTATGCCCAAACTGACACCTCCAGGCCAGCACAGGACTGGGGCAGGGAGTTATGCCAGCCTAACTGGGGGCTAACTGGGGACTAACTGGGGGCTAACTGTAATTATTGGGGTCTAACTGGGGGCAAACTGTAATTAGCCTCTGTAATTATTGTGGCTATGTCTGCTGACATTATAACCCCTTTATCTCTCAAGGTTTGTACTCTGCTGTACCACTTCACATGGTCCACTACCAGAAGTAACTGACAATAACCAAATCACTATTTACTCCTGGGCTGGGAAGCAAGGTTTGGACATGGCAAACACCATATGACAGGAGGGATTTTTGAGTGCAGAAAAGCTTGCTTTGAATCCTGGAAACATAGAAGATGACCGCCCTTTGAGCCAAGCCTTCCTATCGCTGTTTGTTGCCTCTTGTTCCTGGTCTCACTGCCAGGTGGCAGAGTCCAAGGTACCAACATTCACTACCTCAAGTATCACTAATAGTACCTGTACCACAGGTTGAGAACCACTGCCCTATATCAGCTACCTAGGGCACAATCCAGAGTAACTACGGGGAGTCCTTGCAAGAACAATTTACAGAAGAATTTACTTAGGATTTCAATGTGAATTTTCCATAGGTTTTCACTAGGTGGTGCAGTAACTGCGGATGCATATAATGTCTCTGGATTGTAGGGATAGTGTACTTTAAAATGTTAAAAATTAAAAACGTTTAACCCTCTGTTTAAAAACATTTAAGGAGACCTCTGAGGTCCTGGGGTGTGTCTGTTTCTGAGTATTTAAAATGCTGGCTCCCTGGAGCAGTATCTATTTTGTAAAGGCATTAAATAACCCCAACTCATTTTTAATGCCTTTTCTTCTTCTTTTTTCCCTGCCTATTGCTTGCAATAAAATCCTTGAACCTTACAAGTGATGGTTCATCCATTTATCCAGGGCACTGCAAAGTGTGAGCAAATCCTATCAAATCATCTTTGCTAAACCATTCTGTTTTCATGAAAGGAGCAGATTACAACAGGGCCACTGAAACGGTGAACCATAACGGTGTATGGCCAAGAGTGATCCTGAAGGATATCATCTCCCATTCAGATGAAAGACTTGATGGGCTAAAGAGATTCTTGATACTTCTCAGCTCCCATCCCTTCCTTCCTTTCTTCCTTTCTTTTTTTTGGGAGGGGGATTTCTTGATATTTGGATATGTTTTATTCATGCCTCTTTTTGAGCATTCTTAAAATAAACTCCAGTCTTTCCAGGTTGTAAGGATATCCATCCCTCTCTTTAAGCGATTTATCCGTCTAGAGATAAGCAATGCGGAAATGGGGATTGTCAGCAGAACGTTGTTGAGAAACCAGATGACATGTCTGGAGACTGATGGAGAAGTTGCACTTTTTCTCAAGGTTGAAAAAAGCAGACGGAGTTACAGATACAAACAAATCAATATCTTCATTACCCTAGAGCAGGAAAGAGAAGGAAAAGAAAAACAAAACCCAAGTCCCAAGTTTTGTAATGTCAGAATTTAAGCTGGGATGGTTGGTTTTATTTAAGAGAAAAACATTATCCAGCTCACTAAAGACTGATGACTTTGGGCCCAGCCCTATCCAATTTTACTGCTCCAATTAAAAAAAATCTTGGCATCCATCTTAAAAGACTATGGTATTGTGCTTGATGCTGCATGTAAAGCACGAAGGCCTGGGTAGATTGATATGGAGGATAGCCTGTTACCCAAGCAGCAAATCCCCCCTCTCCACCCCACTGAAATAGTCCAGTGGAAAGGCAGAGCTGATACGATTGGATCCAGCTGCGTCGCAGAGCTGGGCTAAGGACAGGAGCTCACCCTGTCTTGTGGGGACCCAGGTCTCGAACCCTGGCCTGCTGATTAACAGGCACAATGTCTTAGCCACTTATGGCAACCCAAGGATAGCCCAAACTTCTTAGCTTGAAACTCTTCCTTAATTTTTTTTTTAATTGAGACATTCCATCAGAGAACAGTTGTATCGTATGTCCGACACTGCAGCCAGTATAGGTCTGGTGTGTATAATTCATGATGAAAATTCAGGGACTAAGATGTGATCCAATAAAACATTGATCAAATAATTACAGAGACTGAAAACCGATTTGTGAAAGTCCAAAAACCCCCCTTTTCTTTGCAGTCAATTCACAAATGGAGAAAAATGGTTTCATTCATCAACTAAATTGCTCCAGCACATACAGCTTGTTGCACACCCAGCCAAAAAGCCCAGCAGATTGTTCTGTTCGTGTGTGAGTCATAATAAGCATTCGCACGCCTGCTTAATCACACAGCCTCCTGCGCTCTTTGGACATGTGGAATTAATATATTGAATTGGGAAGAGAGCTATTAAGCTCACGGGAACCGTTAGCACACAGGACAGGCAAATCTGTTGCAGTGGCCGCGGGTCAGGTTGCGGCTGACACTGTCATGGAGTATAGCATTCCTACAGCATGGCTGAGTGTTAAGTCAGTGGCAGGGTGACCATAAAAGAGAATAAGGCTTTCCCCAAAATGTAGGACACAAAAGAAAAATGTAGGACCTGACCAAATAAAAGCTAAAATGCTCAGGTATATTGCTTTCACGTTATTAATTGGAACACTATATTTTTATTAAATTTAAAACTATTACATATGCCATTATCTATCTATCTATCTATCTATCTATCTATCTATCTATCTATCTATCTATCTATCTATCTATCTATCTATCTGTCTGTCTGTCTGTCTGTCTGTCTGTCTGTCTGTCTGTCTATCTGTCTGTCTGTCTGTCTGTCTGTCTGTCTGTGAGAGACTATATATATGATTCACTAATTCTATCTATCTATCTATTTGTCTGTCTGTCTGTTTGTCTGTCTGTACACACACACACACACACACACACAGAGAGAGAGAGAGAGAGAGAGAGAGAGAGAGAGAGAGAGAGAGAGACGCTATATATAAGATTCGCTGATTGATTCTCACTCACCAACACCCAGCCAAACCATATGCTGTAATCTATCTATCTATCTATCTATCTATCTATCTATCTATCTATCTATCTATCTATCTATCTATCTATCTGTCTGTCTGTCTGTCTGTCTGTCTGTGAGAGACTATATATATGATTCGCTAATTCTATCTATCTATCTATCTATCTATCTATCTATCTATCTATCTATTTGTCTGTCTGTCTGTCTGTTTGTCTGTCTGTACACACACACACACACAGAGAGAGAGAGAGAGAGAGAGAGAGAGAGACTCTATATATAAGATTCGCTGATTGATTCTCACTCACCAACACCCAGCCAAACCATATGCTATAATCTATCTATCTATCTATCTATCTATCTATCTATCTATCTATCTATCTATCTATCTATCTATCTATCTATCTGTCTGTCTGTCTGTCTGTCTGTCTGTCTGTCTGTCTGTCTGTCTGTCTGTCTGTCTGTCTGTCTAATCAAAGAGTTACTGAAAGAGTCACTCACTGACTCATCAATGCCCAGCCGAAACCTCTGGACCTAGAAGTGTGAAATTTGGGGAGTGTATTTCTTCAGAGAGGTGAAAAACCCAGAACAAATTTTTAGAAATTCAAACCCTAAGGGGGTGAAAACAGGGTGACCAGATGCCAAACCCAAAATTCCTGAACCCCAAGGCCAAAATTCCTAATCCCAGGCCAAAATTCCTACCTGCTGAAAAAAAATTGCCAAAAAATGTACGGTATTTTTTGTTTCTGTTTTTTGGTTTTTTGACCATAACTTTTGATAGGAAGGAGATATGTCAAAACTGATTTTTGCACTGGATCCTGCTCTTCAATACGAATCCAATGACATACGGCATGATGGGTACGGTGCACTATCACAAAGTTCCAAAATGAAGCCAAAATGTAGGACCTAATGGTGCCTGCTGGTGCACTGGTGCCTGCTGGTGCCTGATTTCAAATATAGCAGGGCTCTTTCATCTTCCGGCATTTGGAACTCCAGCAGTCTCTCTAAGGGTGGAATCCTAAGCATGTATACTCAGAAGTAAGTCCCATTCTGTTCTATTGGATTTACTTTCAGGAAAGTGTGTTTAGAATTGCAGCCTATCTGGAAAGCCTTTCACCAACTGAAAGTAAAAAACACTTAATTCCTGGAGACAGGCTACATTAACAATTTTGTCAAATTTTTGTCATCATCATATCTATCAACGTGTGTATTTAATAAGAATAAGGGCAAAATCCAGAGTAACTACGGGGAATCCTTGCTCCAGTGTAAGAACAACTTACTCTAGATTCCAATATGAATTTCCCATAGGTTTTCACTATGTGGTGCAGTAACAACGGGTGCAAGTAATGTCTCTTACGTGCTCATGTAGTTATTCTGGATTTGGCTGACAGAACCTGTTGATCTATAGACATAGAACCTGTTCTTAATTTATTTGAATCCCACCACTCTCTATAGCCATTGCCTTAAGAATCTGAATTGTCATCTGTGTCATCCCTGGTTCCTAGAACCGGATTCAAAGATCATTCCTGGCTTCAACCGAAACTGCAAACCACTAACCGAGCTAGAGGTACATACTGTAGGTGATGCTGGTGTTGGATGAGGATGCACACCAGGCATGTCTTACAGGTAGAGCAGTCCTGGTGAAGACTATTGGTGCCTGCAGAACAAGCAAAAGTACAGGAGTTTTGGATTCTCCACCCCTCTCAGTGTTTGGCTCATTGCGGTTTCTGGGCTGGTGGTGGGATAGAGCTGGGGGTATGGTGATCCAGGGGTGACATCCAGTGATGGGATTCAAAGAAATTAACAACCAGTTCTATGCCCATCTGGCAGTCACTTTTAAATGGCTATTTAAAAAATTAACAACATATAAGAAATTCACAACCGGTTCTATAGAGTAGATGCAAACCTGCTAGAGCCCACCACTGGCGACATCACTGTGTCACCCCATTGTGGGCACAAATAGTGCTTATACACCTCTGGTCCAAAGCACCATTTTGTAGCCTTCCCAGGTTGCCATTTTATCATGAACCTTGTCTGAGATCCTCAGAAACACCTCCTGGTCAGTACGGATTGTCAAAGTGCCTTTGACGGACCAACTACCTGAATCTGATAGGAGGCTTTCTAAAAAAAAATGCTTTCTCATTTCCCTGAAATGATCTGGTTGGGTTATTGCATCTATCTGTCATTAGAAAGCATGGCTGGTTTCTGTTCTACATGCGCACATAACATTTTTTCCACCTTCGTGTCATGCCTTGTAACTGTTTGGCTTGAAAGCCCTTTTGTAATGATGGCAGTTCCTGGCATTTCATTGGATCTTTAACCTTCCATTATTCATTTTCCTGTTTAACAGCAATTGAATTTTAAGGGTATTTCAACCCCCTCCCCCTTTTTATTATCTGTGTTTTATGATAGGTGCCATAAATGTGACCGTTACAATCAAACTAGACCGGCTTATTCAGATGAAGACATCTTAACTAGGAAGCCGCAATGTTACGCTTGATCAGATATAATAATAGAAATACTCATTTGTCCATGAAGCTGCAAGTAATTATTTCAAAATTTAATGAAAGTTTCCTTCTTTAACAGAAACTGTAAGTTTGCTATCCAGTTTCAACTTTGGGATTCGCTTCCTTTCCAAGACTGAACATTATCAAGTATGTTCAGGCATGAATATCAGGCCTATATCTCCTGCAGTGAAGATATATGTAGAGAATTGATTCAGCTTCTCTATAATCTCCATAGTTCCTTAAGTATCCTTTTCACTCTATTTAGAAGCCACGTTTCCTCTCTCGTAAATTTTCTGCTTATGGTACAGTGGTACCTCTCATAACAAGCGCCTCACATAACAAGTCTAAATTTCCAAGGAATCTTGCTTCACATAACAAGTTCCACTTCACTTAACAAGCACTTATGCAGCCCTGATGCTCCGGAGACTGTTTAAAAGGGCTGCCGGCCAGCTATGCTGCCTCTAACTTGGGGGCAGTTGCCTGAAGGTGCCAGAGGCAGCTGCCCCTAACTGCCCCCAAATCCCCCCACCGGCCACCTTGAACCTCCAGCAGCAGCCCAGGTAAGCCCCACAGGGAAGAGTCTTTGATTGCAGCCTTCTAACTATGTCTACTCAGAAGAAAGCCCCATTGTATTAAATGGGGCTTAGTCCCAGGAAAGTGTCTTTAGGATTGCAGCCTAAGTAGACTTCATAGGATCATGCACATTGAATGCATGTTTTGAATTCAATTCCAGTGTTTTGTCATCATTTTTACATACTTAATATTTTTATATGAATATTTTTTGGGTTGTGGAACCAATCGTCTGAGCTTCCATTATTTCCTATGGGAAAATCTGCTTCACATAAAGAGTGTTTCACTTAGAAGCATGCCTCTGGGACAAATTAAGTTCTTTGTTTGCGGCACCACTGTATATGTAAAACTAGTAACAACCCGAACCTATTTCTTGCATTATAACAACATTCACCAGCTTAAAAAAATACCCGCCCCCGTTTCTAGCATCTCAACTACCCTTGTGTCTCCTCTGTCTTCAATGGCTCTCCTCAATTGTCCCTAGCTTGTTATCTGTCCTGAGACAGCTAGAAATGGTAGTTGAAATGGGAATGCAATATTGACAGTTGCCTCTCCTCAGCAAGCTTCACTGACACTGAAATTTGGCCAAAAGATGCAGACAGTCAGCACCAGAGAGTGGTGAAGTTAGATCATTTAGCACCCAAGCCCCATATATTTTTGACTCTCCCATACATCAAAATTAATTAATTAATTATTATCAATATTAAAAGACTATGGTATTGTGCCCGAGGCTGCATGCAAAGTAATTAATTTAGTTAATTATTTAATTAATATAATTAATTATTTCAATTTTAAAATATCTACTTAAAAGTTTACGAAATGACTGAAATAATGATTTCAGTGGGTGGACCCACATTTACATATCGTGGACCCCCCAATATTTTTGTCGCTGACATGGACCCCCTGAAAGTCGAAATCGACCCCTGGGGGTCGATATCGACCACTTTGAGAACCAGTGATCTATTTGCTATCAAAAGTGAAAAGATTGCAAAGAGTTCCAGAAGGATCTCTCTAAATTGAGAGAATAGGTATCAAAGGGCGCAATCCAGAGTAACTACGGGGAGTACTTGCTATGGTGTAAGAACAACTTACTCTGGATTCCAATATGAATTTCCCATAGGTTTTCACTTGGTGGTGCAGTAACTACGGGAGTCTCTTATGTACTCCTATAATTACTCTGGATTTGGGGGTAAATATGTTTACGAGAGAGTCAAATAAGCCGTTCTAGACTTACTTGGAAAAGCTGACTCATCTGCAGTAGATCAGCCACTGAACTCAGAATGAAAAGCGAAATTGATGACTCCCTGTCTGTTTCAATTAAACACATTCTGCATTCATAATGTTTCCACAGGTAGGATCCTATCCATTTCCATTACAGGTTCTGTAGACATGAATTAAGCGCAAACACAAACAAACGGGGGAAAAATATTGTGTCCCAGATGTTTAGTTCCAAAATAGAAACATGTACCTTATTCATAATGGATGCTTTTATTTAGCTGGATGTATGTTTTACTCAGTCTAAAGGGCTTAATTGTATATGACAGAACATAACATGGTGCCATATTATAATTTATATAATGTTGTTATGCAGCTCACAATGGTTCCCAAAAGGTTCCCAATTAAAGTTGCACAAAAACAGTCTGCCCTACTTTGCCAACTCTACTTGGCAGCCTGCTTGCCTTTCTTGACAAGGAACTGGCACCACCCACCACCCAAATGTGTACCTTATTGATCTTACCCTACAATCCAGAGTAACTACAGGAGCACGTAAGAGATGTTACGTGCACCCGTTAGTTACTGCAGCAGGCCTCCGTCAGTCTTGGAAGACTACGGTATCGTGCTCGGCGCTGCATACGCTGCATGTGAAGCACGAAAGCCTGGGTTAGATTGTTATGGAGGATAGGCGGTTACCCAAGCAGCAAATCCCCCCTCTCCACACCACTGAATTAGTCCAGTGGAAAGGCAGAGCCGATACAATTGGATCCAGCTGGCGTCGCAGAGCTGGGCTAAGGACAGGAGCTCACCCTGTCTTGTGGTGCCGACCCGGGTCTCGAACCCTGGCCTGCTGGTTAACAGGCACAGTGTCTTAGCCACTTGCGCCACCCACAGCCCACCTAGTTACTGCACCACCTAATGAAAACCTATGGGAAATTCATATTGCCATCCAAAGCAAATTGTTCTTCACCAGAGCCAGGACTCCCTATAGTTACTCTGGATTGTGCTCCTAGGCTGCAATCCTAACCATGTCTACTCAGAAATAAGCCCCATTGTGCTCAATGGATCTTACTCCCTGGAAAGTGTGTTTAGGATTGCAGCCTTTATAGCGTGAGTGTAGTATTAGGTACCAGCTGCATCAATCCATCACTGTATTTCTGAGAACAATTTTCCCTCTCACAGGTATTATGACTGCACCCCTTGTACCTTCCCCACCAGCAAAAGCACGTTTGGTTACTTGTGAGTAAACAAAGGGGAGCTTTATAGGAGAGAACTTCCTCCTGGGGTGGTTTGTGGGGGCTGTTGTGCTTAGATCAGGACCTTTCCAGTATACTTGGCTTTCTCTCAGCCTACCCTTTCTGGCAAACTAAGGCGCATTCGCCTACTCACAAGTATAGGAGCAATAAACAAAATTGGATGTTTTTTACATTTTTGGCCATAACTTTGGCTAGGAAAGTGCTATCTCAAAACGGATTGTTGTGTTGCACTCTGTTCTCCAAGACAGATCCAACGACATATGACTCAAGGGGGTACAGCACACCATTGTGAAGTTGCTTTTTGGGGTGCCACAGTCCCCCACTACACGTCACCCCTACTGGAAGTTTCACCTAGTGTGGGCCGCACCACCCTAGTGATGCCAGTGCATGGTGACCATTTGCTGCATGTTGATTTCTGGGTTAAATATCCACTGATAAACATGATCTTCAAAACCTTGAAGGCTTTGAGAGGCTTTAAAGATCATGTTTATCAATGAATAGTAAACCTAGAAAACTTATAACAGATGATTATGGCTGGAAAGAATCTTAGATCTTACTTATGGGGACTCAAAAACTTATGCACTGACTTGGGACTTGGGATTTTTACCCCAAAATAGTAAAGACTCAAATAATGTATCTCAATTGATAAGAGATTCATCCTTTTGGGTAAGGTGAAACTATTTTTATTTTTGAATCTTTCAGAGGTAGGTGTATCCTAATAGGGTTAATAATTATAATATTAATATCTTAATATTATTATAATAATTATAATATTATAATAACTATAATAAACCCTAATAATTATAATGTGGGTTATTTGGGGACTACTGCTTTATTGGAAAGGGTTTCTGTTTTTGTTTTTTTATCCAGACTCCCCTGTCCCTGGGAAGCATCCTCTCCTAATCACGCTGGGCTTGTAATGGTGTAAGAGGGAAGCTGTGAATCTCCATCTAGCCCAAACCAAAAAGAACATAGCATTCAAAACTGAATGGAATGTACTCCTAGATAAGTTTTCATTTAAATTTATAGTAAGTTTGGCCCTAAAGCTGAGAGATCTTGGCTCTCCAGTTCATAGCAATGTTGACCACTTGCCTGATAGATCTGGTTACCCATTGCACTACATCCAGTAGTGTAGCTAATGATTGTGTAGCCCAGTGCAAGGTTCAGAATGATGGTTTGGAAGAGATGTCACAACCAGAAGTGACATCATGCCTGGGCTTTTCAAAAACGGGAAAATTAGGGCAAAATCCAGAGTAACTATGGGGAGTCCTTGCTCCGGTGTAAGAACAACTTACTCTAGATTGCTATATGATTTTCCCACATGTTTTCCCTAGGTGGTGCAGTAACTACGGGTGCACGTAAAGTCTCTTACATGCTCCCGTAGTTACTCTGGATTTGGGGGTATGAGAGAGAACTGATTCTCCCCCCTTACTCACTAGTCAGTTGTCCACAATTTTTTATAGATTACAGGTATTCCTGTGTGGTTAATTCCATTGCATTTAGCATTACATTAAAATTTCCAATATTACATGATGGTATTATTCATATGTATGTTGTTTTCACAATTTTAGCCACTACTGTCAAGCTCAGCTTTGTTGCTCCCCTTTTAAGGTTATTGCCTAGTGCTATTGTTACCTCCTCTGCACCCCTTTAGCTACACCACTGACTGCATCGGCTCTGTTGGACTCCCGTAAAAGAACTTAAAACTTTTAAGTGCAATATATGCAACACTTATAATAAGTCTTTCCTATTTAAAACCCAGCAATCCGTTGCATAATGACCAGAAACTATAATGTGACATTAATTAACAATTCTATAACCCAAACGCAATCAAATACCAAGTTTAACAGCATCAGTTCTTTCCCTCTTTATTTTTATTTCATTTCTTTTTATGTCTAAGTCATTCAGGTATGTATTCTCTGCTATCTGGTCACTTAGCCTGGTGATCTGTGTCACTTTAATTTCTTTTTAATTGTTAAATAATTTGGAGCACAGCACAGACATCCACAACCGCAAATAAAAGTCTCATTTTCTAAATCACCCCCCAAGATCTCTTGTTTATATATATATATATTTTCCATGGGAAGCACTTATGGTTATTAACATTGATCTTAACAGGCAAGACAGTGATATTTCTTGTAACATTTCAATCTTTTTTTTACTAATCCATCTCCCCAAATAAATCAACGTGATAGGCTGTTATCTTGTCTCATTCTTGACAATAGCATTTGCTTTGAAGCTTAATTCTTATTAAATCCAGAAAGTGGACTCAGCGTACAGCTGACTGATTCTTTGATTAAGGAAATGTATTGGTTGATGCCGATATGAACAGATTAAATTGTAATACAGTAGTTCAGGCTGTGCTAAGCAGGCTCTGACTATTACCTTCATAGGAATTGCGTTTAATACTGGTTGATTGCTCTGATTGCCATATTGGAAGTTCATGGGATATGTCCTTAAAAAAGAAAAAAAAAGTAGAATTATGGTGTGACTGAGAAGATCCATGTGATAATAATGATGCAGTTATAATGCAAAAAATATATGATGTAATGCTAGTGTCTGTGGGTGGCGCAAGTGGTTAAGACACTGTGCCTGTTAACCAGCAGGCTAGGGTTCGAGACCTCAACTCATAGCTGAGTGTTAACTAAGGACATGATTCTAACCAACTTAGGCTGGTCTAACTCACCAGGCATATCTTTCCATGGTGGTGTGGGGAGGTGATGTGTGCTTACTTAACTCCCCAGGAAATTAAGAAGTACCTTATGACATTTTTGTGAAACCTTTTGCTGGCACTTACCGTATGTTGACCTAAATGGAGGTTAGGATCTAAATCCTATGAGATGATGAAGCAGTGCCAGTATGGTTTTTGCTGAATCCTGTGCAAAGGTTTTGGCTGCTCAGAATCTTCTGTAGGTATGGAAATCTTTGCCCCTTATTATGGGCTAAACCCCAACACCTGCTCTGGGATGCAAGTTTGTGGCACCTCTGCTCCTCTGGACACAGTACAGTTTAATATTTGTATGGGCAAAATCCAGAGTAACTACTGGGAGTCCTTGCTCTGGTGTAAGAACAACTTACTCTGGATTCCAATATGAATTTCCCATAGGTTTTCACTAGGTGGTGCAGTTACTTTGGGTGCACATAAAGTCTCTTACATGCTCCTGTAGTTACTCTGGATTTAAGGGTGTGTTGATGACCTTTGTAAGCCTTGCTTGGTAAGTTGAAGTTCTTCATCAGTTCATCCTGGTTAAGCCAGGAATAGCAGAAGACAGTGGGAGGCACCAAAAGAATGTAGGGGGAAAAATCATCATAACCAGAAGCTCTCTGTGGGAACATAAGCTTTGTGGGTGGTTTCACATGGTTTCATTTCAATGTACAACTGTGGAAATAATCCAAAGAGCTATGGAAGATGGTCATAGAATTAAGCGCTGTAAGCTAATGTTTATTCATGATTATCCATTTCTTTGCTAGTCCTTACTGGCTGATGCTCAGCAGGTACTATGAAAAAGGTTTCATGGTAGACTAGCAGGTATGGAACACCTAGAAGCAAAGCATCTGCTCCGTGCAGACAAAGAGGAAGGGAAGAGAGCAAGTATGCAGAAAGACGTGTACCTTGTAAGCACCAATATCAACACTTCCTAGGCTGCAATCCTATACACTTTCCTGAGTGGAAGTCCCATAGAACACAATGGGACTTCCTTCAGACATGCTTAGGATTGCACCCCCGATGTTTATAACCTTGAGCACAATCCTAACCATGACTACTCAAATTAGATCCCATTATGTTTAATTGGTCTCACTCCCAGGAATGCGCGTTAAGGATTGCAGCATTTAAAGTATATAAAGAGAAAATCCTGGAAATGTCTTATTTATATACTAGCACAATCCATTGTGAATGTTTCATTAATATTAGACTAAAAACAACAAGTTTTTAACCTTAATACAGTTTATTTGTATATATGTATGCACCTTAAAAGTGTATATATGTATGCACCTTAAAAGATATAGGATGAAGATCTCTCTCTCTCTCTCTCTCTCTCTCTCTCTCTCTCTCTCACACACACACACACACAAGTGATAAATATTTTTAAGTGGCTTTAAAAAAAAATCTTCATATTTTTGTAACATAGTGTTATATATTGATGGATGTGGAATTTCATGCAGAATGAAATAAAACAAACCATGGGTGAAATCTAGAGTAACTACAGGGAGTC
The DNA here is from genome assembly GCA_030015325.1 of Cryptoblepharus egeriae. NCBI lineage: Eukaryota > Metazoa > Chordata > Lepidosauria > Squamata > Scincidae > Cryptoblepharus > Cryptoblepharus egeriae. The sequence goes on along the minus strand of JAREYC010000016.1, from coordinate 11,427,369 downwards.
CTTGCTCCAGTATAAGAACCATTTGCTCTGGATTGCAATATGAATTTCCCATAGGTTTTCACTAGGTGGTACAGTAACTACGGATACACGTAATGTCTCTTATGTGCTCCCGTAGTTACTCTGGATTGTAGGGTAAGTCAAAAAATCTCTATTTTATTGAACGTTAAAAACTTGGCATCCATCAGTCTTGAAAGACTATGGTATCGTGCTCGACGCTGCATGCAAAGCATGAAGGCCTTGGTAGACATCCCCCCAAATCCAGAGTAACTACGGGTGTACGTAAGAGACTTTACATGCACCTGTAGTTACTGCAGGCCTCCGTCAGTCTTGGAAGACTATGGTATCATGCTCAGCGCTGCATACGCTGCATGCGAAGCGCAAAAGCCTGGGTTAGATTATTATGGAGGATCAGCAGTTACCCAAGCAGCAAATCCCCCCTCTCCATGCCACTGAAATAGTCCAATGGAAAGGCAGAGCCGATATGATTGCTTCTAGCACCATTGCAGAGCTGGGCTAAGGATAGGAGCTCACCCTGTCTTGTGGGAAACCGGGTCTCGAACCCTGGCCTATTGGTTAACAGGCACAGTGTCTAAACCACTTGCGCCACCCACAGCCCACGTTTTAGGCAAATAAAACCCATTTGGGCAAGGCAATGGGACATTCTGGTGCTGTGAGTTGGGCTGTCATGTAGATAGCACTTGGCAAGTGAAAAAATAGTATTCCTCTCATCTCTTTGAGGCATTGTGCATTAAATACATGATGCTGTAGAAATCTAGATGTATCTTCTCTAGATGCATACTGGACCATCAATTCTGCACATGATGGATGTATGGCTTAAGTTGATCAGTGATGCTTACCCTGTTTAAACAGATTTTTCAGCAGCACAGTAAATCCTAAGATAATTAAGCTGATCACATACCATATTGAAACAACTTTCAAAGGCCAGCAATATTTTTGTTTATGACATTTCAATCTTGTCAACAACAAATTATTTTGTGCACGGTAAATTCATTTTGGGAAAGATTAATCGTGTTTTGTTAAGAGAAAGCATTGGGTGCCTCACGTACTCATGCAATGGGAATGATTGTTTGAAAAGCTCCTGCACACTCATTCATTCAACACAGCGTAACTTATGGTAGTTCAGAGAAATGGGGCTGCTTTGGGAAAAGTAGCATTGACATGGATTTTGGGTTCACTGAGGCTTAATCCTGAGCAGTTGATTCATTCATAAAGGGGCAAAAAAATTGCTATTCATAAGTATGTCTAGGGACAAGAGGATCGTTCTGGGGTTATTTCCATTGCTTCACACTATCCTATCTTTCTTGAATTCTAGATTTGCCAAAAAATTCCATTCCCACCCTCTCTGGTCATGGTGACCGTATGTCATAACCGAAAAAGAGGACAAGGCCCTCACAAATGTAGGACATAGGGCACAATCCAGAGTAACTACAGGGAGTCCTTCCTCCGGTGTAAGAACAATTTGCTGTGGATTGCAGTATGAATTTCCCATAGGTTTTCATTAGATGGCGCAGTAACTACAGGTACACGTAATGTCTCTTATGTGCTCCCGTAGTTACTCTGGATTGTAGGGCCAGAATCATAGAGTTGGTAGGGACCTAGTAGGTCATCTAGTCCAACCCCCTGCCTGTAGCAAGAAATCCTCCTTGAGTATCTCCAACAGCTGCTGGCGGAGTCTCTGCTTGAAGATCCCCAGTGAGGGAGAGTCCACCACCACACTGGCAATTCCTCATTGTCAGGAATTTTTTCCGGATATCCAACCAGAATCTCCTCTCTTGCAGTTTGTACCCATTGGTTCTAGTCCTGCTTTCAGAAGCAGCTATGAACAAATGAGCCCCTTCCTCCCTATGACAGCCCTTCAGGTATCTGAAGAGGGCAATCATGTCTCCTCTCAGCCTCCTCTTCTCCAGGCTGAACATCCCAAGTTCCCCCAACTTTTCCTGGTAGGGCTTCCCTTCCATCCCACTGATCATTCTTGTCGCTCTCCTCTGGACTTGCTCCAGTTTGGCTGCATCGTTCTTAAGGTGAGGTGCCCAGAACTGAACACAGTACTCAAGGTGAGGTCTCACCAATGCTGAATAAAGAGGAACTAGAACTTCTCGTGACTTGGAAGCTACAGTCCTCTTAATGCAGTCTAAAATGGCATTTGCCTTCTTTGCAGAGACATCACACTGCTGACTCATGTTCAGCTTGTGATCCACGGCGACTCCAAGGTCCCACTCATATGTTGTGCTGCCAAGCCAAGTATCCCCCATTTTATACCTATGTTTTTGGTTTTTATTGCCTAAGTGCAGAACCTTCCACTTCTCCCTGCTGAAGTTCATTCTATTTGTTACAGCCCAGGATTCCAGTTTATCCAGATCCTCCTGGAGGTTTCTCCTGTCTTCTGTTGTGTTTGCTACTCCTCCCAGCTTGGTGTCGTCCACAGATTTGATCAGGCTCACCTGTATCCTTTCCTCCAAGTCATTGATGAAGATATTAAAGAGAACCAGGCCCAAGACAGAGCCCTGGGGCACCCCACTTGAAACGGACCTCCAGGTTGACACAGAACCATTTACCAAAACCCTTTGGGTGTGGATATTGAGCCAGTTGCAGATCCACCTAACCATTGCCTTGTCTATCCAAAAATAAAAGTGTAGATCATGAGAAAATAAAAGCTCAAAACACTGATATATGTTGCTTACATGTTCTTAAATTATGTGCAATAGTTTTAAATTTAATAATAAGCAATATAATGTTTAAACTATTAATTACATGAAGTCTACATGTTCCTACTTACAAGGAAAAGGGGGACATTATTTTTTCCCCCAAGACACAAGGCTAAAATCCAGGACATGTCCTGGGAAAGTGGGACACAGGCTCCAGACCTACATTGCCCTAGTCCTAGCCAATTCTGTGCAGATCCAAGAAGACTTCGGGCAAAATCCAGAGTAACTATGGGGAATCCTTGCTCCGGTGTAAGAACAACTTACTCTGGATTGCAATATCAATTTCCCATAGGTTTTCGCTAGGTGGTGCAGTAACTATGGGTGCACGTACAGGCTCTTATGTGCTCCCATAGTTACTCTGGATTTGGAGGTATGTTAAGGTATCCTGGGCTCAAAACAAGATCAGGGTGTGATGCTCTGTTGTCTCAAGGAGACCTCTGGCCACTTCCTTGACCCTGCAGTATATATCAGTGGCCATTGGGACACAATTTTACAGAAGAATAGGGTTGGGGTATAGGTGCAAGACATGCACTAGGTTCAAATGTGTCTCAAGGAACAGTATCTTCATGAGATCCAAGGGGGGAATTTTGTATATCTTTAATAACATCTCATGCACCATTCATCTTTTAGAACCGTCCACACTTTATTTCCAGGACTTCTTTTATGATTTGTTTAAATACATGTACCAGGTCAGCTAGATCAACCAAAGAGCTCCGAATAATCACTTTGAAACCTCCCCGCCATCCAATCTCTTTAAGAGACTTTCACTCTGTGATCATCAGCAGGACTGATATGTTATTGAATCTGTACTGCTATCACAATGCATAAACATTTACTATGTTTCAAATCAGATAACGTAAAAAGTTAACCAAATTTATGTCCACCGTTGCATATTAAAAAGGAACCCGTAACAATGTATTAAATCACATTCATTTCCTGGCCTATATTTCTTTGTTTATTGAACACAATTTGTTTGGGTTTCGATAAAATTAGGGCTATAAATGTTTTATTGTCTCTGAATCATCATTGTGCATGTCTCTGTGTTGGGTGTTTATCACATAATTAAACCCAGTTGAGAGTTTAATGGAAGCTGAAATGTGTCCTTCTATGGGTAGCTCGATGGCGCTACTATTCTTAAAGAAACCACAGCAGACGATGCTGTTTCACCATTCAAATCATTTTTTCCTACCAACATCTATTGACATTGGACTCTATAGTGTTGATCCTTCCAGAACGTTCCTCATCCTAATTTCTTCCCACCCAGATTTTGGAATTCAGAATTATCTGAATGTTACTCCAAACTGGAACTAATGTATATATGAAAATGTTTTAGGGCAAAATCCAGAGTAACCACAGGGAGTCCTTGCTCCGATGTAAGAACAACTTACTCCGGATTCCAATATGAATTTCCCATAGGTTTTCACTAGGTGGTGCAGTAACTATGGGTGCACGTAAAGTCTCTTACATGCTCCTGTAGTTACTCTGGATTTGAGGGTTAGTCTGTCTCAGTCTATTGACTGAGCGTCTTTGCTCCAGTGTAAGATCAATTTTCTTTGGATTCCAATATGAATTTCCCATAGGTTTTCACTAGGAGGTGCAGTAACTACGGGTGCATGTAATGTCTCTTACATGCTCCTGTAGTTACTCTGGATTTGGGGGTTAGTCTGTCTCAGTCTATTGACTCTTTTGGGTAGTTGTCTCTACTGCAATGGGTAATGACTTTGATAGTAGTGGTGCAACACAACCAAGAAACTGATTTAGCCTAAGGGCAAAATCCAGAGTAACTACAGGGAGCCCTTGCTTCGGGGTAAGAACAATTTTCTCTGGATTCCAATATGAATTTCCCATAGGTTTTCACTAGGAGGTGCAGTAACTATGGGTGCATGTAATGTCTCTTATGTGCTCTCGTAGTTACTCTGGATTTGGGGGCAAGACAGTTTCATAGATATATAGGTTCCAGTGTGGACAGACATTCTGCTTATTCAGAATATAACTACAAAACTGGGGAAGAAATTCTTTCTGGAAACACTCCCTCTGCGGAGTCCAATGTCAATAGAAGTTGGCAGATAAATAAGTGGAATGTTGAGTCAGTAGCATCTGTCGTGGTTTGTTTTAAAATAGTAGCTCGACCGTGAACTTTCCCACCTCCTACATGGAGAAACCAGAGATTGAAATGGTAATATAAAGCATGTGCTCTGCTACTGAGCAACTGCCTCTCCTAATGAATTTTTGTATGTTCGAAGCAGGGCCATCATTAGGGGGTGTGGGGTTGTAGGCCACACGAGGTGGCACACAAGAGGCTCACGTCACAACTAAAGCAAATTTTTAAAAATCTTGGTATGTTTGATTAATACATCATCATGTTATTTATCATTTAGAGTGTAATTTCATGCAGGTTGCAATGAAATAAACCATGGAATATCTCTATTCTATCAGTGATTATAGCAAAAAAACTATGGGGGCAGGGCAATTATGCACCCCCGGGCAATCATCATAGGAGTGAAGTGCTGATCTTCTGCGCCAGGTGATGCAAATCCTAGGAATGACACTGGTTCCAATTCTAAAATGACCATTAGAGTATAATCCAGAGGACATGCTCCATAAGTGCAAGTCATAGAATCCTAGAATCCTAGAATTGGAACCAGTGGTGGGTTCCAGCAGGTTCGCACCTACTCTATAGAACCGGTTGTTAACAAGAGATAGGACATATAAAGTTTTAAAATAGCCATTTAAAAGTGGCTGCCAGATGGGCAGAGAACCGGTTGTTAATTTCTTTGAATCCACTCACTGGTTGGAACCTATCCTCCATATTAATCTACCTAGGCCTTCGTGTGTCACATACAGTATTGAGCACAATACCATAGTCTTTCCAGACTGATGGATGCCAAGTAAGTAAGTAAAGAGTTGGAATGGACCTAATAGGTCATCTAGTCCAACCCCCTGCCTGTAGCAGGAAATTCTTCCAGGAAAGTCCCTTGCACCAGCCTATGTAAAGCTATAAAATATGTTAATTAATAACTGTGTTGGAGGAGGGTGGGTCAATGTAACAATGTGCACTGCTCCCTGGGGACCAGATCCAGTTTTCACAACAGTTTGGGCGACCTGTACTGTTCTAGAGTAAAATAAATATGTAAAGTTAATGGGGTTACATGAAACCTAGTTATGCCATTGCATTGAGGCTGTGCATATGATACTGTGATTTATTCTGTATAGGAGAAGGTTCATCATGGGGGTGACTCAATGAGAACCAGGTGATGCAAACCCTCTGTGATGCTCAGAAAGGTTTGAATCATTCTGAGAGATTGAACTGACGGCTCTCAAAGGCATAGTTTTTATGGATGATTCATCTGGAGAGAGCGCATTAGCTATCCTTGATCTCAGGTTGACCGCTGGGATGCTCATGCACTCCTGGCAATTATTTTTCAACAGTGAATCGAGACATCCCCCCAAATCCAGAGTAACTACGGGTGCACGTAAGAGACTTTACATGCACCTGTAGTTACTGCAAGCCTCCGTCAGTCTTGGAAGACTATGGTATCGTGCTCGGCGCTGCATACGCTGCATGCAAAGCACGAAAGCCTGGGTTAGATTGTTACGGAGGATAGGCTGTTACCCAAGCAGCAAATCCCCCTCTCCACGCCACTGAATTAGTCCAAATGGAAAGGCAGAGCCAATACGATTGGATCCAGCTGCATCGCAGAGCTGGGCTAAGGACAGGAGCTCACCCTGTCTTGTGGGGCCGCCCCGGGTCTCGAACCCTGGCCTGCTGGTTAACAGGCATAGTGTCTTAGCCACTTGCGCCACCCACAGCCCTATGTAGGTACTGCACCACCTAGTGAAAACCTATGGGAAATTTATCTTGGAATCCAGAGTAAGTTGTTCTTACACCGGAGCAAGGACTCCCCATAGTTACTCTGGATTTTGCCCATCGTTTATAAATGTTGCAAATATGTGAATGATTGACAGAAGCCAACTGTGTAGCAGAAGGGAGTCCCAAATGCAGGTGGAATAGAAGTATTTAGGTACTGCTGAAATCAGGGATGCCTGGAGGATAGTTCCTAATGCAGGATTTGGTGTTGCCAAACAAGGTTTGTTCATTGTTTGCTCCACAAGATTTGCGTTTCCTTGATTATTCATGCTTCACTACACCAGGGCTCTTTGCATAATGCAAAAGAGTGTCTGTGAAAACTTGTTGGAACAATGTTTAACATATGTAAGGTACCATATTTCAGTCTCTGATATGATCATTTATGACTAACCTATTATAATTTGTTAGCGCAGACCTGACCTTTCTCTTGTAAGCAAAGGGCACATTTTACAGCTTTCTGAATATGTCTTCTCTATTTAGGAGGTTTCACCGAAAAGGAAGACGTAGTGACATTTAGTTTTATTCTAGTTCACTGCCATTAACCTCCCGCGGCTGACTTTTAGATGGCTGCACACGGCGCTTTATCAAGGCAGAGCAAATTAAAGCCCTCATCCGGCCTGGAAAGTTAAAGCGCGTTAGCACATTGCAATTTGTTTCAGCGATTGCAAAATTTAAATGAATTTGCTTAATGATACAGGCTGCGGGTGCCTGCCAATGACACGTGCAGGCAGCCAAATAAATATAAAGCATGATGGAGACGAGAGTTATTGATGGACTTAAGCAGCGTGTGTAGGTATTGGCCAACCCACAGAAACGGGGAAGCTTCTAGTAGTGCAGAGGTGTCCAAACTTTTTGGCAGAAGGGCCACATTATGTCTCCACCAAGAGGGGTGGGAAACTAATTTAGGGCGCCGTCCAGAGTAACTACAGAGAGTCCTTGCTCCGGTGTAAGAACAATTTGCTCTGGATTGCAATATGAATTCCCCATAGATTTTCACTAGGTGGTGCAGTAACTACGGGTACACGTAATGTCTCTTGCGTGTTCCCGTAGTTACTCTGGATTGTAGGGTAAGGACAAAATCCAGAGTAACTATGGGGAGTCCTTGCTCTGATGTAAGAACAACTTACTCTGGATTCTAATATGAATTACCCATAGGTTTTCACTCGGTGGTGCAGTAACTACGGGTGCACGTAAAGTCTCTTACATGCTCCCGTAGTTACTCTGGATTTAGGGGTAATTTACTTTTCAAATTTGAATAAGTTTACATAACTTTATATATAATGATGGATTAGATAGGATTACAAGGCTTGACCAAGGGCTGGATAGAGGGGCCTTGCCACTGAAATCTTGCAGTTGAAGTCTTCATTGAAATTCTTACTGTGAATCTCCTATTCTAGGAGGAAGGTGGGATGACCCTTGTCACTGCATGGGTTGCCCCTCCCCAAAGAGGAGGCAGCCAGACTTGGACTTCTCCTTTGGAGAGGGCACCCTCTAATCCCAGTCCGTATCAATGAGCCAGAACACAGGAGTCCTCTCCAAAAACCTGAAACATATGTTAACAACAACTCATACTCTACAACACAGAGTAACTACAGGAAGAAGTAAGAGGCACTTACTCTGGATTGCTCTATGCATTTCCCATAGGTTTCCTATAGGTGGCACCATAACTATGTCAGTGTAAAAGATCTTGTAGTTACTCTGGATTGTAGCCAAAGGAAGTGTGTTAGACAGCATGGTGCTAAGGCAAGAGAGGAAAAGCGGAAAGGTCAATGAAGGATTCCTCTAGCCATTACCATGACCAGCACCATAGGACCATATCACCAGCCACTGAGGCAGTGTCTGATCCAGTACGGTGGGCCGTCATCCCTCCTTCCTTCTAGAATAGGAGATTTTCTCTTATCAGAGGAGGCTTCAGTGGCTGCTCCAACAAGGCTCTCCAGAAACCCATGGAGGGGGCTTCCGTGGCCTAGATTGCTGCACTTGGTAGGCAATCTGCAGCTTGAGTGTGAGGGAGAGAGCTGCAACAAGGCCCTTCACCTGCGCACCACTTCTGGATGCTTCCCCCTGCTGCTCCTGGTTCCTGCAGTTGATCAGGCCTGGGGGGATTCCCACAAATGCCTCCGCCGTCTCCTGAGCACTCCTGGCTGCTTATGCCAGCTGCGCAAGCTCATGCCTCCTTCCCGCACACCCTTGAAAGCTGCAGGGGTTCCCCTGGCTGGCAGTTGTGGGGAAAGGAGATGGTGTCTCCCATCCCCACAAAAAGGACCCGGGTCCCTGCGGTGGCCAGGAAAGATGAGGCAGCCAGGAGAGTAGGCTTAGAAATAAAAGGGAGAAGCACAGAGAAGGATAGAATGGCAAGAGACAGAAAAAGAAGAAAGAAAAGAGAAGTGGAGCAGATTGCTCCCAGAATGTGACCTGCCACCAGACGAGGCAGAACTGGACTGGGACTTGGGGGCGCCCTTTCCAAAAGGAGAAGTCCAAGTTTGGCCTGCCTCCTGGTGCGGGAGGGGCAACCCATGCAGTGACGAGTGTCATCCAGGGTCAGATTTAGGTTTGATGAGTCCCTAATTTATTGAAGGTAATGGGACCCTTTAGATGTCCAGCTGTTCTTTTTCAACAACAAATTGTCACTGTTTTTTGTGTTGAATAAATGCTATATGGTAATTTATGGACCTAATAGTTTTCTAATTGAAACCTACATTCAATTGTGCCTCCAGGTCTCTCCCTCCGAACTATGCCTCTTAGAGCCCCAAATGAGGGTGATCATATGACCGGATTTTTCCAGATTCATCCTCTTTTTCAGCCTTCTGTTCAGGTGTCCTCCAAAAGGGCTCCATTGTCCTCCATTTTGGCTTCATTTTGGAATTTTGCAATGGTGCGCAGGACCCCATCATATCATATGTCATTTAATTCATATTGAAAATTTAATTCATATCTCCTTCCTATCAAAGGTTATGGCCAAAAAATTAAAAATCAAAAATATGCATTGAGCTCAATGGGAAAGTGCCCCAAACTGCAGCTTTACTTGTGAGTAGGCAAATATGCCATTGTCTGCTGGAAAGGCCACATGAGAGGAATCCAAGACCTTGTCCTCTTTTTGAAATTTGGGCATTTGATGATCATCACAGGGTGACCAGATGACTGGAAAAACCCGGATTTGTCTGGATTTTTAGCCTCCTGTCCGGCTGTCCTACATTTTGGCTTCATTGTCCTACGTTTTGGCTTCATTTTGAAACTTCGCGATAGAGCACAGTACCCCATCATGCCATACGCCATTGGATTCATATTGAAGAGCAGAATCCATTGCAAAAATCAATTTTGAGATATCTCCTTCGTATCAAAAGTTATGGTCAAAAAACAGAAAAACAAAAACAGGAAAAATACATTTTTGGCAATTTTTTTCAGCCTCTTTTTCAGCCTTTTTTCAGCCTCTTTTTCAGGTAGGAATTTTGGCCTGGGATTAGGAATTTTGGCCTTGGGGTTTGGAATCTGGTCACCCTGATTTGATCACCCCAAATGAACTTAGAATGTGAGCACAATCCTAACCATGTCTACTAAAAAGTAAGCCCCATTATATTCAATGGCTCTGACTCCCAGGAACGTGTCTTTAGGATTACAACCCATGTGTGCGAAGGATTATTTTCTTTAAAAACCCAAAAAACCAGGGAACCTTCTACATTATAATTATATTCTACTTTTAGAATAATATAATATACTTTTACTATATACATTACATTCTACTGCAGCTCCACATGGATCACGTTCACAACAATAGTTGAGGAATTATGAAGGGTGACTCATTGAACACAAGCTGGTTCCAGATCCTAATGTTGATTATGTGCTATTATGCTAATTGCCCCTGGCATCTCAAGAGAAATCTGGCATTGTCTCAACCTTAGATTAATTAATTTGGGGAAAAATACAGTTCGTTCAAGTGAATCTTGCCATTTTGTTCCCAGATCTTGGGCAGTTATGAAGCCGGGCTTGAGTTAATGTGCATGCGATCATGGCTAATCCTGGTCCATATGTTGTTGTTTTTTGTTGTTGTTGTTTTTTCCAATGGAACAACCATGCTTTGTTGTAGTTGAGTTTGCCTCATTAGACACTGGAAGGATTTCCTGATGCAGAGCATGATGGCAAGGGACATTTAAATGGCATGGCCAGCTCGCTGCCAAGATGTTAATTAACTGAGTTACTGCATATTCTCTCTCTCTCTCTCTCTCTCTCTCTCTCTCTCTCTCTCTCTCTCTCTCTCTCTCTCTCTATTTTTCCCCTGGACCATTGCACATCTTCACCCCAGTCAAAACAAGGTTTCCCATGATGTTTCTGTAATCTTTTACACGGTATGAGTTTCATTGTTTTGAAGAGTGATTATCTACACAGTTGCAATTTTCCTTCTGTGCTGAATAAATGGCACCCAAGCATATCCTTAAGGATGCTTTAGGGGGAGTTAAAAAAATAGCTGTGTATCTCTGGAAGCCAGTAATGCACCACTAGTTATTCTTGATGATATTGAGAAGAGGGAAAAAAAGTAGCAGCTACTTTAGAAAGAGCAGGAGCCAGTAATTCTATGTGGCAAATACAATACTGGAAATTCAATAAAGTGGAAGGAGTTTGCTGGCAGCCTAATGATGTCTCTTGACACTCAAATGCATTTGTTTAGAAGCAGAATCAGGGAATCTTATAATAGTCTAGTACAGCTGTATGGTAGAGGCAAAGGCAATCATGCCCCCCTTACGGAAAGAGTGGTGCCTCCACTTGGCTTCGTAGTTTCTTCCACCCTCCTTCCGATGGGAACCACTCTTTTCCCTTCTGATGGGAACCACTCTTTTCTCTGGAGCAAAGGAGGCTCCAGTGGCACATCTGGGGCCCACATCCTTTGTCACCCCATACATCAAAACTATTTAATTATTATCAGTATTAATTAATACAATTAATTAGATATTAATTGATATTTTCATATTTAAAATATCATCTTAACCAATTATGCCTCTTTTATTCTCTTTTGGGAACAGGGTGTGTGGCTGCCTTCTGGAGCACTTATTGAGTTCCACTTTCACTGGATTGGGTCCATTCTGGTGACTATGCATTCCTCTGTACCTGACACAAGCCAAGGCACCTTTGCCTACACATGAATAAACAAGGCTGTGTAGATCAATTCCCACTTTACAAAGGGCTCAGTGCTCAATTCTTTTTGGCTTGATTTCTGGGGGCTGTATTCTTTGGATCCGGATATTGGATGCCCTTTCCAACTGACTAACCCTACAATCCAGAGTAACAACGGGAGCACGTAACAGACGTTACGTGTACCCATAGTTACCTCACCACCTAGTGATAACCTATGGGAAATTCATATTGCAATCCAGAGCAACTTGTTCTTACACTGGAGCAAGGACACCCCGTAGTTATTCTGGATTGTGCCCTAAGACACATTTGCTTACTCTTGAGTAAAGACTGGCTCAGTTTCTATTTCCATAGTGCTTCATTCATTTCTGTGTGTTTTTTTGCCATAATTTTTTATAGGAAAAAGATATTTCAGAGCTGATTCTTGCATTGGATTCTTCTGGAAAATACACATCCAACAGTATATGACTTGATGTGGATATTTCAAATTTTAGCAACTTTAGCAGTTTTTGTGATTTCGGTCACCCTCCGTACGCCACCCAACTGCGGGTGGTACCCTCTGCCCAAGGAGCCGCCAGTCCTCCCTATGGAATCCAATGGTAGGCTCCCTTTATCTCTGGGAGAACCTAGAAGTGAGATCACAACATTGTTTAACATCATGACATCGACACCCCAAGAGCACCGCAAGAGCACCTCCTGGGTTATTCTCTGATCAGGCATCTCAAATGCCTGGTTTGGATCTACGAGAGCGCTGTGTAGTCAGTGGTGTGCATGTATATATTTTCTTGAAAGCACAAAGTTTGTAAAGCAGTGAATGATACCCTGGACAAGACCTGTAATATTTATGGAGATGCTTTGCTGCATCATGTCCTATAGGTGATGCAACATTCTCTCTCTCTCTCTCTCTCTCTCTCTCCCCCGCCCCCCTGGAGAATTCAGTTGTTTTATGGAATTAAGATTTTTCATGCAAAAATTAAGTAGCACAAATCCCTTACAAAACAAAGAATAAACTCTTCCACCAGTTGTCCGCTGATTATTTCTAGAGGGAATGTGGGACTGTCTAATTGTGGTACGAATTGTCAGGAAATGATATCTTCTATTAGCCAAAAAGTGGTTGTCAGTATAAATTGCTTTGCAGTAATTTCAGAGACAAGCGGATGGCATGAAAAAAAAAATCTAATTTTGAGTCGTGTTGGAACAGATGCATATGACAGAATGACAGGCATTCATGAACGATATCCAAATGAAATGAAATTTCTAATACCAGAGGTGTTAATAACCCAAAGAACTGAATGTTGATAATTCATATAATTCTTTACAACAATAATGGTGTGTAGAACTTACTAAGTTATATGCACTGGACTTAAAAAACAAACAAACTAATGAAAATCCGTTGTGTCTATAAATGGTTGGGGAAAACTCGTATTTAATTAAATAGGTAATGTTTCAATCCATATAAGTATATATCGTCTGGTTTATGTTTTTTTGAGCCACAACTCAGGACATATTCTTAAAATATATTGGGGATTTTTGGCACTTAGGGCAAAATCCAGAGTAACTATGGGGAGTCCTTGCTCCGGTCTAAGAACAACTTAGGGTGCAATCCAGAGTAACCACTGGAGTCCTTGCTCTGGCATAAAAACAATTTATTCTGGATTGCAATGTGAATTTCCTATAGGTTTTCACTAGGTGGTGCACTAACTATGGGTGCACGTAATGTCTTTTACGTGCTTCCGTAGTTACTCTGGATTGTAGGGTTACTCTGGATTTCAATATGAATTTCCCACAGGTTTTCACTAGGTTGTGCAGTAACTACGGGTGCACGTAAACGAGCTTCCATGGTTACTCTGGATTTGGGGGTTAATCTTCAATTATGACCAAGCAGAGGCTAACAGCTGTCTCTCTCCAGTAGTGAAGTCTGAAATTAACCCCTATGGTTGATGTATCTAATTTGAACATATTGTTTATTAACAGTTTTCCAGAACTTTCCCCAGTCTGATTAATGGAGTGCTTTGTATCAGGGAGACACAAGGAATGAGATAATCCAGAGTAATTACGTGAACACATAAGAGACATTACGTGCACCCATAGTTACGGCATCGCCTAGTGAAACCTGTGGGAAATTCATATTGCAATCCAGAGTAAATTGTTCTTACACCGGAGCAAGGACTCCCCAAAGTTACTCTGGATTTCGCCCAATATGAGGAAGAGAGGAAGGAAACTGTATAAAGGACCACACCTTCTGGAAGAACCACAGAGTACAGGTAGCTGTTCATAGATGAATGGACAGTACACTGCTTTCTAGAGTCCTGCGGGTGTTGTTGTATCCACATACTAGCAGAATATATGTAGAACTCACACATGGAGGGAATGCATGATGGATAGCATCAATGCCAGATATGATATTGCTGCTATACAAAGGGATAAGCAGGGATACTTGTACAAACCGGCTATGTGTAGACTTTACATATGCAATCTGTATACGTACAAATTCCCCTTATAGACAACTTGTATGGATGTTGGATCAATGCATGGGGATAAAGTTTATTGATATGTTAATAAATCACCCTGTGCTGATCATCACATTATTTACTGTCTGTGTGAATAGATCTGATAAGTTCAGGTTCTAGAAGAACATAGATTGGAAAAAAAAAAAACATGCTGCTGGGGTTCTTAACAGGACCTCACAAAGAACAAATTAAAAACATACCCTATAATCCAGAGCAACTTCGGGAGCATATATGAGACATTATGTGCACCCATAGTTATTGCACCACCTAGTGAAAACCTACGGGAAATTCATATTGCAATTCAGAGTAAATTGTTCTTATACTGGAACTCCCCGTAGTTACTCTGGATTGCGCCCATAGACTGAGGCCCATATCCGAAAGTCAAATTCAGCCCTTTGCTCCGGAGTAAGGTGACTTTTCATAACACGAGAGGGTGACGTAACTGGTGGACCCGTAACTTCTCTGGATTTAGCCCTGAGATGTTTTGGCCACATCTGTAGAAAGAACATCAATCGGTTGCCACAGAAGTGTCCACAGACTGTCCATTGGAAAGTCCAGTGAGCAGCACCAAGGAAGATGTGGTTCAAACCTATTGAGGAAGACCTAAGAAACCAGCAACTGACCATTGACATCGCCATCAATCACCAAGACTGGAAGCATATTGTGAATGACACACAGAATTCAGCAGCACCTACAGTACCATACTGGTTGAGAGGATTGTTCCCCAATTGCTGGCTAAGGACTAAAGAAGAAGAAGAAGAAGAAGAAGGAGGAGGAGGAGGAGGAGGAGGAGAAGGAGGAGGAGGAGGAGGAGGAGGAGAAGGAGGGAGAAGGAGAAGGAGGAGAAGGAGAAAGAGAAAGAGAAAGAGAAGAAGGAAAAGGAAAAGGGGTCTTCAAGAACTGGCACCAGAAAGCAACACATTGGAAATTCCACCTCTGTTAGACATCTATCTATCCAGGCTTGAAGAAACAGAAAAACATTTCCCTTACTCCCTCCATCTCAGTTCAATTTTCTTTTTTGGCTCTGCCATAGCATTGGAACATATAGGTTAACTAATCTGCTGTTAGGGGAATTTACTCTGAAATGGACTAGCTGGTTTGCTTTGAGAGCTGGGAGTATATTGAACAAGGGAAGATGTTCAAGCAGGACATCTCCTGGGAAGTCAGTGAAAAAGCCAGATGGGTTTGAATGAATACCAATGACTACTTCCTAATGGAGACAGTAATTACAACGTAATTGGAATGTCTTTAGGTAATTTACAGGTGCATGTGTGTCTTGCAATCACCTACTTGGACTCATCTTCTGCAGGAACCACGTTATTAAGCAACAACTTCTATGTGTCTCTGAAAAAGTGAAACCATTTTCCAAAGATTGCTGTAACAACTCAGGGCAGGGAATTATTATCCAGTTGCAGGAAGGGTTGCGCTTTAGGCCAGAAGTCTAGCTGAAGCTGCGGCTCGGGGTTCAGAATTCAAATAACCCTATGGGCAGAGGAAAGGCTAAACTTAGGACAGAAGTCCTAATAGGGCAAAATCCAGAGTAACTACAGGGAGTCCTTGCTCCGGTGTAAGAACAACTTACTCTGGATTGGAATATAATTTTCCCATAGGTTTTCACTAGGTGGTGCAGTAACTATGGGTGCACGTAAAGTTTCTTACGTGCTCCTGTGGTTACTCTGGATTTGGGGGATAAGCTCTAGTCCATCGATAGGTCATGAGAAAATTATTTAGGTTGGATGCTGTTATCTGAGTAATAGTAATGTTCCTAGTGTTTGCATCACTGTGCAGGATGGCAGCACATCACCTCTATGGTAGACATCCTCCCATGTAGTGGGCAGGACAAAATGACGTTGGCCATTGTGCAACATACCCCCAAATCCAGAGTAACTATAGGAGCATGTAAGAGACTTTACGTGCACCTGTAGTTACTGCACCACCTAGTGAAAACCTATGGGAAATTTATATCGCCGTCCAGAGTAAGTTGTTCTTACACCAAAGCAAGGACTCCCCGTAGTTACTCTGGATTTTGCCCATCATCATGCAACACCAGTTTCCCAAACTAGGAGCGAGAACCACAGTGCAGCATTGCTAGTCCTCTTGTTGTGCTCCCCAGGGTGCTATGAGCCTCTCTAAGCCATGCCACTGCCGTCAAGATAGATCAGTTTAAATATCCAGGGTTGCCATAATTCTCTTCCACAAAATTGGGACAGGACCCTCTGTTCCATTTGCCAGTATGTAAACACAACCCCCCCAAAATCATGATGGTCCCTGTTTTTGGGAACATATGGCAACCCTAATTAAGGATAAATTTGTTGGCATATTTAGTATTCCAGTCCAAGAGAGGGGTTTTGGTGGCACTCTCCTATTTATTTGGCTGTTGCTCATATCTAATCAAATACTGACAATTCAACTGACAAAAATAATATTTAAAAAATTTCTTGCTATTAGATGCACAGAAGAATGCAAGAGTTATGGGAGTTTTAAAGTCTTGGGGAAAGGAACAATATATCCCAAACAAAATATCCCCATTAAAATGATGTTAAAATTCAATAAAATCCCAATGTAAATATTTCCAATTAGATTTTATTGAATGCTAATATCATGTTAATGGGATGTTTTCCTTCAAATGTAACGTTCCTTTCCCAGGGTCTTTAAAAATGAGGAAGTAAGCAAACAAAGGCGTAAATATTATCCAAGCTGTATCAGTTCTGTGCCACATATTCAAAGTACTAACGGGTTGGTTTTGAAGTGTTCATAAACCTTGGTGTTAGTTAATTAGTTAGGGCCCAATCTGGTGCTTATGGGCGCAATACAGAGTAACTACGGGGAGTCCTTTCTCCAACATAAGAACAATTTACTCTGGGTTGCAATGTGAATTTCCTATAGGTTTTCACTAGGTGGTGCCATAACTACATCAATGTAAATGTCTTTTACGTGCTACTATACTTATTCTGGATTGTAGGGTATGTCATTGGGGTGCATGCTGCGTCCTGAAGTGGTAGGGGGCAGTTACATAGGTTCCTTAATGTAAAGGGATGTTTGTTCCCTTACCTTGGGAATGCATTGTTGCTACATGGATTTCTTGGAGGGTCATCATGGACTGGATGATCTGTCTCTTTCAGCTCTATGATTGCAGCCTTAATATGTATAGGAATTTGTACAGGAATACGTATTTGTATAGGAATATATATAGGCTCTATGGGCATAATCCAGAGTAACTATGGGGAGTCCTTACTCCGGTGTAAGAACAATTTGCTCTGGATTGCAATATGAATTTCCCATAGGTTTTCAGTAGGTGGTGCAGTAACTCTGGGTACATGTAATGTCTCTTTATGTGCTCCTGTAGTTACTCTGGATTGTAGGGTATGTTATTTTAACCACTATACAACACTGACTTTTTGCACAAAAGAAGACAACATACAATCGGTGTCATGAACAAGCTTTGCAGATGGAGTAATTAAAAATAGCTTCTCAGGAGCAGGTCTCTATATTAAGATCACCAGGAGATGACACACAGTAGGAAATCGTGCACCTTGCAAACAATCCAGGGCTATTGATTGCTATATAATATAACCTTATTAAAAAGCACACATTACAATCCTTGGGTGTGTTAAAATTAGCACTGTACTTCCAAGGGTGGCAGGAGAATAAAATTTCATTTTCATAACTGTGTTTTTATTGTGAGTCGGGTTTGGTTAATGTTGTTGTTGGAAATAGTAATCAAATTAACACTGATAAGGAAAATTTAATGAAAATGGTACCACCGGGAAATTTTTTTTTAAACCCTCTTAAATGTGCTCAGATACTCTTCACTTTTCATACTCTGTCATAATTTGGAAAATAAGCAATTTGCAAATACATTATACTGCATCCAGGCTACTATATTATACACACTTTTCTGGGGTTAAGTTTCACTGACTATTATGAGACTTACTTCTGAGTATACGTAGGATTTGATTCCCAGAGAGGATTGGGCTCCCAGAGAATAAATGTTGGAGTCTTTCAATGGCTTGGGTCCAACACAGGGGTGAAGCATGGGTGCGCGTCAATGGGTGCAGGGGTCAGTGCGTCATCCCCCACCCAGGATGCATGTCAACCCCATGATGCAGATACCCAGAGTTCCGACATACATGCTGGGAACCAGCATGCTCAGATTGGTCTGCTCTAAAGACTCGCAGGGCCATCTGAACATGCAGGTCCCCAGATCAGAGCTCTGGGCATGCATGCTGAGCATCAGTGTGCCCATTTGGTCCTGCTCCAAAGAGGAGAACCCTGCTCCTCTTCAGAGCAGAGCCAATTGAGCCTGCTGATGCTGAGTGTGCATGCCCAGATCTCTGGGCATCTGCACTGGTCTGAATGCTCCCCTAGCCCACTATGCATCAGTGTGTTCATTTGGCTCTGCTCCGAGGATGGGCAGAATGCTCCTCTTTGGAGAAGAGCTGAATGGGTATGCCCATGCCTGTAGTGCATCAGAACTCTGGACATGCACTGGAGGAGCATCAAACTCCTCCGGCACATCACACCCAAGGGTGCATCACCCGGTGTGGCCCACACCAGCCACATCACCCTGGCAATGCCCCTGGTTGAGCATATATTTGGGAGTTCTTGATTTCCTGGTCCATCTCTTCCAAATATATTTGTCAACCTGAGTTAGGACTTTGGTTAGTTTAGGGTGGAATCCAGAAATGCCCTCCAGTTGCTGTGAGTCCCATGTGCTGGTTAAAGAGTGTTGCAAAAGTGACATAGGGAGAGATAGGGAGAGATAGGAGGAAGTGATTCCTCTTCCTGTAGGAGCATGAAAATCTTTTTTTCCCCTTCTTCTTTGATGCATATAAACAAACAGATGGGACAAATTGGTAATTAATATTAATAATAATATCATGGATAAATAAATTATAAATAATTAATAAATAATAATAATTAATAATAAAAGGTTGATGATACAGAGCTATATTTTCATGACAGGAGTTCCATTGTGTTGTATGGTTGAATTAGCCGAAGTGCATCTCTTTCTGCAATAAATGGAATCTGAAGGCATGTGTGGAGCTGGTGGTTGAGCAGAACTGTCTTCAGTATCAAATCAACTAGACTCCATCTCTCAAGCCATCGTATACCAAGTCAGGCCCAAGTCATTAGTTTGCTGCTGGAACACCAGGCAGACAATTTATTGTTAAGTGCTTGTCAGCAGAGAAAAATCTGCTTTTTCTAGCTGCTCTCAATGGCATTGACATTTACCCAGAGTAAATCTTGCATGGATAGGCTCAGGATTGTAGGGCCTGACAGACGTGACATTTACGACGGCCGTACTTTAACCAATATTGTGATGATAAGGTCTTGGATGTCCCAAGGAACTGGTGAAATATAATTTCAGACCTAATGGATCGTCAGTCTATTTACCTTTTCACTCAGGCCTAAGAAGAAATAAATTAATGGTTCCTCTCTGGCTTTTTGGTGGATCTGGCAAGAGGCAAATTAAATCTTCCAGATTTTTTCCTAGTGGTCCAAAGAAAGAGGATTTATATTTAACTTTTTGGAGCCTATACACAAGTTTGACCAAAACTAGTGGTTCATAGCTTGAGCAGTATACCATGAAAGCAATTACAGTGGCGCCTCACGTAAAGAACGCCTCATGTAAAGTATGTTTCACGTAACAAACAAAAATTTCTCTAGAATTCTGCTTCACATAAAAAAAGTGCTTCACGTAAAGAACACATCTGTTGGCAGTTGGGGCAGACGTGCTGGCTGGCAGCCTGTTTAGAAAGCGTCAGGGCTGCCTAGCGCACCTGCCCATAGTGAAAGAAACACTTCTATGCTGTTCCTCCTGTGGCTGGGTGTCCACTGGGCAGAGGAAGAGAAGAACAGTGGAGAAGAGGGAAGCAGCTCAGGGCTAGCCAGAAGGGAGCAGGGGAGAGAGAGGCTCAGGATGGAGAGAAGGAGAAAGTGGGGAGACACTTTGAAGGTGTCTTGGATTGCAGCCTCCTAACCATATCTACCCAGAAGTAAGCCCCATTGTGTTAAATGGGTCTTACTCCCAGGAAAGTGTCTTTAGGACTGTAGCCTAAGTAGACTTCATAAGATCATGCACATTGAATGCATGTTTTGAATTCAATCCCAGTGTTCTGTCATCACTTTTACATCCAGTTAATATTTTTATATGAATATTTTGGGGGTTGTGGAACCAATCGTCTAGGTTTCCATTATTTCCTATGGGAAAATCCGCTTCATGTAAAGAATGTTTCACATAAAGAACATGCCTCTGGAACGAATTAAATTTGTTATGTGAGGCGCCACTGTAGATGCTTTGATTTAAACAATCAAGGTGCCTTTCTAGAAAATCATCATCATCATCATCATATCTTTATTTATATACCTCTTTTCATTGCCAGACTAAGGGCGCAATCCAGAGTAACTACAGGGAGTCCTTGCTCTGGTGTAAGAACAATTTGCTCTGGATTTCATTACAAATTTCCCATAGTTTTCCACTAGGTGGTGCAGTAACTACGGGTGCACGTAAACTACGGGTCTCTTATGTGCTCATGTAGTTACTCTGGATTGTAGGGTCAGTCTTAAGTGACAATGAAAATATATCAGGGATGGCCAAGATCCCTTGTGCTTGTTATTAAAGAATTAATAAGTGGGAATTGTGTTTTAAATAGCCAAAGTCGGTGGTTCTTAAACCTTTATGCAGTAGGACCCACTTTTTAGAATGACATTCTGTTGGGATTAACTGGAAATGAAGCCATGCTGGAAATAATAAATTAGGAAAAAAATTTAACTCCCCCATATAGCACAAACAATGTAGTAAATTTAAAGTTTACCATCAATATAAGTGTGAAAATGTATTTAAAATAAAGAACTTTCCTAGAACTTCCAAGTAGGTAGTGATTTGTTTTTAAAAAATTCCTAAACAATCCAGAAACTGGAATCCTATCCACATCTACCTAGGAGTAAGCCCCAATAATTGATACCTTTGTTAAAAGCATATACCTATTAGTCTGCTATAAGTACGTCTGTCATATTTCTCCAACTATATTCCTATACCAAGGTAGCATCAAGTCCAATCCATTAAAAAAAAAAAAAAACATTTACATGAATAGGGACTGTCCAGAAATTAGCTCACAACCCATTAGAGGGTTCTGACTCACAATTCAAGAAACACTGGCCTAAGTCTTTACAGATTTATCCAGTAGGCTTAAAAAGTACAGTGTGATGACTCACTAGGCTTATTGAGGGTTGCCACCTAGTCTGCGTCTGTCTGTCCTCAGGACTCTTTCTTCACAGTTTGCAAGTCTTTGGGTGCAATCCTAACCATGTCTACTCAAAAGTAAGCCCCATTGTGTTCAATGGTTCTTACTCCTAGGATACTGTCTTTAAGACTGCAACCTCAGTTTCTTCCTGCTTTTTCTTCAGCTTGAAGTTTCCCCAAAATAAAACGTTATTTGCCATCGTACTCCTTAGCTTAGATTGATCTTTGCCTACAAATAACTGTCTCTGCTTTGATACCTCCTGAAATATTTTGACTTGTACCTACTTATTAACCAGTGATGGGATTCAAAGAAATTAACAGCCAGTTCTATGCCCATCTGGCAGCCACTTTTAAATGGCTATTTTTAAACTTTATATGTCCTATCTCTCATTAACAACCGGTTCTATAGAGTAGGTGCAAACCCGCTGGAGCCCAACACTGTTATTAACCTTCCAAACACTGTCCAAACAACCTTCCAACACTGTTATTAACCTTCCAAAGCTGTAGGCTATTCTGATCTAGCATCTTACCCCACATCTGTCCAGTGCCAACACTTTCTCCTTAAGGCTCATGGCTGAGTTTCTGGGGTGATGAAGAGGAGAGATGGACCAAAACTCTGTATTCCGGACATGTGGCTTTAAGCCACGCTGTGTTTAGACAAGAATTACAAAGCCACCATTTGTACCATCAAAACTTAAAATACAAATAATATCAGGCAATCTCCAAATTGCTTTTTTATACAACACTTGTTTTGATAAATGCAATGTTGGATAAAATAAAATTCAACAGCTGACTCCACCTGATTGGTAAGGCAGACACCTTCTGTCTTTGGGGAAATTAAATCTGTGTGCAACGGTGTGCTTATAGACTAGGCTTAATGCTCAGACTGCGAGGGAGTCCATAACGCTGTGTAATACCAGCTTCTGGATAAAGGGAAGAGCCTCAGATTGAATGAATTCCCAATTCCCAAACCCAGTTTTTTATCATGCTTCATGGGAACTCTGCAGCCTCTCTTGTTTTTGCATTGAGTAATAACCCTTGGTTTTGTTGTTGTGTTCTAGCATCCCATTATAGAATGGCTTGGAAACTTTGGTAACAAAAGGATTTAACACAGGCAGAGCTCACCTCCATTACTTAGAAGTCTGGTAGGGTCTTCGGTGAGGCTCCTCTGGGTTGTAAAATCAGAAACGGGACTCAAGGGATGATGGAGGCATTGCAATCACATGGACAGTCCGGGACTTAATGAATCATTGGTCAGGCTCGTCCTGAATAAATATGATTGAATAGCTATCACCTCTGACACCAATGAATTTTCTGTTTCTTTGCCTCTCTCAGAGCTATCCACTTGTTTGTGTGTTGCTTCTCTAACCCCTTCCTCACTTAACTGTTGTTCCTTCTTGCACCCACAACTGGATTTGCCACCACTCTTATTCCTCTGCTCTCATTGGCATAGGCAAGAGGGTTCAGAGGGTTCATAATTCTCTTCCACAAAACCAGGAGAGGACCATCTATTCCATTTACCAGTATGTGAACACAATCCCCCAAAATCGAGATTGTCCCTCTGGACATAATGCAACCCTAAGGGGTAGCAACTCTTTGGGTCACAAGCTTTAGCAGGCAATAACCTGAGGTGGACACTAGTGGCCATACCTACATTTTTAAAGGTACCATCCTGTTATATATATCATTTGATGCAGAATTTAATGCAGAGTGCAAAGAAACAAACCAAGTCAGAATACCTCTATTTTATCAAAGGTTGTAGTCAAATAGCCAAATAAAATTAAGGGCTGTAGGGCAAAATCCAGAGTAACTACAGGGAGTCCTTGCTCCAGTGTAAGAACAACTTACTCTGGATTCCAATATGAATTTCCCATAGATTTTCACTAGGTGGTGCAATAACTACCAGTGCACGTAAAGTCTCTTATGTGCTCCCATAGTTACTCTGGTTTTGGGGGTAGTGGCTCAGTGGTTAGACCATTATCCTACGCTAAATGGGCTAGAGGCACTCTTTCCAGTGGGTGTTCCTTTTTTATTTAGCGGGGGAAAGTAACTGGCCCTACACACCCCAGCAATGTCTGTCCAAGTGGCTTCTGCTGGTGTTCTTTTGTATTTTAGATTGTGAGCCCTTTTGGGACAGGAACCCATTAGCTATTAATCAGCTATTAATTTTTTTTTTCCTTTGTAAACTGCTTTGAGAACTTTCTAGTTGAAAAGTCAAATATAAATACTGTAGATGGATGGATGGATGGATGGATGGATGGATGGATGGATAGATAGATAGATAGATAGATAGATAGATAGATAGATAGATAGATAGATAGATAGATAGATAGATAGGTAGGTAGGTAGGTAGGTAGGTAGATAGGCAGAAAGTGCTTGACTGGAATTCCAGTCTGCATGTCAGCAGTTCAAGACCTATGTACTGCAATGACAGTGAGATCCCGTCATTAGCTCAGCTCCTGCCAATCTAGCATTTTAAAATATGGAAATGCAAGTAGATAGATATGTACCCCTTCAGTGCAAAGGTAAGCAGCGTTCCATGCACCATGCAGGACATATGGCCATGGAGATGTCTTTGGACATTGCTGGCTTTTCAGCAACAGAAACAAATATGATTGCTACTCCCTATGGCTCGCATGGCAACCTACCTTACCTTACCAATAGTCAAATAACCAGTCAATAATGACATCAATAATTCAACTGCATTATGTAATAAAAACTTAATTCAAAACTGACCAATGAGATTGATTATTCCAGTTAAGTGACATTATGATACAGCAGGGAACCAATAGGGTGTTAATACTATAAAATCCTGAAGAGAGATGGCAAAACAAGTAAAGGGAGGGAGAAGATGAAGGTGGATTTTCCCCCATGTTCATTTTTTCTAAAGCCTGGTGTGATATCAAATCCAGGGCATCATTCTGAGCTTGGCAAAGAGTTGCCATAATTCTCTTCCACAAAATCAGAACAGGACCCTCTGTTCCATTTGCCAGTATCTGAACACAATCCCACAAAATCTGGATTGTCCCTTTTTTTGAGGACATATGACAACCCTAGCTTGGCACCAAGGTAAAAATGTTCACTCTCATTAATGTTGATTAATTGTTTCTACCAGCAGATGCCTTCAGTATGCCTTAGATTCTAAGCATGCTGTCATTGCCAAGACACTAAATACCCCCAACACTTTGACCTTTGATCCATTTTCATTGTGCTTTCTGCTTATGTCCTTTCAATTTCCATGGAGGAGACCCTAATTCTGCCTGGATGGCTTCTAAGGGCTTAACCCTACCATTTAGCAGTGCCCTCATATATGTTGCAAACACATCCACAAATGTGTTTTTAACTTTCTCTGCCATTCCCAACACCACAAGCTTGCCGTATGGAAATCCATAAACCACAGTGGACAGAATTATTCTTGTTACCTATGCAGCTGTTTTTCTTTAGCTGTCAAAATAGGACCACCTTTACTTTTGAGTGGAATTCATTAGGGATTTATGAACCTTCCTTAGTTGGGCCTGAAAGATGAAAGTGTTGCTGGTCATTTGTGTTGGCATAAGAAAGGTGGGGTATAAATCCTTATTAATTAATTCCGGCTGCCACCTTAAGCCATGGTTAAACTGGCATAAATCCCTACATGTCTTATATTAACCTGGGAATGTCGCAGAAATGCTATAAGACACTTCTGTGCCACTCCTAGGTGAGTTATGCCAGCCTAAATTGCTTAGGATTGTTCCCTAAAACTGCAATCCGAAACTCCAGTTAGGCTGGCATAAGCCCTGGCACAGGCATAAGTCCTGTGCTGACCTAAGGTGTCACCAAATGCCACAAGACACTTTTGCACCGTTGGGGGGAGACTTAGGCCAGTGAACAGACATGCGCTTGCCTCCCTACATCACCATGGGAAGACTGATGAGTTGTGCAGACCTAAGTTAGGATGGCACCTTAAGGCCCATATACTAACGTCAAATTAAGCCCTTTGCTCCGGAGCAATTTAGATGACTTTCCATAAGATAACACTAGAGGGTGACATAACTGCGTGGGCCCATAAACACATATGGGCCCAGGCCAGTTCGGTCCGGATCTTGTGAACTGGTAGTTCCCTTTCCCCCAGTGCTACCGAACCGGTAGCAGCGGGGGCCCCCCAAAACCAGCTGAACCGATTCACTGGCGCTGCGCGCAGCAGCAACCGGCTGATCATCTTTTAATTTTCAAATTTGCTGCCTCTAGCAGCAGTCCAGAGAAGCACCCCAGAAGCCTCAGTGTTGTTCTTTCCCCAGTCGCTGAGGCTTCTGGGACGCTTCACTGGACTGCTGCTAGAGGCGGCAAATTTGAAAATAAAAAGATGCTCAGCTGACTGCTGCAGCATCAGAGCACATCCTATGCAGGTCTACTCAGAAGTGAGCCTCTCTCCAGCCAGCTGGAGAGGCTGAGGGGGACCCACGTGGCACCACTGTGCTCTCACAGCCTCTCTCCGGCCGGCCGGGGTGGCTGAGGGGGACCCGCGCTGTGCCACTGCGCTCTCACAGCCTCTCCCCGGCTGGCTGGGGAGGCTGAGAGCCGGATTCTATGCAGGTCTACTCAGAAGTAAGACCCATGACACTCAATGGGACTTACTCCCAGGACAGTGTGGGGAGAGCCTCAGAGCAGCCTCAGAGCCCCATCCTATGCAGGTCTATTCAGAAGTAAGTCCCATGACACTCAATGGGACTTACTCCCAGGACAGTGTGGAAAGGACAGCAGCCTCAGAGCACCATCCTATGCAGGTCTACTTAGAGGTAAGCCACATGCTTAAATTTTTTTGAATTTTTTTAATTAAAAAAAATTCTCCCTGGCTCTGCCCCTGGCCCCACCCCCTGACCTGGCCTGGCTCCGCCCACTTCCGGAGAACCGGTTGTTAGGGCAGGCTGGGCCCATCACTGCCCATAACTGCTATGGATTTTGCCCTAGGTTTCATAGTCTTTTGTACTTCTATTGCAAAATACAAATATGAAGACTATAAAGGAAAAAAAGGAAATACTTGGGGTTTTATAAGGTCCAATCTGCTAATAAATACCATATATAGATCATTTCATTGTTCTCCTTTGTATTAATGGGATTAAAATTCCCAATGATAGCAATCAAATACAAGAAAAATCAGTTACACAAATGTAATTTTATTCTCTTGATTCCTTAGAAGCACAAGGCTGCAAGGAAGTGTTGCAGATTGTTGCAGTGAAATATTGTGTGCCTGAAAAGTAGAATATGAGGCCTGTTTCTTTTTAAACTGCCAAGTTTTCTAGGCTCACATTATTGGATTTCACAAAAAAACACAGAGAAACAAGGGGACGATCCTCTAAAGCAGTGGTCCTTAACCGTTTCGGTCCCAGGGACCAGCACAGGTGTGGGGAAGAGAGTGGAAGGAGGGCTTCCCCACCTTGATCACAGCACATCTGCCTCCACCTGTAAATCCCATTATAATATATAGAGCTATTGCTAGATTACTGTGGATAGGATTGCAGGTAAGAGCTCAATGTCTCAATGCCACAATGGCTACAATCCAGAGTAACGACAGGAGCATGTAAGAGACATTACATGCACCCATAGTTATTGCACTACCTAGTGAAAACCTATGGGAAATTCATATTGCAATCCAGAGTAACTTGCTCTTATTCTGGAGCAAGGACTCCCCATAGTTACTCTGGATTGCGCCCAATGTATCAGTCTTTTCCAATGCAGGGTGCATTGAAAACGCACAAAGCCATCCTAGTCACTCCTATTGGAGAGTAGCCCCCAAATCCAGAGTAATTACAGGAGCACGCAAGAGACTTTACATGCACCTGTAGTTACTGCACCACCTAGTGAAAACCTATGGGGAATTCATATTGAAATCCAGAGTAAGTTGTTCTTGCACCAGAGCAAGGACTCTCCGTAGTTACTCTAGATTTTGCCCTAAGTCTCATTGACTATAATGGAACTTGTTTCTGAGTAGACAGGCATTGGATTGAACTCTGAGACTGCAATGTTATCCACACTTTCCTGAGAGTAGCTTCCACTGCCTACAATGGGACTTATTTCTGAGTAGACAGGCATAGGATTGGGCTCTGAGGCTGCAATCCTGTTTACACCTTCCTGGAAATAAGCTCCACTGACTACAATGGGACTTACTACTGAGGAGACAGGTATAGGATTGGGCGCTGAGGCTGCATTCCTCTGACAGAGCCCTCCTGCTGTGAGGGGGTAGATGCACTTAGAGGCCTGTCGTGGAATAGGCAGGCAGGTTCCTGGGACCTCCAGTGGTCCCCGGACTGGGGGTTGGGAAACCCTGATCTAAAGCCTTTCTTTTGCCTAAATAAGAGGATGTGGGACATGTCTGATACGTGCATGTGTTTTATTTTCAAGATTTAACTTAGGTGTTTGAGCACGGCTGAGGGTAGACGTGCCGAGGAAAATGTATTGGTGTTTTCCTCTGTGGAGTAGTAGCAGCTCTTTCCTTGCTTCAACAGGCACACACAGAGCCTGAGCTTGTTCCTTATTATAATTGAAACCATCCTTGGGGTGAAGTTAACTTTTTCCAGAAACACACACACCACATTGCTAGGTTCATTCCTGCACTGCCAGAACCAATGTTGCATAAGTAGGCAGAGTGTTCACCTGCTTGGAGTACAAGCGGCAGACCTATGGAGGGGATCTATGAATTAAAGTGTGCCTGGAGAGCATGGCTCAGGGGGCTCTGCCAAGCATTGCCACCTTGAGAGCCATCTTTTCTGTCTGGAGGTTTTCTGAGAGCAAGAGAGGCTGCATTTGACCACCTGGATATGACATCACTTTTGGTGAGTCATATCCAGAATGACATATTGTTATTCTAAAAATTGGGTCCTGGTGCTAAAACATTTGAGAAACACTGTGGGCCTAACAGGTAGGGTGAATAAAGACTCTTCTTGGAATCCCAATAGAATCAATGTAAGTTAGGGCAGGGTTGGCTGCAACCAGGGGCCGAGTAAGCGCAGGGCAACTTTCTATGTTCTTAAGTTCCTGTCGCTATTAATGGCATGGCATCCGACCAAGTAGTGCAGGACCATTGACCACATTTTCCCCAGCAATAGTAGGATAGGATCCTCGTCTAACAACGGGTGTGGGTGAGAAAGTGCCGGAAGCATCAGTAATGCGCGTAAAATGGTTTTACGGGTTCTTAAGAGCTCCGTTCAGTGCCAAATTAGCTTTATGCAAGAACAGTTTCTAAGAGACCTTTCTACAATACAGCAAATTCATATTAAATTCCTTGCCAAATTTCTTCTCCCTGTGTTTTACATTGTGCCTTATGTAGAACATGGCAGCAAAATATATTCTATTACCACTAATGGCAGTAGCCTCTGACCCCCTCCCCTTTCCCCTTGATACTAGTGGATAATAACATGCAAAGTAGGTAAACAACATATGCTGGCAAGCTCGCCAGATCTGAAATGAGCATCGGGGGGAATGCGGTTCCAAAGGAAACTCGCTGCTGTGTTGATGATCCATTCCGGTCAATTGCACACCAGGGCCAAATAAGAGTCAAGACCAAATGCTGAACGTGTTTTTCCCTTTCCTGTTTTCACAGTAGGACACAACAAATTTCAAGGCATCCTTGTTTGGCCATTGGGATTATTTATGGGATCTAAGTAATCTAGTAAACAAAAAGCACACAGACCTAACTTGAGCTGGAATGGGCATGCGGTCTTAGTCTGCACTGTATGCAGCACAAGTATTGGGACTATTGCTGTCCTACCACAGGGAAGGGGAGCCTGATTCATGTTTTCAAGCAGAGGATGGAAGTCCATACACCAGGGATACTTTGCAGTTGCCTGCACTGAACAGGGGTGATCTAGATCAGTGGTCTTCAAAGTGGGCATTGTGACCCCATTGGGTGTCACAAATTCAGGACAGGGAAATCTCAAGAAGATGGGATCCACCATCTTGAAATCTGTCAGTGGGCTTTCCTGGGAGTAAGTCTCATTGAACACAATGGAACTTCCTTCCAAGTTGACATGGAAGAGTATCCCCATAATTTTGATAGGGGGTCCCAAGCTGAAATGACTGAATACCACTGGTCTAGATAGCTGAAGGTATCTTACAACTCTATGATTACTTGAGTTTAAATTTAGTTCATTTATAATTTTGCATTAGTTGGTTATCCTTGATAAAGGATAAGGATAGGATTATGGCATTTTAATTTTATTTTTGACCTAATGGATCAATGCAGTTGCCTAAAACTTTAATAAATAATTAAAAATGGCTATTTTCATTTGCTTATTTGTACATTTGTTTCTTACCCCCAAATCCAGAGTAACCACAGGAGCACTTAAGAGACTTTACGTGCACCCGTAGTTACTGCACCGCCTAGAGAAAACCTATGGGAAATTCATTTTGGAATCCAGAGTAAGTTGTTCTTACTCCGGAGCAAGGACTCCCCGTAGTTACTCTGGATTTTGTCCTATGATTCACACCCAAGATTCTGCTTACATAGGGCTTCACATGGGCCCATGGGGGTGGGGGACATCAAAATGCAGGGGAGAGCACCTGGATGCAGTTGTCTTATGTGCTCCCTGATGCATCTGGTGCACACTGTGCGCCACTGTGCGCCAGGAAGATGGACTAGATGGGCCTTTAGCCTGATCCAACAAGGGCATTTCTTATGTTCATGCTATCTGAATTGGATCCATGTTATCATGTGTACCGACAAGGCTCTTAAATATATAGTTTCTCTGGCATAAAGTTACAGAACTGCCTTTAGAGAAATCTTGCATTCCCCCCCTTTATCCATTTATAGAAAAAGAAAGAAATTGCTGGAAAACTGTAATGATGGGTGAAAATAGAATTAATTAGCTTCACATGTATGAGTACAGATGCAGATCTAAAGCCCAGCAGAGTGAGCTTCTGAAGTCCTGACATGTCAAACAGCAGGAAATGTTTCTGTGTTAAATTGGGTAAGAACAACAGATAATTAATATGGACTAACAACTACCACTTCCAAAATTGGTCGCACGAGTGTCCTTTCCTTCTTCTATAGGAGACTCTTTATGCTTCAGAGCGGTTAACGTACAATGGATGAATCTATTATACAGAATATGGTAACTTATTTGGAGATATAAAATGTCTTGTCTTAAAAGACTATTACGGAGGATAAATGCCATCAATGCATTCTGAGGAATTAATGAAGTTTAAAGGAGCTCTTCTTCTTTTTTCTATTCTTGTCATGTGATCTCCAAAGTTTTATAGGAAGTTGGGGAAAAGGAATAAGTATTCAGTGTTTAACACAGTTATAAGTTTTTCCCCATTCCTTGATCTTGCTATGAACTGAGAATCTTTAAAATGAATATTTCAAACAAATTAATGCAAAATTGCAGTGGCCAATAACGATAGAAGCATTTAAATTTATAGGTAGAAAAGAACGTTTTGTGCAGCCAGCCAGTCGATTTGATTGGTGGGTGATTCATGCCCTGCGCATGAGGAAGGTAGGTAATGAGCAGCCGAATCCTATTTAGCATTGGTGTGACAGAGCTGTATGGCTTTCCCTGGGGAAGGGGATGAAAGGAGACAAAAGTTACAAACCAACTACGGGTTACTATGGTGCTATGGTGCTACCATAGCCTTCATAGACCTTACATAGACCTTCATAGACCTTACAAAGGCTTCATAGACCTTACAAAGCCTTACAAAGCCTTTGTAGCCTTCATAGACCTTACAAAGGCTTTTGATTTGGTTAGTAGGGATGGCCTTTTTAAAATCCTCCCCAAGATTGGATGCCCACCTAAGCTCCTCAACATCATCAGGTCCTTTCACGAGGACATGAAGGGCACTGTAGTTTTTGATGGCCTAACATCAGACTCCTTTCACATCCGAAGTGGAGTGAAGCAGGGCTGCGTCCTCACACCAACTTTATTTGGGATCTTTTTTGCAGTCATGCTGAAGCATGCTTTTGGAAACGCAACAGAGGGAATCTATCTCCGGACCAGATCAGACGGAAAACTCTACAATCCTTCCAGACTAAGAGCAAAGTCCAAAGTCCAGCTGAAATGCTTGCGGGAGTTCCTCTTCGCCGATGACGCTGCTGTTACTGCTCACTCTGCCGAAGACCTTCAACGACTTATGGACCGTTTTAGCAAAGCCTGCCAAGACTTTGGACTAACAATCAGCCTGAAGAAAACACAAGTCATGGGTCAGGGTGTGGATCCACCTCCCTGTATCACAATCTCTGAACATGAACTGGAGGTTGTCCATGACTTTGTGTACCTCGGCTCAACTATCTCTGACACTCTCTCCTTAGACTCTGAGCTGAATAAACACATTGGTAAAGCGGCTACTACATTCTCCAGGCTTACAAAGAGAGTATGGCTTAATAAGAAGCTGACGGAACATACAAAGATCCAGGTCTATAGAGCTTGCGTCCTGAGCACACTCTTGTACTGCAGTGAGTCTTGGACCCTTTATGCATGGCAGGAGAGGAAGCTGAACACCTTCCATATGCGCTGTCTCCGACGTATTCTTGGAATCACCTGGCATGACAAAGTCTCAAATGACACAGTATTGGAACGTGCTGGAATCTCTAGCATGTTCACACTTCTGAAACAGCGGCGTCTACGCTGGCTTGGGCATGTCGTGAGAATGGCTGATGGTCGGATTCCAAAAGATCTCTTATATGGAGAATTAGTGCAAGGAAAGCGCCCAAGAAGGAGACCACAGCTGCGATACAAGGACATCTAAAGGCCTTGGGAATGGACATCAACAGCTGGGAAACCTTTGACCGTTCAGCGTGGAGGCAAAAGACCCAGCATGGCCTTCTCCAACTGGAAGAGACACTTGTTCGGCAGGCTGAAGCAAAGAGACAGACCTGGAAGCAGCGAAACCTGGGCCTGGGCAGGGGATGGAATTTATTTGTCCTCAGTGTGGAAGGGATGGACACTCTCAAATTGGCCTCTAGTCACACTAGATGTTGTTTCAGGACCTCCAGTCAGAGCACGATACCATAGTCTTTCGAGACTGAAGGATGCCAATAATGGTGTTACCAATGGGAAACCTATGGGAAATGCATAGAGCAATCCAGAGTAAGTGCCTCTTATGGTGCCACCTATGGGAAACCTATGGGAAATGCATAGAACAATCCAGAGTAAGTGCCTCTTACATCTTCCTGCAGTTACTCTGGACTGTAGGGAAAAAATGCCTGTAAGACTTTATGATGCTCCGTTGGTCCCTGGATGCTATATAATTCCATACTGTGTTCACAAATTTAACTTCCACACCTCCCTTTGCCAGAGAGGAATTGATCTGCATTTAGTTTGGTTATAAGAACATAAGAAGACCTCTGCTAGATCAGGATAAAGTCCATCTATTCATTTTCCTATATCTCTCAGCAGCTCACCAGGGAGAACACGAGGTGATGCACACATCCTGGTGCCATGCATACATCCAGATGCATTTAGAGGTTGCCTAAAAATACTAGTAGTTGCACATCATGGCTTGCAATCCATTCTTTTTCTCTAGAAATTTGTCTAATCTCTTCTTAAAGGCATTGAGGTTAGATCACCACGTGCCATCAACACATCCTGTAGCAAGGAGTGGCAATGCAAGGATGGCATCGTGCCATCACCACCTTCTGTAGCAAGGAGTTCCACAGGCTATCACCACCTTCTGTAGCAAGGAGTTCCACAGGCTAATTACATTCTGGATAAAGAAATCTGGGTTATCCTGGGTTACGCTTTGAGTTATCCTGCACTATAATTAACTAAAAGTGTGTATACCAAACGATTAGCAAATAATTCAATTTACTGTATTTTTTTTCAAAGTCAATAGCATTATAACACGTCTGCATTTTCTTTCCTGCGCATTATACACATTCCTGCACTTTCCTGCGCATTATACACATTTTTGTGTTCATGTGTTTTGCAGTCTGTTTTCTCCATCTGCCCTTATCTTATGGGGATGTGGAGAAGATTAGCAATTTTCTGGTGCCCAAGATGAAGTGAGCGAAACACAGTACAATGAAAACGAGGGAATCCTAAATAATTTGGAGGACGTAAGGGCTAAAAATGTGCATTTACTGAACATAAATCATATTGATTATCATAATCATACAGAGTTAAAGAGCTGTTTATCTTACTTTAAGGATTAAATATATCAAGAACTGAGCAGTGTCACATGTTAGCAAACTGGTATTCTTTCCTTCCAGCCCACATATACTAGCACAGAATAGTATGATTCAGACATAAAGATCTGTGATCACCTGGAAGGGAGGGTTAGGATTGCTCTGCACATATGCTATGGGCAAAATCCAGAGTAACTACAGGGAGTCCTTGCTCCGGTGTAAGAACAATTTACTCTGGATACCAATATGAATTTCCCATAGATTTTCACTATGTGGTGCAGTAACTACTGGTGCACGTAAAGTCTCTTATGTGCTCCTGTAGTTACTCTGGATTTGGGGGTAAATTCCTTATTATGAGTGAATAATAGAGGCTGTGTTATGTGTGAGTATATTTTCCTCCATTCTATCCACCGCCTTGAAGTTCACCTTGGGAAAATTATAAACTTGTCAACTTATTGTTCTGGTTTGATCGGTAGTGCTGTCATAATTGCATAACAGCACAAACAATTATAGTAACACTAACACTGTCAGAGGCTTTTCGGGGCACAGTTTAAATAACGATGTGGAATCTAGCTTTAACCCCAGGAGTACGCAAGATGTGACAGATGAGGTTTTCTAAAAGGACGTCTTAGGAATGTCAGTAGTAAGCAAGTGCCAAGTAGAGAAATGGTGGGAGTAAGATCTGGATAAAGAGCTGGGTGGGTTTTATGAGTGACCATTCCCATAAAGAGGCTCCATCACAGTGTAAGCTTAATATAACGTCTGGTGAATTCAGTCGCATCCTGGCCCTTATTCAGTGGATATTTTTTTGCTGACTTTTAGAGTTGCCAAGTTTTTCATTATACAGTGTTCAGAATGAGGACTGTGGTTCACTGAGCGTTCATCTCCTTCACGACCACATTTCTCAAACCACTTGCAGAAATCTAGCTTGGTAAGCAAATGCTAGCTGGAAAAAATGCTGGGTTGTTGAAATCCTTCTTCCTTCTATGATGTCCTTGAAAGTAGGACTGCTATGTGTCCGGTAAACAGGGAAAAATTCTGATTTTGAGTGTTTGTGAATAAGACAGAGGGTCCTTTCCCAATTTTGTGGAAAAGAATTATGGCAACCCTACCTTGAAGAGCTCACTGCCAATGAACGTGGAAATCCTCACCATGGTGAAGTCCATGGTGAGTCCTCTTTGGCCACATGTGTAGCATAACATAGGGCGCATAGGCCCATGTGCACACTCAAATTGCACAAGCATCTGTTTTGATGTAATTCTGCTTCACGTCTCTTTTGATAAGAATAATCAGAGATTCTCCAGAATTCCCAACCGTCATGCTTGGCTGACAGCACCGGATCCTGTCCAACTTTATAGTGACGATCCAGCAGGATCAATGGACATGCATTCTAGGGGGATAGTCAGGAAGGCCTTAGACAGTGTCTGTCTGTCTGCCTGGCTGTCTCTTGGTCTGTCTGTTGTATAGGGGCATAACAAGTGTGGTACAGCTGGTGCAGCCAACACAGAGTGACACACCTTTGGAGGTGTGTTTGACTCTCCTCTGTCACACACCCAGAGCTCTGAACATGCTCTGGGCATCGGCGCACTCATTTCAGCTCAGCATTTTGGAGCTGAGCCGAAAGGAGTGCGCTGATGCTCAGTGCGCATGCCCAGAGTTCTGGACATACGCAGCGGACTAGAACATGCTGAACCCACTGTGCATGCCCAGAGCCCTGGGCATGTGTGCTGGGGATCAGCATGCTCATTTTGGCTCAGCTCCAAAGAGGATCAGCTGCTCAGTGGGCTAGAATGCACTGAACCCATGTATGGGGAGGGAGTGACACATATCTTGGAGGTGACATGCACACTCAAGGGTGACACACTCACCCCTGCACCGGCTGATGCACACCCTCACATCACGCCTGCTGTTGGAGTTTGGGAAGGGTGGGGGAGAGCAGAGAAGTAGTGGAGGGAGGTGTTCCAGATCTGAGGAACAACAGGTGGAATGTGAGATGGGAACCAGAAGCTGTGCTTGAACTGGAAGTTATGCCCAATGGACAATTCCAAAGGTGACCTTATTCCAAGTAGACCCATTGGGGCTGCTGCAGTTCTACCTCGGGAAAAAGAACAAGCCTCCGTTTCCCTACAGTAGTGTGGCAGCAGTACCAACATTTGTGCTGTATATACCGCAAGCTGAGCCAGCCAGCTTGTTCCAGCACAAGTTTGGATTGCACTCCAAATATATTTGTTGTATATGTGGGGCCCTCTCATTGATGTGAAGAACGATAGCCTTAAATTAAATATATATGAATATATTCACTCCACTCCCCCCCACAACTTTTTCAACTTCTGAATTTGTAGAGCTGTGCACCCCACTGTTTCCCAAGCTACAGAGTGTAATTAAGAGCATTGTGATTTATACACCTGCAGATAACAGCCATAAAAGAATCTCATTATCACACCAAATGTATCTTGTAATTAATTTCATTTTTTAGCTCAATAATTAATTAGCTCATGTAACTAATGCTGGGG
The DNA here is from genome assembly GCA_030015325.1 of Cryptoblepharus egeriae. Taxonomy (NCBI): domain Eukaryota; kingdom Metazoa; phylum Chordata; class Lepidosauria; order Squamata; family Scincidae; genus Cryptoblepharus; species Cryptoblepharus egeriae. The sequence continues at coordinate 11,391,285 of JAREYC010000016.1, read as the reverse complement.
TGGCAAGCAGGGTCCCATGATAGGAGTGATTTTTGTGTGAGAGATAATGGTATGTGAGGTTGTGACTCTTTCAAGAACTCTATGGCATTGCATAGGAAATGAGGGGGGAAAAAAGATTCACAGTCCAAACCTTTCCTAGTTTGGCCCATTGTGTGCATTGGTGCCCACAGCCCCAGCCCATGCATGTTGGCCACCACATCTGTGGCCCAAGCCTTGAGCTGACAGTATGCCAGTACCATCGGACCCAGTTAAGATTGAGCCATAACATTCTTACATCTAAAATATTATTATAGGCACAATCCAGAGTAACTACGGGGAGTCTTTGCTGCAACGTAAGAACAATTTACTCTGGATTGCAATATGAATTTCCCATAGGTTTTCACTAGATGGTGCCATAACTATGTCAACGTAAATGTCTCTTACGTGCTCCTGTAGTTACTCTGGATTGTAGGGTTAGTACTTAGTAATAATATTAGTTAGTACTTTTGAATAATATCATCCTGTTATGGCTTTTAGTCAAACGAATAAACTTTACTACTGTTACACTAGTTGGTGCTGAACTATGTCAATGTAAATGCCTTTTACTTGCTCCCCTAGTTACTCTGGATTGTAGGGTATATTATGCTTTCCATTTGGCTTAAGAAAACAAAGCCAATACTTGCCTTTGAGATGTCAACTTGGGAGGGGAGGAGAACGTTACTGTGTATTTCCTTCATATTAAATGACAGGAGTATTGAGTGGCAGTTTCAATAAGAAAGGCTACTGGTACCAATAGATTCTCTGGGGAGGGACTGTACCACTTCTATATAAAATAGCAACATATGACGGTGGCAAATAAGACATGGGCATGTAAAACTGTGAGCTACGATTGATTCCTCTGTATGGCCTGCACTGCCATGGGATCCCACACTGCTTAATTTATGTAAAATGCATAACACAAAAGTACATCATCTGGAAGCGCTATAATTATGTGCTGTGTTATGAAGTCTACGCAGCTTGTTATGTGCTATGCCATGAAGTTTGCAACATCTTCTTCTTTTGTCTGTTTCATTACCTGCCTCCAGATTTGAGGGAAGATCATCTTACCCCATTTGTGCTGCATCCACTTTGGGCACAATCCAGAGTAACTACGGGGAGCCCTTGCTCCGGTGTAAGAACAATTTGCTGTGGATCGCAATATGAATTTCCCATAGGTTTTCACTAGGTGGTGTAGTAACTACGGGTACACGTAATAGGCAAAATCCAGAGTAACTATGGGGAGTCCTTGCTCCGGTGTAAGAGCAACTCACTCTGGATTCCAATATGAATTTCCCATAGGTTTTCATTAGATGATGCAGTAACTATGGGTGCACATAGAGTCTCTTATGTGCTCCTGTAGTTACTCTGGATTCAGGGGAATGTCTCTTGCGTGCTCCTATAGTTACTCTGGATTGTAGCCTTAGATCAATGCTGTCACACTCAAGATTCCCCAGGGGAGAAGAGGGCTTCTTAAGATGAATTTTTAAAAAAATCTTAAGGTTATGCTCTACAAAAGACTACACAATACTTGGAATTTCAGCAGGGATGTTAAGTGTGAGTCACTGAAAGGATCTTTAGAAGAGGTTTTATTTTTAATTTTTAAAGAATACACCTGTTACTCTAATTGCCCAGGGTGAAGTGGGTCATTGCCAAAAACCTTTGGAACTGAGTATATAAGCATGAAAAGGTTGTTAACTTCATTCTTAAATACTAATCCAATGGAGCGAATAACTTTCCGGAGCTTCTTTATTCCCCAATACGAAGGACTACAATTTGGTGTTACATTTGATGAACTGTACTCCTTGAGAGCAAGTTAATTTGGGAAACTCTTCTGCAATGTTGGGTGCCGTTTTGATCCTGCATGACATTTCAGTAGGTTTTGTTTTTAATTATCTCTGTGAAGAAGAGTTGCCAAATGACAAATAAAGGTAAAACAGCTACAATCAAGTGCAATTTCTTTTGCCATTTAACATTTTCGGTGTAGGTTAGATGTTGTATATTAACAAAAGCAGGCTGTTGTAAGGTGGAGACCTTCGATACATTAGTGAATCCATCCTTGAACTCGCTTTCTTGCTCAATTTAGGCAACTGAATGTCAGCCTCGCTTTCCGAATTGTATCAAAAAAGGACTCTATGCAAAGATTTAAATCTCCATAATTACTATAATTATTATTATTAATAATAATAATTTTTTTATTATTAACAATAATTTTTACCATCAAGCAAGAAGGGAAGGGTCTTTCACTGACTGATCAACTGTGGTCTGGACCAACTGCAGCCTTTGCTTTCCTAAACAGAGCCCTTCGTTCGGTAGTGCCAGGCTCAAATTATTGTGCTAAGCATCACTATTGTTTCTCAATATGTCTCATTTAGAGCCCAATCCAATGCCTGCCTACTCAGAAGTGAGACCAGGGGTGGGCACAGCAGGGCCCAAGAACCGGTTCTTCGGAAGTGGGCGGGACCAGGGGACGGGACCAGGGTCAAGGGGTGGGGCCAGGGGCGGTTTTTAATTTAAAAATTAAAAAAATTAAAAAATTACTTACTTCTGAGTAGACCTGCATAGGATGGTGCTCTGAGGCTGCAATCCTCTCCACAGTAAGTCCCATTGACTATACTGGTACTTACTTCTGAGTAGACCTGCATAGGATGGTGCTCTGAGGCTGCAAACCTCTCCACAGTTTCCTGGAAGTAAGTCCCATTGACTGTCATGGGACTTATTTCTGAGTAGACCTGCTTAGGATGGGGCTCTGAGGCTGCAGTCCTCTCCACACTGGACTGGGAGTAAGTCCCATTGACTGTAATGGGACTTACTTCTGAGTAGACCTGCTTAGGATGGGGCTCTGAGGCTGCAGTCCTCTCCACACTGGCCTGGGACTTACTTATGAGTTGACCTGCTTAGGATGGGGCTCAGGCTGCAGTCCTCTCCACACTGGCCTGGGACTTACTTCTGAGTAGACCTGCTTAGGATGAGGCTCTGAGGCTGCAATCTTAGGATGGGGCTCCAAGGAAGGGGAAGGCAGGAGCCGCGTGGAGCGGCCTCACTGGAGCCTCGGAGCCCCCCCCCCCGCCAGCGGGGAAGGCAGGAGCCGCACGGAGCGGCCTCGCTGGGGCCTCAGAGCCCCCCCACCAGCGGGGAAGGCAGGAGCCGTGCGGAGCGGCCTCGCTGGGGCCTTGGAGCCTCCCCTCCACCGGCCAGCTCGGCTTTAGGAGATGGCTGCCACCGTGTGTGAACCAGTCCTGGCGGTTCTCGGCACCCGCCACCCTACCGGCTCGCTGGGGCGGCCAATTAAGAAGATCCGGATCGGGCGAGTAGCCGCAAGTAGGCATCTGCCCACCACTGAGTAAGACCCACTATAGTCAATGGATCTTACTCCCAGGAAAATATGGATAGGATTGCTGACCTACCCTACAATCCAGAGTAAATACAGGAGAACGTAAGAGACATTACGTGCTCCTGTAGTTACTGCACCACCTAGTGAAAACCTATGGGAAATTCATATTGCAATCCAGAGTAAATTGCTCTTACTCCGGAATAGAGACTCCCCATAGTTACCCTGGATTGCGCCCTTAGTGTGGATTTTGTATTTCAGTAGCTAGGGTGTGGGACTAGTGGTGGGCTTCAGGAGGTTCTCACAGGTTCTATGGAATCGTTTGCCAATGAGCACCAGTTTCTGAGAACCAGTTAGTGATGGGTCGACACTTCTTGTACAATAAGTAGCTCACCTTGAACTACTGAGTAGCACATGCACATTCTCTCTCTCTCTCTCTCTCATTTAGCCTTACCTGATCCAAAACAAATACTCAGGATCGGAAGATATAATGTACACTGGAAGAAACAATAAAGCTTCCTCTTTATTTTGACATGGGGATTGAAGAGTTTGGAGTTTCATTAGCTGAGCCAATACAAATGCTAATGAGTTAGTTATCTTGTTTGAGAAATGGAATTGTTCAATAATGTGACCATTACTTGCCTATGGAAAATAATTGCTTTATGGACCTCCCGCACAGTTTGAAGACTAATAAATGACAGACCTTCTGTTAATGGCCAACAAATGAGATTTGAGGCTTTAAAAGGGGGAAAGAAAAACCACAGTCAGGCATTTCCGGTCGAAGTTTTCATTCTTATAATCAATAGTTTTCCTGTGTTAAACTTTTTTATGAAGCTGTAAATCTTCAAGAATGACTGCTAAGAAAGTGAGGTTGCAATCCTAAAGACACTTTCCTGAGAGTCAGACCCATCGAACACAATGGGGCTTACTTTGGAGTTGACATGGTTAGAATTATGCTCTCAGTTTAACAAACTGGCAGGAATGGGAGGTTTGGTGAAATAAGTGAAAAACTTAAGAAATAAAGCTGCAATCCTATTCATGACTACTCAGAAGTACCATTGAATTCAGTGGGGCTTACTCCCAGGAATGTGCTCTTAGGATTGCAGCCCAAAAGCAATGGAATGTGCTAAAGTAGAGATTTTTGACCAGTGTGTCATGTTGGAGCACACTATAGGGGGGTTGCATGCCACTTTCATGTGGATCACAGAGCAACTACCCATGGATGGGATACTGGATAGAATGGTGGGCAGTGGTGGGCTCCAGCAGCTTCGCACCTACTCTATTGAACCGGTTGTTAATGAGAGATACGATATATAAAGTTTAAAAATAACCATTTAAAAGTGGCTGCCAGATGGGCATAGAATCGGTTGTTAATTTCTTTGAATCCCATCACTGATGGTGGGTTGTTTGGTTGTAGGTGGATCCAAGGTTGTGTTCTACTTTGATTTCCATGCTGAAGAGTTTGAATTCAAAGCTATACAATATGACACAAAGCATGAGTATGGTGTGTTATGAATGTTTGTCATTTGAAAATTAAATTTATATCACTTCTGGCCGTGACTTCACTTCTGTGATGGTCTTTCTCAAAAGTGGTTTCTGGTATTGAAATGTTGGACAACCACTATACCGGAGCCTATTTCCTGTTTTGGCTTTGAATGTATTTCAGAAGGTACATAGTAAATAATAGTAAAAATACATACAGTAGTAAATACATTCAGTAGAATGTATTTCAGTGTATTTCAGGTGATGGAGGCTTTTCCATGGGGCATATTGGACTTGGTTCCTCCAAGACAAAAGGAAAAGGGGGAAATGTATTTAAAGACTTTTCCAATCCCAAAGCCAATACTGTCGGGGAGACAGAATCATGCTGAGCAATGGGGAGGCATTTTGGGGTGGCAGAGAGATCATGCGCAGGTGATCCTGAGTGACAATATGACTGGAAATTTCCAGATTTCAAGGAGGACATTGAAGTTTTTTTCCAGGACACAAGGCTAAAATCCATGTCATGTACTGGGAAAACTGAACATATGGTCACCAGCAGGGTGACCTTATGCTTGAACCTAAAAAGGACGACAAGGTCTTGGATTTCTCTCAGCCTGGCCTTTCTGGTGGACAATGGCACATTTGCTTACTCACGAGGAAAGCTGTGATATTTTTGGCACTTTCACTTTCCCGTAGAGCTCAATGCATATTTTTGATTTTTAGTTTTTCGACCATAATGTTTGATAGGAAGGAGATATTTCAAAACCAATTTTTGCATTGGATTCTGCTCTTCAATACAAATCCAACGACATACGACATGATGGGGTACTGCACACTATTGCAAAGTTCCAAAATGAAGCCAAAATGGAGGACAATGAAGCTCTTTTGGAGGACACCCAGACAGAAGGCTAAAAAAATCTAGAAAAATCCAGTCATATGGTCACCCTGTGCGCATGAAATGCTGTTCTCTCATCAATACCTGAAGACAAAGGTAGAGCTTCTTTAGACTTCTCTGGAGGGCTGCAGTAACATTGACAGGCATCCAAAATAGTTATGTGTACTTTTTTCATAAAAGGTGGTGATCAACAACAACCTGCATGTGTCCTGATAAATAGTAGCAATATATGACTAACGTCCATCAGATTTTCAGTGCTGACTAGGAATCTGCCAACTGCTTGGATTTCTATGCAGCACTAGATGGCAGTGTTCAATTAAAAAAAACCAGCAAGAGCATTAATAAGGTATATAGACAATACAAGGATTGTATTGTTAAAGGATTCAGATTTCAGTAAACCAGTTACCAGCAGTGATCAAAGCGCACCATCGGTTGTTTGACCATTGACAAGGCACACCATGCTGCTGTAGGGGGCTCAAAACCCCCAATGCCCTACTAATAAATGTTGTTTAGTCATTAAGTTGTGTCCGACTCTTCATGACCCTATGCACCATAGCACACCAAGCCACCCTGTCCTTCACCAATTTCCAAAGTCTCTCCAAATTCATGTTCATTGCTTCAGTGACACTATCTAATCACCTCCTCCTCAGCCTTCTCCTTCTTCTTTTGCCTTCAGTTTTTCCCAGCATCAGGTTCTTTTCTAAGGAGTCTTCAACATGATGTGGCCAAAATATTGGAGCTTCACTGTCCTTCCAGTGAACAGTCAGGGTTGATTTCCTGCTGGATGGACTCCTTGAAGTCCACAGGAGATGATTTGATCTCCTTGCAGTCCAAGGGACTCTCAAGAGTCTTCTCCAGCATCATAATTCAAAGGAACCTATGAATGGTGGTCAGTCTTCTTGACGGTCCATCTCTCACAGCCATACATTACAACAGACCATCCATGGCACATTAAAAACCTTTTAATTATACAATCAAGTAACCTTGATTCTGGCCTTCACCAGGATATCTTCTGATGGAGACTCGGCAAAGACTGTACACACGTTCCAATTTCAAATACTAGTATAACTGTTCCAGTGGGGCATATGCTACATCCTGCATTTGGAGGCAATCATGGAGGTCTCCTCCAAGTAAGAGAACCCTCATTCCCTTAGCTCTGAGTTGTATTGCTTTTACCCTGTAGCTTGGAAACTGGATTCCACCCTTATGGAGCGCCAAGACTTTTTACCATCTCAGCTGAGTGCTTGTAGGGAAGAAAGACTTTGAGTTGTCGCTACTTCAGTATCAAGGAACTTATCTGTTGTTGACATTTGGGAATTTGGTGGTGCTCCTTTATTGATTGATTTGAATAGTCCTTTAGGTTAAAATACTTGTTTTAACTGAGTTTTACTTTTCAATCTGATGTTAGCAGCTGTGAGCCCATGTTCAAGCCATTGTTCAAATAAAGTTTTCAATGCTCATTGTTGTGCTGGGTGCTCATGAAGTTATTAGTAGGAACATGGTTTAAGGCTGTGAATTGGAGAGGTCCAACTTTCTGACCTCAGAGGGATGAATCAAATATTACATTCCTTTCATCGGGGAACTCTATGAACATTTCAAAAACCATCACTTTTTGCCCATTCCTCTAGGCTTTCTTACTTTTTATGTATCCTAACATTTGAAATGACCCGGGATGAACTTTATCCTGTTAATGGACGGGGAAGGACCCCTTGTGGATAAAGCAGGCAAACTCTTGTCAAGTACAGTAGCCTGGCTCATGGAGCAATTGTTGGAAAGATAACAGCATATATAGTTTTTGCAATATCCAGTTGGAAAAAGTGGAGGCTGTGCTGCTGGGGGTGGCGGAGAAGGGGCAAATGAAGAAAAAATGGGGAGAAATCTCAACCAAGACTGTAAATTACCCAATGGTTTTATTGTATTTGTTACAGCAGAAGCAGTGGTGTAGCTGAGGGGATGCAGGGAATGGTGGGCTTCAGGGGGTTCCCATAGGTTCTATAGAACCCTTTGCTAATGAGCGCCTGGTTCTGAGAACCAGTTACTAATGGGACATAGAACCTGTTGTTAATTTAGGTTATTAGGACATAGAACCTGTTGTTAATTTATTTCAATCCCACCATTGGATGCAGGGGGTAACAGTTATACAAGCTATACAGGGCAATAAGCTGAACTTGACATTAGTGGCTAAAATTATGCAAAACGGGGTATTTATCAATAAAACCATCATGTTATATATCAGTGGAAAGATAATGCAATGAACAATATAATGAAACAAACTGCACTAGAATATCTGTATTCTATCAAATGTAATAATCAATTAACCAGAAACTGAAAACACAACCACCTATGGAACAAAAAGTGGATTTTCTTAACTTAAAACTGACGCAAGAGAATGCTCTGAGAGCTAATGAGATGTAATTATGCTATATCATGGAACTAATAAGGAGATAATATGAATCGGCTCCCATTTTCATCTGTCATAATAGAGTTACCTCTGTTTCCTGGATAGAGGCACTTCTAAGTGGTGCTCCTCTTATATTATATTATATTATATTATATTATATTATATTATATTATATTATATTATATTATATTATATTATATTATATTATATTATAGCAGGGAGAGAATAACCATCCCTCTTTGCCCCAGCACAGTATCTCTCACCAATAAGGGTCACACTTTTTATTATTTACTTAATTCAATTTGATTTTGTAGTTCAGGGCAAAAACAAATCTTATTTGAACCCAGGTAGCAGGGTAGTTATGCCACTAGCTAGGGGGAGGTAGCAGAACAAATGGATAGTGAGCTGCTGGAGGGTGGGGGGAGAGGAGGCAGCTTTCTCCCAATTTTCATTTTTAAAAGTCTGGGCATGACATCACTTCCAGTTGTGACATCACTTGTCTGGTTACGGACATAAGGTGAAAATTTAAAGTTGCAGCTGACATCACACTGATTGCCAGCTTTCTTTTTTTTGGGGGGGGGGGGATTGGGATATAGGTTTGGGAGGACAAAAACACACCAAAAATTAGCTCTCCCACCCTCATCAGTAACTGCTGTTATGCTGATTCACCCACCCACTCCCATTTATTTTATGCCATCTTTTACTTCTCATCAAGGCCTTGGGCAGGACAAAATTTAGGGAAATACCCAGTTAAATTGGATTAGAATTTTGTATAAAACCCTATTGATGCACATGGAAAATCGATCCCCTCTTTGCTTCGCTGTGTTCCCCTTTGCCACTGTAACAGGAGTACAAAACAGTAAAGACTTAATTCATGCGCTCGCATCAGCAGCTGTTCCCATGAATATACTAAAAAAAATCAATAGGAGCAATTGATAGAGGCAAGGATAAACAGAGGCAGGAGATGAGAGACGTGTCAGTTTAAGTAACGGCTGTGGGGTTTGTGAAAGCTGGTTGGTGCCTCTGGAATGCTATTCTTTGAACATGAGGATAATCATGCATGGCAGAATATAAGAGCCCTGTTGGATCAGGGCTAAGACCCATCTTGCCCAGCATCCTCTTTTACACAGTGGCCCAATAGCTGCCTCTGGGAAGCCCGCAAGCAGGAGATCACACAAGTCCACCAGTGACCACATGCAACACACATTTATAGGAATGCTACTCGGAACATGGAGGGGCTGTTCTCTTGCATCAGGCATTCAAACATACCCTTCAATCCAAAGTAACTACGGGAGCACGTAAGAGACATTTACGTCGACGTAGTTACACCACCACTTAGTGAAAACCTATGGAAAATTCATATTGCAATCCAGTGTAAATTGTTCTTACATTGGAGAAAGGACTTTGGATTGTCTCCATAGCCTGCTTTTAAAACCAGGAGGATGAATATATTCATCCTGGCTTGTAACCTGTGATGGTTTTCCTCCATACATCTGTCCAATCCCCTCTGAAGCGCTTCATTTTTCTGTTTCTTAAGAACATTTAGGCTGATGGCATCTGGGCCCATCCAGGTGTTGAAACATGGCAGGTTCATATACCTATAATCACAGGTCGATGAAGATCTATCTGAGGTTATGCGGCTAAGAATTTCCATCTGTGTTTATTCACTGCAGCTGGTAGTGGAATTGAAATGTGTGTGCTGCTGCATTGAATAACAGTACCTTTTTTCAGATGGACCTAGACTTTGGGCACAATCCAGAGTAACTACGGGAGCACGTAAGAGAAATTACATGCACCCGTAGTTACTGGACCATCAAGTGAAAACCTATGGGAAATTCATATTGCAATCCAGAGTAACTTGTTCTTACTCCGGAGCAAGGACTCCCTGTAGTTACTCTGGATTTCACCCTTCGAAACCACCCACAGCGTAGATAGCACTGTGGTTCTTGGATAGTAGGCAGAAAAGGGATGCTTCAGCAGTGGATCTGATATTCAAATACAACAGAAGCAAGGCAGACATGGAGGAGCAAATGAAACACACACAATGCTTTTAATATGTCATATTAATATGTCTTCGGAATGAATGAATGTGTGTGGAGGGGGTGTGGCCTGAGCCCAAGCCGAGCAGCAGCATGAATCAGAGCTCGGCCATGCCCAATTATTATTTTTCATTTGTTTATCAGTCCAATTGTTTTTAATTCCTTTAGAAGTTCTCCCTTTTTGTTTTCATTCGTCAACCTTGCTGTGTCTGAGTCATGGACCTTTTGCTGCACTATCTCTAAGCTTTTTCCCACCCAACTGCTGGACCGAGATTTTGACCGCCATTTCCTTGGAACTGTGAGTGGGAGCTTGCAATTTATCTGTTGTTTTTTCATTCTGTATCCCCATGAGGAGGAAACGTCAACTCTCTTCTGAGAGCCAAGACCTTGGACTCAAGACCCCTAAACAATGTAGACTTGAAGATTATTTTGGGCGTTCAAAGAGCCAGCCCGGTGCAGCGTCTTTAGAGAGTCGAGCCATTTCTTCAGAGGTGATTGACTACTCCCGACTCTCCCCTCTTACCAGAGCCCTGGTCAGAGATTTGATAGACGACCAGGAGGGATCACGGCCAAGTGATGGGGATGCTCCGACAGACCGACACCTTTTAGAACTGATACCGCAGCAATCTTCTTCTACTGCCCAGACTGTTAAACAAATTCTTAACCTTTTAGAGCACATCTCATCTGTCTTAAAGGGACAATACTTAGACTCCTCGAAGTTTTATCCAGCACATTCCAAGCCAAGCCTCGCTACCAAATTCTCTGAGCTCCAAGCAACCTCTTCTGATTCCCAACCTGAAGTTCCTGCCTTTCCATCTTTTGGGAATTCTGTCACCAAGTTAATATACGACCCAAAAAGCGTTGCATTTATAGTATTTCCCCATTCTGGACAATTTCCTGACTGGACTAAAAAATGGAAGACCAAGAAGTATCTGGCCAAATTGTTAAGGATAGACTTACTCGGGATTAACTTGTATAGAATTCAGAGACTGTCCTCTTCTCAACAACAGGAACGTGTTGTACTCCACTTTCACTCGCATCATGTACCAAGTTTGATATTCTCTCATTCACGAGAATTTAAGGATGCCGGAGTCTATCCTCACAGACATTTTAAAAATTTGACCATCAGAAAGTTAGTCCCGATTTCTACTGAGAACCCCCGCAAGGCAGTCAATGTGTTTCCTCCAACTCATAATACTCCTTCTGGGAGGAATTCCAGCTCCTCTCCACCCCTTTTGGATCTACCTGTTATATCTAATCTACCTCGCCCTCTGTCGATCCCAAACCCGGATCTTAATGACTTATTTGGTGAATGATTAGAGTGTCCTCTTCGCCCTTCTTCCAGTTTTTCTCCTCCTCCGGAGTCCTTAGGTCACAAAGTTTTGAAACATCCATCCTTGGCTACCTCTTCTTGTGATAACTTTGAGTTTCCTGATGGAAGTCTACCTACTTTGCAACCACCCTCATGTCCCTCCAGTGTGCTTTCACTGTCTATTTGTGCAGTGGACAGAAGTTTACAAAGTGATGCTCTTATTCTTACTGATGCTCAGATGCTAGAAGTCTCCCCTTTAATTCTTGACTCTACTACTATTGTGAATAATCGGCCGAATGTCCCCTTGGAGATTCCTTCAACCACTCCCCTTGGGAGCTGTATCCTGGTCACTCCCTCCAAGCTGATGAACAAGCCTCTTGTGGCTGCAAAGCCGCATACGAATGGTTGTGTTCTCCACAGGTTTTCTCCAGATATTATGGCTGATGACTCTTTCCACTGACTATCAAATCCTCCTCTTCCTTTTCCAACCTACATGCCTCCCTTAAGTAAATACCCTGGAATATCAAAGGAGCCTCCAATGCACATCTCAGAGATCAAAGCAGATCCAGATCCAGGCCAGATCCAGATTACAAGTGGACCTCCTTGACGAAGGTCCTTAAAACTGAATGAAGCTCTGTGAGCCTGGATTCCAAGGTCCTGTCTCCTCTCCCCGCGTTTGTATTCCATGTTCCCACCCGTTCTCCAGAGACACTCTCCCCTACCTTTTTCATTATATGCACAGTAAACTAATTCTTTGGTAGCTACTTGTTAACTTCTCCATTGTTCATTTCCTTTATGGATCCTTTTCATCGTTAGGACAGTGATGCCGTCATTGGCCCCAGTGATATCCTCACCCTTCCAACAAGACTCTGTTTCCACTTTAAAGCCACAAGGAAAGCTTCATTCCAGCATCACACTGGTTCCTGCGTTTCACCTATTGCCTGTGTTTTGTAACTGATTCCCCCCCAGAATGGATTTTTGGAATGTGGTCTCTTAGCATCTGACTTATAATAGATCCTGGCCGCTTAAATATTCTTAGGGATGGTGGCCACTCAGACCTGCTTCTTTTCTGGGTTGTTTTAGATTCTGTCTGTGATGAGACTCTGGAGTTGCTTTGTGCCACTTATCAGACTTACAAGTAATAAATCATCTGATACTGGAAAAGATAAGTACCATGCCATCCAGATTGTAAGGCTCCAATTTTGTTGAGAAGGAGTATGTCAGTGAGTCGGACAGGATGGTTTTATTAACTATCCAACTTTTTCAAGCATATTAACAGTTTGTGATCTTATTTATGTACCTTTACACATCTACTTTGATGTCAATTGTATTGTTTTTGTATGCCAATAAAGGTTCAGTTGAGAATGAGAATATGTCTTCTGCCCATATGTCTATAGGGTTATCTTACGTGAGGTGAACTAATCCAGGAACCTTCTTGGGCCCTAAATGGTTGCCTGTGCTCATCCTGGGCCCTAAATGGATGCCTGTGATATTTTGCACCCTATCAAAGATGTAGCAGTGAATTTCTGCTCTATGGAGACAAGTGGCTCAATTAGAATTGATTTAATTTGGTGCTGGAGTTGGTGAACCTTCCTATGCACATCAAACCCCCCATGCGCAAATCCCCAATGCGCAACAGCCCCCTTGGAGAACCACTAAGATTGGGAACCCTTTTTTGTGTCGTTAATGAGTCACATCAAGTCAGGAAGCTTCTAGGATGAACCTTTTAGTCTCAAACCAAGATGTGCTGTCCAAGCAAGGTGTGGTGGTTACTTATGTAGCTTTGCAAGAAATCAAAGCCAGGAAGTCTGCTACAGTGTGTGCATACATGCAACCGCGAGAACATGGAAGTGTGGTGGAACATGGAAGAGAACATGGAACAGGGAGAAAATGGAATGGCTCTGGAATGTGAAGCCTCTTGCCAGCAGCTACAGCCATCATACTGGTTTAGGTCATGCTCCCCTGGCAGACACACCATGTTATGTACATATGTAATCAAGTATATTGTGTATCCTGCATATAAAAGGAACATGAAGGTTGTCAGCAACACTGCGAACAGTGGAGTCAATAGGGATGCACAGTGGGTTGTCCCAGGTGATGCTCATAGGAAGGGTGACACCTTTATTGGGAAATTTTTAAAATCTTGGTATTCTTGAATAATAATACCACCTTGTTACATATCAATTGATGTGAGGGCAGTTCAGCAGATTGCCAGCAGAGGTGGTGGACTCCCTCACTGGGATCTTCAAGCAGAGGCTGGATGAGCACCTGTCGGGGATGCTCTAGGAGGATTTCCTGCTGCAGACAGGTGGTTGGACTAGATGACCTACTGGTTACCTTTCCAACTTTATGATTCTTTGATTCTATGATGTAAAATTTCATGCAGAATATAATGAAACAAACTATCCTTATAGTCCAGAGTAACTACGGGAGCACGTAAGATACATTACATGTACCCGTAGTTACTGCACCACCTAGTGAAAACCTATGGGAAATTCATATTGCAATCCAGAGTCCTTACACCAAGCAAGGACTCCCCATAGTTACTCTGGATTGTGCCCATAGTTGAAATATCTCTATTCTATCAAAGGTTATACTAAAAAAAACAGTGGGGACAGGAAAATGGTGCATCACCATCCCCACTGCTTAAGGCATTGCCCCATCATGGGGGTGACACACTAACAACCCACACCAGGTGAATCAAACCATAGTGATGACACTGACTGGGCCGTATATCAGCCAAGGAGATCTTGGAATTCCAGTTACTACTATGAGTGCAAACATTCTCCAGATTTTCAAAGGAGATCATTTATTTTTACTCGTACATCTGTGAATTATCCACCTCCCCTAATCCAATCAATGACATTCTGGGTATATTTGTTTCCTGCGAAGACATAACTTATATAAAATAATACACAGGCTTTTGGTTTCCCAGGACAATGTTGACGGTGTCATCTTTTCCCAAGATTGCTTGCTTCTTGCTTTGAGGCACAGAAATTACAGTCGGCTTCCAGAGAAAGCTCTTTGGAGATGACAGAGCATTACTGACAAGTTGTATAAAGAGAAATTGCATTGTCTACTTAGCAGGGCTTCTGACAGCTGAAAATAAATATCTACTGCCTTTGGAAGACAAAGTATTGTTAAGTTCAAATATAAAACCTTTCATGCAGTTTACAATTCTAGGATATGCAGCTGTAGAGAAATTTATGGATGGAAATGTTTTTCCTTTTGCCCCTAATCTGGACAAAAAAAATTTGTCCAGGTTCATCAGAACATCTGAAGATCCTGGCTGGGTTCAACCAAAGGTCCACCTAGTTCAGCTTCCTGGATCTCACAATGGCCCACCAGATATCTCAGGGAGCACAGAAGATAATAAGAGACCTTCATCCTGGTGCCCTCTCTGCATCTGGCAACCTTCTGTATTGAAATAAGGAGGTTGCACATACCCATCATGGCTTATCAACCATGATGGACTTTTCCTCCAGAAGTTTGTCTAATCTTCTTTCAAAGGCACCTTAGGCCAGATGCTGTCACCGATCCTATGAGCCCTGTGATGAGACTATTTTGCTGGTGCAGAATTGTGAGACTTTTGTATAATTCTAACTATGTCTATTCAAAAGTAAGTCCTGTTGTGTTCCAAGAGTCCAGCCCCCGAATCCAGAGTAACTACATGCACCTGTAGTTACTGCACCACCTAGTGAAAACCTATGGGATATGCATATTGGAATCCAGAGTAAGTTGTTCTTACACCGGAGCAACGACTCCCCGTAGTTACTCTGGATTTTGCACTTACTCCCAGGGAAGTGTCTTTAATATTGCAGCCTCTGTGTCAGGCTGGGAGGATATGGCAGGACAGTCCCACCCACACAGTTACTCCACTACCTTGTCCTTGCCCACCCTCAGTGGCACATCCTCTTTCTGCAGGCACAGGTTTGGTGTCTGCTTGGCACCAGCCCAGTTCTGGTGCTTTATGGTACATTTACAGTAAAAAATCCAGTTATATGTAGCATATTTGTGGCGTTAGGGCTCATAGCAAGTGCTGGACCTCTTTAGGATTGGGTCCTAAGTATAATAAATTATAATTCTGTCTACTCAAAATTAAATCCCATTGTGTTCTATGAGTCTCTCCCCCAAATCCAGAGTAACTACGGGAGCACGTAAGAGATATTTTGTGCACCTGTAGTTACTGCATCTCCTGGTGAAAACCTATGGGAAATTCATACTGAAATCCAGAGTAAATTGCTCTTACACCAGAGCAAGGACTCTCCGTAGTTACTCTGGATTTTGCCCTTACTCCCAGTTCCAGTGCCGTTATATTTACAATAAAAATGTGAGTTCTATGTAGCACATTTGTGGCATTAGGGCTCATAGCAAGTGCTGGACCTCTTTAGGATTGGGTCCTATGTATAACATTTCCTACATTTTTGAGACTGGTATTTGTTCTGCACTAATGGAAGAAAATAAAAACCTTCCCTCAAACTCACATTTATTCAATACGGAATGCAAACCGTACAGGTATAGAATTAAACCCAGTCCTTGCCTGCATATTGATCAACCCAGAGGCTTACTTAACTATGTCTGCCAATCCTTATTTTTAATCACTTTTTTAGCTAGTCGCTCTTCTCGTGTGGCACGCATGCAAATGAACCCCCAGGCTTCGCGTGTCAAAAGATTCGACCGTTCTGATGTGCAGCAGGTGAAAAAAAAAAGAAGCCGATGCCGATTTTCGTACAGACTTACGGAAATAACATCACATTAAGGGCAGGTTGAGAAAGAGATGGGCTTTAAGCAAATATTGCAGTGCTTAAAGCTGTTTAATTTACATCAATTTTCCCAGCTGAGCAATACATAAATATTCATGATTCTACCACTGTAGTTTACATTACAAGATGTCATCAGAGATATGAGAGGGAGAGGGAGAGATCTGGCATAAATATTTTAAAACGCTTCTCGATATAAAGTGCTTAATTCTGCTCTGATCTCATATTCAGGATCGTATTAACAGAAGAAAACTTCATTGTAGAAGTTTTATTAGTGGAGGTAATGACTTGAGTAATTGAAAGATATTTACTATTGAATTATCTGGCATAAATGCAGTTTCCATTGAGTTTTGTTCTCGATGAATTCAGAAAAAATGTGGTTCAACTAGAAAAGGACGGACTGGAGTTTCAGATAGATTTGCCATCTTCAGCATGATAACTGCCTGGGGATGCTATCACTTTTACATTGTTTGCATTTATGTGTTTGACCGTATAGGTCCAGGGTATCACAATATCCTAAAAGACAGTAAGAAAATAATAAAAGGCCTGTAGCAGGATTATGCCAAAGGAACAAGTCTAGAATTCAGTTTTCAACTAGAGCCAACCAATTGCCTTGAAATTATCCCAGCTCTGCTTAAGCACTTAGGGCAAAATCCAGAGTAACTATGGGGAGTCCTTGCTCCGAAGTAAGAACAACTTATTCTGGATTCCAATATGAATTCCAATATGAATTTCCCATAGGTGGAGCAGTAACTACAGGCGCACGTAAAGTCTGTAACGTGCTCCCGTAGTTACTCTGGATTTGGGGGTAGCTTTTGCTACTGTGGATCTTAATGGCAACTTTTTCCACTTTGTTAAGAATTTTTAGAGCACTCCTAACCAGCGGTGGGACTCAAATAAATTAACAACTGGTTCAATGTCCTAATAACCCAAATTAACAACAGGTTTTATGTCTCATTCGTAACCGGTTCTCAGAATCAGGTGCTCATTAGCAAAGGGTTCTATAGAATCTGTGAGAACCCCTTGAAGCCCACCACTGCTCCTAACAGTTTAGAGCAATCCTAATCATGTCTACTCAAAAGTAAGCCCCATTGTGTTCAATGCTCCCATTACAACGTTTCAGCACCATTCACTACCCAAGGCTTCAATAGTAAAGAAACTTTTCTGGGAGTAACAGGGGTGATGGGTGGATGGCAACAGGGGCAGAGAGTAGACAAGGTCCAAAGAAGTGGACAGGACTGATAGTGGGTCCCAGTTTTAAATGTGATTGATTGATTGATTGATTGATTGATTGATTGATTGATTGATTGATTGTGTCTCAAAAAAGGTTGAGGACCACTTCTCCAGACCATACCTTCTTGTTGGGGGAGAAGGTAAAGGGGGTTCAATTTATTAATTTTAATTTTTTCAAAGTACTTTTTGTTTAAATTTTAAATTTAAATTTTGTTTAAATTAAATTTTGTTTAATTTTAATTTTTGCAAAGTACTGCTGGAATGTCTTGCTACAAGGGGAATTGGGGAATTCAAAGCACATTTATGAACATGTCCCACATCACAATCAATTTGTGAAAAGGAACTCATCATAGTACAGCCTTGGTGATTCTGCAGTTCGGTCCAGCTCTCCACACTCAACTGATCATGTTATGGTGTGGCCTCTCTCAGGGATGATGTGTTCTGAATTTTCAGTGGAGAAAAATGTTAATGCAGTAATTGGATTGCCAATGACGACTTGCTATAATTTCTTTATTAATGATGATACTTAATATAGAGGAAATGATTTAGATGTGTGTTTGACTCACGTTGGCCTGGCACAGTTAATTGCTCCTCTAGAGATGCCAACCTTGGGTGTGCTAGAACTACAAAAAATGGATAACTGCTGACTTTAGTATCTTATTTTCCAGTAGCTTAACATTTTTTATGTGATTAGCCCAGTGTTCTTTCCAGATTAACAGATCAGCTAAGAAGTTATGCATTAAATGCTAAATAAAAAGAAGGGAGGCACATAATATGGAGCAGATTCGATGCCAATTCATTATGCTAAGAAGAGAGATAAATAAAAAATGGTTAACTTTTAGACAACGGCTGTCTAAAGTGGTTTACGCTACAATCCAGAGTAACTACGGGAGCACGTAAGAGACATTACGTGCCCCTGTAGTTACTGCACCACCTATTGAAAACCTATGGGAAATTCATACTGCAATCCAGAGTAAATTGTTCTTACACCAGAGCAAGAACTCCCCGTAGTTACTTTGGATTGTGCCCTTAGACACTGTGGCTATAATCCTAAAGACATTTTCTTGGGAGTAAGCCCCACTGAATACAACCCAATACAATGGGGCTTACTTTTGAGTTGATTTGGTTAGGATTGTGCTCTGTGCCTCTTAACCAGCAGGCCAGGGATCGAGGCCCGAGTATGGCAAGACGGAGTGAGCTCCCGTTCGTAGCCCAGCTCCTGCCAAGCTAGCAGTTCAAAAGCATATAAATGCAAGTGGAAAAATAGGTACCAACTTTGGGAGGAAGGTAACAGAGTTCCATGTGCCTCAGTGTATGGTCATGCTGACCGCATGAACACAGAGACAACTCTGGACATTGCTGGCCCTTTGGCTTAGAAATGGGAATGAGCACCACAACCTATATAGCAGTAAAACCTGCAGGGTACACCTTTACCTTTTTCAATGGTATATCTAAAATACTCATTTTAAACACATTTTAAACACAAAATGAGTGCTCACCAATGCTCACAAGCAGACATTCAATCTACAGGTGTCCAACACTTTCTGATGGTTTCTTTTCTGATGGTTCCACTCTTTCAGTTATACCCAGGACAACATTTATTCAACACATGCTCCAATCTTTCAACCTCTCTCTGCTGGTCTAAAGGCTAAAATTGCCTTCCCTGATATTGATTTGCATCTGACACTATTTTTGGCATTTCCTTACGATTCTCTCCAGTAAATTACCATCATTCAAATATATAAGATATTCATTGCACACACGAACATGTGCACAGCTTTGTTCATTTTTCTGTGATTTGTTATGTATTTTGGCTCTGTTTTAATATATATGGCTGCAATCCTATCCATACTTTCCTGGGAGTAAAGCCCCATTGACTCTGAGCACAATCCTAACCATGTCTACTCAAAAGTAAACCCCATTGTGTTCAATGGGTCTTACTCTCAGGAAAGTGTCTTTGGGATTGCAACCTATATTGGGACTTACTTCTTACTTCTGAGTACAGTGACTACCTCAGTCACGGAAGGAACACCCACCCAAATTTCACGCTTCTACTGGGACCCGCTTACTAGACTTTTTAAAAAAGATCTAGAAGGAAATAGTATTTTATTTATTTACAATTGATAATAACCAGAAAGAAATCCTCAGACATAGAGAATCATAGTATCATAAAGCTGAAAAGGTACCCAATGGATCATCTAGTCCAACCCCCTGCCTGTAGCAGGAAATCTTCATCTTGCGGGGACCTGGGTTTTGAACCCTGGCCTGCTGGTTAACAAGCACAGTGTAATAACCACTTGCGGCACCAGAGAAACTATTATTTCCTTATATTTACACATCCTTGCAAAGTGCAGGAGCTGGGCAGTTTGCAGGGCAGTTAGAAGCAACCTGATTTTTGAAAAGCCTTGGGGTTTCAGGCGATCATCACTCTTTGGGGACCCACAAAAGATCAGGTTATAACCCACCAGGGGATCTTGACCCACAGTTTGGGAACCACTGAATTAGGCTTTGTGTCACAGTGATAAGAATGACTTAACACAATGAGTTCTGCTGTTAGCATCCAGCAGAAAATAAAAAGAGACATAGGGCACAATCCAGAGTAATTATAGGAGACATTACATACACCTGTAGTTACTGCCTCACCTAGTGAAAACCTATGGGAAATTCATATTGCAATCCAGAGTAACTTGTTCTTATTACGGAGCAAGGACTCACTGTAGTTGCTCTGGATTTCACCCATATTTTGGTATGTGTACCCAGAAGGCAGAGTCTCAAAAAAGTAGCACTTACGATCTCCTCCCCCTATAATTGCAGGGATATTTGAAAAGTAGGGCAGAAGGAAAGGGGAGCATGTTGACAAGTGTTGTATAGGCCCATGGAAGTATTTTTGGCTTGGAAAGATTTTGTTTATGGTACTGAACCAAAAATAACACAAATCTTGAAACTGATTTTTCATGCTGAAGTGTGGCATCCGAGATACCACAGCAGTCTTCAGGAGATAATGGGTTGATGCCAGAATTACAACTGGACTTGCATGAGTTCCTAAATTAAAATTCTTTAAAAAATATGTTCCTTTGAATAGGTTTTTTTTAAGGGGAAGCAAAAATTAGAAGGAATTAATTAAGCATGTGCAAGAATAAGCTGGATATAGTGTTTTGGAAGAGTTAAAACAAAATAGCATTGGGGGGGAGCAGCCTATAAACGGATTAAAATATAAATTGTGTGAATATCACTATTTCACAAAAATTGGGTGAAATGTCTGGGTGAAAAACTTGTTATGGGTGAAACTTGATATGCCTGGCAGATGTCTGCCCCTTTTTATAATATTCCTCCATCTTTTGATATGGGGTAACTTATATAGTTATTTTGGAAAAAAATGCATTATTTATATACTATCAGTGTTTGTTTGCAGCGAGTTGCAAAGCAGGCAATAAGCACAGATGCAATTCATAATTGATGTTTTGTGTTTGAATTAGCATTTAAAAGCACTCTGCATTATTGGCTAATTAAAACTCCTCAAGGGTTGACTTGGAAATGTGGAAAATAGGCACATAGCATAGTTTGTACAACTTGCGTTTCCCTACATATCGCAGAAGGACTCACATATATTTTTCACATACATTTGCCTCCGGCAAAATCTGAGGTGCATTTCAATGGTCCTCGGCGCATGAATTTCAAAAGAGGTTTAGGAAGGATCAATAATACTTTGCAAGGAGTTGACGCTTTGTAAGCGTTCAGTCATTTGGTCATAAACTTCTGACTACTTATATACTGTATTTACACAAATATAATGCTCACCTTTTTCAGCCAAATGTAGGCTACAATCCAGAGTAACTACGGGATCTTTTACACTGACGTAGTTACGGTAGCTATGAGAAATGCATGGAGCACTCTGGAGTAAGTGCCTCTTAAGTCTTCCCATAGTTACTCTGGATTGTAGGGCGAGTCTCCAAAATCAGAGTCCACACTGGATTCAGTGTTAATTAAAATTGAGTAAATACAGTATTTTGATTATACGTATGAGGTGCTCATTAGATTCAATGATATTTGAGCAAATACGGTAGTTTGCAGTGGGGTCCTATCAATCGGTGTAATAATCTAAACTTATATACAAGGGGGAATATGGGGGAATACACGGGGGTATACACTTGTATACTTGTGCAGAAACTGCTTCTGGTCAGAGCTAGAAGTTTTCTGATTGATGCCAACCACAGATTCTATTATTCACTGGTTTTTGTATCCTTGGATGTCCAGTATTAGACTGGTAGATACCCAGGTCCAGTTGTAGGTGCATCAGTTTATAGCAGGGGTGTCCAATCTTTTAGCTTCCCTGGGCCGCATTGGAAGAAGACGAGTTGGTTTGGGCTGCACATAAATACTAATAACTTTTTAAAATGTAGGACAAAATGTAAGATGTCCTATATTTTGTCCTACATTTTTTAAACCTTGGAGTAAGTCTCATTGACTTTAATGGGAATGACTTCTGAGTAGGCATGATGTATAGGATGGGCAGCGATCCTCTCCAACCTAAACCTTGGAGTAAGAGCACAATCCTAACCATGTCTACTCAAAAGTAGCCCAATTTTGTTCAATGGGTCTTACTCCCAGAAAAGCAGGGTGACCAGATGACTGGAAAAACCCAGATTTGTCCGGATTTTTAGCTTCCTGTCTGGGTGTCCTACATTTTGGCTTCATTGTCCTACATTTTGGCTTCATTTTGAAACTTTGTGATAGTGCACAGTACCCCATCATGCCATATGTCGTTGGATTTGTATTGAAGAGCAGAATCCAATGCAAAAATCAGTTTGGAGATATCTCCTTCCTATCAAAAGTTATGGTCAAAAAACAGAAAAACAAAAACAAGAAAAATACATTTTTGGGCAATTTTTTAAAGCGGGTAGGAATTTTGGCCTGGGATTAGGAATTTTGGCCTTGGGGTTCAGGAATTTTGGTTTTGGCATCTGGTCACCCTGCAGAAAAGTGTCTTTAGGATTGCAGCCTAAGTCTCATTGATTATCATGGGATTTTTGCATAGGATTGGGCTCTCAGACTGCAACTTGGGACTAAGCCTCATTGACTTTAGTGGGGTTTACTTCTGAGGAGGCATGACACATAGCTTAATTTTGGAGATATGCTGCAATCCTGAACACACTTCCCTGGGAGTAAGATCCACTGGGTACAATGGGCCTTACTTCTGAGTAGACATGGTTAGGGTTGCAGCATATTTCCAAGGTTAAGCTTGGAGAGGATCACAGCCCATCCTATGCATCACTGGGCTCTCAGACTGCAACTTGGGAGTAAGCATCATTAACTTTAACTGGGCTTACTTCTAAGTAGGTCTCAAGGGCAGCAGGCAGCAGCTGGGATAGAGGCTGAGGCTGCTTTTGGGGGATGTGGGTGGGCGAGCGTTGCAAGGTCCGCAGGGGCCTGCAGCTCTCTGAGTGCCAGGAGGCAGGTAGTGGGAGGAGCCAGGCAGTCCAGACCAGTTTTGTGGCGTCCGCCCAGGGCAGCGCGCAGAGAAGCATGTGAAATTTGAAAATGGCTGCTGCCACAAAGCTGGTTTTTCCAATGGTGGTGGCCAGCTTTGCAGGAGGGCCACATCCACCCTCGTCCTGGGCCACGTGTGGCCCCGGGCCACATGTTGGATGCCCCTGGTTTATAGCTTTATTGTAAAATAAGAGGTACTTCATTGGAAACTATTATCTCACTAAACCAGTGATGAAATGATCAATATGTTAAAAACCCTTAGAATACTAACCGGGTGAATTCCACCCAGCAGGAAGTTTGTGTTGTGTTAACGGAATTTATTGTGTTAATGGAATTTATTATTATTACTTGACAATACTTTATGACTTTTTTACTGCTAATTAGATGGTTATAAATAAAAAACACAAATGTTTTGAATTCACAGTTTTTTTTTCCTGTAAATTCAGATTAAATTCAAATTATAGCATCCAGTACCAGCCGAGTTGATTTCACCCACAGTTCATTTGCATTTTTTTGTTCGGAAAACTAGCAAAGCAATACCCTGCTGTGTGATAGTATTGTTCATACTGAGAGCTCAAGCTGAGAGCTTTTACTGACCCTTCCTGCAAAATTCCTATGTATTGCACATTAATACCCCCTTAGAATACCAACCCAGTGAATTCCACCCAGCAGGAAGTTTGTGTTGTGCTTTTTAAAATGGAATTTATTATTATTACTTTTGTGCAGTTATCAGTTATAGTTATCATTTATACTTATGTGTGGTCACCTATAGTAAATAATAAAAATAATTATACTGAAACTTGATGCAGCATTTATTCATTATATGTTCCAATCTATAATCCTGGGTGGATTTTACCCGGGTGGTACTGGGTGATACAAAAAATGTTGGTATTCCAAGGGTTAAGCATGCCATTAATTTGACTAGATGATAATGATAAGGAGCAGTGGCCAAAAGCCAGGGTTTCCTCTCCATACCTGCTGGAATGAGACTTCCAGGAATGAGACTTGAAGGGCTGGTATGTCAAGATAGCAACCCCATGATTCAAAGGTGGTGGAAAAGGCAAAAGATGTCTGTTGGATAATCTAGGAGGGTGAGATAGTAGCTTTCTGCTGCAATACTAAACACACTTTCCTGGGAGTATGACCCATTCAACTCAATGGGGTTTACGTTAGAGTAGACATGTTTAGGATTGTGCTCTTTGCTAGATCCAGGTAAGGAACCTGAGGCTGCTTTCCCCAGGAAAATCTTCTTGGAGTGTGGCTCACTTGAGCTGTGGCAGAACAAAGATGAAGCATGTGCCTGTGGTGTTGTCTGGCATTGTAGGTTTTTGGGTAGCAGAGAAAAGAGGGGATATCATCAGTATCAGCAGGTGACTGAGCAATCTGGGCAAAATCCAGAGTAACTATGGGAAGTCCTTGCTCCGGTGTAAGATCAACTTACTCTGGATTCTAATATGAATTTCCCATAGGTTTTCACTAAGTGGTGCTTTCCCATAGGTTTTCACTAAGAGACTTTCACGTAAAGTCTCTTACATGCTCTTGTAGTTACTCTGGATTTGGGGGTATGAATGGCAACCAAACGGACACAGCGCAGCCATCACTTGACATCACCGGCACAGTGAATCTGTGTCACGTGGTCTGTGACTTACAACCACTGTTTGTTCAGTAAAAGCCATTGCTTTTTGTAAACAAATTCTGTAGGACAACATGGTGGCTATTTTAGTGAGAGATAAACGTCCCTACTAGGTCCCTTCCAACTCTATGATTCTATCTGGGACTCACATTAAATGATGTCTTAGGCAGTGATGGGCTCAAAAGAAATTAAGAACGGGTTCTCTGCCCATCTGGCAGCCACTTTTAAATGGCTATTTTTAAACTTTTTATGTCCTATCTCTCATTAACAACCAGTTCTGTAGAGTAGGTGGGAACCTGCTGGAGCCCACCACTGGTCTTAGGGCACAATGCTAACCAATTTAGGCTGGCCTAACTTACCTGGCATATCCACCTGTGGTTTGTGTGGGGAGGTTGGTGAAGGCCTGTGCACTGGCCTAACCTGCTCAGGAGAGGGGCAGAAATGCCTTATAGCACTTTTGTGACACTGCCAAGCCAGGACATAACTTATGCCGACCTAATTAAGAGTTAGGATTGAAACCTTAGTGGTCCATTCATGGTTGCAAATTTTTGTCTTCCTTGTTTTGCATCCTGAGAAGGGTGTGGTAGAACATGTCGGAAGAGTCCCTTGGGCTTGAGTCGAGTCTGGAGTCACCCCCATGACTCAGGAAAAAATGAGTCATAATGGGGCACTTTATGAATGGAGTCACCCCTTTGCGACTCTGTACGACTCTAGTTGAGTCATCCTACCCCCTTGGGATGACCCATGTGGGTCGAAGGACTCAACTAGAGCCCTACAGAGTTGCAAAGGGTTGACTCTAAGAATGGAAAAAAGGGAGGGCTGCCATGCTTTGTGTGTGTGTGTATGTCAGAGCTCTCTTTCAACACACCCTTTCTGTCCCTTCCCATCGGCTTCCATCAGTATGTTATCCCTTCCCTGCTTCATAGTTGGAACACAGTGCCGTTCCCTACTGTGATCTGAGTGACAGTAGTGATGTGCAGCTCTGATGCTACTGATGTGATGAGCATTGAGTGCATGTGGGAACGGGGGCATTTGTTAGTCCACTTGAAGTGGCAAAAGTTTCTTTTTCCTGGACCCCATGTGCCACTTAGGCTACAATCCAGAGTAACTATGGGAGCACATAAGAGACATTATGTGGATCCATAGTTACTGCACCACCTAGTGAAAACCTATGGGAAATTCATATTGCAATCCAGAGTAACTTGTTCGGAGCAAGGACTCCCCATAGTTACTCTGGATTGTGCCCTTATTCAGCGAGACTGCCTTGTGTTATAGCCATGGGTTTAAGCTGGGATGCTCAAGATGTAGAGAGGTGTTCACATTGATTCAGGAAACTCTGAATATAGTCGTCATCGCTGCTATTAGCGCCTCTGAAAAATAGCTGCGTGGCACTCGCGGCATCAATCATGACGAAACATCCTCTCACAAATCAACGATTGACCTTCTAAAGCTATTTTTATGTTATGCACTGTGTTTTTATATGATTTTATGTAGTATCATGGCCTTTAAATCGCAAGAGGCTATGAAACCTTGTAACCAAGATTACAGTCTAGTGGAGGTTGTTAATTTTACAAATGCTTGCAGAATGTAATGACATTAGAAAGCATTGCGGCAAGGAAGGAGCAGGATGCACACCGGCTTTATTAAAATGCGCCTGTGAACTTTCCCAGCTATTTAAAATCCAAGTTTCACAGGCAAATTTCACAGAGCAAAGTTCTCAATAAGGTTTATAGGGGAACCTGTCTAAATCATACAAAAATATCTCTATCTTGTCAGACTTTATGCATGAATGTGAAATCCATGGGTTTTAAAAGGCTTTCTGATTTTGAAAGGAGTTGAAGGAGCTGCGAGACTGCAGAAGTTGTTTTCCAAAGGAAAGGATCAAAAGAGTTTAAGGTGCTGCCAAAGGGGAAGGGTCTTGAACAAATGCATGGAGATTTATTGCTGGCTACTAGTCAGGTTAGGTGTGATGTTGCCGTCAGGTTCAGAATCACATTCAGAGACTGTACTGAGCACCAGTTGTAGGAGAATGGTGGATCACATTTATCTCCTGCTTGTGGTTTACCAAAGGCATACAGATGGCACATTGCACATGCCATGTGGCATCATGACATCATGCACACACACTGCACAGCTAGCAGGGAAACCCTGTCCAGCTGACTGCGAAGGGCATGTATAGCTGCAGCTGAGCCATGCACACACTCTTCAAAACCTGCTGGGAAAGTGCTCTCCAGCCAGCTGTGAGGTGCACATGCGCAGCTCAATTGCAGCCACTTGCATGCCCTTCTGACCCAGCCAGGGAAGCACTTTCCAGAACGGTGCTGGAGTAGGGGGAAGTTGAAAGAGTCCATGGGTGGTTGGGCAGGTTTGCGCCCACCATCACGTGTGTGTCCATAGTACGAGACACCTTGTGTTATATGCACGCCACTGTGGCCTATACAGAGGCAACTGATGAACTTGTGTAGGAAACCAGACCCGATAAGCTTTTGGCCAGATCCAAAAGGAATTTTAAGTTCTCTGGTCACCTTCTGTGACACCAGCATTGCTGTTCCAGTAGAAGAGTGTGCTGACTTGGGAGTGTCGCAAACGTATGTAAAGCACTTCTGCACCACTCTTGGGGGGCTTTGGCTAGTGCACAGACATGTGCTGGCCTCCCCACACCACTGCAGGAACAGGGAGATGTGTGAGTTGTGCTGGCCTAAATTGTTAGGATTGCACCCTGCAACCTATATTTCAAACTGAAGCCATCTAACCCTACAATCCAGAGTAACTATGGGAGCATGTAAGAGACATTGGCTGCAATCCTAAAGACAATTTCCTAGGAGTAAGATACATTGAACACAATGGGGCTTACTTTTGAGTAGACATGGTTAGGATTGTGCTCATAATGTGCACCCATAGTTATTGCACCACCTAGTGAAAACCTATGGGGAATTTATATTGCAATCCAGAACAAATTGTTCTTACACCGGAGCAAGGACTCCCCATAGTTGCTCTGGATTGCACCTTAAGTTTGCAGAACTCAAAAGGACACAGTATTAAGAGGAGCACAGTATTATACAGATTAGTTTTAGTAATATATGAAAAAATGCAATTGATGATTTATATATATTTTTCATTATTGATTGATTGATTGCATTATTCGACCTCTTCCTCTGCCTGCACCCTGCATTTGAAGACGGGAATGGAGCAAAAAAAAAAGGTGCATTTAGGGAATAATTGAGGGTCAGGCACAGCACTAGGTCAGGTTGCATTGGTGTTCTACCTCAGGAATATAAGAGTGGTGGATAACAAAAAGGCCAATCTAGTTTAGCAGTGTGGGTACCTACAAGTGCCCAACTGTTAAGTGTGGTAAGACCACAATCAGGAGTTAAGGCATACTCCCTCCCTTGCCATTCTCAACTTCAACTGGTTTAAGAGGGGTTTCTCGAATATCGTGGTCAGCCTTGCGGGTGCCCTGATCGAGGCATGTAGCAACTATCGTCACATTGTAGGTGCTGTGAAGGAATCTTTCCAATGGAGGAAATAGAAAAGCAAGTATTAGGAGACAGTTCTTAATATCTGTGGAAATCTATTTCCCCTTTACTCCAACCCCACCCTCCAAAAAAAAAAATAATAATAATAATGAGGAGATATCAGGATGTAGATGCTCCGATGAACCGGAGACAGAAATCGGTGAAATGTTTAAACCTCATTTGCCCAGTCTAAAGACAACTTCTGTTATCAGAAAACTCTGGATCTCAATGATTTTCAATTAGTGTGCCACGAATGGGCCACAAGTGTACCACAGGAGATTGGGGAGTGTATTCTGTCAGTAGGGCTTTGGGGGATGAATGTCTTTCATAAGCACTGCATTGCAGCTTCTCAATTATAAAATAACTGATGGTGTCCCTTGAAAATTTTAGTTTTCCTTGAGATGAAAAAGGTAGAATATCTATCTATCTATCTATCTATCTATCTATCTATCTATCTATCTATCTATCTATCTATCTATCTATCTATCTATCTATCTATCTATCTGTCTGTCTGTCTGTCTGTCTCCCATCCATCCATCCATCTATCTATCTATCTATCTATCTATCTATCTATCTATCTATCTATCTATCTATCTATCTATCTATCTGTCTGTCTGTCTGTCTGTCTGTCTGTCTGTCTGTCTGTCTCCCAGCTATCTTCTCTATCTCTATCTCTATCTCTATCTATCTATCCAGTGGTGCCTCACGTAACAAATTTAATTAATTCTGGAGGCATGCTTGATACGTGAAACATTATATATGTGAAGCAGATTTTCCCATAGGAAATAATGGAAACTCAGACAATTGGTTCCAGAACCCCAAAAATACTCATATAAAAATATTAACTAAATATAAAAATGATGACAAAACACTGGAATTGAATTCAAAACATGCATTCAATGAGCATGATCCTATGAAGTCTACTTAGGATGAAATCCTAAAGACATTTTCCTGGGTGTAAGCCCATTTAATACAATGGGGCTTACTTCTGGGTAGACATTGTTAAGAGGCAGCAATCCAAGACACTTTCCTGGGAGTTAGCCCCATTTAACACAATGGGGCTTACTTCTGGGTAGACATGGTTAGGAGGCTGCAATCCAAGACTACTTTCAAAGTGTCTCCCCACTTTCTCCTTCTCTCCATCCTGAGCCTCTCTCTCCCCTGCTCCCTTCTGGCTACCCTGAGCTGCCTCCCTCTTCTCCACTGCTCTTCTCTCCCTCTGCCCAGCGGACAGAGGGAATTTTTATATATAAAAAATTATATATATATATCCCAGCCATCTTCTTTTTCTGAACCTTTTCCCCAACCATGCATCACAGCCCTGGTGGTTGACTTGCACGACAACCCCATTTGTATGTGTGTTTGTGCGAATGAGGAGAAAGGCAGCTGCATTTTAGCAAATGCAAAGTACTTCTCTCTGTGGTGCGCAGCTTGTCATTCCGATAAATACTTCCACTGAGTGAATGCAGCAAAAACATTTTGTAGTTATTGGCAAGGCAATATACGGGGGCACTTTAAGTGTGCCTGAAGCTCGCACCACATCAAAATGCCACAAATCTAATTGAAACAGAAGGACTGACTGGTTACTCCTCTATGACCCTCTTAGTACTCCTTTCCCCTTGGAAATGCTTTTTTTCCCTAGTGAGCCTTTATTTCTCCCCTCCCTGCCCCAATAATTTATTATAATTTGTTGAATACACCACTAGAAGCAAATGATGACATTAATCTGCTCTTCGGCACACGGTGTCAACAAGCCATTACAAATGCGTATTTCTTTGTCTATGGGAACTCATTTCAGAATACTGGTTTCTATTTGTGCTAACACAGCAAAGCAAAATATGAACACGCATATGCATGAATGAACATATACAGTTTAACCACAGTATCTATAGGAGATCCATTCCCAGATACCCATAGACTTTCCTGCAGTGAAAGGTGGGCAGCTGCACACATTACACCCTTTTGAAATAAAATCACTGTTAAGAAATAGAAGTGCATGAGAGGAGACAGTAAACGGAGGACAATGAAGATTTTTCCAGGACACAAGACTATAAAAGAGGACAAATCCTGGAAAAAAAGCACATATGGTTACCCATATGAGAAATTCATTCCTTTTGGGGGGTTCGTACATGGAAGATAATGAACAAGGTCTGCACTCATGGTGAGCAAATGTCCACTTTTTAAGCCTGTATCCAGGAAAAAAATGTCAATTATCCTCCTTTTCCTTGTGAGCAGGCAGTATGGAGCCTTCTTGTTATTAATAAATTAGGCTGCACTCCTAAGAACACTTTCCTGGGAGTAAGCCACACTGAACTCAATGGAAGGTTCTTCTGAGAAGACATGAATAAGATTGCACTGTTACTAAATTATATGCAATAGTTTACTTGTAATAAGTGGTATAGTATTTAAATTAGCCACATGATAAGCAATATATATGAGGGTCATTAGCTTTGATTTTGTCATGTCCTATATTTTTTGGGTGTCCTACTTTTGGAGGGCCTTGTATTCTTCTGGGAGGTTGGGTAAAGGCAAGAACCCTCCCAATCTATTTGGGGATTGGGTAAGGCAAGATCTATCTATCTATCTATCTATCTATCTATCTATCTATCTATCTATCTATCTATCTATCTATCTATCTATCTAATGTATACCAAGTATATGTATGTATAGCTCCAAGTATACCAAGCCCTGTGCAAGTGCCCAAGGGTGCCTGCCTTGTGACACAAATCTCCCTCTGTGCCTAAGGGCAGAATCCAGAGTGACTACAGGATCATGTAAGAGACATTACGTGCACCCGTAGTTACTGCACCACCTAGTGAAAACCTATGGGAAATTCATATTGCAATCCAGAGTAACTTGTTCTTACTCTGGAGCAAGGACTCCCCATAGTTACTCTGGATTTCACCCTATGTGGGGTTTAAATGACACAGTTTTGGTGGGTTTTTTTTTGTATGTAACCCTTATTTAAAGTAGATTGGAAAAGAGGACTTTATAAAGTTCTTTAAAAAAGATTTTTGCATGGAAGAGATGAATATTTATGGCCGTATTATAGGGCTGCAACAGCTGCATGTGCTGCCTGAAACATTAATGCCTCCATGTACAGATGTGCTGAATTTTACCAGGCTCAGCATTATTCGGCAGCCTCTTGGGGAAGTGCTAAACGGCTTCTTCCATATTCAGATGTCCCTTTGGCAGATTATAATAAAGAGCCTTGGAAAACATACTGTTTTACTGGCAATAAAGAGGCAATAACATCTTAATACAATCAGAAAGAATAACTTAGCAGTCTATATATCTGAAGTAAAGGGATAATTGAAATTACTTTGGGTATCAGCCTCAGCAGTTTCCCGCTTTGTGATATTTCAGGTGATCATTTATACTTAATGAAATGCAATGAAACAATAGAACGCTATTGATTTAGAACTCAAGAAAAGTTTGGTTTGAGTCAGTGGTGGGCCTTTTTGGTACGCCTCACTTTTGCGGAAGAAACAAATCACCTGCATTATATCTCATTATAGTCACTAGAAATCAATATTTCCTTTGCCACTGGAATATAGAGATCTCTCTCTTCTAGAATTTGCAAACCATTTTGATGGGCAAGTTGAATTTATAGCAAAACCCATCTATTGCCTGGGACGACGTCTTTCTTTCTTGCTGCAATCTTATGCACACTTTCTTGCAAGCAAACATAGGTCAAAATCCAGAGAAACTACAGGGAGTCCTTGCTCTGGTGTAAGAACAGTTTACTCTGGATTGCAATATGAATTTCTCATAGGTTTTCAGTAGGTGATGCCATAACTATGGGTGCATGTAATGTCTCTTACGTGCTCACGTAGTTACTCTGGATTGTAGGAATAGGCTGCACTCCTAAAGACACTTTCCTAGGAGTAAGACCCATTGAACACAATGGGGCTTACTTTTGAGTAGACATGGTTAGGAATCTGCTCATAATGGGACTCACTTTGGAGTAGACCTGCTTAGGACTGGGCTGTCTATTTCTATTATAACCTAAATGCAACTTGCTTGTTCCACTGCAAATTAGTAACCTTGAGTTCATAGGATTTCTCAACCAAATGGGCTTTGGAACCCCTCATCATAGCTTAGTGTTGCGGATGAAGTAGCCCAGAAGTCTCTTTTGGTAAAAGAGATATCCCCAGGCCCCGCATATATGGGAATCCTATCTTCGCACCCCTTTTTACCCATTAACTTAGTTTTTTCCAGTAGCACCAAGCAAACATATCTAAGGCAAACTTAAAGAAGACAAGCAAGCAGTCTGACTTAAAGCTAGAGCAGGAGGAGGGTGTCATGAAAAGCTGGGTGCTGCCATCATGCAGTCTGGCACCGGGCGCCACCATCTTATTATTCAGACGACAATTCTTATTACAACTCTTAATCAATTCTTAATTGATTCAGATCAATTCTTAATCAATTCTAGACAATTTTACTTTCATTCAATTCTAGACACTTTCAATCAATCAATTAATTCTTAATCAATTGATTATTCAGTGTTATTCAGACTATAATTCTTTTCTCCTGGGAGTAAGTTTCATTGGACACAATGGGACTTTATTGGACACAATGGGACAATGCGACTGACTTTTGAGTAGAAAGGAGGAGCTCTGGCATCACTATTGGATGTCACTTCTGGCCATGATATCACTTCTGGGGGTACATGGAAATGCAGGGTGAAACCTTGGGAAGTGCATAGCTGGCAAGCAGAATGAGACTGCAGCCTGAAAGGGAAACTTCTGGAGGGTTCTATGAATTTCTCTCATGGAGCAATATTGGTAGAAAAAAACCCATTGAAAAGCAGGTTTTATGGTCAAACTGCTAGATGTAAACTTCCTTCAGTCTACAAAGGAGGGGATAAATACAATAAGGATCTAATCCTAAACTGGCACAGTGATGGTGCTGAGATGGAGCGCCAGCACTGGGTGCCATAAATGTGCTGTAAAGCATGTTTACGGCAACCTCAGCATATGGTGCATCAATATGGTGTACGAATATGATGTACACTACAATCCAGTGTAACTACGGGATCTTTTACACTGATGTAGTTATGGTGCCACCTATGGGAAACCTAAGGGAAATGCATAGAGTAATCCAGAGTAAGTGCCTCTTACATCTTCTCATAGTTACTCAAGGATTGTAGGGTATGTGCCAGTGAGAAGCCAGGCCCTGCGCCAGCAGAAGGAGGATGTACTGTCATCAGGGGGTAAGTGTGACCACTGAGAGGTGGTGTAACTTCTTGTGGGGCTGGGAAGGGAGGAAAAAGAATGGGTGGAGGGCATGGTGGGGGGGGGGAATTGGGGTGGGGGAGGAACTGGAGTGGGACTGGCAGAGCCCTGCTGAACTCTGTGTTGGACCAAAAGGTGTGAACATGGAGTCTCTCAAGTCTGTGTTGGCAAAATAGCCATCAATAGCTTTCTCTGATATCTTTCTCCTATTGCCTGCTGGATACAGTGATAGCCACCTTGGCACTGTTGTTACAGCAGGCATTGGTAAAAGCTTGAGATTGGGCTGTAAGTAAATAATTAAGTACGGTCAGAAGAAACATTGCTTTGATCTGAGTTGTACCCTCAAATCCAGAGTAACTACGGGAGCACGTAAGAGACTTTATGTGTACATGTAATTACTGCACCACCTAGTGAAAACCTATGGGAAATTCATATTGGAATTCTGAGTTAGTTGTTTTTACACTGGCGCAAGGACTCCCCATAGTTACTCTGGATTTTGCCCGTAGTCCACGTCTCCTCATTCAGTGAAGTCCTTAAGATAATACTTTTGCAGATGTAACTTAACAATCAAGGTCAACCAACTGGAAGATGGGGACAGGTGTAGCTCTGGAACCATTTTGCATGCTATGAGAAGCAGATCTGCTAATGTCTTTCTGCACAGTGCGTAGGAGGTAAAAGTGTCTAGACAGTTTTGAATCCTGTGGGGGAACAGCCAGTGAGAAAGAAAACACACTTTGCATCGGGTGAGTTATTACGCTGAAGAGATACGTCTTGAAGACATGTTCGGCTCCCACACAACTCCTGGGAGCCAGCTGGAGGTTTCTGCTCTAGACTGATTCCCTTTTACATCCTGACGTTCGGCTATGGCACCGCAATGGGAAGTCACGCTAACAGAAGGTGCTGGAGGGGTATAGAACTGCTGTGGGGGGACTAATCTCCCAAGATAAAGTCTGCCACACTTTTCAAGGAGATACCAAATGTCATTTTGTTTGCGCTCCGCAACGAGAGCGTTCCTCCGAGGTGTCGTTCGCCTACAATTGTTTGCAACAACTTGTAATTTCATGCTGGTTCCACGGAAGTGGTTTCTGAAGCCTCTCTTATTAGAGGACTGTCAAACACTTGGTGCTGTGGCTGGCAGATGAGATGAGTCCCGCACCTCCTTTACTTTTACTTATATATAAGAATCCGAAAGAGAAAGAGGCTGTAAGTCTGACACTAAAGGCTGTGCTCAGAGTTTTTGCCACTCAGCAATTCCATGACAAGCTCCAACAAGGCATTACCTTAAAAATGAGCTTGCCACTCAGAGCACTGTCTGTGCGGTTTATTCCACTTCTTATAGCATCCTAATAATGCAATGCATGGTACGACCGGTGTTGTCTCGAGGGGTGTTGTCACCTCTCATGTATTGGGTGATACCCTAGGCCAGTGATTTTCAATCTTTTTCATCTCACTGCACACTAACAAGGCAATGAAATGTTCAAGGCACACCATCAGTTGTTTTTACCATTTACAAGGCGCACCAAGCTGTTCAAATCCCCCAATTTTCCTATTAATTAATGTCAATCCCAAAATTTTTAAGGCACCTCTGAAGACTAGCCATGACACATCAGTGTGCCACACTGTGCCCTCTTCTTTGTAGTGCTTAAAGATAGAGGCACTCTGTCCTCCATTCTATATGGTCACCCTGTTTCAGATCCATTACCTGGACCCTAGGCACTAACCTAGACAGTGGACCTGAAACAGGGTGACCATATAGAATGGAGGACAGAGTGCCTCTACCTTTAAGCAGTACATAGAAGAGGAAATTTAGGCAGGTGTACCTCAACATAAAAGGGTTTAAAAAAGCAGCACCTGCCTCAATTCCCTCCTCTATGCAATGCTTAAAAGTAGAGGTATTCTGTCTTCCGTTCTATATGGTCACCAGGACCTGAAGGTGCACTGTGGAGTCTCTTTATGACAGGGTGACCATAAAGAATGGAGGACCGAGTTCCTCTACCTTTAACTGCTGCATAGAATAGGTTTAGCTCATCACAGAAGGGTTTAAAAAGCAGCACCTGCCTCAATTCCCTCTTCTATGAAATGCTTAAAAGTAGAGGCACTTTGCCCTCCATTCTATATGGCCACCTTGATTTATGTTGACATTTTTTCAGCCTTGAAACAGGGTGGAAAAGGGGGGCGGGAACACTATGTTTTGCAGGAATGCTGCCTGCAGTGTGCAAGGGAACTCTGCTTACCATGCTGACCATATATACCATTTCCCCCCAGGGCACGTCCTGAATTTTAGCCTTGTGTCCAGGAAAGGAGGAGGTTGGTGTATGCCTGTGCACTGGCATAACTCACCCAAGAGTGTGGCAGAAGTGCCTTGTGGCATTTTTGTGACACCTCTAGGTCAGCATGGGACTTATGATGGGTCTTATGTTGGCCTAACTTGAGATTAGGATTGCGGTGTCAGTTTCCGAACTTATCTCTTTGAAACCTTTCCCACGTTAGGCACATTCTGTGGAGAATTGTGGGTCATCCTACTATGACATTTTGGCAGGACCAAATTGCAGTTCTTTCCCCGTCACTGAATAAGTTCTGCATTTTTCATATTTGTTTCATTTTCAACTCTCAATGTGACTCCCTCCTTGTTTTGGTACAGGAAATCAATATTCTTCAACAAGGATTAGACAGTGCACATAATGTTCTAGGCCAGAAAAATATTTACCCAAGCATCAGTCATGACAACCCTCCTTTCAGAGCATTATAAAACACTGGGATGTGTGCAGAATTTCTGGGTGACAAATGCATAACCAGGCTTGCTGTGCAAAGAGATTGGCACTATAGGAAGGTGTATGCATAGCTGATTAATTGTAACAGCCTCGAAGGTTGGGATGAATATTTCAGCAGCCTGTTGTCTCGTTCTTTTTAATTACTGGATCATATTTTGTGAAATTAGACAATCTTGATGCAGATATGAATAAACTCATTGAAAAAAATAAGACGTCGCCAAATAACTGAATCAAAACTCATGGGGAACCTGGGCTCACAAGATGTCCTATTTGTTTCAACAAAAGAACGAATCTGCATATAACACTCCTTTTCTGCATATAACACTCCTGTTACATTATTCCTATCTCCATAGGCAGAGACAAAAGCTCAATGGAAGAGCATATCCACTGAATACAGGACATCATATACCATTCAGTATAGAATATTGAATATCCATGGTCTTAATTTTTGGCATGTCTGGGTCTAGAAAGGCTAGATGATAGAAAATAATTGGCATCTATTAATGGCATCCATTCATAGTCTTTCAGTCTTGAAAGACTATGGTATCGTGCTTGATGCTGCATGCAAAGCATGAAGGACTGGGTAGATTGATATGGAGAATAGGCAGTTACCCAAGCAGCAAATCCCCCCCTCTCCACGCCACTAAAATAGTCCACTAAAATAGTCCAATATTGGCAGAGCCAATACAATGGGTTCCAGCTGCGTTGCAGAACTGGGCTAAGGACAGGAGCTCACCCTGTCTTGTGGGGACCCGGGTCTTGAACCCTGGCCTTCTGGTTAACAGGCAAAGTAGCCTGTTAACCACTTGTGCCACCCACAGCCCCATGATAGGAAAAACCTTTCTAGATCATGGCCAAAGGCTCCTCTGGTCCGGTGGTTCTCAAAAGGCCAGAGATTGGCCCCCTTGAGGGGTGGAGGCTTCATTTCACAGAGGTTGTGAAAAACTGGGTGCTATTATCGTGGAATGGGGTAATCGAGCTGCAACACATGGGATACACAAAGAGAACATAATTGTGGCCATTGGAAATCATGAGTAATGAAAGAAATGTTGTTCATGAATTTTGGGAAAATTGAGATGTAGTTACATCCTTACTATTGAATATGATGGAGCAAAACCTCCAATCCTAAATACACTATTAATTTATGGTATTTCAAATTTCAAGGAGAATCACAGTGCTCAGTGATGATTTGCTATAAATACAATAATGATATGTCCTCTGCAATGTTGGTGTTTTGTAGTGTTGTTTTTACCATGCAAAAGCACTTAATTTCATTGTACATGTGCAAATGTGTACAATGGCAATAAATTTCTATTATCTCAGCCTACTCTGCTGTTAACCACTACAAATACAATCATAACCAATTTATGCCAGCACAACTTACCCATCTCCCTGTTTTCATGGTGGTATGGTGAGGCTGGCACTAGAGGTGAAACAGAAATACTTACAGCACTTTTGTGCCACCAATATGGGATTGTACTGTGACTTGAGCAGGCCTAGCTGGGTGTTAGGATTGCAGTCAGTCTCTGGCTACAATCCAGACTAACTACGGGACATTTTACACCAACGTAGTTACGGTGCCACCTATGGGAACCCTATGGGGAATGCATAGAGCAATACAGTATGAGTGCCTCTTACATCTTTCCATACACACTCTGGATTGTAGGGTCTGCCAACTCAGAAACATGGACATTCACTTTGTGCAAAGATATTAATAGATAGTGACCTTTTATACCAACGTAGTTACGGTGCCACCTATGGGAACCCTATGGGGAATGCATAGAGCAATACAGAATAAGTGCCTCTTACATCTTTCCATACATACTCTGGATTGTAGGGTCTGCCAACTCAGAAACATGGACATTCACTTTGTGCAAAGATGTTAATAGATAGTGACCTTTTATACCAACGTAGTAACGGTGCCACCTATGGGAACCCTATGGGGAATGCATAGAGCAATACAGAATAAGTGCCTCTTACATCTTCCCATACATACACTTGATTGTAGGGTCTGCCAACTCAGAAACATGGACATTCACTTTGTGCAAAGATGTTAATAGAGAGTGACGTTTTATACCAACGTAGTTACGGTGCCACCTATGGGAATCCTATGGGGAATGCATACAGAGTAAGTGCCTCTTACATCTTCCCATACATACTCTTGATTGTAGGGTCTGCCAACTCAGAAACATGGACATTTATTTTGTGCAAAGATGTTGATAGATAGTGAGAGTTCTGTGGATCTTTTTTCTCCCCTCCCAATAAAAGTGTAAAATCCTGTTTGCAGCTACACAGAGTATGAGCAGATACGGTGCAAAAATGTTTCCGAACACTTGTCAGCCTCCCACCTGCTGTGCCAGACCTTCCTGTCAATCAACCCTCCCAAACGGTAGCGTCATTTCCAAAAGTCGGGCAAGAGCCCGAGGTGTCCGAGATTACAATCAGCAAACTCGTTTTGACTCGGTGCCCCGCGATAACGACGCCGACAATCAATAAGTCATTGCAGATTTCCAGTGTCATTGCTTTTTCCCAGCGAACGAATTGGAATCGGCACAAAAGCCAGGCCAATTTTCATTTGCTTGTCCAATTACCCTGATTTCCGCCACCGCCCCATTTCAAATTGTGCATTGTGAAGAGATAAATGTGAATAATTCCTTGAGCAGACTGTTCTAACCTTGAAGTCTTATAGTCAAACAAGGGAAAGAAATGAAATGTTAATGTTCTAGCTCCGATATATTCCCTTCATTTCCCCCCAAGGAGAGTAGGTGCATTCTCAATGATATCGCCCAATAATTTTATGCAAGATGAATATTAACACTGAAATGTGAGGAATGCTTCGTTACCAAAGAAAAAAGGGTGAAAAACCTGATTTGAACGTTTCCCGATAAATGAAAATACTTGCTAATTGAAATGTATAACCAAATGCATCTGTGGTGAAGAATCATCTCCTGAAGGCTGAATAAGAGGATCGACTTCCTCGAACAATCACCTTCTGGAATAAAGACAGAAAGTTTTCAGGTAAATCCTAAAAAGATCTAAAGCAGACTCCAAATTGTCCCCCTTGTACTTTTCTCTTGCTTCCTGGATTTAAAAAGGAGAGAAGAATTGGGTAAAGAGGGAACTCCATACTTCCACTCTACTACCCCCCTTTTAAAGTTTATTTAAGGCAGGGCTGCCCTAGGGCTAGATGTGGCCCCCTGGCCACAATCATCCATCACATGGAAGACACACTCATCCATCCCATGGGCAAGCCTTGTAATCTGGATCTAAGCCTTGTCTGTCTGTCTGTAATTTTCAACCACAGCTAATCCTCAGGTGTGCCACTGGAATTTGGGGATTGGCATTCAGTAATAGGAAAATTGGGGGATTTGAACAGGCTGGTGTACCTTGACAATTTCACTTCCTTGCTAAGTGTGCCATGAGATGAAAAAGGTTGAAAATCACTGATCTGATCCATCCATCCGTCCGTCCATCGATCCATCCATCCACCCACCCACCCACCCACCCACCCAGCCATCCATCCATCCATCCATCCATTCAACCACCCACCCATCCATTCAACCACCCACCCACCCACCTACTTACCTACCACTTTTCAATTTAAAAGTTCACAAAGCGGTCTACAAAGGAAAAGAGAAAATTCATGGCCATTGAGTCACTTTTCCAAAAGGGCTTACAATCTAAAAAGATAGAGAAAGAACACCGGCAGAAGCCACCATTCAAGATATTGCTGGGGTGAGGATGGCCAGTTACTCTTCCCATGATAAAAGAGGAACACCCACTTGAAAGAGTACCTCTTTCCCAGTTAGTGGGTGGAATCCTTCCCAGTGTGATCATCACATCTGGCACTGGGAAATCCAGGTTTCTAGCAAGAGCAGTTTCAGCTTGGCCAAGCTGTAAACAGCAACACCTCTGGCTCTGTTGACACGTTTATCAACTATCAATCTCCCATCCA
Organism: Cryptoblepharus egeriae; assembly: GCA_030015325.1. Lineage (NCBI taxonomy): Eukaryota > Metazoa > Chordata > Lepidosauria > Squamata > Scincidae > Cryptoblepharus > Cryptoblepharus egeriae. The sequence goes on along the minus strand of JAREYC010000016.1, from coordinate 11,351,219 downwards.
AAATGTATCCGTGAGTGTTTCTGCTCAGCAGTTTACTGGCAGTCCTCCACTCAAACACCAGATCAAGGCTGAAATCCTAAAGAAACTTCCCTGGGAGTCAGACCCATTGAACACAATGGGGCTTACTTTTGAGTAGACAGTTAGGATTGTACTCCTAAGGCAAAATCCAGAGTAACTACGGGGAGTCCTTGCTCCAGTGTAAGAACAATTTACTCTGGATACCAATATGAATTTGCCATAGGTTTTCACTAGGTGGTGCAATAACTACGGGTGCACGTAAAGTCTCTTACGTGCTCCCGTAGTTACACTGGATTTGGGGGATAGTCTGCCTAGTCTAAGAAGAAGAAGAAGAAGAGGAGAAGGAGTGGTAAAAGAATTTCAATGTGGGGTGGAGGATACCTTTTCTTTTAGTATCCTGCAAGGTGGGCCAAGTATGTTCCTGCCAATCTGCCCCTTGAAGCAATGGCCTCATTTGGTCTAATGAATGGACCAGTTAAGGACAAATGGCACTGTCAGTTTTGAAAATGTAAAAATATTTACCATTTTCTAATTTTTTAAAAAATGCTATAGGACATTGATTAATGCAGGTCCTAAGGTTAATAAAGATCCTAGCACATGCTACCAGTCAAATGTTTTCTAGGGAAAAGCCCCCAAACATCAGTACAGTAATGCCCTTGGTAGCCTATAGTTTTTTTACCTGTTTTCCAATACGGTACCTATAATCATCAGGGAGGAAAGTGGGGAGGGGGGAAATAAACATGATTTACGACTGAGTAAGAATAAATGAAATGAATGCTGTTAAGGGATCATTCTCAAGAATGATTAATTATTTGCCCCTTATTGGACTTCCTAATACAAGGCAAATGTGATTTGCTTTAAATTTTGGTTTTTGGAGTTTGTTTTTGTTTCAGTTTTAATTGTTTCTCCTAGCCAAAGCAGGACTACATCATTAACCCTGCAGGAATGCTAATAAACAAAAATAATTTAAAAGCTTTATTACGTTCAATTAATTGGTTGTAGCAGTTTAATTTTGTCATGCTTTGGTGGCCAGTGTATTGTAAGTAATTTTGATGATTTTCAGATCAGTTGTGCAAACAAGCTTACGTACCAAGGCAAAAAATTGAGTTGTTTTGATAATTATAAAAATCATTGGCCTGTTTGCTGGTTTGTGATAAATGGGTTAATTAGCCGCCTCTTTATTGCATCTAAAGTTTTTTTTCTCTCTCACAATAGAACAATGGTAATTTATCCTACAGTGAATGTTGATAGATTTAAATCTCAAAAGTTTTGGATGGTGGAAGAAAATTCTTTAGTCAATTTAAAATGACAGCCAATGTTCTTCTTCACGCTGTGGTGCAGTGCACCAGCAGATAATGACGACTCTATATTTCCTCTGCACATCCATGGCCAAACATGTGGCAATCACAATGACAAACACAAGTAGCAGCACAATGAAAACCAATCAATTGAAACTCCTTTTTTATTTATACTAGCAAAATGTACCTGTGTTGTGGGAGTAAAATACCCTTGTGAGCTATTCCCCCTTTCTTCATCCTCATGTGCATCAAGCCCCATGTGCATCAACCCCCCATGCACACCAATCCCCCATGAGCATCAACTCCCATGCGCACCATCCCCCCATGTGCACCAACCCTCCCATGCACACCAAAACCCCATGCACAGCAAACCCCCATGCACAACACCCCATGAGCATTAACCCCCATGCACACCATCCCTCCATGCATGCCAACCACCATGCACACCATTCCCCAAAATGCAATATTGCCCATGCGCATTAACTCCCATGCTCATCAGCGTCCATCCACAGCAACCCCCCAAGTGCATCATCCCCCATGCGCAACATTCTCCATGTGCATTAACCCCTCAAGCACATCAACCCACAATGCACAGCGTCCCCATGTGCACTAGTCCCCCAGTGCACCATCCTTCCCAGTGCATCAGGGCCAGGCACCAAACTGGCTGGTTGTTGATCAGTCAGTCTACAATGTTAAGGATAGGACAAAAACAAGTTGCACCCCTTTTCAGCCCCTTAAAGGTTAAATTTCCCAGCATCAGTTCTTGGTGGGTGCTGATATCACAGAAGGAACACCCTCCCCAAATTTCACGCTTCTAGACACAGTAGTTTTGGCTGGGTGTTGATCAGTCAGTGAGTCAGTTAGTCAGTGACTTCATTTTTATATAGACAATGGGCTTAGACTTAGAGCATATTCCTAACCCTGTCTACTCAAATGTAAGCCCCACTGTGTTCAATGGGTCTTGCTATCATGAGAGTGTCTTTAGGATTGCAGCCTTCTTTATGTCTTTGGATGTTGTCATCACCTGGAACAGGTGATAGAGTCTATTCTGATGTCAGCAACTAGAGAGGGCTGTTGAGTGGTCCAGATTCGCTTTTGGATTATTGGCTTCTTCCCTAAACCATTGGTTCTTGAGCATTTAAGTCAGGGAACCCCTTCTGGGAATGACAATCTGTCCAGGACCCCCCCCCCCATGTGATATCATCAACCTGGAAATGACATCCCTCTAATGCTAGAGCTCCTTCATGTCTACTTGGAAGTAAGTCCCATTGTGTTCATACTCAAGGGGTAGTAGAGATTGCAGCCTAAGTACCACCCAGTGGCACCCAGTGCCAGATTTAAAGATGGTGGCATCCAGCTTTTTGCAACCCCCCCCCCAAATGAAGGTGTACACCTCTAGAAGGTCCTGACCCCCCCACTTTGAGAACCACTGCCCTAACCCATTGCTAGGGGTTTGGCTGGAGGGAGCACAGTTCACAGATTGTTGGATAGTGTCAGAGTTTAGTGTTAGATCCCTTATCTAAGCCCAGGATAGCACCATAGTTGGCCATATAGGAGACTAGCTGAGGTCCTATGTCCACTGAAGAGTTCACCTTGCTGAGCCAAACCCTACAAATTTCAATGGCTTTATTATTGCTATATGGACTATGGATTACAAGTCTAGACTCCAAGGCCTCCAGCCACCTGATGTTGCCTCGATCTGAAGTACCTAGGATGTAGATTTGCACTTGTGTACCTGTTAATCCAGGTTGTGTCTCCTAGTGTCAACTTGCTTACCTAGATGCTACTGGCCTGTATCCCAGAATCTGTCAGGAGGATGTGATGCTTTCATGCAGAGATCCCATTTCTTTCAAATTAATAAAATCCGCCAAGCACTTAGTTCCTTTCTAGCATGCTAAGCTTTGCAATATTCCCTTTTTATTTTATTTTTTTAAATAGTCTGGCTGGCATTAAACAATTTTAAAACTCCCTGCCACGCTCTTTATTAAAATGTCACCATTTTAAATGCTTTATGGCTATTAGAGAAGCCGGACGGGATGGGCATATGTTAATGAGGCCTCCCGGAACTCAGTTAGCATCTGTTTGAAATGTCCCTTCAGTGTCTCATTTTAAGGCGCCTGCAAACACTCATCAGTCCTATTTCAATCAGATTGTCCCATTATTTCCTAAAGGCCAGCGTTGGGGAGAGTTGATAAATTCCATTTAAAGTGCACATTCGAACCACTGCAAATGGCCATTTTCCTAATGGTGTTTTAAATGTGGATGAACTGTTTTGCCTCTGTGGCTTTGCTTTAGGAGGACAGAAAATGCACCAGACCCAGCTGTCACTTGAAGGCTGAGCACCGCATGGCTCCCTTATAAATATTCCGTCCTTGGTATTTTTTGAATTTCTACCCAGAATAACAACCTTAGAAACAACTCTCATGCATTGCTATTCCTGCACATCCCATGAAACAGGGAAAGCAGATGGCTTGAAAGTATGCAGGATTCTTTAGTTAGTGGTGATAGGAGAGCAGAATGTTATTCCAAATTCAGTCCTTATCACCTTAAAGGTAGGATACACTACGGACCTTTTTACAACCTTCTACCTTTAGGGGACATCCACTAAAACTGGGTGGCAAAAGAGTTAAAGCCAGAGGCGTACGTAGGCAAAATGGCGCAAGGACAGAAATTTTGCACCTATCTTGGCATCCATCAGTCTTGAAAGACTATGGTATTGTGCTTGATGCTGCATGCGAAGCACGAAGGCCTGGGTAGATTGATATGGAGGATACCCAAGCAGCAAATCCTCCCTCTCCACGCCACTGAAATAGTCCACTGGAACAGCAGAGCCAATATGATTGGTTCCAGCTGCATCGCAGAGCTGGGCTAAGGACAGGAGCTCACCCTGTCTTGTGGGGACCCTGGTCTGAAACCCTCACCTACTGGCTAACAGGCACAGGGTCTTAACCACTTGCGCCACCCACAAAAGACCTTGAAACCCACCTTTAAGGTAACATTACAATAATACCAAACTGGGCCCATGGCACAAGACACCTTGTGCCATATAAATGGTATGCCTCTGGTTAGATGATATGTGATGGTGGATATCCTCAGGAGGATATGTGATGGTGTCTGGCCTAGAGGTCCAGAGACTGGACACATTTCTGGAGGAAATTTTTATCACAGATGATAAGCAATGATGGGTATGTGCACCTCCTGATTTCAGAAGCAGGCTACTTGTGAGGTTCCACAATGGTACCAGTCTGAAGCAAAGAAGCAATTTTCATGGTGGGAAAGTTTTCGAACTGAATAGTTGAAACTGGAGATATTGGATCCATAGATATGGTGGTATACCAGTATGTACTGTAATTGCATGTTCGGTAAAGAAGGACTTCCTTTTCCCTGTTGACAATCTGCTTCACTGGATGACCCTGGATTTGGTCTTGCAAAGGAGAGAAGGAAACTTTTCTATACCATTAAACAGTAGTGGAATTCAAAAACTAAATTAACACGTTCTATGTCCTAATAACCTCAATTAACCTCAATTAACAACAGGTTCTATGTCCATAGAAAGTGAAATTAAGCCCCTTACTCCAGAGAAGTTAAGATGACTTTCCATGAGAGAACACTAGAGGGTGACATAACTGCCTGGACCCATAACTGCTACGGATTTTGCCCTATGCCCCATTAGTAACCGGTTCTCAAAACCAGGCGCTCATTAGCAAAGGGTTCTGTAGAACCTGTGAGAACCCCCTGAAGCCCACCACTGCCACTAACCCAACTTTGTGTTATCAATTCTTCTTCTCACTGACTACTATGGCACCTATGATCTGATATGTCTGCAGAGCAGAACACATCCCCTATTTTTTATCCGTTTAATGTTTGAAGATGGGTAGAAGATGTTAAGCCCTAGTTAGGCTGGCACAAGTCCAGCCTAACTTATCTTAACCCCTAGTTAAGACTGGCACAAGTCCTGGCACAAATCCTGGGTGTCGTCATTGTGCCGCTAGTGCACAGCAGTGCCACAAATCTCTACTAATTGTTCACCAAACATGTTCAAACAATTTTGAAAGCACTGGTGTGCCTTGAACTGGGATACCATAAGCAATTTGTCAGTGCTCCTCTATACACCTTGTCACTAACAGAAATTATTCTGGCCCATATTTACCCACCCCCATTTCCCTACCTATACAATGATTAAACATTGAAACGCATTTCCAGTCATTCTTGGGATTCATATTCCACCTTCCCCTAAAGTGGTTTAGTATCTTAAATTTGTTTTGTAGTTTTACCTTGACATAACAAGCTCAATTATAATGAGTGACATGAGGGAGTTTTATTTCCTTCCTTGTCTGCATCTCTTCCAAGCAAAGAAATCTGACACTGACAGGTTAAAATAATTTATTTCACCACATAATGTTTTAAGGGAGAGGAAGAAAGTAATAGTTGCAAAGATTGCAACTTCACAAGTGTACAAATAATATCTACTTTATTCTGTTTAATGTGGTGGCCTTTTCCAGACCATGGCGAGTACAATATTTATTTGAATCTAATGTGCCATCAAATCTAATGCATATTCATATTTTAAAAGCCTTTTAAAAAAATGTTTAATGGCGATTGTAATGTGCAGGCTCAAAACAGGGACAAAATTTTTTAATGCATGTAATAATGAGTTTATTATGATAATAATAAAAAGGCAATGAGCTTATGTTATGATTTTTACCTAATTGCACAATTAGTGAAATGTACCCATGTTGCAGGAAGAAAATACCCAAGTACGCCATTCCCCCTTTGCACATCACCCCCATGTGCATCAAACACCCCATGTGCGTCAAACCCCCCATGAACATCAAATCCCCTACACCAACATCCCCTATGTGCAACAATCCCCCATGTGCACTATCCCTCCCAGTGCATCAGGCTGGATGTGCCAATTTGTCAGTCTTCCATGTTAAGTATAGGACAAAAACACATTGCACCCCTTTTCATCCCTTCAGGGTTAAATTTCTCAACATCAGTTTTTGGTGGGTGTTGATCTTACAGAAGGAAGACCCCCCCCCCAAAAAAAAATTCATGCTTCTAGGTCTAGGGCAGCGTTTCTCAAAGTGGGGGTCGGGACCCCTTTGGGGGTCACCTAGAGCTTTCCTGGGGGTCACCTAAAGACCCCTGGTGCAGGGGGCCAGGTCAGGCTTGCCAGAGCTCTGGCTGGAGCTGTGTGCGCACTGGGGCTGACTGACAGCCTCAATGCCCAATCCTATGCATGCCTACTCTGAAATAAATCCCATTATAGTCAGGGGGCCTTTATTCCCATGTAAACGTGGATAGGATTGCAGCTTCAGGGCCCAATCCTATGCATGCCCACTCTGAAATAAATCCCATTGTGTTCAATGTGTGCATAGAACACACATTTCATTTGTAACAATGAAAATACATCCTGCATATCGGATATTTACATTACAATTCATAACAGTAGCAAAACTACAGTTATAGAGTAGCAACAAAAATAATTTTATGGTTGGGGGTCCCCACAACATGAGGAACTTATAAAGGGGTCATGGCATTAGGAAGACTGAGAACCACTGGTCTAGGGGTTGGAGCAGGGCCTCCATCAGCCAGGGATTCTCAATTTACTGTATAGGGAGGAAAATATATTGCACCCCTTTTCACCCTCTTCCAGTTGGAATTTCTGAAAACCAGTTCTTAGTGGGTGCCTCCATCACAGATGGGACACCCTCCCCAAATTTCACACTTCTAGGCAGTTTTGGCTGGGCATTGATGAGTCAGTCAGTCATTAGTCACTCTTCAGTTACATACATACATACATACATACATACATACATACATACATACATATATGTATGAGTTTGTTACATTTTAATTACAATATAGTAAACTTAATACAGTACTGACCTATATTTATAATCAAAACACCTGCATTTACTCAAATCTAATGCACCATCAAATCTAATACGCACCTTGATTTTGGAAACTAAGGGCACAATCCAGAGCAGGTTCAGCCTGCTCTGTCCTAACTGCTCTCTCCTAACTATTCTGTATCCAGAGCAGAAAGTTATGCTGCTTCCAGAGAGTCAGGAAGCCTGGGCTGCCCTAACTGTTCCATAGCATGCTAAGTAATCGACACATGGGGAGGACTTGCTCCTGAGAAGACACCCCTCAGATCACACTGAACAAGGAACAGCTGTGGTGCCTACACTCGACTCTGCGCATCAGCCGGTGCAGAAGTCTGTTCGTCACCCCTGGGAAGCGCGCATCCTCCTACCTGGACTGCGCAGTCGCCAATGTTGGCGCCTGCACAGTTGTTTCTGAAGCCAACTGGCTTCAGAAAGAGTACTGCACAGGCACCATCTCTGACACCTGCACAGTACTCTTTCTACATTTGAAGTCTAAGGAAGCTCTAAGAAAGTCTCCACTGAAGCTGTTCAGCATGCTCAGTGTGTTTCTGTGCAGTACACCTCAGCTGGCCATTAGGGCCAGCTCTGCGGGCAAGTGGCAGCTTCTGGCTGCTGCTCCACTTTGGAGCAGGCCTGAAAGGGACCTGATACCCAGTGCCTGCCAAAGGACAGTCAAACTCCTCCGGCACATCACCCCATATGGAGCACATCACCCAATGCAGCCCTCACCAGCTGCACCAGTCTGGTGACGCCACTGGGTGCCTGCCTTATAAGGAGTCCCTGATGAGATGCCAGTACATTCTAGAGTGAATACAAGGGGCTTCTTGGAGTGGCCTGCTGTATCCTGAGGTTTGTGGGCAGCCGTAGTTGTTTCATATCCTGAGGTTGAGAGGCAGGGGTTGCAGCTAGGCTGGCCAAGAACTCAGATTTTTGGTCAACACTGCCATTCTTACTTGGGCCTTATCATGGACCCCTATGGGTCTACTCATTACTATACCTGCTCCTGAGGTGGTATATCTCTGAGGAGCTGGAAGAGGGCATTTCTGCCTTGGAAACAGGCTCTGGATACAGAGTAACTGCTCTGCCCTAGGCAATGCTAAACTTGCCCTCAACTTGCCTCTCCTGAGCTGCTTAGGCTGCCCCAGTTAGGGCAGAGCAGGTCCACCTCTCTTAGGGCACCCTATCTTGCCTTGCTCTGCCCAAAGCCTCTTCCAGAGTAACTGGGGTGGAGCATCTTGCAGTTGCTCCACCCTAGTGATAGACAGGGCAACCCAAGGGCTCTTATGTGGACAGATTAGTTGCTCTGGATTGTGCTGTAAATTCAGCTTTAAAAAGTGAGCGTTAGGTTCAAGTAAATAGGGTATTTCAAGTCAGGATGAGTGTTTTAAATTAATTATGGTACATTCCCAAATAACTATGTAGCTCAGTCCCAGAATACATGGTTTTTCATGCAGGAGTTCACAGGTTCAATCCCTGGTCCTTATCTCCAGAAAGAGCCAGAAGAGAATCCTGATTAAATCCCTGGACCCAATGTAGCCTCTGCAAGCCTTTAGACAGTATTGATGTAAATCCGTGTTTCTCATCATTTGCTCTTTCCTGTACTACTTTCCATGGTCCACCTTTTCAGAAATAACTAGTGATGACTGGCCAGTAAGTTTGTAGGTTGGAAGGCCTCATACAACACAACTCATACCTCTAAGCTCAGCGTGGATAGCAGGGTTTTTTTTCACCAAGCATGCTTTGGAACCTCTTCCCTTTGTTTGTTGTGTTGTGTTCCTGATCTCACTGTTGGATGGTGGGTTCCTGGGGTCCTGTAATTAAAAAAAAAACCTGAAATACCATTGGTGGTACCCATGTCACTTATGGTTGCCATAATTCTCTTCCAGAAAATCAGGTTACAGTACCCTCTCCTCCATTTGCTAGTATGTGAACTCAGTCCCCAAAAATTTGGACTGTCTCTGCTTTTCGGGATATATGGCAACCCAGATACCACTGGTTGAGAAACATACCTCCAAATCCAGAGTAACTATGGGAGCACGTAAGAGACTTTACGTGCACTCGTAGTTACTGCACCACCTATTGAAAACCTACGGGAAATTCATATTGGAATCCCAAGTAAATTGTTCTTACACTGGAGCAAGGACTTCCCATAGTTATTCTGGATTTTGCCCATAGCCATGTTTCAGTATCTGTCCCAACATCCATTGGACTAATTCTGGGATTATCTATCTGTTAAATATTCAACATATCCCACCTGACTCAAAAGTTATACATTATAGAAGGAATATCTAGGACAATGATTTCTCTCCTCAATTTTGGAGCATCATTTACTGTTCAGCTTCATTTGCCAGAGATTATTAGACGTATTTTTTAAAAATTCTGTCACCGTCCCTCTACCATAGCCTAGAAGGAAAATAAAATTCATATTATTGCATATTATAATGATGGCCATCACGAGACTGAAATTGGAACATGATGTGCTGCAGGAGACAGTCCATGCCAGTGCCTTATATGTCATATCTTACTATTCTCCTTGTATAGAAACAAGATGATCTCTAATGACAATGCATCAGGTCATAAGGCTTATGCTGGCATCATGCTTGTTATAAACAGTAAATGTGTGGTTGAGATGTCAGCTAGCAATCTTAAACTAAGCCGGCACAAGTCGTCGGTCTTCCCATTACTGTTGTGCTTGTCGGAGGGAAGTGCATGTCTAGCTCTCCCCCAAGAGTGTCCCATAAGTGTCTTATGGCACCTACCCTACAATCCAGAGTAACTACGGGAGCACGTAAGAGACATTATGTGTACCTGTAGTTACTGCACCACCTAGTGAAAACCTATGGGAAATTCAAACTGCAATCCAGAGCAAATTGTTCTTACACCAGAGCAAGGATTCCCTGTTTACTCTGGATTTTGCCCTTTGTGACAGCCCACAGTGAGCAGAGGACTTATGCTGGGTATTAGGCTGACCTAAGTGGAGATTAGGAATGCAACCTTATCTACTGAAACTTCTCCAAAAGTCAGTGTCACCTTTTTTGTAGTCTTAGAACTTTTCAGGGATTATTCTGATGTGCCTGCCTGTGTTTTCTCTCTTTCTTTAGTCCTTCGTTCCTGAAGCCCCTTTCAGTCCTGTTGTTTGTAGATCATCAATTTTTGAGCTGCTCTCACATCTCAGCCTCCTATCAGGTAGTGCAGGCACATACCGGTAATCTCCAAATCCAGCAAAGTGCTGCCTGGCAATCAATAGCCACCTGCCCCCTCTCTATTTGCTTTCCTTCGCTTGCATATTTTACCAGAGCCCAAGTAGTCCCTCCAATTTTCAATTTGTGTGCAATACAAATGCTGGCTTACTGAAATATACATAATTGCTAGCTCTCCCTTTGCCTCCCAAGCTTGCTGATGCCATCTCCTTGCCTGATCCTTTGTCTGCCTTCTGATTACTCAGGAGAATTCACCTGTTTGCTCTTTGATAGTACTGTCAAGCGAATAAGCCGACCCAAGAAAAGTCTAATGTGAGCAGGAATGGGTGAGAGCTTATGTTTTCAGAGAGAATTGCATGCACTTCCAAGCACTGCACACTGAAATTGGGAGTAGGTGGGGGGCATTCATGATCCCCCAAAAAAGTAGGTGGGTTCTCACTTCAGAACAGAAGTATGTCTCTGTCGCCTCTGTTGTTGAAGGGGGATACATGCCCCCTTTTGGGTTATGCACAAGCTGGACTTTGTGCGACATTTGGACAGAATCTGGTGTGTCTTATGGCATTGGGTAAAGCTTTATGTGACCAGAGCCAGATTTAGGTTTGATTGGGCCCTACGCTATTGAAGGTAATGGGGCTCTTTATATGTACAACTGTCCTTTATCGACAAAAAATTGTTGCTGTTTTTTTGTGTTGAATACATGCTATAGGGTAATTTATGGACCTAATTGGTATCTAAATCCATTTGCACATAACAAAATATGTATTTTATTGAAGTAGTTGTTGAACTGAAATTTTTTGGGGGGGCCCAAGAGAGTGGGGCCATAAGTTATAGCTTGCTATAGGTAACAGGGAGGCCCATCCAACTCTAAACTGTACCCATTTGTAGAAGGCATGAACATTGGTGCAAGGCATGAACATGGATTGTTCTCTGCTTGCACTCGTAGCGAAGAAGAATTAATTTTGACACATCTTTGACTCTTATCCCTCCTTTGTGGTTTGGAACATGTCTCAAAACTTTAAGAATTTTTTTTTAAATCCTCTTTTGCTTCTTTCAGGTTGATCATCCCCCCCCCCTTTTCCTCCTATTTTTCTCTCGTTAAAATTGGCCTGAAAATTTAATGCAATATGTTCATGTAAATAGCCTTCAGCATCAATCGACATGGGGATTCCATAGAAATAAACACTTATTACTTCTATAGCAAAATGGCAAACGGTGTACTCTGATATTAAATTAGACCTCGTTTTGCTTTCTGAAAAACAGCATACAAATAAGACCCTGTAATGTTGTTCTTTTAGGGTATATTGTAGGTCTGAATATTAAGATTAAGTGTGTGTGCTTATATACACATACACACACACATACAAACACACACACACTCACTTAAAACCCAGTCTAGAAATTTGAGGCTGCCAACTCAGCATTTTCTCACTCATAGATATCAGAAGTTGTAGCAGTTCTAACCCCCCCCCCCCAAATAAGAAATGTTTCACTTGACTGCACCTTAATTTATAAAAAAATTTGATGCACGGGGGACGGTGCGCATTGGGGGGACCTTGGACATTGGGGAGACGTTGCACATGGGGAGTTGATGTGCATGGGAGGGATGATGCGCAATGAGGGAATGGCACATGGAGGGGTATTTCCTGCAACGTGGGTATGTTTTGATAGTAATATATAAAGTTTATTTTTCATATAAGAATGTAGTACAATATTGGTGAGACACCAATGGGGTTTTTTTTTTGGGGGGGGGGGGTTAGTGGGAAGGGCTCATACAAATCTTTCTATTTGTTGATTTTTTTTTTTTGCATATTCCCCCTTTATTAAAAGGTAGAAGTTAGGTTTGGGGGGGAAAGTACATTCATATCAATGACTGCCTGAAATAGGTGCAAACATTTAAGTGTTGTTTTAATTCTTGGTACAAAACAGCTCAGAAAAAGACTGTATAGGTTTGGTTCCCCCACTCCCCCACAAATAAAAACATTCACAATTTGAGACACAGATGCGGGAGGGAGAATGAGCAATCTTAGTTTCTGAACATTCCCAGTACTTACCCCCAAATCCAGAGTAACTACAGGAGCAACATCTGTAGTTACTGCACCACCCAGAGGTGTAACGAGGTTGTAGCGCAGGATGCGATCTGCCACGGGCGACAGGGCACCAGAGGCACCACTTACACTCCACTGGTGGAATCATATGTGTAGAAGTCACTGGCATTATATATTAAAAAATAAATTAAAAACATCATGATATTTTTTTTTGGTGTGTGTAAATATATTAGTGCAAAAGTCTAGTCCTTTGCAGAGCTCTCTCCTACTACAAGCAGGGGTTTGGACTAGATTACCTCCTGGGATCCCTTCTGTTTTGATAGGGGCAAAATTTCAGTCCTTGCCACGGGCGAAATTTTGCCTAGGTACACCTCTGGCACCACCTAATAAAAACCTATGGGAAATTCATATTGGAATCCAAAGTAAGTTGTTCTTACACCGGAGCAAGGACTCCCTGTAATTACTCTGGATTTTGCCCTAAGTTGTGCTCTTACACGTTAATGGTGACATCCAGCAGACTCAATCATGGTCTCACGTGAAGGGAGTATGCCCTTGGACCTTCTGCAGAACATTCTGGAGTTTTCAGTGTTCTGAGGTTACCCTGATGAGGATACAAGTATTTTTTTAATCCCCCCATCCTGCAAATTTCTGCTTAAAGGAAGCAGTTAAACCATTCTCTTTCTTCTTCTTTTTTTTGTCTTCAGCAAAATAGCTGCAATTCATTAAATTAATTTCTCCTTTGACAATTCTATTCCTCCTCGGTCATCCTGCATGATTCTGTCCCTGTGATTCCTTCAATTTTTTCCCCTATAGGCTGGAAGGCACAGTAGATTGGTGTGATATTAATGGGCTTAATTGATATATAAGTCTAATTTGCCTTCCTCATTAGGCCACCAGCATCTATTACGGTCTTATTCTCTGTGGCCATCATATTACCAGGTCCTAATTATAATTAAAGCGTGTGAAGGCTGGTTGGGAAGATTTTCTTTGCAGGGGACCAGAGAGTTTTCATCCTTTCGTATTATGTGTTATGTATTTATAGAATGTCAGCAAAGGCAATGTGATTCACAAGTAAGTATAGATGTTACTCTTTTTGGAGAAACACTAAAATTTCCTTTTGATATGCAATCTTTTTTTCCAAATGTTGGTGATCAACTTAACTAACAATAAAATATTCAAAAAGACAACTCCTGCCCAGAGAATGAAACATATAAATTATGATTTGAAGGCAACTGAAGGAGAGACAAACCCTCAAATCCAGAGTAACTACAGGAGCACGTAAGAGAATTTTGTAGTTACTGCACCACCTAGTGAAAACCTATGGGAAATTCATATTGGAATCCAGAGTAAGTTGTTCTTACACCGGAGCAAGGACTCCCCCTAGTTACTCGGGATTTTGCCCATAAATGCATTTTAGATTCATGTGAACATGTGATTTGCCTTATACAGTCAGATCATTGGTCAGACCAATGAGCTCTAAAGTAGATCAGGGACCTCTGTGTGCCAGAACTGGTGCACCAAGAAAATCCTCATGGGCTCACTATTCTTTGCACCTGATTTTTGTAGAAACCCGTGCCAGTCTACCACTTTCCTTGGGGAATTTAGGTGCAGAGCCTTCAAGAGCAGTTGGTAGTGGAAGCAGCCACCCAGTGCAAGTTTTTCCAAAGATCAGGTGGCACCTCGATCTTCTCTCTGCACCCTGGACCAGAATTCTGGTCCCTGTTGTAGCTATCAGGGGACATATCAAATTTCTTAAATCTGATAATAAAATCTGAATCTTCAACCTTTCCACATCGCAAATGTTTCCTCACCATTTGCATTGTCTGAATGTACTATATTCCATTTTGTGTGTGCAGGATTTTGTGTGAGAACTTTGTTCAGTATTCCCAATGCATATTGACTAGCCCAACAATCCAGAGTAACTATGGGAGCACATAAGAGACCTTATGTGTACCCTTAGTTACTGCACCACCTAGTGAAAACCTATGGGAAATTCATATTGCAATCCAGAGCAAATTGTTCTTACACCGGAGCAAGGACTCCCCATAGTACCCTAAGGGTGCAATCCTAACCAATTTTCCAGCACTAGCATAGCTCTATGAGGGTGTAGCTCTATGTTGCAATCTGCATATGGGGGGCAGTTCCTGAAGCCTCCTCCAGATAAGGCAATGTTTGTTGCCTTAACTTGGAGTTGCATTGCCCTTATGCTAGTGCTGAAAACTTGGTTAGGATTGCACGCTTAATATGGAATACCTCTGACTTAAGCACAATCCTAACTGTGTCTACTCAGAAATAAGCCCCATTAAGTTCATTTGGTCTCACTCCAAGGAAAGTGTCTTTAGGATTGCAGAATTAGTGCAAGAACTTTTCAAATCTTAAGTGGTTCCACATCTTGAAATATAATTTGTCAAAGGATTTTTCCCCACATCCCACATTTTCCCGCATACTTGACATCCCACGTTTTACTAGAAACTGGTGATTTTTAATATATTTATATTAATTAATATTAATTTTATATTTTATTTTGCAAGGATTGTATTTATTATTTTGCAAGGATAATATTTTTTGCAAGAATTATATTTTATTTTGCAAGGATAATATTTTTTGCAAGAATTATATTTTATTTTGCAAGAATTATATTTATTACGTTATATTAATTTTGTTTTGCAAGAATTGATATCCCACCTTTCTCACTGAGACAATGAAAGGCAGAAATATCAATGCTTGTTCTTAAAGACCTGGTTAGTACAGGATGTTGTTATTTTTTATGGTTCTGTGTCTTGCTTTCTGAGAAACTAAAAAAACAATCAGCCCCTGGAGTACTATGAAGTACAACCAAGAAATCTATTATTTGCCCTGCTTGAATAAGTCTTTGTATATCTCCAGGTAGCAGACCTTCAATCTGGAAGATGTTCAGGGTCTATGTTTGCCTTTCTGTTAGAAGTCATAAATAAATCTGAGAGAATATTTCAAATCAGAGATATTTGCATCATTTGAAGGTGGTCTCATCAGTCTTGTCTATACGATGCCCTAAAGGGGTGTGTAAAGGTAATATTATTTATTATAATGGAAACAGCTGGGCAAACAGGACCCTGGATAAGGAGGTGTCCGCCCGCTGTCTGATGTCTTTTTACCAAGTGATTAGTGTCCTTGCAAATTTGTATCTTTATTTGTTTTGGGGGCACTCTTTCTTGCAGCTTTATCTCTGCACAAACACAAACCTATGTCTGATGGTCTGAAATGGCTTTTGTAAGTCACTGGTGGCCAGGCTTTGAAAGAGACTGTCTACATTTGGACACATAAGAATGATTGGGCTAGACGGGGCTATAGAGCCATCTACTCCAGTATTCCCATTCCCAATAGTGTCAAGCCAGACACCTCTGAAACTTCACAAGAGTAGTGCTTCTTAAATTGATTTCCCTACCCTGTTATTTCTATCCAGAAGATATTACCCCTCTGGACAAGAGTGTTCCAATTAGCCATAATGGGTGATAGTTATTGATATACCTATAGATCATGAGTGGATTGCAATGGCATGAGAAGGCATCAGGAGATCTTGGGCCAGACCTGTCCAGGCCCTTGTTGGAGCAAGCTTCTTTCAATGGTCCTTTGATATGTTGCTCCACAAGCAACATAGAAGAAAAGCAGATAACTAGAAGCAAATAGCAGTAGATCGCAAAGTTTTTAATGGCTCTCTCCTGCCTTTTCCCTACCCCGGAACAATGCCCTCTCCCCACTCACCCCAAACCAGTGGTGAGCTTCAGGGGGTTCTCACAGGTTCTATAGAACCCTTTGCTAATGAGCAACTGGTTCTGAGAACCGGTTACTAATGGTACATAGAACCTGCTGTTCTATGGAGATAGAACCTGTTGTTGATTTCGGTTATTAGGACATTGTTAATTTATTGTTGTTAATTTATTTGAATCCCACCACTGTCCCTAACCTATGCCAGCAAAAAGGCCAGCACAACTCACCCTGCACTCCATTCCCGCAATGGAGTGGGGAGGTGCAGAGAGGACGGTGCACATCTCTTACTTTACAGCATTTTTGCAATACCCCCATTAGGATTAGGATTGCACTGTGAATCTGGTGAGGATTAGGATTGCATTGTGAATGTGTTTTGACACAGCTGCAATCCCAAATACATTTTCCTGGGTGTAGGCCCCATAGAGTACAACAGGACTTACTTCTGAGTAGGCAGGCTGAGGATTCAATTGACACACAAAAGTTATCAGATATTTCTCCTTGGAAGCAATCCTAAAATTGCTTTTCCATTTCAATCCTGAAATCCCATTTCACTTTGTTTGAAACTTCTGTACCGGTATTAAGAATGATAATTCAGGGAACAACAGTGTTAAGGCACATTTACTGCAATCCTAACTTCCACTTAGGCCAGCCTAAGCCCTGGTTTAAGTTCTGTGCTGACCTGGGAGTGGCACATATGTTCCGTAATACACTTCTCTGGGGGAGGGTTACACCAGTGCACAGACATGCGCTTGCGTCCCTACATCACCACAGGTATGGAAAGACTGATGAGTTGTGGCAGCCTAGGTAAGGATTGCAACCATTTATGAGAGATTTATGACATAATGGCTTCACCGTTCATCAAGCATCTGATTTATTTATCTGACTATTCATCTGATCAACCAGGAATGTGTATGTACGATAATGAAGGGGCCATCTAGTCCAACCCAGTGCTCAGTATAGGCAAATTGTATAGGCATCTCTGTCATCCAACCTCTGCTTGAAAACCTCATCCAGGAATGGCTGCACATCAAATGTGGCACATCAAACCTCATTCTTATTGCAACAGCAGAGAACTTTTACAATTAGGACATTTTTCCTGTGTTTAGATTCAATCTTCTTTCCCGTAGTTTCAAATCTTAATAAGATCTTATGTCCTTAAATATAAGCTACCAATAACCACTATTTGCAGACGTTCAGCAAAGCTAGAGAACCATTCAGCAGAAATCTTGTACAATTACCTATGGAAGTCTAAGAACTGTAAATCTTCAACTGAATGCTTATTAATTTGCTACATAAATTGCCTTGTGAACTTTTTTTAAAACCACTATATAAAAATTCTTAATAATACCAGGAATCTATTATTTCTTGCTTGTGACATAAAACAATACCATGTCATAAAACAATATACATTGGTGTACAATGGGTAGTGTTGGGAATAGTCTGGGGGCAGGATGACCAAATAGAATGGAGGACAGAGTATCTTTATCTTTAACCATTGCATAGGAGAGGGAATTAAGGCAGGTGTTGCTTTTTAAACCGTTCTATAATGAGCTATACCTGCCTCAGTTCCATCTTCTAAGCAATGGTTGAAGGTACAGGAACTCTGTGCTCCATTCTATATGGTCACCCTGCCTGGGGGCATGACTCAAGTCAAGTCTGGAGTCACTGGTTCTCCGCAACTCAAGTTGAAAACAAGTCTTAATGGGGCAATTTTTGTGTAATAGAGCCAGCTGTGAGGCTTATTAGGATAACTCAAGCTGAGGGGTGGGCCCGGCCTGGCCCAACATCTGGTTTGCTGGAAGTGGGTTGGGCCAGGCCAGGGTCAGGAGGCAGGGCTGGGGTCATGGGGCAGGGAGGGTCCGGGGTAGGGTGGGGCGAGGGGTGGGGCGAGGGGTGGGGCGAGGGGTGGGGCCCAACCCCAACGCACTGCACATGTGCCAACCAACGTGGGCGCAAGTGGATGCACTGTGCATGCACTAACAAAGGTTGGCGCATGTGCAGTGCAGTGGTGGGCCTGCCAGGAATTGGTACGGCTGGTTTCCTGGCTTCCCCCTTGCTACCGTATCAGTAGCGGGGGGGAGGGTGGGTGGGGAAATTTCAACATCCGGTTCGGGTGATCCAGCCCAAACCGGTTAGTGCCCACCACTGCTCAAGCCTTACAGCCCTACACAGAAGTAGACCCATTAATACCCTGATCATTCAATGAGGGTTCCTCTTCTCACCAGCCATGCAGTAAAAAGCATGATTACTATTAACTGCGTTCCCCCTTCCCTGACACATGCCCTCCCTGGGCTTCTCAAGCCAATTACAAGGCAAGAAACCCCTTCGGAGTGTGTGTGTGAAAATATTTATTCCCAACACTGATTTATCTTATATATATATATATATATATATATATATATATATATATATATATATATATATATATATATATATATATATATATATGAAAAGGTGGAAAAGTATCAGGGTTTGAAGGAGGAATTAGAAAGAATTAGACATATATAAGTCTGTGTGTGTGTAGATAGATAGATAGATAGATAGATAGATAGATAGATAGATAGATAGATAGATAGGTAGATAGGTAGGTAGGTAGGTAGGTAGGTCGGTAGATAGTGATGTATGTATATGCAGGGTGATTAAAATTAACTCCCTATATTGTAATTTATAAGTATTTTAAAATTGGGAGTTATTTTTCAATCACCCAGTATATATAGTATAATTATATATCTTTAATAATGTCGCAGCCATTGTGGCATGTCTTTAATATAGACCAGCTTGCTGAGGAATAGTGGAAAATTGACCCATTCTGGATAACATTGTAGCAATAAATTAATATATTTTAAATATTTGCCCGACAATGTCTTATTCAAATGCATCCAGCATTCCTGGTGTATAAGGGTCCTTCAGGCTTTTTGTCCTAGTCAGCAAGTCAATATGAAAGGAAAAAAAAACCCATATGTATTTTCCTAGTTATACCTGGGGAAACACGAGCTTGTATGCAAAGGTCATATTTTTATTACAAGCTGTTTAAAAATAAATCAAAAGGTGAGAAGGGATGGGACAGGAGAGGAAAATGTTAATGCATTTCTCTCCAGGAATTAAAAAAAAAACCCTGGGTGAACTATGCAAGACTACTGTGATCAAATTGCTTGACATAAATTGGAAAAGCATAATTGCCACGCTAGATCAGACCCAAATGAACATCTAGCCTGGAATTCTGTCTCCAGCAAAGGCCAGGAAATTCATCATCATAAAGATAATAGCCATTTTGGAATGTAGCACATCACTTCTTGCACATGGAGTGTCTGTGTAGCTGATAGGCCTATCAGTGGCTGCTCACCATATCTTCTAGGAATTTATGTAGTCCCTCTGAAAAGCCATTAGCAGAAACACAAAGCTGCCTTTCCACCACGTCAGATACCACTAGTCAGTCTGACTGCTTTCTGAATTGACCAGAAGTAGCTCTATTTGGGGTTTCCTTGGAGTCTCCCCTCCAAGAGAGGAACCTTGTGCACTCCAAGGATTTAAGGTGGGATCCAGTGGCATATTTACATCATTTGGCACCCGGTGACAAATTTTTTGAAACCCCCATTTGTCAAAATTATTTAATTTATTATTAGTAGTATTAATACAAATAATTAGATATTAATATTTTCATATTTTAAAATCACCATGGGCAAAATCCAGAGTAACTACAGGGAGACCTTGCTCTGGTGTAAGAACAATACCAATATGAATTTCCCATAGGTTTTCACTAGGTAGTGCAGTAACTACGGGTGCACGTAAAGTCTCTTATGTGCTCCTGTAGTTACTCTGGATTTGGGGGTTTACTAATTAAACTTCTGTTTTAGTTCCACTCAGTGGTACTGTTGCTCAGTTCCACTTTCTAGAGGGCTCAATGCAATTATCAGGGGCTTTGGGTTGATTTGTGGGGGCTGCATTTATAGGATCTGGACCATTCTGGGTTTGTTGCTGCCATTTCCAATGGACTAAGGCACATTTCCCTTCATGAAAAAGGTGCAGTATGACACAATTTCACTTTCCATAGAGCCAGTGGTGGGCCCGGCCTGGCCCAACAACTGGTTCCCCGAAAGTGGGCAGGGCCAGGCCTGGGTCAGGGGGTGGGGCCTGTTTCAGGGGCGGGGAGGGTCAGGGGCAGGACCAGGGGCAGGGCTTGGGAGGGCCAGGGGCGGGGCTGGGGAGGTGCACACCACCCACCCCAGTGCACTGTGGGTGCGGATGGGCGGGGCAAGGGGTGGGCCCCAACCCAGGCACACTGCGCATGCGCTGATGCTCATGCAAGCGCAGTACCTGCCCTGAAGCTGGCCGGCCAGCTTCAGGACAGGCACTGCGCATGCGTCTGTTGGCGCATGTGCAGTCCCCAGGCTACCAAACCGGTACGACCTGTTCTCTGGCGCCCCTGTAGCTAGCGGATCACTAGCGGGGGGGCCCCGAAGTTACATCCGCTTTGGGCAATCCGGCCCGAACCGGTTACAGCCCATCCCTGCAGTTTCTTCTTTTTTTTGGCCATAACATTTGATTGGAAGGTGATATTTCAATGCTGATTTTTGAACTGGATTCTGCTGGAAAATATGCATCCAATGGTATATGACACGATGGGGTTATTTAAAAAAATCTTAGCATTTAGGTGATTTTTCTGTTTTTGGTCACCCCCAGTGTGTCACCAACCTGAGGGAGGTACCGGAAGCAAAGGGCCCCTTTGTCCCCCCTTGAGATGCCAGTGGCGGGATCTACTGCTGGCAAAGCATGTTCACACCACTGAGCTATCTCCCTACAACTCATA
The DNA here is from genome assembly GCA_030015325.1 of Cryptoblepharus egeriae. NCBI lineage: Eukaryota > Metazoa > Chordata > Lepidosauria > Squamata > Scincidae > Cryptoblepharus > Cryptoblepharus egeriae. The sequence continues at coordinate 11,330,210 of JAREYC010000016.1, read as the reverse complement.
TGTCATATCCTACCCATCTTTCCATTAGATATCATAACCTCTGTGCACATTAACAACCATTTGGGCATTTTAAATCTTGTGCCTTCCTTTATGCAAGGGAGGGATGGGGCAACAATATACCTATCTTCATTATGGCGAGGGAGGGATGGTACTTGATGTAGCCAGGATGGTATAGTTGTCTGATTGTTGAACTTCAACCTGGAAGATCCAGTTTTCCAACCATGAAACTTCTTTGAGCCAATCACCATCTCTCAACCTCACTTTCCCCCAAATCCAGAGTAACTACAGGAGCATGTAAGAGACTTAGCGTGCACCCGTAGTTACTACACCACCTAGTGAAAACCTATGGGAAATTCATGTTGGAATCCAGAGTAAGTTGTTCTTACACCGGAGCAAAGACACCTTGTAGTTACTCTGGATTTTGTCCTTACAGGGTTGTTGTAAGGGCAAAAGTAAGGGTGGAACCAGTGGTGGCCTCCAGCAGGTTCACACCTACTCTATAGAACCGGTTGTTAATGAGAGATAGGACATATATAGTTTAAAAATAGCCATTTAAAAGTGGCTGCCAGATGGGCATAGAACCGGTTATTAATTTCTTTGAATGCCATCACTGGGTGGAACTATATTCCTTACTCTGAGCTCACTGAAGGAAACGGCAGTACAAAAATGTTAATACTCGTTGGAAAGCATTCCCATCTGTTCATCTTTGAATGAGTCTTTGCCATGAAAGAAAGGGAGTTTCATCCTTTCATCCAGTCAGCAGCTCCTTTGATGCTTGTATTTGGACTTAACGTGATTTTATTAGGATTGGCAGTACATTTAAAAATGTGGAAAAGGCAATTATAAAATTCCTCCCAAGGAGAGAAACACCTGAGAATTTTTTCAGGGAAGGCAAATGAGTTTTTGGAAGAAATGTTATCATGGATGTTCTGTGCATTTGGTGGGCCCCAAAATTCCACACAAAGCACAATTTAGAGTAAATCACAGCTGTCCTCCCCGAGAGAGAGAGAGAGAGAGAGAGAGAGAGAGAGAGAGAGAGAGAGAGAGAGAGAGAGAGAGAGAGATATGGTGAAATTTTGAAATACAGTGGTGCCTCACATAAAGAGCTTAATTCGATCTGGAGGCATGCTCTTTAAGTGAAACGCTCTTTAAGTGAAGCAGATTTCCCATAGGAAATAATGAAAGTGGATTGGTTCCACAACCCCCAAAATATTCATATAAAAATATTAACTGGATGTAAAAATGATGACAAAACACAGGAATTGAATTTAAAACATGCATTCAATGTGCATGATCCTATGAAATCTACTTAGGCTGCAATCCTAAATACACTTTCCTGGGAGTAAGCCCCATTTAACACAATTCTTACTTCTGGGTAGACATGGTTAGGAGGCTGCAATCAAAGACACTTTTCTGGAAGTAAGCCCCATTGAACACATGGGTAGACATGGTTAGGAGGCTGCAATCCAAGACACTTTCATGGGAGGCTTACCTGGGCTGCTGCTGGAGGTTCAAGGTGGCCAGTGGCGGCACTTGGGGGCAGTTAGGGGCAGCTTCCTCTGGCACCTCCAGGCAACTGCCCTCAAGTTGGGTGCAGTTAGAGGCAACAGTGCTGGCCAGCAACCCTTTTAAAGAGCCTCCGCCGCGTGGAGCATCAGAGCTGCATAGCACGTGTGCCCATAGCGTGCTTGCTTGTTAAGTGAAGTGGAACTTGTTATGTGAAGCAAGATTTCTTGGACATTTATACTTGTTATGTGAAAGCTTGTTATGAGAGGTATCACTGTATTTTTATAAGAAAGTGAAATCTCAGGAGGTGTGGGAGGCAGGCTCGGGACTTTCTAAGGTATCAACATTTGTACCTTTGTGGTTGGCCTGAGCTGGTCTTACTGCAGCATGACAGCTGAGTTTTAATTTTCTGCCACTGTTTTATCCTTATTAAAACTACTTTGAATGCTGTGTCAGCAGAGAATGCAAGTAAATATATATTTATGCCACATCTATGGCAACTGCATATATTGCACATTCAGAAGCTTGGTGTGTTGTTTTCCTGTCCTATTTATTTCAGTGTTTTTTGTTTTATTTTGCTTCCTTCTGCTTTTTCATCCCTTCTCCCTTCCTGTCTTTCTTATCATCTGCCCACACCTTTTCAAAACAGGACTGCTGCTTCATACTTCAAGGACCATCATTATTTACTGACCGAGTATCAACATGTTACTGCCTCCCTTGGCTTCTCCTAGAGGACTCTTCAAGAAAGGGAAGATCAGGCGTAATTGTAATGGTCAGAATGGCTTGTATTGCTTCGGGAATTTGAAATATATATATATATATATATATATATATATATATATATATATATATATATATATATATATAGACACACACACACACACACACACACACACACACACAAAATAGGCTGAAGAAATCCACATTGTTTAGCTTTCCAAGTGCCATCTGGTGTCTGAAGTGCAAATAAGTTTTTTTCTCCCTTTATATATGCCTAGGAATGGAAAATGAAGTTAGTACAATGCAGTTATTTTCTAGAAAATGGTGTGAATTTGTCAAAAGGAAATTGTTTTTATTACAGCTGCAAATCTACTAAACATGATTTTCGTATTTTGTGTAACATGATGTAACAAGCTCGTTGTGTAACATGATTTTTGTATTGGAAGAACATGCTAACATTCATATTATAAGAACATGCTATTATAAGAACGTGTGGCTGTGGGTGGCGCAAGTGGTTAAGACACTGTGCCTGTTAACCAGAAGGCCAGGGTTTGAGACCCGGGTCTCCACAAGACAGGGTGAGCTCCTGTCTTTAGCCCAGCCCTGTGACGCAGCTTGAACCAATTGTATCGGCTCTGACGTTCCATTGGACTATTTCAGTGGCGTGGAGATTTGCTGCTTGGGTAATAGCCTCTCGTCCATATTAATCTACCCAGGCCTTCGTGCTTCGTATGCAGCGTCGAGCATGATACCATAGGCTTTCGAGACTGATGGATGCCAAGTAAAAGTATAAGAACATGTTTTTCTGGTCCCACTTTGATAGTTAAGCACTGCCACCCTGGCATCACTAAGGTTTGTGTCATCCAATGTGGGTAGTCAGTGTATCATGTCCATAATGACCCACTAATGCCCCAAGCACTATCACCATGATGATTGCCACCATCCTGGCAATCAAAAACATCTTCCAATCATTCAAACCGAAAGAACAAAGGGAGGATAGTGTCTGACTTTGGGATAAGGGACCATCATTCACAAAGAATCCATAGGGTCTTCTATACCATGTTAAGTATTCCTTCTATTAGGGCTTGAGGGAGAAGGAATGGGAGTGCGTTTGTAATTCCTGGTTGACCAAGACCACAATTCTCCTGGTGGTTTAAAGCAGTTGTGGAACAGCCAAACATCTGGAAAGATTGCAGTCAATTCCAGGCTGTCGTTATTTGAGGGATGGGTTTGGCTTGGCTTATTTTGGCTTTTTAGATGAATTATCCCCAAACCCAGAGTAACTACGGGAGCACATAACAGACTTTATATTCACCCGTAGTTACTGCACTACCTAGTGCAAACCTATGAGTAATTCATATTGGAATCCAGAGTACGTTGTTCTTACACCAAAGTAAGGACTCCCCATAGTTACTCTGGATTTTGCCCTTTGTTTATTTCTAAACCAGTCCAAATGAGCCATAATTGGCTCACCCATCTCCATCTCACCCAATTTTTACATTGGCAGAGATGTGGCAAATAGATTTTGATGCACATCTTAACATGAAGATAGATCTTTATAGATGCTTCCATCTGTTCTGTTAGGCTATCTGGGCCATCCCCCTTTATCAAAGAGGTCCATATCAAAGAGTCTTCTGTGAGAGTCCCAAAACTTTTGGTTCTCCACGATTCAGCATCCTAACCAAGCATTCATCTCTGTAGAACAACTCAAGAGCTATTCTTCAGCCAGCTGCCCATTTTGCTTAATGGACTGAGGCCCACATCACTTTCAGTTATGTCCTCTTTGGGCACTGAAATTAGTATCTCATGACTGCAGTTGAATGGCCAAATCTGAATGTTGCATTTGGGATTGAGCTGTTATTAGAAATGCTTGCATGACTCTTATTATCTGAATTTCTCCTCAATTTTTGGGAAGTGTCTCATTCATTTGTAGCTTCCCACTGTTGAGAGGGTCTAATTCATCAGATAGTATTTAGTTCAAACATGTACATTTCTGTACAGAATATAAATGCTTTATATAGAGTAAGAAAGGAGTTTCTTGTTGCAGAGACACACACACGAGAGAGAGAGAGAGAGAGAGAGAGAGAGAGAGAGAGAGAGAGAGAGAGATCACAAACATAATTAGCATGTGTCCATCTATTATTATTATTTTTTATTATTTATTTAATTTATATCCCACCTTTCCTCTCCTGCAAGAGGGAGCTCAAGGCGGCTAACGTTAAGGATACCAATAAAACACCATTAAAATAGATAACAAATACAGCTTAAAACACAATTAAAATACAATAAGATTGAATAAAAACTGGGACAATTAAAACATGCAGCCTAAAAACATTGGTTAAAAGCAATAAAACAATAAAACAACTGCCCCCCACTCCTGCCCCATTTAAAAAGCTATTAAAAGAAAAATGCCCATCTGCTATTTTTTAATTTTAGAACCATACTGAAGCTGTTCAGACTGTGAAATTTCCTGAGATTAGAGTGAGTGAGTGAGTGAGGGCAAAATCCAGAGTAACTATGGGGAGTCCTTGCTCCGGTGTAAGAAGAACTTACTCTGGATTGCAATATGAATTTCCCATAGGTTTTCACTAGGTGGTGCAGTAACTACAGGTGCACGTATAGTCTTGCACGGACAGAAATGGTGCAAAATATATTTACCCATTTTAAAATTCTCCAAACTGAACCAGAAGGTAGTAGGGAGAGGTGCATGAACTATGGAACAAAAGGAAATCCATTCATTCTCACATACAGTGCTACTAGTAACCTTTGCTGCCATTTCCAGAAATGGCTGGATCTTGAAATCCAACTTGGAACAGAGCTTTCACCCAGACTGACCTGCCCTTATTTTAAACATGATGGTCAGGACAGAGAAGGCATCAAAGGTCTTCCATGCATTTCCCTCTTGCAAGCAGCAATCGATTTCCAAGCTGTATTCCAGGGTGAACTGAGCATGAAACCTGGTAGACTTTTCCATGGACTTTAACCGGTATCTTCCATTTTTCTTAAAACTTAAAAGATTCTGCATGCTCTGAGACATTAAATTGAGTCTGTGGAGTTATTGGCTCAGTCTCCCAACAGATTTTGTTCACAGTAGTATAGTGCAACATAAATACAACTTCTTCCTTGTGTTTTGTGTGTGTGTGTGTGTGTGCGTGCATGCATGCATGGGAGAGGCTGTTTGTGCATGTGTATGTGTGTGAGAACCATTCTGGATCCTACTGTCATCTTAAGTAGGGATTCTGTGATCTTACATTCAAAATGTTCTCTTTTGCAAAGAGAAGGTCCATTGTTCAGTGAGGTCCAAACAAATATTTTGCCTTGTAGGAGTAGAAGGGTGCAATCTATACGTTCCTAGGTTTTCTTTTTCCCCCTTTTTCAGGAGTGGGACTACATTATCCCACTACATTAGTCTAGTGGCACTGCGGCCCTCTCCGGAGTATTGCTAGGAGGAGGTGTGTGTCACCCACTCTGGTGTGTCACCCTCCTTTGCCATGTCATCCCCAGACTTTCCCGACCTAGCACCGAGCATGGTCCCATTACAAAGCTGGGGAAACCTAATGTGCAGGCACCCTCATGCCTGCACATTAGGCTTCCCAACCACAACATAGCTAGAGGCAAGTGTGCATCAGACTGTAGGACCAACCAAGTCAGGGTCCTCAGAGACCTCACCTTCCTTCTTTATTGCCCGTTGCACAACTTGAAACAGTTGAGAAGGAAATCTAAATTTCTACAGTGACTAGGGTTGCCATATGTCCTGAAAAGTAGGAAAAATCCCAATTTTGGGGGGGGGGTTTAGGATTTATTTTGTCTTTAGGATTGAAGCCTTACCCCACAATCCAGAGTAACTATGGGAGCACATAAGAGACATTTACATCAACATAGTTATGATAGCACCTAGTGAAAACCTATGGAAAATTACAATCCAGAGTAAATTGTTCTTACATCGGAGCAAGGACTCCCCATAGTTACTCTGGATTGCGCCCTTCGAAAGACAAAGAAACTGGAGCTGTCTCTCATTGAGCTCACCTCTTCCTCTCTCAGATTTTGATGTTAATTCAAGCATAGGCTGAAATCCTAAAGACACTTTCCTGGGCCTAAGACCCATTGAACACAGTGGGGCTTACTTTTGAATAAACAGGGTTAGGATTGTGCTCTGAGCTGCAGAGAGGAACACACATTGATACCTCTGTGGGTTTCTTTTTCATGCCAATCTTGATAACATATGGGATGCTTTCATTTTTCCCCTTTTAGCGGATGCATTATGTCAGTGTGCACAGTTTAGTGCGCAATATGCATTATGCCAATGTGCACAATGTGCATATACTCAGTCTTTCTTTTTTAAAAAAAGGAATTTGGTCTAGCAATCTATGATTAGGCTGAAAAGCCTCTTCATACCAAAAAAAAAAAAAAAAAAGATGCATCGAGGGACTGGAAGCCGTTAAACAAAATTATCTGCAGATGAAATGTTTTGTTATTGCCCATTTCATTTTACCTGTTCAGCCTCTGGTGGTTGAACATTATTTTTGATGCTTTCAACTTGCCAAAAGGTGGCAGCAAAAGATTACTGTCCAAAGTTGGCAGCCGATATTTGAACAAGTAATTATCCACCAAGCAGCAATTAGGGTTTCACGGAAAACATGTTGCTTTCATCCTTGCAGTATGAAATGAATCTTTAAAGGACAGGTTCTTTATGAACCACCTTGGGGAAAAAAATAAATAGGTATGTATTCTTGCAGAAATTGTTTCCTAGAATCCATGCTTAGGTGAGCCTTGAACCTATGTGGTTAATACCATGGGTTCACCTTCCACTAGTCTACCATATGCCATCTTTATGTCTCTTTGTTGCTGAATTTTTTCTTAAAAGCATGTAAACGAATTGTCAAAGTATAATTAATTGTACAAACTGTGACAATTAATTTTCAAAGTATAATTAATTCATACACTTTAGGAGTGTACATTTTAAATACAAGCTGAGACAAGGATGTCGGAGGAATTTTCTTCTCCCATATGAACCAAACTGTCCCCTAAGAAGTGGGGGTCCTTATGTATGGTTGGCAGCAACAAGGAGCAGGGCACCTTCTGTAGTGGTACCTTTAAGATGGAATTTCCTCTGGTGGGATTTAAGATCTGCCTGTTAGACTTCCAATGAGGGATGAAAACTTTATCTTTCCAAGCACTGCTGAAGATGACCCCTTCCTCCTCCCTATGTCCATATTAGCAAAGGGAAGAATGAGGGGGATTTGAAGACTAGAGATAGTAGAATGGAAGGCATCTGGGTGGTTGAGTTGGGGCGAAAGGGAATCAATATGATGGGTATTCTTCTCCAACTGTGATTTTCTGTCTCCTTAACTAAGAAGGTAGAATATGTGCCTTGCCTGCTAAAGGTTGACAGTTCAATTTTTGTCTTCTCCAGACAGTGTTGGTACAGATCTGACTGGCATCCAGGATACCAGTGATGGCATCCAATATTGAACTAGATGGACCAGTGTACTGGTCCAGAATTGGTGTAAGGTGGCCTTCTTGTCAAACCTCCCAAACTTTTGTTAAAGAAGTGGCATAGCTAGAAGGGAGTGGAATACACGGTGATCATACAGAATGGAAGACAGAGACCCTTTACCTTTCACTATGGCATAGAAGAGGGACTTTAAGTAGGTACTGTCTTTTAAACCCTTCTATACTGAGCTAGGGCTGTGGGTGGTGCAAGTGGTTAAGACGCTGTGGCTGTTAACCAGCAGGCCAGAGTTCGAGACCCGGGTCGGCCCCACAAGACAGGGTGAGCTTCTGTCCTTAGCCCAGCTCTGCGACACCAGCTGGATCCAACCGTATTGGCTCTGCCTTTCCATTGGACTAATTCAGTGGCGTGGAGAGGGGGGATTTGCTGCTTGGGTAACAGCCTATCCTCCATAACTATCTAACCCAGGCTTTCTTGCTTCGCATGCAGCGTATGCAGCACAGAACACGATACCATAGTCTTCCAAGACTGATGGAGGCCTGATATACTGAGCTACACCTGCCTAGATTCCCTCTTTTTTGCCATGGTTAAAGGGAGAGGAATTATGTCCTCCATTCTGTATGGTCACCCTGGCTGAATAGTCAGTCTTGGGCATATTAGTGGCCTCTCTCCATAGGAGCTGTTCTATGGATGGGGTACAAAATGGTACCAAATGGCTCCATTCTGCTCCCCCTGCCTAGAATGGCAAAGAGCCCTTTGCCCATCCAAAAATGATTTTTCTTCCCCCTCTAGCTATGTCACTGCACAAACTTCTTAAGTTCAAAAGGGTTCTCCAGCCCATGTAGATAGCAGTTAGAAAACAGATACCTACCCTACAATCCAGAGTAACTACAGGAAGTAGCATGAGGCACTTACTCTGGATTGCTCTATGCGTTTCCCCATAGGTGGAACTGTAATTACGTCGGTATAAAAGGCCCCGTAGTTACTCTGGATTGTAGCCTAAGGTTGCAATCCAAAGGACACTTTCCTGGAAGGGGTCATCTTCGTGCATTGAATACAGTGGGCTTACTTCTGAGTAGACATGGATAGTATTGTGCCCAATCTGAAGAAGAAGGGGGAAAAAACATTCAGAACCTGACCCAGGATGATGCTATCCTTCCACCCGCAGCACCCTGTATGTTTTAAAATGTTGCATATTCACATTAGGGATCTATCACACCATGCAAATCCTAATCCTTTTTTATGTATTGCAAGATGTTGAGAAAGGCTGTAGCTCATTAAAGAGAGAGAGGAGGATGCCAAGGATAAGCCAGATATCAAAAGTGGTACCCAAGGGAATCTGGGGGGCAGGAGGGATTTGTGGAATTAGCATTTCTAACTGGATTTTTTTTCCTCCTCCCCTCAAATCTGCATTGAGAAGGATGTGATGGTTCGGATGCTTTTATAAGCTATTAATTCAGCCAGAGACCATCTTGCCCTCAACTTGAAAAAAGGCTATCTGCATCACACACTTTTGCCATGCAAAACAGTCTTCCATTTAAGGAGCAAAATAATGCCATCCACCCTATGGTGTGAACATTTCAATTGACCAGTCTGTCAATTACATGACCAATCTGTAAGGTCACATGTTGACAACTGGATATGGATTTCAAACACTAGTTCCTTTTATTTGGTGTGTCCCCCTTCCCTGTTGAAATTATAATCTTGTTGTCTTTTGCCCATATATTTCAGCGTCCTGTATCTCACTTTGGCACAACCGGATGCTTCAGGAGGCACATAACGCAACAAGAGATCCACATGCTGGTGCCTTTCCTTGCATCCTCAGTGGACCTTAAATATGTCACCACCCATGGCATGCCAGTGTGCCAATCACTGTGCTATGGCACACTGGTATGCCATGGATGGTCCACAGGTATACGATGGGACTTTGGGGGGATGATTAATAACTAGGGCAATTGAGGGATTTGAGATCCCTACCAATGGCATAGTGAAACTTTTCCATGGCCAAAAACTGAAGGTGTGCCTTGACAATTTTAGTACCTTGTTAGTGAATACAATGGGACTTACTTCTGAGTAGACATGGAGGAGCTCTGGCATTATAGTGATGTCACATCCCAGTAAGTTTGACAGGGGGTCCTGGACAGATTTTTAAATTTAAAAGGGGGTCCTGGGCTGAAATGCCTGAGAACTACTGGTTTAGTGTGCTCACTGAGATGTCTGGTGGGTCCCTATGAGATGCAGGCAGCAGGACTCGATGGGCCTTTAGCCTGATTCATCTAGCCTGACTCAGGGTGCAATCCAGAGAAACTATGGGGAGTCCTTGCTCCAGTGTAAGAACAATTTACTCTGGATTGCGATATGAATTTCCCACAGGTTTTTATTCGGCGGTGCCGTAACTATGCGTGCATGTAATGTCTCTTGTAGTTGCATGTAGTTACTCTGGAATGTAGGGTAAATTTATGTTAAATCACACCAACATACACCAATTGCAAGATTTGTACTGGTTGCAAAAATGTACAGGTTGCAAAAATCTGTATTGATTACAAACTGTCAGTTGTTCCTTACCTACATGCATTTGATTTTATTTATATTTATATTTATATTTTTATTTATTTATTTATCTATGCATTTATTTATTTATTTATGCATTTATTTATTTATTTATGCATTTATGCATTTGATTTTATTTAGCATGGACAACACACAAACTTTTCTCCCAAGAAAATGCATCTTCTCTTCATCACAGCCATAAGTGCAAATACTCACCAGGGCTTCTTCCCTTGGGAAATAGAGACAGTAAATTTTTCATTCCTATTGCTGAGTGTCTCTTTAATGACATTGCTCTATCATTAAAGTTTCTAATATGGCCTAGCAGAAAGCTACATTTACTTTGCAAACTGAAAAAAAAAATAGCCAAGATTCAATCGCAATGACACTTAACTGCACTACAGATTTAAATATGTGTTGGGGCACCTACATATAAATGTCAACCACTTTCCTCTCCCTATTTGCAAGGTTATTAACAAATGCTTTTTCATTTCATCCTCTCCCAAGTCACTGTTAGTGGCAGCCCACGGAGTAAAGAAGCACTTAGTGTTAAAGTGGAGGACAGAGAGAGATGAAGATGGTGTGTTAAAAAGGTGAAGCTATTAGATGATTCCCCTTCCCTATAGAAATGTATTTTGTTTTATGTTGGAGGAAGGTGAATAGGTTGGGAATGAATAATCCATTATTTCTAGGCACATCCTCCAGCAGTGTTTGAACAGTCATGGAACAACACATAGTCATGGAACAGGCAGGAATTTACTTACCAGAAAATGTCCTTTTCTGTGAGGAGAGGAAAAGGGCCACTCTTAAGACATGGGTTTGCCCCGCTCCCAGCAGAGTCAGGGCTGGAAGTTATCTTTCGCCTCCTCCTGGTGCGGGACATCCCATCCCCAGTTCGGATACCAGAGCCCGATGAGGAAGTCAATGCCACCGCTAATGATCTGTAACTGGAACACACTCCAAGAACACTGAAGAAAAGTGAAGAACTAAACCATAAACACAGGGAGGACAGGATAGATGACCCCTCCGTAAAGGAGAACAAGTATAACAGAAAAGTTACAGAACAGTACCCCAGGAGCAGGACTAACAAGACGTCCCTCCCAGGAACCTAACAACAAGTGAAAATTAGAAAGACTGCGTCTCTGCTGAGGTGGGCCTGAGTGGCCCTTTTCCTCTCCTCACAGAAAAGGACATTTTCTGGTAAGTAAATTCCTGCCTTCTCTGGAGGAGTGGAAAAGGGCCACTCATAAGACATGGGACATACCAGAGCCGCACACTCAGGGTGGGAGAGACGCAGAATTTCTCACTTAGATACTACAGACTGTAGGACCCGGCGACCAAAAGCAGCCTCTGCCGATGCCGCCTGGTCCACCTTGTAATGCCGGATAAACGTATCTACTGAAGACCAGGTAGCTGCCCGGCAAATTGCTTCAAGAGAGACCACTCCCTCGAATACTGCCGAGGTGGCTGCGCCCCTTGTGGAGTGCGCCGTGATACCCTCAGGAACGTCCCTCCCCACCTCCTTATAGTCCTTGATGATAGCACCTCTCAGCCACCGTGACAGGGATGAAACTGATGCCTGCTTTCCTTTGGAGGCCCCCCCGAATAAAATAAACAGGGCCTCTGACCCATGAAACTCCCTTGTCCTGTCTAGATAATAACTGAGCGCCCTCTTCACGTCAAGAGAGTGCCAAGCTCTCTCCTGTGCCGAGCTAGGCTTGGGACACAGGGTCGGGAGAACTAACTCTTGACTCCTGTGAAACACAGAATTGACCTTCGGTAAATAAGAGGGGTCCAATCGAAGGACAACTCTGTCATCCTGAAAGGAGCACAGATTTTTGTGAGTGGATAAGGCACCTAAATCTGAAACCCTCCTGGCCGATGTAATTGCCACTAGGAAAACTACCTTCAGGGTCAATAACCCGACAGGGACTGAAGCTAAAGGTTCAAAGGGAGCACCCATTAGAGCCTTGAGCACTAAGTGAAGGTCCCAGGTAGAAAAGCGGTGTATAACAGGTGTGTTGATCAGCTTTAATCCCCTCAGGAAGCGCTTCAGGTCTGGATGACTGGACAAGGGACCGAATTTCCTGAGCCCCAGGATAGAACTGATCGTGGCTAGCTGCCTTTTAATGGTGTTCGTGCTCAGGCCCTTATCCACCCCGTCCTGTAAGAAGTCCAACACGTGACGAACCCTGGGGTTCCTGACAGAAATAGACTTGCAGAGCACCACAGCACAAACCTTCTCCAGGTTCTTGAGTAGATACGAGTGGTGGAGGGTCGTCTGGAAGCCAAGAGGGTGTTCAGAACTCTGTCGGAGTAACCCTTTCTGCTGAGACTGAGCCGCTCAAAAGCCACGCTGTTAATTTGAATAAGTTTGGATTGGGGTGGAGAAGAGGGCCTTGCCTCAGGATGTCCGGACAAAGAAGCAATCTGATCGGCTGTCTCACCAATAGGTTGATCAATGCAGGAAACCACGGCCTGCGTGGCCAGTTCGGGGTGATCAGGATCAGTCTGGCACGATACTTCTTTACTCTCTGCAGTACCGCCGGAATCAGAGGGAAGGGCAGAAATGCGTAAAGAAGGCCCGAGGGCCAGGGACACACCAGGGCATTCGTTCCCAAGGCAAGAGGATGCGGAGTCCGAGAGATGAAGGTCGGCAGCTGGGTGTTCTGATGAGAAGCGAACAGATCTATTTCTGGTGTTCCTAGTACGCTGGTGAGGTGGCCGAAAACCTGGGGGTGGAGGCTCCACTCACCCTCGTCTACCTTTTGACGGCTTAACCAATCCGCCTCTAGGTTCTGGACCCCCGGGAGATGTTCCACCCGCAACAAGAGAAGGTGCATCTCTGCCCACTGAAAAAGGAGAGTCGCCTCCGTCATCAAGCCTCTGGACCTTGTTCCGCCCTGGCGGTTCACAAACGCCTTCGCAGAAATATTGTCGGTCTGTATAAGCACATATGACCCCTCCAGCAGGCGATGGAAGTGCATTAAAGCAAGTCTGATGGCCCTGAGTTCCAGTCGGTTGATTGACCACTGTTGTTCCTCTGGGGTCCAAGTTCCTTGTGCCAGATTGGATTGGAGCCCATCCAGAGAGACTGGCGTCCGTAGTGACCACTAGACGATCCGGAACGTCTAGCCCGATCCCCGAGTCCAGACGAGAGGGCTGCAACCACCAGTCGAGAGATCTCTGTACTGATGATGGAATGGAAATCATCCTCCACTGTTTGGTCTCTATCAAGTGAACCCAAGGGCGCAACAAGGCCTGCAGTGGTCTGAGGTGGAACCTGGACCAAGGAACAATGTCCTGACAGGAGACCATAAGGCCCAGAAGCGACGCCAGGACCTTTAGAGGGGCTGCAGACACCTCCCCCCCGACCCTGAGCAGGACTTCTCTGATCTTCTCCCTGCGTTCCGGGGAGAGGGACACCTGGAAGGATTCCGTCTGGAAGAGAAGTCCCAGATGGATCAAGCTTTGGGTCGGGACCAAAACGCTCTTGGACCGGTTGATGACGAATCCATGTTGCTCCAGGGTGGACGTGACTGTGAGGAGATCCTCTGAGGCTCGCGCCGATGAGGAAGCGGCAACTAGGATATCGTCTAAGTATGGGAAGATCCGAACTCCCTGCGACCGAAGCTTGGCAATCAATGCAACCAGAAGTTTTGTGAAGACTCTGGGAGCAGCGGAGAGGCTGAAGGGGAGTGCTCGATACTGATAGTGGTGAGACCCGTACGCGAAGTGGAGGAACCTCCTGTAAGAAGGTCGGATTGGGACATGCAGGTACGCCTCCGAGAGGTCTATGGAAATCATATAATCCCCTCTGTCCAGCGCTGCCGTGATGGATCGCCAGGTCTCCATCTTGAACTTCTTTTTCAACATAAAATGATTGAGCCATTTTAGGTCGAGAATAGTTCGCATCTCCCCATTCTTTTTGGGGACGAGGAATATGATGGAGTACACCCCCCTGCCCCTGTGGGAAGGAGGAACCGGTTCTATTGCTTGAATATTCAGGAGATGTTGAATGGCCTGGAGAGTATGAAGATGCTTTTGTGTGTGTTTGGATACAGGGACCCGCCGGAACCAGTTCGGGGGACGGCGTCGAAACTCGATAGCGTAGCCTTTTGAGACCGTGTCGAGAACCCAGGTATCGGAAGTAGATCCCCGCCAGCAGGGAGCGAACGCCAGGAGTCGCACTCCAATAGCGCTGGGTTCTGATCCAGGCCTGGAATCAGGTGGTTCTGAAGTTCTTTGCTCCCTTGCGGGAGTATTGTCCCTTGTTGGAAGTGCTAGTATTGTTGGTTCTGGAACAGGGGAGAACACTTGCGTTGGTCCACCTTGAACGGAATTGGTTCCCTGAAGACTCACGAAAACGAGGTCTGAAGGGACGAAAGGAAGCCTGTTTGGACTTAGCGGGATCCTTCTTCCCAGGCGGAAGGATCTTCCTTTTGTCCTTAGCCTCCACAAGGTTGGGATCTAGGGCCTTGCCAAAGAGCTTTCGACCTTCGAAGGGCAAGTTAATAAGCTTGGACTGGGACCCTGCCTCCTCCGACCATGCACTTGGCCATAAAGCTCTACGGGTAGAGACATTAGATGACATGGCATGTGCAGAAAATCTCATGGCATCCAAGGAGGAGTCCGCCACGAAGGCCACAGCCAAGGCAATGTCTTTCATGGTATTTCTGAAGGCTCTAGGCAACTCCTTGTTCCTTGCCGCCTTTTGTGCCCAAATAAATGCAGCTCGAGCCATAACTGAGTTGGCTGAAGCAGCTCTAAAGGCAAACGAAGAAAACTCGAAGTTACGTTTAAGCAGCGTTTCCATGCGGCGGTCTGGGGAGGACATCCCCATCAACGGGAATTGAAGACGAAGAAAGAGATGCTACTGCAGAATCTACAGCAGGAATCTTGAGCATGTCCATTTGCTTTTCAGGTAAGGTGTACAATTTGTCTGCAATCCGAGAACCTGTGCCCTTGGAATGGGATTGCCATTCCTGGGTGAAAACAGCCTGGAAGGCCTTTGGGAAAGGAATAATAGTCTGTTGGACATCTGACCTCGGAAAAGCCTCCGCCCTATCCTGGTCTGATTCAGAGTCCAAGGTAGCCGAGCGGCGAAGAGTGAGACATCTGGCAGACCTGTCAACCACTGGCTCCAGAAGTTCAGACTGAAAGAGTCTGGTGCTTTTATGTGGTTCCTCAGCCTCGTTGCCCGACTTGTGGTCCTCCTCAGACTCGGAAGGAGTAGAGTCGGCAGATGTGGAAGGAGATGAGGATAAAGGATGGCATCTGTGGCGACTCTTAGACGTTTTGCGTCTGCGGTTGTGCTCCAGATGCTTAGTTTTGCGCGACTTCTTGCGCAGAGTGCTTTGTGAAGAGTCCTCGGAGAAGGATGTGACAGGAGTAGTAGGACTAGGGGTATGTCCCCTCTTGCGCTTATCGGATGGTTTGCTGGAAGTGGCCTCTAGCACAGCAGATCTAACTAGTGCTGGCAGAGTAACAGAGACTGTGGTGTCCAGGGCGTCTCTGATGGACACAAGCATTGGCTCAAGGCTTTGGGCCTGGGTAGTCAAGGAAGCCTGAGAAGTACACGTCCCTGACAGGTTAGGGACCCCTTGCTCTGCCCCGCCACCATATCTCCACCCTCCTGAGCCATAGTAACAGGTACCTTTAAAAGGTCGAAGCCTAAAGAAAAAACCCTGTTTTTTTTTAAATAGCTGAAGTCCAAAAACCTCCTTAGAGAAGCCTCCCCTTTGTCCAAAAGCCCCACAAGCAAGGCAGTGCCTTGCTACTCGCTATGTCCTGGAGCGCTGGAGGGACCCAACATGGTGTTTGGCGGGACGTGGAGAAGCCAAAATGGCAGCCGCCACAAGGAGAAGCCCTCACAGCCTCCGGAGACTCGCTGCGAGCGGAGGGAGGAGGCCGGCTGTCTAGGCTGGAGCCCCGCAGTCGTTCTGCAGCTGCGGGATGCCACGCGGTCAAGCCGCGGAACTGATGCCAGCCGCTAGCGGCGGGTCCTGATGCCCGCAAGGATGCTGCTGCCAGATCAGCTGGAGGGAGGCTGAGCCGCGGCGGCCTCCGCCCGGCCCTGACAGTGGTGGAGAGGCACGTTGCGAGGGGGCTAAGCCGTCGGGCGGCCCCGTCCAGCGCACTCTCCACAGGCGGCAGAGAGAGCGAGGCAGGAAGAGAGGGCTAAGCCTGCGGGCGGCCCAAGCCCCTGTCGTGCTGGCCGCAAGTGCGGCGATAAGGAGGGAGGAGGGGTGAAGAGGGAAGCCCCTCCGCCCAGTAACCCCCTCAGAAACTGTCCAATCTGGGGGGGGTACCCGTCCAGCCAGTACTGGTCCCAAGAGAGCACAATGAAAAGGGTGAGGTAGGAAAGGAGAAGGCCTGAGGAGGAAGGAAGGAGGAAGCAAGAAAGCTGAGCTCTATGGAGCTCAGGCAAGATCAGCCCAAACTCATAGGGAGTCAGAGCCGGACTGGGGATGGGATGCCCCGCACCAGGAGGAGGCGAAAGATCACTTCCGGCCCTGACTCTGCTGCAGGCAGGGCAAACCCATGTCTTATGAGTGGCCCTTTTCCACTCCTCCAGAGAAACACATAGGGTGCAATCCAGAGCAACTACGGGGAGTCCTTGCTCCAGTGTAAGAACAATTTGCTCTGGATTGCAATATGAATTTCCCATAGGTTTTCACTAGGTGGTGCAGTAACTATTGGTACATGTAATGTCTCTTACATGCTCCCATAGTTACTCTGGATTGTAGAGTTAACATGACACAAAGGCGTACAGTCAGTGATGGGATTCAAAGAAATTAACAACCAGTTCTATGCCCATCTGGCTGCCACTTTTAAATGGCTATTTTTAAACTTTATATCTCCAATCTCTTGTGAACAACCTGTTCTATAGATTACATGTGAACTTGCTGGAGCCCACCACTGGGTACAGCCAGTGGTGGGTTCCAGTAGGTTTGCACCTACTCTAGAGATAACCGGATGTTAACGAGAGATAGGACATATAAAGTTTTAAAATAGCCATTTAAAAGCGGCTGCCAGATGGGCATAGAACCGGTTGTTAATTTCTTTGGATACCATCACTGGGTACAGCATATAGACATATTTGTAGACGGTGGATAAGAAGACATGTATCACTGCACTGGGCTCACATGGGTCATTTGCTAGACTGGCAGTTCCCTGATTGTGAACCATGTGAGAATTATTTGATTGCCATGAGAATGACTACAATCCAGAGTAACTACGGGAGCACGTAAGAGACATTACATGTATCCGTCGTTACTGCCCCACCTAGTGAAAACCTATGGGACATTCACATTGCAATCCAGAGTAAATTGTTCTTACACAAGAGCAAGGACTCCCCATAGTTACTCTGGATTGAGCCCATAATGTGTTACATGATTACATAAGATATATTGAGCCCATGGATTGGGCTCAACATATCTGGATTGAGCCCATAATGTGTTACATGATTACACAAAATATATATTTTAAACCAGGCCATTGGTATATGAAGTTCAATATTGACCACAGCTACACCTGCTGAATTTCTGCCTGGACTCACTCTATCCCAGCCCAATATTAAACTGAAAGATGAAGGCAAAATATGGGTGCATAGACCCTAATTTGTAAAGTGGGCATAATATAGGCATCTTTACAAAGTCCTTAATTCTTATACAGTGTGGATTTTAACATGATCACCCTCACTTCTAAACTTTTCTGAACATGAGTGAACGCTGAATACTCCATAGGTTTTTGATATTCAAATATCAAAGTCCTCGCAAACCGCTACTTGTCAAATACAAAGAATTCAGAGAGAAATGCAGTAGAAGAAAGTGTCTATTGTATAGTGTTTCTCAAGTGTGTAATAAAGACCTTTAGGTAATTGCTTGATGAGTGTCATTGAAGACAACAAAATCAAAATGAAGATCTGTCTTGAAATATGTCTTTTATTTGTTTTGTGCCCTGATGTGATTGATAGTGTTAAGTTTCCAAGAATGTGAAAACTATTTTTCCCCCTTTGAGATATTAAACAATTTCCAGGAAAATGAAAATGAAGAGCCAGGTAAGTATTGGACAGGAAAACATAAACCCCGAGGCATGAAGCACTCTTGGAGAGGGACTGAAAAATATACAAGAATAAATGGGTTAGAGTTGATAAAAGTTTGAGAACTCCCCTATTGATGCTTCGGTATGGTGTTGCAGAAATATTTCATAAAATGTAACTCATACCCTACAATCCAGAGTAACTACGGGAGCACATAAGGGACATTATGTACACCCATTGTTACTGCACTACCTATGGGAAATTCATATTGCAATCCAGAGTAAATTGTTTTTTACACCAGAGCAAGGACTCCCTGTAGTTACTCTGGATTGTGCCCCTAGTTGCATAGAGCTGTCTGATTTTGCTTGTCTTCCAATGTCATCAACTAGTAACGAAGTTGATGTGGCTATCAATTGTGTAGGAACACAAGTAAAAAAAAAGTAACAACACAAAAAACCCATACCATATTCCAACATCTCATCTTCCCATGTTTTCATTTATAGCTGGAATATTGGGAGTAAACAGTTGGAATGTTGACAATTCCCTCTCCTCGGCTTACTTGATTGACACAGAATGTTGGCCAGAAGATGATAAGATAAATTTATTGTCATTGTACTCAAGGTATGAGAACAACGAAATGAGGTGCTCTCTCTCATAATACAACACAGATATACAAATATCCATTTGAACAAACCAAAACACACACAATTTAAAAAGAAAAAAAAAACTATATAAAAAAAGATGTGGACACGCTCACACACAGGGTAAGGAGTTTATGTAGATCGGTATACAGGTGACCAGATTCCAAACCCGAAATTCCTTCCTCCAAGCCAAAATTCCTACCCGCTTAAAAAAATTGCCAAAAATGTTTTTGTTTTTGTTTTTATATTTCTTTTTTTTGTTTGTTTTTGGCCATAACTTGTGATAGGAAGGAGATATCTCAAAACTGATTTTTGTACTGGATTCTGCTCTTCAATACGAATCCAAAAACATATGGCATGATGGTATACCACTGCGAAGTTCAAAAATGAAGCCAAAATGTAGAAAACCCGGACAGGAGGCTAAAAATCCAGACAAATCCGGGTTTTTCTGGTCATATGGTCACCCTGTAGGTATACAACTTTGGAACTGTACGTTAACAAGGCAGTTTATATGGTGAAGGTTCTGTAAGGAAATTTTCACTAATTATTCAGTTCCAATAAGTAGAGGAACAAGAAATAGCCAAAAAAGCTTTATTTGATGCATCAAGTTCATATTTATTTATTCAAAACACATCCTACAAAGTTTTCGTTCCTCCTCTCCTGCTGTCCCCAAAATTCCCATGAGGTAGGTGAGGGTGAGAGCAGGGTGACCATATGTTCTGCTATTCCAGCACATGTCCTGGATTAAAGGACTGTGTCCCGGAAAAAAATCTCCCTTGTCCTCCATTTCCTTGTGAGCAGGTAATTCATAAATTATATGTAATAAATCTATATACAGTATATAAAAATGAAAAGTCACTAACTGACTCACTCATTCCTCAACGGCCAGGCAAAACCACTGGACCGAGAAGCATGAAATTTGTGGAGGGTGTTCCTTCAGTGATGGAGGCAACCACTAAGAAAAGGTTTTTGGAAATTCCTACCTGAAGGGGATGAAAAGGGGTGCAACGTGTTTTTGTCCTATACTTTACATTGAAGACTGATTACCATCCAGCAATTTGGTGCCTGTTGCCTGATGCACTGGGAAAGACGGTGCATGGGGGGGGGGATGCTGCACAAGGAGGATGGTGCGCATGTGGGGATGGTGCACATGAGAGGATCTTATACATGGGGGATTGAAATCCATGGTAGATGTTGTACATGAGAGGATGTAGTGCATGAGGGCTTGATGCGCATGGGGGATGATGAGCATCAGGGATGTTGCCCATGGGGGATGTTGCGTATGGGGGATATTGCACATGGGGGGATGTTGTGCATAGGGTTTGATGCACATGGGGGTGTTGTGAATGGGAGGGTGTAGCGCATGGGAGGGTGTTGTGCAATGGGGCTATGGCATACGGAGGATATTGTACTCCCACAATTTGTTTACATTTAGGTAGTTACATATAATTGTTTTAAATTCAGTAACAAAAGCAGGCCTCCGTCAGTCTTGAAAGACTATGGTATCGTGCTCTCCGCTGCATACGCTGCATGCAAAGCACAAAAGCCAGGGTTGGAGTGTTATGGAGGATAGACTGTTACCCAAGCAGCAAATCCCCCTCTCCACGCCACTGAATTAGTCCAATGGAAAGACAGAGCCAATACGATTGGATCCAGCTGGCGTCGCAGAGCTGGGCTAAGAACAGGAGCTCACCCTGTCTTGTGGGGCCGACCCGGGTCTCGAACCCTGGCCTGCTGGTTAAGAGGCACAGTGTCTTAGCCACTTGCGCCACCCACAGCCCTCAATAAAAAGCAATGTAGAGTTTAAATGAAGCACAGAAAAGCAATATATACACAAGCATTTTGTCATTTTGTCATGTCCAACATTTTTCTTAGGTGTCCTACATTTTGGGAGGCCTTGTCCTCTTTTTTTGGTTATGACATATAGTCACCTGGGTGAGAGTGAGTACCTGGACCATGGACAATTAGGAAGCACGAAGGCCAAGGAGGGCTTTGAACATGAGTCTTCCGGATTTCAGTACAACTCCCTAACCACCACATCATTGTGGCTCATAGATGCATGGAGATGCCATGTGCAACAGGTGCAACTGGCTTGCTGGCCCAAAGCAACATCTGTCATGCCTACAGTAGCATAGCTAAAGAAGGGTTGGGGTCAATAAGCCAAGGGCATCTGGATGCAGGTGTCATATGTGGTCCCCAAAGCTTCTGGTGGGTCGCTGTGTGATGCACTGGGAAGGAGGGCGGAGTGGGGGATCTAGTGGAAGCTCTTCTTATGTTCTTAAAAGCTTTGTATTTTGGGGAGAGGGGTGGCAAGAAATGTGACACTTGAAATCTTTGACTTTCAGAAAAGCGCCAAGTCTTTTGGTAGTAAACAGTGATGTAAAGTAAGCCCAGATGCATTCTCCTTCCTCCGCACACAGCCGCACTCTCTGGTATTATGGCATTGCTGCAGTCGCTCTATAAGCAGAGGAAGGTGGTAATTGTAGGGAGAGCTTTTGTTAAATGTTTATCAGTAGGAAAGCAGAAATGCCCGACGCTTTTAATTGCACTATGATTTTATTATTCAAATGATGGAATTTGCCGAGAACAGCTGCATTTTGTAATCTAACCAGCTCTTTAATAGTGCTTCTGATTTGTGGAGTAGTATATTATTTGACTGCAGAAAGCTAACCGCACTCAAATTCTTGTGCGCAGACGAAGATTTTAAATTGGGGAGCCTGGCGATCAATACAGCATCGTGTGTTTTTTTTTGAAAGAGGCCTTTGTGAAATGTAATGACCACAACTGTATTTAGAAAACCAATTCCCGGCATTAAATCAAGCTTAATGTTTTACTCTTTCAGCGGGCAAGAATAGTGAGGCTTATCGTGAAATTAGTTATAGCTTCTCTACAGTTCTTTTAAAGAACGTCTTGCTCACCGTACTGTCTTGCCATTCAGAAGGGGATGGGAACGTAGCCCCGCAGTGAATCCACAGACTGAATTAATTAGCCAGCTTTTGAAAACGAAGCCGAGAATGGAAGGGAAAACAATAAGCACCAGAGACTTTCCGTGGAAGATTCTTCATTAATGTGGGGTGTACCTACACCCTGTGGGGGGAGAAGAGGTGAGATGGGGGGATCACTCAAAAGAACTGCTGTGTGTCATGTAACTTGTAGCAAAACTCTGGCGTAGCACAGTAACAACTGAACTGTAAATGAGAATTTCTCAGTTTGAATCTTATATAAGAAGAGCCATGCTGGATCAGGCCCTGGGATCATCTACTCCAGCTTACTGTATCTCACAGTGGCCCACCAGATGCCCCAGTGATCATACAAGACCATAAGATACTTTCATCTCATTGCCACTCTCTAGCATATGACATAATATTTAGGGTGCAATCCAGAGTAACTACAGGGAGTCCTTACTCCAGTGTAAGAAAAATTTACTCTGGATTGCAATATGAATTTCCCATAGGTTTTCACTAGCTGGTGCTGTAACTACGTAGACATAAATGTCTCTTATGTGCTTAAGAAGAGCCATGCTGGATTAGGTCCTGGGATCATCTAGTTCAGCTTCCTGTATCTCATAGCGGCCCACCAGATGCCCCAGTGATCATACAAGACCATAAGATACTTTCATCTCATTGCCACTCTCTAGCATATGACATTATATTGAGGGGGCAATCCAGAGTAACTACAGGGAGTCCTTACTCCAGTGTAAGAAAAATTTACTCTGGATTGCAATATGAATTTCCCATAGGTTTTCACTAACTGGTGCTGTAACTACGTAGACATAAATGCCTCTTATGTGCTCCCATAGTTATCCTGGATTGTAGGGTTACCCCCAAATCCAGAGTAACTATGGGAGCACGTAAGAGACTTTACATGCACCCGTAGCTACTGTACCACCTAGTGAAAACCTATGGGAAATTCATATCCAGAGTAAGTTGTTCTTACAGCGGAGCAAGGACTCCCATAGTTACTCTGGATTTTGCCCTTAGTCCCACAACACCCATCAGAGCACACTTGGGTTTAACTTGGGCCACTTTATTGTACACAGTCAAGTGACATATTTTTAATGCATGAAATGTTTTGAACACACCTTCCCTCCCTTGCAAGTATGGGGTATGTGAAAAAAAATCTTGCCTACCCTTAAACTTAGGAGGTGCCCTTTGAAAGCCACTCACAGCTCATTTCAAACCCCTGGTTAGGACAGCACAAGTTCTAGCACAAGTCATGTGCTGGTTTGGAGGGTGTCAAACAAGTGCTGTTAGCAGGGTGACCAAAACCCAAAAGTAGGACAAAGACCCCCGAAATTCCTGACATCCAAGCAAAATTCCTGACATTTTTTTTAAATGTAGGATACCCAATAAAATGTAGGACAAATGTAGGACATATTAAAATAATGGCTAAAAACACTCGTATTGCTTTCCTGTACCTAATTTCAACACTATGGGCAAAATCCAGAGCAGTTATGGGTCCATACAGTTATGTCACCCTGTAGTGCTATCTTATGGAAAGTCACCTTAGGATTTGACTTTAGGATATGGGCCAATGTTACTAACACCAACAATGCACATTTATGTGGCTGAAAGCAGACGTGATCCTCACCCAGGATCACCCAGGATCCTCACCCATATGCCATTACCAAAAAAAGAGGACAAGGCCCTCCAAAATGTCAGATGTCCAAGCAAAATGTAGGGCAAAATAAAATCTGAAAACACTCATATGCTGAAAACATTCAGATGCTGTCTTGTGAAGCATTTGCTGAGCTCCAAGTGCACAGGATCAGGACCATTCTGGAAGCCTTGCACTCTCTGGATGGACCTTCCACACCAGCAAGGCATGCTTGCTTACTCGTGAGTAAAACCCTCACTTTCAATAGGGTTTAATGCAGTGGAGATTGGAGGAGGGGTTTCCTTGTGAGGTGCGTGGTAGGGGCTATTTATTAGATCAGGACCAGATTTCTCTCAGGCTGCCCAAAATATCTAAGGCAAGTTTGCCTATTTGCGAGTAAAGGCACAATATAGTAACAATGCATACAAGGCCCCAATCCACAAAAATGAACACTTTTTCGGTAAAAGAAAAATTTGCTCTGGATTGCAATATGAATTTCCCATAGGTTTTCACTAGGTAGTGCAGTAACTACGTAATGCACGTAGGTGCACGTAATGTCTCTTACATGCTCCCGTAGTTACTCTGGATTGTAAGATAAATCTCATTGAACACAATGGGTCTTATAGCACAATCCTAACCATGTCTATTCAAAAATAAGCCCCATTGTGTTCAATGGCTCTAACTCCCAGGAAATTGTCTTCAGGATTGCAGCCGTACTTTCAAATAGATACAGAGGAGCTTTGACATCACAGTGATGTCACTTTCCTGTTTGTTGGTATTTCTGACCATGACATCACAACCAGATTGATGACTTCACTTTGAAAGGGGAAGTTCTGGACACATTGTTTTAGGATATGTTACACAGTGGTGTAGTGCAGACTCTGTCAGTGTTCAATGGATCTCACTCCCAGGAAAGTGTGTTTAGGATTACAGCCTAAGAACCCATGATTCTAAGCAAATCCAGGTTGGAGAATATATCTAGTTGTAGAAAGCTTCTGGGTACAAAAGTGGGTCCCAGGCAGTGGTGGGCCAGGCCTGGCTCGCCGGAAGTGGGCGGGCCAGGCCGGGATCAGGGGGTGGGGCCGGGGTTAGGGGAGGGGAGGGTCAGGGGTGGGGACAGGGCCGGGGCTGGGGAGGCATGCCACCCACCCCAGCATGCTGCGGGAGCGGGTGGGCAGGGCGAGGGGCGGCCCCCAACCCCGGCACACTGCACATGCGCTAAGGATGGCATACATGCAGTGGACCCTGAAGCCGGCAGACCAGCTGGTCGGCCAGCTTCAGGGTCCACTGCGTGTGCACTAAGCTTAGCGCACGCGCAGTATAGAGCTTCCCAGGCTCGCCGAACCGGTGCTCCCGGTTTTCTGGGGCCCTCCTTTGCTACCAGATCGGTAGCGGGGGTTAGAAATAAGAAGCGGTTTGGGCGATCCGACCCGAACCAGCTTCAGCCCACCACTGGTCCTAGGCTGAAATGCTTGAGAATCAGTGCCCTATATTTTGATCATTCTTGCTTCTTGACACCAGGTTCCTTACACGGTTGTAAACGAGTGCCTTCCCCACAGTGTGAGGGCCTGAATAATTTAGAGAGATTGCCGATCTGACGCCTCCTATTAAATGTTGGCTGTTGGACTACCTGAAATGAACCAAACGAGAGCTCCCTCTCTTCTGGCTTGTTCTCATATGCATCTCACATAGGCAGAGAAAACTCAACAAAAGAAGAAATGTTAAATTATGTTCTGCTATGGCTTTGTGGTCCCCAGGGTGGGCTCCTACCCACGAGTGGTGCTCTATTCTTTTCATAGCAATTATCATTTTAACCATCACAACGACTGACGGGCAAAGTTCTGTATGTACAGCATTGCATTTCCTAGTGTTTACAAGGGTCTGGCTGCCACCAGAGAAAAGGGAGAAAGGGCCAATTAATGTCAAATTGATTACTTTTTGCCTACACAAGAAAAATATTTGTGTAATTAGAGCATTCTAATTAAAAACAAGAGACCTTGTCTCAGTATCTGGTTGCAACTGTAGAGCAGCAACGAGATGCCTTTCTATTTCCATAGCTGGAGGAAGCAGGGGAAAAAAGTATGTTTTGAGTTGAACCATCAAGTAGGAGATGAATTAGAACTGGACAACGGAGCAATTTACAACCACTGCAGCTTAGGCAAAGTCCAGGCAAGAACAAGATGTTGTAGCCCTTTCCTGATGAGAAGCTGGATGGACAACGTCCATCTAGTACCCAGAAGCTTTGTACACATAGATACGTTCTCCAACCTGGATCTGCTTAGAACTGAGACTTCTTAGGCTGCAATCCTAAACACAATTTCCTGGGAGTAAGATTCATTGAACACCAACAGAGTATGCACTATACTACTGTGTAACTGTGGGCGAAATCCAGCATAACTATGGGGAGTCCTTGCTCCGGTGTAAGAACAATTTGCTCTGGATTGCAGTAAGAATTTCTCATAGGTTTTCACTAGGTGGTGCAGTAACTACAGGTACATGTAGTGTCTCTTACATGCTCCCGTAGTTACTCTGAATTGTAGGGTAAGTTGGAATGTAGAAGGGGGTGAAAAGGGGCACAATGTGTTTTCCTCCTCATACTTTACACTGAAGATTCTCTGACTGAGGGACGCAATACCCCAACCCCTGGACCTACAAGCATGAAATTCTGGGAGGGTATCCCTTCTGTGAGGGGAGCACCCAACAAGAATCAATTTCTAGAAATTAAACCCTATGTGTCTGAAAAGGGGTACAACACATTTTCAGCCTATATTTTACATTGAAGACTAATCAGCACCCAGCCCCCAATTTTGCAGGTGCTTGGTAGGGGTGCCCATGGTTGTGGGGGGAGTTGTTGTGCATGGGGGATGTTGCGCTTGGGGGGATGTTGCCCATGGCGGGATTCTATGCGGGGAATGATGCACATGGGAAGATGATGCACAAGGGTGATGCTGTATGTGAGGAGATGCTGCACATGAAGAAGTGCTGCGCATGGTGGTATTGAGCGTGGGGGATGATGCAAATGGGGGGATTATGTGCTTTGGGGTATGATGCGCTTTTGGGGGGATGGTGCATGGGGGATTTATGACTCCAGCAACATGGGTACATTTCACTAGTATAAATATAAATGATATATAATTATATAGTTATAAATATAACATTACTCACATTATAACATTATAATATAAACATTATATTACTAACATTGTAACATAATAACATTACTAAAATTATAACCAACAATGCTTCAACATTTGATCATATTCTTTCTTGGTTAAATCATGACCCTTGGCACATCCAGACAAAATTTCTCAGTTGTATAAATGATGTTTGAAGACATCTCACGGTGACTTGATTCCAAAAGAAAGAAGTGGAAGAATTATCTCCAAATCCAGAATTTATCCCCATATGCAAGAAGAAGAAGAAGAAGAAGAAGAAGAAAAAGAAGAAGAAGAAGAAGAAGAAGAAGAAGAAAGAGGAGGAGGAGGAGCCCCCAAATCCAGAGTAACTATGGGAGCACGCAAGAGACTTTGGATGCAATCCTGAGAAGCTACGGGGAGTCCTTGCTCCAGTGTAAGAAAAAATTGGCTCTGGATTGCAATATGAATTTTCCATAGGTTTTCACTAGATGGTGCAGTAACTACGGGTGCACGTAAAGTCTCTTACGTGCTCCCGTAGTTACTCTGGATTGTAGGGCTAATGTGCACCTGTAGTTATTGCACCACCTACTGAAAACCTATGGGAAATTCATATTGGAATCCAGAGTAAGTTGTTCTTACACCGGAGCAAGGACTCCCCGTAGTTACTCTGGATTTTGCCCTTAGGCTTAAAAGAGCATTGAAAATAGAGTGGTTCCGTGCAGACGTTCCTCTGATGTACCGTATTTTTTATCATTTCAGTTTATTTTAAACACATGCTATCGGAAACCAAACAAAAAAATAAACACCTTTCAAGACAGGGTTCTAAATGATCATTATGAACTTTTATAAACAATCCATATGTCATTTTCCCTGAAATTATAATCTATTATGTTGCTCAAGTGGAATAATAATGCTATAAAAATCCAGATTTATCCCAGGTGCCCCAGCAGGTTGATTCTTCATTATCCATTAATCGTTAATGGCAGCGTTCCATGGAGTCTCTGCCAGTTCCACCAACCTTAGCTTTCTGATGTTTTAGCGTTAAACATAGACATTAATTAAACTTTAAAACAAGACATTTTAGCTCAAGCTGTAATCAAAATGAAGTATAAATTGGCTCAGAGTGGATTGCCTGTTTGAGGAACACTTTTTTTAAGTTGAACTATTTTTTCACTTTCTTCCAACTATTTTTTTTAATCAAAACATGGTTTATTGATCTAAGTGGAAGGATCACAGGTCCAACTTAAATGTGGTAGAAGTTGAAATACAGGTGAAGGGGGAAGGAGTAGTTGTACCAGAAAATGGAAATCGTAGGAAGAGAGAGCGAATTTCCAGGATGTAATTATAAAATCTAAGGGCAAAATCCAGAGGAAATATGGGGAGTCGTTGCTCCGGTGTAAGAACTTACTCTGGATTGCAATATGAATTTCCCATAGGTTTCCACTAGGTGGTGCAGTAACTACAGGTGCACATAAAGTCTCTTACATGCTCCCATAGTTATTCTGGATTTGGGGGTAACTTAAATGCCATTAAGAAGGGACTGGATAAATTTATAGAGGAAAAGTCCATCACAGGTTACAAGCCATGGATCCTCAGTATTTTAGATGTATGCTGCCTCAGGATGCTAGATGCAGGAGCGGACATAAGGATTCAGGTGTCTTGTTACCTTGTATGTCCCTAGAGCAGCGTTTCTCAAAGTGGGGGTCGGGACCCTTTTGGGGGTCGCCTACAGCTTTCCTGGGGGTCGCCTAAAGACCCCAGTACAGGGGGCCAGATCAGGCTTGCCAGACCTCTGGCTGTAGCTGCTCATGCACTGGGGCTGACTGACAGCCTCAGGGCCCAATCCTATGCATGCCTACTCTGCAATAAATCCCATCGTGTTCAATGTGTGCATAGAAAACACATTTCATTTGTAACAATGAAAATACATCCTGTATATTGGATATTTACATTAGGATACATAACAGTAGCAAAATTAGTTATAAAGTAGCAACGAAAATAATTTTATGGTTGGGGATCCCCACAACATGAGGAACTTATAAAGGGGTCACGGCGTTAGGAAGATTGAGAACCACTGCCCTAGAGGCATCTGGTCAGGGTGACCATATATCTCCCCCCAGAACATGTCCTTGTGTCCTGGAAAAAAGTGTCATTTGTCCTCATTTTCTCATGAGCAGTCAGTAGATAGCTTTATTTTAATCCACTGACTGCATTCTGGGTCCCTGAGACCCTGTCGGAAGTTAGTGTTGTGTTTTTAAATGGAATTTATTATTATTATTTGATAAGAACTTGTGACTTTTTTACTGCTAATTAGACAGTTATAAATCCAAAAGCATTAATTTTTTGAATTTACATTATTTGAGTTTTGAATTTGTATCGCATCAAATATTGAAAGGGTCCATCAAAACCACATTGCTCTTCACTGGTTATTCAATATTTTGCTAGCTAAAATTATAATCAAAATTCATAATTTCACAATATTTCACAATTAAAATTAGTATAATACTAAAACTTGATACAACATTTATTCATTATGGGCAAAATCCAGAGTAACTGTGGGGAGTCGTTGCTCCAAAGTATTTATAGAAGACGTAAGAACAATTTACTCTGGATTGCAGTATGAATTTTCCATAGGTTTTCACTAGGTGGTGCCATAACTACATCGATATAAATGTCTCTTACATGCTCCCATAGTTTCTCTGGATTGTAGGGCATATCTACCAAATTATATTACAGGGTGCATTGGACTCTGGAAGTAATAGGTGATAGAAAATTCATGCTTTTGGATTTATAACTGTCTAAGGCTGCAATCCTAGAGACAATTTCCTGGGAGGAAGATTTATTGAACACAATGGGGCTTACTTCTGAGTAGACATGGTTAGGATTGTGCCCTATTTAGCAGTAAAAAGTCATAAGTTCTTATCAAATAATAATAAATTTGATTAAATATACACAACACTAACTTCCTACAGGGTCCCATACCAAAACTTGATGCAACATTTAGGGCACAATCCAGAGGAACCACGGGAGCACGTAAGAGACATTACATGCACCCGTAGTTACTGTACCACCTAGTGAAAACCTATGGAAAATTCATATTGCAATCCAGAGTAACTTGTTCTTACTCCGGAGCAAGGACTCCTAGTAGTTACTCTGGATTTCACCCTTATTCATTATATGTACCAAACTATATTACAGGGTTCATTGGACCCTGGCAGTCATATGTGATAAAAAAATAAGTGCTTAGGTTAAGTGTCAATTCATAAATTATATGTAATAAATTACATATTATAGTTTTAAAATTAATAAGCAACTTATATGTGTGTTTTTGTCTTTTATATTGTCATGTCCTACATTTTTCTTGGGTGTCTTGCATTCTGGAGGGACCTGTCATCTTTTTTTGGTGATGACATATGATTACCCTACATCTGGTGGACCACTTTGAAAGATAGGTGAACGAGATGTGTCTTTGGCCTGATCCAGAAGGGCTCTTCTTACGTGCCGCTTCCATAATAAACTGTTACCTGCAAGGCCGTGCCACCTGGCTCCTGCTTACTAAATTCCATGGTCACTGATGCTTTCCAAGAGGCAGCTGTCATTGCTGTCTGAATGACTTCCTTATTTCCTCTGCTGCATCCTTGAAACTGGAAACTGGGAAGACTGCTTGTGAGTTCTGTTTCAAGATACAGTGGTGCCTCATATAAAGAGCTTGATTCGTTCTGGAGGCATGCTCTTTAAGTGAAAAGCTCTTTAAGTGAAGCAGATTTTTCTATAGGAAATAATGGAAACTCAGACGATTGGTTCCACAACCCAAAAAATATTCAGATAAAAATATTAACTGGATTTAAAAATGATGACAAAACACTGGAATTGAATTCAAAACCTGCATTCAATGTGCATGATCCTATGAAGGCTACTTAGGCTGCAATCCTAAAGACACATTCCTGGGAGTAAGCTCCATTTAACACAATAAGGCTTACTTCTGAGTAGACATGGTTAGGAGGCTGCAGTCAAAGACACTTTCCTGGGAAGCTTACTTGAGCTGCTACTGGAGGTTCAAGGTGGCTGGTGGGGGCACTTGGGAGCAGTTAGAGGCAGATGCCTCTGGCACCCCCAGACAACTGCCCCCAAGTTAGGGCACTTAGAGGCAGCAGTACTGGCCAGCAAGCCCTTTTAAAGAGTCTCCGTGTGGAGCGTCAGGGCTGCGTAGTACGCATACCCATAGTGCGCTTGCTTGTTATGTGAAGCGGAACTTGTTATATGAAGCAAGATTTCTTGGAATTTATACTTGTTACGTGAAACCTTGTATGCATAACAATTCCTGTATGGGCTTATTATGTGAAGCGCTTGTTATGAGAGGTACCACTATATCTTCATCCTTGTCAGTTTACCAGAGTGGTAGCAGCAGATGTGGTGCCTTGGCACTTGCAATGTCCGCTGACAGCAGGTGACAAAATTTGGTGATGCATCGACTTGAGCTGGACCTGGGTTGCACAGTTAAATAATTGTCTATTGATTTAATTTTGCATTCTGTATTCTTGTTGCTCCTTAAATTGCTGCTAGCTGTGGTGAGGGCAGCTTAGGTTAATCAGTGGGATTTAAATTTTAAAAATAAAGGACTCCTCATAGAGAAAGCGCCACTTGTGTAACAAAAGGTCACCCATCTTTCTGGGGTTTTGGTGTTTCCTAGCACGACAGGGCAAACTAACTGTCTTTCAGCTGATAAGTTTATCCTACTTTTGAGCATATAAGTGAGATCACTCAACTTATAACATGCAATTTAGAGCACAATCATAGAATCATAGAGTTGGAAGGGACCCAAGGGATCATTTAGTCCAACCCCCTGCCTGTAGCAAGGAATCCTCATCTTGCGGGGACCTGGGTCTCGAACCTTGGCCTGCTGGTTAAGAGGCACAGAGCACAATCCTAACCATGTCTACTCAAAACTAAGCCCCATTATGTTCAATGGGTCTTACTCCCAGGAAAGTGTCTTTAGGATTGCAGCCATAGGGCGCAATCCAGAGTATCTACGGGGAGTCCTTGCTCCAGAGTAAGAACAAGTTACTCTGGATTGCAATATGAATTTCCCATAGGTTTTCACTAGGTGGTGCCATAACTACAGATGCATGTAATGTCTCTTACATGCTTCCATAGTTACTCTGGATTGTAGCCGTTTTGTCTTAACCACTTGCACCACCAGTTGCACCACCACTTGCACCACTTGCACCTAACCATGTCTACTCAAAAGTGAGCCCCATTGTGTTCAATGGGGCTGACTCGCAGGAAACTGTCTTTAGGATTGCAGCCTTTATTAATTAAAAAATAAGGATAAAACAATATCCTTCCCCCTCTAAAAGGAACCCAATTGCGTAGAAAATTAAAGAGACAAATGGGAATCCAAGCCATATAAGGCAGTGGTTTGTAAATTCTATGCACAAATTCAGAACTTGTGGTGGGGGTCCAAAACGGAGCAACATTTTGCGATGTATAATTCCTCTAAATATTTGTACAATATAGGAAATTGCATTCCCAAGTATATGCTTTTTTCTCTTTGCAACAAAAAGTGTCTGTGGAAACTACTGAAGCAAGCAGTAAGCTGTCTTTGCGGTAATGCTACTTTCAATAAATATGCCAGTTGCACAGAAAAGAAGTGGAGAATAAATAAAGAATTTCTGACTTATTGCAATTTATTATTCTGAAAAAAGGACTTTGAAAAGAATGAATGTTTAATAGAAGGGAGGGGGGAACGGGGTTTTTGGTCTCCGACTTGTCCCTCGTGTCTCAGTTCTATTTTAGAATAAATTATGAAGCGAAGCTGATAAAACAACTGACAAATTAAACACATTCCCTCGTTTTCATACACATACTGTACTGTATAAAGTGTCATCACGTTGGATATGGTAAAGCTGCTTCATAATGTTGAAAATTATCTTGTTCCGCAACTGCGCTCGATATTTTTAGAAAATGGGAAGATTTGGATGAAAGGGTAGAGGCTGCATCACTTTTCTATTTCCAAGTCAATGCATCTGGTGGACAATTGGGCTGTCGGTTTTGTAGGCGTGTACCCCAAATCTTTCCATGCTGATATTTTTGCATTAATAAATCAATTTAGGGCAAAATCCATAGCAGTTACGGGTCCACACAGTTACGTCACCCTCTAGCGTTATTTTATGGAAAGTCATCTTAACTGCTCTGGAGCAAGGGGCTTAATTTCACTTTAGGATATAGGCCTTACCCCCAAATCCAGAGTAACTGCAGGAGCACGTAAGAGACTTTATGTGCACCCGTAGCTACTGCACCACTTAGTGAAAACCTACGGGAAATTCATATTGGAGTCCAGAGTAAGTTGTTCTTACACCGGAGCAAGGACTCCCCGTAGTTACTCTGGATTTTGCCCTTAGACGCTGTTTCTGTGATACCACCTGGGAGAGCATCTCCCTTACTCCAAGGAGACCAGTTGCTGCTTCCTACTCCCGCTGGAAGAAGTAGTCACCATTTCAGCACCATCCAGCTGTGCATTCTGGGAAGCATTAAATTGGGCTATTAATTTCTTGATCCTACGATCCAGATTTAACTATGAGAGCATGTAAGAGACATTACGTGCACCTGTAGTTACTGCACCACCTAATGAAAACCTATGGGAAATTCATATTGCAATCCAAAGTAAATTGTTCTTACACTGGAGGAAAGACTCCCCATAGTTACTCTGGATTGCACTCTAAGGGCAAAAATCAGAGTAACCATGGGGAGCCCTTGCTCCGGTGTAAGAACAACTTACTCTGGATTGTAATATGAATTTCCCATAGGTTTTCACTAGGTGGTGCAGTAGCTATGTGTGCACATAAAGTCTTTTACATGCTCTTGTAGTTACTCTGGATTTGGGGGTAAACAAGCAACAAGTTTTGTTTTGAAAATCCATAAATCAGCCGTTACAGTCTGGTTATTTATAATGAAGCAAAAGGTCATCCATCAAATTCAGTGTCTGAAGCAGCCCTTATTTTTTAGTGGTGTCTAAGCAAGTGATGTTTCCATCACAAGGTAAAAGATATGTCTACAAAGATATAATACTGAAGAAGAACAGCCTAGACGTTTGGACTTCTGTGAATCATGATACTAACTTGGCATTATATACCAATATATATTAACTTCTGTTAATGAAAAGGTGAGAGCGAGAACATTCTCCATCCAGGTGTTTCACTGCTGCAGAAAAATGCCCCCAACATCTCCAAAATTAGTGACATCCAAGCCAAAATTCCTCCCCTGTCAAAAAAAAATGTAGAATAGAATGTAGGACAAATGTAGGACATGTTAAAATAAAGCAAAAATACTCATATTGTTTTCCTGTACAGGTCGTTAATTTCCATTTTTTTTAAAATTTGAAAACCGCTTTGTAAGAGCTGTTTTCACCAACAATGTACATGTGAAGGTACATGATCTTGCTCCAGAGAACCCAGCCCCACAATATCCCTTTTCATACCTACTGCCTCACACACCCCATGCATGCACTGACTCACACACACGTCCCATGCATGCATTCACTCAGACACACATACATCCCATGCATGCACTCTCTCACACACACATATGCCATGCATGCATTCATTCTCTCTCTCACACACACATCCCTTGCATGCAATCACACACACACACCATGCACTCACACACACCATGCATGCACTCACATACACATACTCAAACACTCACACACACACATCTGTCCCATGCATGCACTCACTCACACATGCACGTCCCATTCATACAATCACTCACATACCCCATGCATGCAGTCACACACACTCATACACACACATCCCATGTATGCAATCATTCACACACGCACAAACGCACACACAAGCACACACTTACCTTTAGGCAGTGCATGCAATCCCACACACATACACTCACACATCCCATGCATGCACTCACTCACACACACACACATCCCATGCATACAATTATGCACACACCCAATGCATGCAGTCACACACACTCGTACACACACATCCCATGCATGCAATCATTCACATACACAAACAAACACACACACAAGCACACACTTACCTTTAGGCAGTGCAGCACAGCTGGATGGGACCAGAAGTGGCAGCGATGTCCACGGGAGACGGGATGGCTGCTCAGGCCCCAGAGGTGGCACGGCCAACTGGGGAGGGAGGAGAGGAGGCGCAGGAAACCTGAAAGTGGCAGCTGCAGAAGACTTTGGCCAGCTGGTGAGGCTCCAGAGGCAGCACAGCACAGCCGGGGGTTGTGGGGACAGAAGTGGCACAGTGGCACAGTAGACCCGGTAGACCCCCCCTTTTACCAGAGGTCTCCGGGAATTCCTGGTCAAATGGTCAGCCTGGTTTCAGTGCTCCGCCAGCACCTCCTCATCCTCTCCTGAGAGAACAGCCTATGCAGGTCTACTGAGAATTAAGCCTATTACAATCAATGGGCCTCACTCCTATGGTAGAGGGGCAATGGAAAGGAGCCTGAGAGATCTAGCCTTGCATGTCTACTCTAAAGTAAGCCCTGTTATAATCAGGGGGTTTCACTCCTGTGTAAACAGAGGCAATGGAAAGGAGCCTGAGGGCAGCTTAATTTTTTTTTTGCATTTTCTGTATTATTTTGTATTATATTACTCATTAATCATTGTTATTTGAATATTTATATAACTATGTGGTGCCTCACATAAAGAGCTTAATTAATTCCCAAGGCATGGTCTTTAAGTGAAACGCTCTTCAAGTGAAATGGATTTCCCCATAGGAAATAATGGAAACTCAGTCGATAGGTTCCACAACCCAAAAAATATTCATATAAAAATATTAACTGAATGTAAAAATGATGACAAAACACTGGAATTGAATTCAAAACATGCATTCAATGTGCATGATCCTATGAAGTCTACTTAGGCTGCAATCCTAAAGACACTTTCCTTGGAGTAAGCCCCTTTTAACACAATGGGGCTTACTTCTAGGTAGAAATGGTTAAGAGGCTGCAATCAAAGTCATTTTCCTGGGAGTACACCTCAGTTAACACAATGGGGCTTAGTTCTGAGTAGACATAGTTAGGAGACTGCAATCAAAGACACTTTCCTGGGAGGCTTACCTGAGCTGCTGCTGGAGGTCCAAGGTGGCTGGTGGGGACACTTGGGGGCAGTTAGGGGCAGCTGCTCTGGCACCTCCAGGCAACTGCCCCCAAGTTGGGGGTAGTTAGAGGCAGCAGTGCTGGCCAGAAGCCCTTTTAAAGAGCCTCCATGCAGAGTGTCAGGGCTGCATAGCACGCATGCCCAGAGCATGCTTGCTTGTTAAGTGAAGCGGAACTTGTTATGTGAAGCAAGATTTCTTGGAAATTTTGCTTTTTATGTGAAACGCTTGTTAAGCGAGGTACCACAGTACTAGGGCAAAATCCAGAGTAACTACGGGGAGTCCTTGCTCTGGTGCAAGAACAACTTAGGGCACAATCCAGAGTAACTATGGGGAGTCCTTGCTCCGGTGTAAGAACTATTTGCTCTGGATTCCAATATGAATTTCCCATAGGTTTTTACTAGGTGGTGCAGTAACTACGGGTACACGTAATGTCTCTTACGTGCTCCCGTAGTTACTCTGGATTGTAGGGTTATTCTGGATTCCAATATGAATTTCCCATAGGTTTTTACTAGGTGTTGCAGTAACTACGGATGTAAGTAAAGTCTCTTATGTGCTCCCATAGTAACTCTGGATTTGGGGGTATGTTATATTACTATATTATCATTGTTATATGAATATGTTTGGATTGTGGAATGAAATTGTCTGAGTTTCCATTATTTCTTATGGGGAAATTCGCTTCGATATACAAACGTTTTGGATTACAAACAATCTTCCGTAACAAGTGATGCTTATAAAGCTAGATAATGTTTCTCTTTTCAATGTCCCAACATTTGAAGGGTCCCATTTGATATACTTCTTCTCCGGCTAAGTCGCTTGATAGAGCGGTGATGGCAGGTTTTTCACGGAGGTTGGAAGATTTCCAACACAACAGCACATAATCCGTGCCTATGGTTGGGAGGGGGTCTCACTGCAGATAATCTTACACGCAGTGGGCGATTGTTTATATTCATCCTTGTTGAAGGTAGGAACATTTATCATCTTAAAAATGCTTCTATCACAGCAGTGGTCTATTATTGCTCTCTCAGATCTTGAAATAAAGCATGCATAGTAAAGAGATTGTCCATATTCCGTTGGAAAAAAAGTGTTACTTTTAACCAATTTTCCCCCTTGCCATTTTTCTAAGGATGTATACAGACAACCTGAAAACAATAAACCCTGTATTCATGTGCGCAGCAAATTGGGGAATTTATGGAATGCTTCTCTTGATAGACGTGCAATTTTTATTTGAGAGTCTTTTTAACTTCAAAGAAGCTTTTTCTTCTGTATGGCATTTTATAATCTTGTGTAAATCAATGCATATTTTTTGGTCTACCCGTTGTTAGCCGGCTGGGAAAAATCAATAAATGGAGATTTATGCAGCAACTTGTATCAATGCAAATGGGAATTGACTTAATATCCAGCTGATAATAATTCCTAATATTTGTGTTTTCCAAGACACAAGGTAATTTCCACCTTGCAAGAGCGCATTAAAAGTACTACTTTTTGGCAAATACTTGTAAGAGATAAGTGGTTTGGGTTCTATTGATTTGAAGCTGGGGGCAGGATCATGAGATCTGGTTCCCAAGGGAGTTGTTCTAAGCAGCATGTAACATATCCGCAAATCCAGAGTAACTACGGGAGCACGTAAGAGACTTTACGTGCACCCGTAGTTACTGCACCACCGAGTAAAAACTTATGGGAAATTCATATTGGAATCCAGAGTAAGTTCTTCTTACACCGGAGCAAGGACTCCCCGTAGTTACTCTGGATTTTGCCCTGAGTCTTAAAGTTTGTGTAAATGTTAGGCATATCCTCTAAGCTCCTCCACCTTGTACATTCCTGCCCCCTCCAAACCTCCGCACTAGCTGAGCTTGACCAGTTCAACTCCCTGGTGCCCACGTTGGTATGGCGAGGTTGGCACCTTGGCTTAACTTTCTGAACCGTGGTTTTACTGCACTTTTGGGCCAGATTCCAAGGTGGCTGGATCCAGTTTTTTGTAACCCCCTCTGAAATGAAGTTGTGATCCCCAAGGGGGTACCAACCCCCACTTTCAAGACGACTGATGTAACAGAATGACAAAAAATGTGAACGACAGCCTTCTAGCTAGGAATGCTTCTGTTATTAAATTGTAAGTTATTTGGTATTTCCATCAATATTTGAAAAAGGGCATTCATATGGGGGTTTGCTATTAACAAATATTTATTTAAATGTAATTGATTAATCAATTGGCTAAAAAGTAGCTCATTAATCAGTAAGATATTCTGAAATGTCATTATGGGCACAATGCAGAGTAACTACGGGAGCATGTAAGAGACATAACGTGCACCCATAGTGACTGCACCACCTAGTGAAAACCTATGGGAAATTCATATTGCAATCCAGAATAAGTTGTTCTTACACCGCAGCAAGGACTCCCCATAGTTACTCTGGATTTTGCCCTAAGCAACATCAAAGCAGGTTTGCTTTGATGATTTGCAATAGCTGGAATTCAGGCACACTTGATTTGAGACATTCAAAACAGATGTACGAAGAAGTTCCACATACATGCACTTTCTCTTCCTGTAGATGAAAGAGCACATGTGTTGCATGTACATAGGTTCGAGTTCAATACCTGGCTCGTGGAAGGCACCTCAAACTTGGAGAGAACCATCAGCATAGATAATGTTGAGCTAGATGGATGAATAATCTATCTCAGTAGAAAGCAGAGTTTTATCTTAATATATGATGCTAAGTGTGTGTGTCAGCTATACTAGATGATGTGCACAGGAAGGGTGACACCAGAACTCACTTAGTATTTTCAAAGAATAGCATCATGCTAAATATTAATTACCAGTAATACTAATTCTGCATTCATGAAACAAACCACATTTAAATATCTCTATCATATCAAATGTCATAGTAAAAAAACAGTGGGAATGGTTGATGGTATAGCACTATGACCACCTCCTAGAGTGTTTCCCATCACATTCCATGGAAGGATGACCATCCCAGGAGTGATATGCTGGTCTTTTGCAGTGGGTAATATAAACCATAGTGGCACTACAGGATGGAACCAGAATGTCATACTGGTTATGGTGTTTGATATTGACTGCAATCCTAAAGACACTTTCCTGGCAGTAAGACTCATTGAAGACAATGGGGCTTACATTTGAGTAGAAATAGTTAGGATTGTGCTCTTAATCCTTGAAGATCCAAGTTGAAACCCCATTCAGCCACAAAGGTTCCACTTGTTTCCTGCTACAGGCAGGGGGTGGACTAGATGACCTAATAGGTCCCTTCCAACGCTATGATTCTATGATTCTATGTTTTGTCTGGAATTGTCAGATTTAACAGCAAAAAAGTGTTACTGCCTGTGGTGAGATTGCCTGGGAGGACTACGAGAAATATAATATGGACCCAATGAGTACATATATGGGTGAAAGTTTGTAGGTCTGCAGACGCCCCAGACCCTCCCTTGGATCTCTTCCCAGACTCTGTGGAGGTGTGGTCTATAAAGGTCTTGGTAGAATTGCGTAGCTGTGGACGGGGAGGCGGCAGCAGAAGGAGCGGGATTACGGTGGGTCCTTCTCCCCATTG
This sequence comes from Cryptoblepharus egeriae, assembly GCA_030015325.1. NCBI lineage: Eukaryota > Metazoa > Chordata > Lepidosauria > Squamata > Scincidae > Cryptoblepharus > Cryptoblepharus egeriae. Next base: position 11,290,872 of record JAREYC010000016.1, on the reverse strand, counting down.
GTACGCAAAGAGAGGAGTCTGGATTCTCCCGCGCTCAACTGCAGACTATTGGGGGGGGGGGACAGATGAGGTGGGAAATTTGAGCGAGAAGGAGATGCCAGGAGGGCAGTTAGAGACTCTGCCTTGGAAGGAGGAGGGCGCAGGTTGAGGAGCTACAGAGGAAGACGAAGTCCTGAGGTTGGAAGGGCTGTCGCTGGCTGCAGAGGATCCTGAGACAGACGAAGAAGACTGTTAAAAGACCTGCTAATCCCCACCCAGGGAGAAGGAGAAAGACTCTTGTTGTCTGTTAAAGCTTACCTGTTGATTACCTGGTTAATCTGGCTTGTTAGAAGAGCCTGCGTGCTCCAGCTGGAAGTTGGATACCTGTAACCAAGAAGTGCCTTAAGTAACCGTTACGCTTTCGAACCTCAATCTGCAATAAAGTAATCTTGTGTTCCACACTTACCTGTGAGAGGCTCTTCCTTCATATCTTCATGATGCGGTGTATGGATGATGATGATGATGATGACACAGAGGTTTCCTTTCCCAATGGGATTCCCAGCGTAGAGGGCAGGATGGGACTACCCCAGGGAAACGGAGGGCATCACACTGCCACTGACACAAGGCCATCCTTCTCTAAAAGCCAGAAAAAAACATTACAGGCATTTTAAAACCACTATCTGTTCTCCTTTTCAGCTTTTAAATTGCTGAGGTGTAGAAGGCAAAATCTAACTGAAAAGATGCATGGAAATCAGTTATCGGTGCCTTTAGTGTGCATAGGTTTCTGGTGAAATGGAGTTGCAGACATTAATAGAATAATATTCTTCACCTTGCAAAGTTAGAGGCTAATTCTCAGGCATGAAGGTGCACAAACATCTGTCTTTTTGTGTACCTTGGATATTACTTAGGGTGGAATTAAGTCTATGGCTTCTTTGTAATACCAATGGAGGAACATAGCATATGCATGAGGTTTCAAGAGACCAATTTCCATGATTCTGCCACCGAGTTTTGCATACTTATATTTTCTCCTCTGCATTTAAGCAAACACCGGATTCTTGCACATTTGCGCTCACCTTCATATGTTCAGTCCTCATAACTGTTCTTTGCTGACTTGAACATCTGCTCCCAGCCACCCCCAGAGGAAGCCTCATTCCTGCACTGAGTACAATGATTTGTACCTAGATCTTTAAGCACTTCACCGGTGCAAGGTGTGCTTGGCAGTGGCGAAGATGCAATCGCAGAGTTCTCAGAGGATCTGATGGCTCTCCGGCAAGGTGCACGGGGATCCTTGTAAAGTCAAAAAAAATGCAATGAAGTTATGTATCACATCATCACCTAATAATTGCTTCCAACTGCTGTGATCATTACCTTGTAAAAGTATGTATCACCCTAAAGAGCATTTTTTTTTGTTTTATCTGTCGTAGTACAGGAGTTGGATCCAAAATTATTTCTAGGAAATACTTTTGCGGTTCTGCTCATTTCTCTGGCTGTAAAAGATTGGTGTTAGTGCCCCATTAAGTTGTATGTCACATACCACACAGTGGAAACTCCTTGGTAATGTTGGTCCTTGTGCTGGTCCATCAACTGAGAAAACTCGACTTACCTTCTTTTGTCTTCTGGGCAGTCAATTTAATGACACACTTAGGGCAAAATCCACAGTAACTAACGGGAGTCTTTGCTTTGGTGTAAGAACAAGGATTTCAATTACTCTGGATTGCAATATGAATTTCCCATAGGTTTTCACTAGGTGGTGCAGTAACTATGGGTGCACATAAAATCTCTTACATGCTCCCGTAGTTACTCTGGATTTGGTGGTACGGGTGCAATCCTAACCCAGACCAGCACAACTCATCAGTTGTCCTGTTCCTGTGGTGATGTAGGGAGACAAGTGCATGTCCATCCACTAGCCTAACCTGTCCCCAGGAGTGGCGCGGAAGTGCCTTACCACACTTTTATGACACTCAGGCCAGCATGTGAGTTGTACTGGGACTTATGCGGACCTGAGGGTTAGGATTGTAGCCTCAGTTCCTCTAGAATTTTTCTCCTTTTATGAGTGTGTGTGCATGAATATGAAATCATAGAAATCATAGAATCATAGAGTTGGAAGGGACCCAGTGGATCATCTAGTCCAACCCCCTGCCTGTAGCAGGAAATCCTCATCTTGTGGGGACCCAGGTCTCGAACCCTGGCCTGCTGGTTAACAGGCAGTGTCTTCTGTTTTTCACAGTTTAGACCAGTGGTTCTCAAAGTGAGGACCAGTGGTCCTCTTGGTCAGTTTCAGGGGGGTCGTGAAAAGCTGGATATTGCCATATTGGAATTGGGCACTGGGCTCTGCCATCTTGGAATGGGGCACTCAGGTTGCAGTCCATATTTTCCTAGGAGACTGCTCTGGAGCAGTTCCATAAGATAACACTAGAGGGTGACGTAACTGCGAGGATCCATAACTGCTATGGATTTAGCCTTCTGTGTATTTCCAAGTACAGTGATGCCTCACGTAACTAATTTAATTTGTTCTGGAGGCATGTTTGTTACGTGCAATGTTCTTTACATGAAGCAGATTTTCCCATAGGAAATAATGGAAACCCAGACGATTGGTTCCACAACCCCCAAAATATTCATATAAAATATTAACTGGATGTAAAAATGATGACAGAACACTGGGATTGAATTCAAAACATGCATTCAGTAAGCATGATCTTATGAAGTCTACTTAGGCTGCTGTCCTAAAGACACTTTCCTGGGAGTAAGACCCATTTAACACAATGGGGCTTACTTCTGAGTAGACATGGTTAGGAGGCTGCAATCCAAGACACCTTCAGAGTGTCTCCCCACTTTCTCCTTCTCTCCATCCTGAGCCTTCCTCTCCCCTGCTCCCTTCTGGGTAGCCCTGAGCTGCTTCTCCTTCACTACTCTTCTCTCTCTCTGCCCAGCGGACACCCGGCCATAGGAGGAACAACATGGAAGTGTTGCTTTCACTATGGGCAGGTGTGCTAGGCAGCCCTGACGCTATTTAAACAGGCTGCCGGCCAGCATGTCTGCCCCAACTGCGAACAAAAGTGTTCTTTACGTGAAGCATGTTCTTTACGTGAAGCAGAATCCTAGAGAAATTTTTGTTTGTTACGTGAAACATACTTTACGTGAGGCGTTCTTCACGTGAGGCGCCACTGTACCTTGAGGTTTTGTGTTCCCAGTAACCTTTATTTCTTATGAAAAACGGTTGGGTCTCTCGCTGAAACCAATGCAAAGCTAAAATGAATGGAAATAATGAAAATGATGGAAATAACACCCTAAATGAATGTGATTTTGATGAATGAATAACTGAACAAAATTAAGCTTTGAATAATGAAACTGAATTGAAACAAACACAACAAATTGCACACTTGTACAAACATTTGCCATCTTTATTATACAATAATTAAAGTGAGCGTTTTTGTGCTGTTTTCTAAAATCCCGACAGCTTGTATGCAACAGTACCTACTCTTGCCTTTTCCTTTATAGGAATGAATTCTGAGGTTGTTTTCCTCATTCTTAAGATTTACAATCAGACATTCTTTTATAGAGAGAATGAAAAGAACTCTTTTAGGAACAAGACCTCACAATATATTTGTGTGACTCAAATTAATGCAATCGGGATAATAGTGGAGAATCATTCAAATTCTTATGTCTTTGCAAGCATCACACTCATGGCAAATGAGAACAATAAAATGTCTGATGAAGAATCCAAGATATATGGCACGTAGGACAAAAAGGACTGCCGTGATCACAAAGTCCTCCTCCTAGAAAATTATGCCTCCATTGTGTATCAAGTAAGCAGTGCTCTAACACTACAATCCAGAGTAACTATGAGAGCATGTAAGAGACAATAGTTATGGGACCACCTAGTGAAAACCTATGGGAAATTCATATTGCAATCCAGAGTAAGTTGTTCTTACACCAGAGCAAGGGCTCCCTGTAGTTACTCTGGATTGTGTCCTATATCAGAGTTCCTCGAGGACGGGGCCAGGGACTACTAGGGGGCCACAGCAGCTGCCTGACTCGTTCGCAAGATGATGCCTCTGCCCCTTTCCTCAGCAGGGGAGCAAAGGCAATCAAGAGCATCTCCCTGATTACTCTAGCGGAGGACTGGTGGCTGGAGCGGTCTCTAACAAGCCCTGCTATGTGCCTCTACCCCACCAGGGATTGCGTGGCAAGCAAGGAGCCAGCTTGCAAGCCAGGTGGAGAATGTGATACATCCCCCATCCTTAACAGCATGTTCAAAGTGTGAAGAGGGGATGGGGAAGAAAAAAATGGGAATGAGAGTGGTCCCCATCCTAATGGGGAAGTAAAAAGAAAGAGTATGAGCAGACCCCCAACCTAGGCTGGGGGGAGTGAAGTGAAGGAGGGAATGAGAGAGATCCCCATCCTAACCGGGGGGGAGGGGGCGAGTAGAAAGAAAGTGAGAGAATGATCAGATCCCTGATCCCAGATAATAAACATTAAAAGACCCTCAAATGTCTATCACCTTATATTTAGATACATCCCAGTTCTGAGCCAACTTCAAGTGCTTATTCTAACATTCAAAGCTTGGGACCAGCGTATTTGAGAGACTACCTTCTTCTATATAGGGTGGTTATCATAGGGGATCCTGCTGACTGTGCCACTGCTTAGAGAGTTTAGGGCAGTGGTGGGATTCAAATAAATTAACAACAGGTTCTATGTCTTAATAACCTAAATTAAGAGTAACCGGTTCTCAGAACCAGGTGCTCATTAGTAAAAGGGTCCTATGGAAGCCCTGAAGCCCACCTGAAGCCCACCACTGGGGTAGGCGTATTATGGCAAGAAACAGGGCCTTCTCACTGATGGCACCCATACTCTGGAATTCCCTCCCCTTTGAGTTTAGAAGATCCTCCTCACTATGAACCTTCTGACAGAGTCTAAATACTTGTTTATTTTATTTAAGAAAGTTATGTTGCTGTTATGAACTAACGTTTTTTCTTGTGTGTTTTTGGCTGCAATCCTTACCACGCTTTCCTTGAAGTAAGTACTACTGAACACAGTGGGACTTACTTCTGAGTAGACATGCTTAGAATTGCGGTTTTTATTACTGAACCTGGGAGGTTTTAAATTTTACTTGCGTTTAAATATATTTATTGTTTAATTCATATTTTAGTGTTTCATTATACAAATCCTTGATTGGTAACTGCTTTGAGTGTTTTTGGAGGGAAAGGCATACAAATCAAATCAAATCAGAAAATGAATGAATGAATGAATGAATAAATAAATAAATAAATAAATAAACGTGCTTCAAAACTTCAGGAGCTCAGTTCCTTACATGGAAATTAGCAGCTATCTTGCAAAGTGCAGGAGCTGAACTCTTTGCAAGATAATTAGCAGCTACAGTATCTGATTTTTTAATAGCCTCGGAGTTGGATGTCATTAGTTAGCTTATCTTTCCATCACTCTTTGGCGACCCACCAAAAATCAGGTTGTGATCATGCAGTGGGTCCCGACCCAGAGTTTGGAAACCAATGCACTATGTTATATGTTGTTGAACAGCTTAAATGGCCATCTAAAAATACCCTAATTTACTATAAATTATACTAAATAATTTTATAATTATAATTGCTGGTTAATAAATCTGTCTGGTTAACTAAGGGTTACTGATTTCTTCCTATGCTGGAGAAAATGTGTGGTCAAGCATATACAAAAAAGCAGCCAAGATTCATATTATTTCTGAATTATTGTCACTTTTGGGAACTGATAATTTTCAGGACTTTGTCGACATTGGTATTGCTGTCATAATTGCATATAACTCTGTAGTTATTAATGCAGTAGTGCTTTGTTTATTGAGTTCCAGATTTTAACTTCTGTACTCCAATTTATGTATTAGTTATTAATATACATGTTGTTGTTGCTTCTCAAATCTCAGAAGTCATCAACAAGTCAGACAATTTATACTTGGTCAGCAAATAATTTATGAATCTGAAATGTAGAGTCTTTCCAATATTTTTTAATAGTCTGACTTTAGATTATGGTGAATAAATATTTGACAAAGCAGAGAGGCAAGTATGGTATGTGGAAGCTGCTATTTGAGTTATAGTCTCTGTATGGTCAACCATTCCTACTGACTGAAAAAGGGTCCTTACCACAAATCACTATGAGCTTTTATCCTTTTGTCCTCACAACAACCCTGTGAGGTAGGTGAGGCTGAGAGTGATTATCCAGTTTGAGGTTATCCAATTTGAACCTGGATTTTCCAGTCACTACATAATCCTGGCTCTCCTAGGATGTCCTCTACTTCTGAGCAGGGTATGGTTGCACTTTGACTTGGGAATGGTTCCATCTCTCTTTAGCATGATCCACAAGGCACTTTTATTACCCATTTTAGCCCATTGATTCCCACTGGGGTAACATTGACCCAATCTGAAGTTTATGGCTACAATCCAGAGTAACTATGGGAGCACATAAGAGACATTACGAGCACCCGTAGTTATTGCACCACCAAGTTCTTACTCTGGAGCAAGGACACTCTGTAGTAACTCTGGATTGCACCCAGTGTTAATTTTTTAATGGAATTTATTGTTATTATTTGACAAGAACTTCTGACTTTTTTTCTGCTAATTAGACAGTTATAAATCCTAAAACATGAAGGTTTTGAGTTTACATTTTTTCCCCTGTAAATTCAAATTATAGTATCAAATACTTGCAAGGGTCATTCTGACCCATGTTGCTCTTCAATATTTGCTAGGTAAAATTATAATCAAAATTCATAATTTCACAATATTTTGCAATATTTCACCATTGAAATTAGTATAAAATGATTATACTTAAACTTGATGCAACATTTATTATTACATGTACCAAACTATAGGGTCAATTTGGCCATGGCGGTCCTTGGTGATACAAAATTCATGTTTTTGGATTCATAACTGTCTAATTAGCTGTAAAAAAAGTCATAGGGCAAAATCCAAAGTAACTATGGGGAGTTCTTGCTCTGGTGTAAGAACAACTTACTCTGGATTCCAATATGAATTTCCCATAGGTTTTCACTAAGTGGTGCAGTAACTACGGGTGCACGTAAAGTCTCTTGCGTGCTCCCGTAATTACTCTGGATTTGGGGGAATAGGCCCATATCCTAAAGTCAAATTAAGCCCTTTGCTCTGGAGCAAGGTGACTTTCCACAAGATAACACTAGAGGGTGACATATCTCTGTGTACCCATAACTGCTCTGGATTTTGCCCATAATTTCTTATCAAATAATAATAAATTCCATTTAAAAAACCACAACACTAACTTGCTACAAGGTCCATACTAAAACTTGATGCACTACATATTCAAAACTATAGTACAGGGTCGAATGGATCCTGGAAGTACTGGGTGATACAAAAAAAAAATGGGAATTTAAAGGTTAAATCTCTATGCAAAGTTGTCCTGTTCCTGTTACCCCATTTACCCTACAATCCAGAGTAACTACGGGAGCACGTAAGAGACATTATGTGCACCCGTAGTTACTGCACCACCTAATGAAACCCTATGGGAAATTCATATTGCAATCCAGAGCACATTGTTCTTACACCGGAGCAAGGACTCCCCGTAGTTACTCTGGATTGCGCCCTTAAACTCTATGCAATGTTGGTTTTCAGCTGATAGCAAATTATTGTGATAAACTGTTCAAGAAGACAATATGAGTCCTCCTGGATCAAACCAAAAGCTAATCTAGCCCAATATCCTGTTTCTGATGGTGGTCAACCAGTTGCCTCCTGGAAGCTCACAAGCAGAGCCTACTCCAGTTGTTCCCAAATTCTGTTTTGTGATGCTTTGGGACATCATGAAGCACATGCCAGGGCATTGGAGAACGCCTGCCACCCAGCAGGGTGACCACACTGTGCCACTCCAACAATGTTTGGAGGCACGTTGTGATGAGGAAAATTCCAACATGTGAAAACTGGGTGCTATGAAAAGCCCTGCCAACTGCCATGAACCCCTTAGCTATATCTGTAGCAGGTTTATATAGCCGCAAACATGGACATAACTGGAAATTATGGGCAAAATCCATAGCAGTTACAGGTCTACACAGTTACGTCACCCTGTAGTGTTATCTTATGGAATGTCATCTTAACAGCTCAGGAGCAAGGGGCTTAATTTGACTTTAGGATATAGGCCTATATCATCTCCTGTCCCTTCCTGGAGCCCACATGTTGTGTTCACAGCATGGGGGATGCTCATAGATTCCAAGTTTGGGAACTGGTACCACTGTGTTGTAACAACTGGTACTGACACATGTGTTATGAGAAATACATGCTGAATTTCCAATCACAAAACCACATACAATACCTATACCTGACCCACCTTTCAGATTGCCTTTCCCTGCATAAACTCGTTCTAGTTAATTCACATAGATCCCTCTTTGGCGTGTTATTTATCTCTTTCTTTATATGGCACTTTTCAATGTATTTGTAAAATGAAAAAAAAAATCAATGCATGTTATTTGACAAACCCTTGCTATACTCTCTTTTATAAATCTTGATTGAAGCTTTAATTGACACGGGGCATTGTGACCAAATAAAATATAATGCAAACATTGATCGCAATGGTTACGCTCAAGTTATTAGCATCCATTTTAAAATATTAATTGACCTGGCAGGAGGCCTTTCCTGGGAAAGGAAGGAAAATACGGCCTGAAATGTTTCACGGCAGATGCATTACAGCTATAACTGATAGTTTCAATAGGCCAACCATGTTAATTTTCTCCTTGAGTGAAAGGCCAATGTCTTCAGAGAGCTAGTTATTCTACAGCAATAACAGTTCTTACTCTCTTGGGACAAATATTTTCTTTCCTAATGAAGACACATCAGGTCACTCAATGGCAAAAAGAGCATTTTACTGTAATGGAAGAAAATATATATTAGGTTTGACAGATCTTTTGCTAGGATTGGAGTTTTGATCCTTTGAATATAGGGACGGACTGCTTCTTGAAACTCTGCAATGGGCTCTCTTGTTGGAGAAGGGGTGCCATATTTTATTCCAAACAACTGTAGGACTCCACCTGATGTGAATTTAGGACTAGCCTAGATATATGATTTTATTTAATTTATTTGAATAATCCATAGATAGCACAATCCTGCGGTGGCTTAAGACACTGGGCGCAATCCAGAGTAACTACGGGGAGTCCTTGCTCCGGTGTAAGAACAATTTACTCTGGATTGCTTTATGAATTTCCCACAGGTTTTCACTAAGTGGTGCAGTAACTATGGATGCACGTAATGTCTCTTATGTGTTCACATAGTTACTCTGGATTGTAGGGACTGTGCCTGTTAACCAGCAGGCCAGGGTTCAAGACCTGGGTCCTACAAGATGGCATGAGCTCCCGTCCTTAGCCCAGCTCCTGCCAACCTAGCAGTTTGAAAGCATGTAAATGCAAGTAGATAAATAGGTACAACTTAAGTGGGAAGGTAACAGTGTTCCACACACATGCAGGCTACATGTCGGACAACGCTGGCCATATGGCTCTAGAAATGGGGATGAGCACTGCATCCTGCTGTTGGTTACCACTAGCAGTATAACCTGCAAGGAAGACCTTTATCTTTCGTACCACAATCCTAAAAAAAGGCTCTAGGCTCTAGGAACACAGTTCTCTTATAATGGCCCACAGATGTTGTGAGAGGTGTGCCAGCCACCCCACGTTGCCACAGGACCAGAGAAAGGGTGACATTGCACTTGCTGATGTTGGCCAGCACAGAGGCCAGAGGAATGTGGGGACCAGGCAGGAGAGAAGAATTTTGGGGCTACGGGAGGCAGGTGGCAGACAGGATCATGGCTGGGCATGTTGGGAACAGGAGATGGGGCTGGGACCGGGCAGTTTTGTAGGATCTCAAACTTATTCCTGATCTGGGGCTGCTCAGAGCTGTGCCAACAAAACTGGTGGCACAGCTCCACATAGACCCATTGGAGCTGCTATATAAAGGTTTTTCTTTGCCTCATTGTAGCACAACAGCAGGCCCAATTTTGTATCCAAATCTTGCACTGGATACATAACTGGTATGCCAGACAAGGAATGAGCCCCCAACAGATTCAGGGGGATTTCTGTAGTCCCTTAGGACCTCCAACAACATTGTTCCAATGTACCAGTGCCTAAAACTAAATGTTCCAGACCAGTGATGGGATTCAAAGAAATTAACAACCGGTTCTATGCCCATCTGGCAGCCACTTTTAAATGGCTGTTTTTAAACTTTATATGTCCTATCTCTTATAGAACAATCGGTTCTATAGAGTAGGTGCGAACCTGCTGGAGCCCACCACTGGTCCTATCTGTTGTTAACTGGTTCTATAGAATAGGTGCAAACCTGCTGGAGCCCTCCTCTGTTCCAGACATCCAGATAATATTCAGTGTATGGATTTGGAGAGTAGCCTAGGACTATACCAAACTCCCGATCCCAAAAATACCTAGTCAAGTAGAAATAATTGTTATAACAGGGAATGCACCATCCTTTGGTCATTAAACAATTTAGGGTGGCATTTTCTAACTTGTTTTTCCTCATTGTACAAGATACATTATCTTGTCCCAAATTGAATCATTAATTTTAAATGAGAATAGGCTCAGCGAAAGCTGTGATGAAGATGCCCAGATTCACGTATTCCAGGTAAAAAAAATACCAATCAGCAGTATGTGTAAAGATTAACATTATTTTTTATTATTATATCCAGCCTTTCTGCTCATTCTTTGGCTGTATTTATTGATAAAACAGTAGCAGCTCCAGTGTATTCACGTCTTGCCGACAGACCTCTGTTATTGTGCATCTATTTTTCCGCCTTCCTTGTCTTTGATAAGTTTTTTCAACCTTTTTCCCCCATTTTTTATTTTACAATGTAACTGCATTCCTTTAATAAAAAGGAAATATACTTTGGCTGAGACATATTGGTAAGACAGTGTGCATTTAACAATGAATCAATAAAACCTGCATTTTACACTTTGGCACTTTCAGAGAAGAGAAACACATGGACATTAAGCTGTTCCTACTGCATCAGATCCTATATTTATATAGTTCAGTACAGCGGCATCACTACGGTGTGCATCCCCCAGCGTGGGAGCCCAGGACACCAACTCTGTGATGGACCACCTTCCAAGCAATAGGCTATGTAGTCCCCTAGAACAGGGGCCTCCAAGGTTTTTGGCCATGGGGCCACATAATCTCTCTGACGTTGTGTCGGGGCTGGGGGAAAATGAATTAATTTGCATTTCTAATTCTACATAAATTTACATAAATTAATGCATTAGATACAGAATTTATATGAATGAATATTACTTAACTTAGGTGCAATCCAGAGTAACTACGGGGAGTCCTTGCTCCGGTGTAAGAACAATTTGCTGTGGATTGCAATATGAATTTCCCATAGGTTTTCACTATGTGGTGCAGTAACTACGGGTACACACAATGTCTCTTATGTGCTCCCGTAGTTACTCTGGATTAGCAAAAATGTTATTTATAATACAAATAGACAGTACGTGAAAACTATAATACAGGCAAAAAAATGAAAACTAATAACCTATCTATGTCTTGGCCAATACAAAAACATAACGACAAAGCCAGAAACACATGGAAGCCTTGAGACTGGGGAGAATTTCCTAAATCACACTCGGACCCCATACTGTGTAGAGCTTATGGAACAGAATTAGCAGGTACAGTATCTGATATTTAAATAACCTCAGAGCTTGTGGCAATCATAGAGTTACCTGATCTTTCCATCACCCTTTGGCGACCCACTAAAATCAGGTCACATGCCCCCAGTGGGTCCCGACCCAGAGTTTGGGAACCACTTGTGTATGAGAACTGGGGAATTCTTTTACTCCATTTTTCAAAATAATTCATAATAATTGTTATTCAAAATAATATGTCCTTTCTCTCTCCAGACCTGTTGCCACTCTTGACACAGTACTCTGAAAAGACCTTGTGCTGCAGTGACTTGCATTCCCGTTAACTTAAAACCAGGCCATTGCTCGTTTACTATGGCTGCAATCCTAAGCACACGTTCCTGAGAGTAAGATCCACTGAACACAATGGAGCTTACTTCTGTGTAGACATGGATAGGACTGTGCCCTATATGTTGAATCCCTGATTGAGAGCAGCAAAAGCCTGAAAATTAAGGCCTGCCCTGGCCTCCAAACAATCTAATTTCCGAACTTCATTACCGTGATCCACTTTGTGCGTCAGAGAATTACTGATTACCCTGATATATGCATTGACCAAACGACAAACTATTATTTACTGGGGTAAATTAAAACAATGAAGCTAATTAAAGAAACAAGCCTCTTATGATACCATCCAGTGTCTCGTATATCATAATTTCAGAGAAGCCATAATTTGTTTATGGAACGGTTAAAGTCACCTTTAGATGGAAAAGAAATTCTTCATGTGGCTGTAGATTGGTGGTGGAACACATGTTTTTGTTCCAGTTTCAGTGGTGGCACTATGAGGTTTGGGGTCACATGCCATCCTGAGTGACACACACAGGGGAGCGATACCACTACCAGTTAAAAAAAAATAAATATTGGTATTTTTTAATAGTACTCTAATGTTATATATTGTTCAATGCATAATTTTAGGAGTTTAAATCAGAGTTTAAATTTTAAATCAGTGTTGATTTATCTTTTTCAATCAAAAGTAATAGCTGGAAAAGTAGTAGGGGGATGGCAGTAGTGTATCACCAAGGTGTTGCCCTACCCTCTACGTGAGAGATGATGTAAAGGGGGAGTAGAGAGAGGGGGATGGGATAGAGGGGGTGACATACCAGTACGTCACCCCCTTCTATCATGGGGGTGACATACTGGTGTCCCTCACTGGGTGAGACAAATCCTTGTGACTCCACTGCTTGGCACTGCCAGGTTGAAGTGGGAAGGGAAATGGGAAATGGGCAATCCTTAGTGGACAAATAGTCTGAGGGTGCATTCCTCACCAATTTGGGCCAGCGTAACTTACCGTTTCTCTGTTCCTGTGGTGTTGTGGGGAAGCTGGCGAACATCCATGCGCTGGCCAATCCCCCTCCGAGAGTGGTGCAAGAGATTTATGGCACATTTATGACACTCCCAGGCCGGGGACACCTGCAGGCAAGGGATTTGTGCCAGCCTAACTCTGGGTAAGGATTGTGCTGTGATTCAAACAGCTTTATTCCTGCTTCTGTATGCCTACAGAATTAGCAATGTATGCCTTTGGACATCTTCTCGCATTCAAGGCCTTTGCTGCTCTTCCAAAGCATGGTAATGGATGAATATATTACATAATTAAGTCAGAAATTATGGCTGCGGTCTATGCAACTGTGAAGAGAATGATAATAAATGCCGTCTACAGCTCAAGTGTGCATATCATAAGATGGTTTTTGATTCAATTTTTTTTTCACTTCATCAACATTTCCATGTGCTGTTTTGTTAGCTTTCTACTATATATTCCACACAGTACAGTCTGTCTTTTGGAAGTGATTACACAAGCGAAACTTCTCTTGTGGCGCACTTGGTAATTATGTGCCCAATACCCATTGTGATTCATGGGAGTAATTTCTGTAGCACGCTATGCACCTTGCTGAAAATTTACACCTTACTGTCATGTCAACAAAGTGTCAGTGATGGGTGAGCCTTTCCAGCTATGCACATGATGCTTTGTTAAATTAAATTTTGCTTTTCAGCATGAAGTTAATTGGCATGAACTGACACTAAAGACCAATTATTATTGGAGTTCCTGTTGTGGTGTTAGTTCCTTATCAGGCTTCTGGAGAGTAACCGAATTTGCAATTAGTTTTGTAAATAGCACAGTCCATTTCGGAGCCTGATCAGTCTGAAACAAGAAAACAAATTAGGCAGAAACAGCTAGTAAATTAAGCAGAAGAAACAGTTAAGGTTAAAAAAAATTGAGAAGTGAAAGTGGAATATTAAGCTGGTTGTGTTCTCTGTGCTTGGAAGCAAAGTGGCACTGTTGTATCAAGTTGTATCCCTGTTGTTGGGTCGGTCACCTCAAATTAATATTTCAATCCAACGGTGGGCAAATGAGACAGATATAGCGTCTCCGTCACATTGATAAACAACAATAACATATGCGACCTCTTGTAGACCTACTCTTGGGAATGCTGAGGCACTTGTCATTACTATAATTTGATGACTCAGTGCCAACACAATATTTTGAAGTGAGTTAATTTGTACTGTCATGTTAGGCATGTACAAAGAATTCTCAATTAGTTGTCGTTCAATTTTCAGTCTTTCCGGCCAATGCCCTTCGCTGCATGCTGAGTCTGAAAAGCATTCCAGGACCTAGGAGTCAATTAGCAGTTCCCAGACTCTGGGACCCACCATGTAGTCATGACCCTCGTGCAAAATTCAGAGGGCAGAACAGGCTGTGATGCAGGCTGTGTGCATCAAGGTCTGTGTGCATCAAGGTGCATAGGCTGTGATGCAGGTTGTGTGCATCAAGCATCAATAAGCTGCTACTTGGTGTGGAAAACTGTAGCCTACTCCCAAATCCAGAGTAACTGTGGGAGCACATAAGAGACTTTACGTGCACCCGTAGTTACTGCACCTTGTGAAAAGCTATGGGAAATTCATATTGGAATCCAGAGTAAGTTGTTCTTACACCGGAGCAAGGACTCCCCATAGTTACTCTGGATTTTGCCCCTAATCACAATTGTAGCCTCACCTCTTGGCATTTATAAATCAAGGAGCATGCACTACATCTTCTAAAAATTTGGGAACCACTCATATACTTTCCACTTTGCCAGAGCCCCTGTCACATTGAGACCTGGGGCGCAATCCTGAGTAACTACAGGGAGTCCTTGCTCCGGCGTAAGAACAATTTGCTCTGGATTGCAATATGAATTTCCCATAGGTTTTCACTGGGTGGTGCAGTAACTACAGGTGCACAAAAAGTCTTTTACGTGCTCCCGTAGTTACTCTGGATTGTAGGGCTGGGCTCACATTCCCTATCCATGGCTTTCCATTCATTGCCATAAGTCAAAGCCAATGTGTGTGTAAAAGAGATTCTCAGAGTGTGGGTTGGAATCCCCTGGAAGGGTTGCAACTTCATTCCAGGGGGTTCGAAAAACCAACTTGGAATCTAGTACTGGGTAGCACCTTTTTGGAATGGGGCACTCAGGCTGCAATTCATACTTTCCTGGGAGTAGGTCTAATTGAACAAAATGCAAATTAGTGTATTTACTTGAATCTAATGCTCACCTTTTTAAGCCAAATTTACAGGACAATCGAGAGCAACTAATCTGTCCACATAAGAGCCCTTAGGTTGCCCTATCTAACACTAGGTTGGAGCAACTGCAAGATGCTCCAGCCCAGTTACTCTGAAGGAGGCTTAGGGCAGAGTAAGGCAAGATAGGGTGCCCTAAGAGAGGTGGACCTGCTCTGCCCTAACTGGGGCAGCCTAAGCAGCTCAGGAGAGGCAAGTTGAGGGCATGTTTAGCATTGCCTAGGGCAGAGCAGTTACTCTGAATCCAGAGCCTGTTTCCAAGGCAGAAATGCCCTCTTCCAGCCCTCAGAGTTATACCACCTCAGGAGCAGGTATAGTAATGAGTAGACCCATAGGGGTCCATGATAAGGCCCGAGTAAGAATGGCAGTGTTGACCAAAAATCTGAGTTCTTGGCCAGCCTAGCTGCAACACCTGCCTCTCAACCTCAGGATATGGAACAAACTATGGCTGCCCACAAACCTCAGGATACAGCAGGCCACTCCAAGAAGCCCCTTGTATTCACTGTAGAATGTACTGGCATCTCATCAGGGACTCCTTATAAGGCAGGCACCCAGTGGCATCACCAGACTGGTGCGGCTGGTGTGGGCTGCATTGGGTGATGCGCTCCGAATGGGGTGATGTGCCGGAGGAGTTTGACTATCCTTTGGCAGGCCCCAGGCGTCAGCACCCCCATTCAGGCCTGCTCCAAGGCAGAGCAGCAGCCAGAAGCTGCCACTTGTCTGAGGAGCTGGCCTGAACGGCCATCTGAGGTGCACTGCGCAGAAACACACTGAGCATGCCGAACAGCTTCAGAGGAGACTTCCTTAGAGCAGAGAAAGTCCGCAGCTCTGCACAGCCATTCGGCCTCACTCAGGAGGCGGAGCGGCAGCCAAATGGCTTCAGAAAGAGTACTGCACAGGCACCAACTCGACGCCTGCACAGTCTCCCCCGAAGCCAAAAGGCTTCAGAAAAGTACAGCGCAGGTGTCAGAGATGGTGCCTGCGCAGTACTCTTTCTGAAGCCAGTTGGCTTCAGAAACAACTGCGCAGGCGCCAACTTTGGTGACTGCGCAGTCCAGGTAGGGGAGGCGCGCATCCCAGGGATGACGCACAGACTTCCGCACCAGATGATGTGCAGAGTCATGTCACCACTGTAGGCACCACAGCTGTTCCTTGTTCAGTGTGATCTGAGGGATGTCTCCTCAGGAGCAAGTCTTCCCCTTGTGTCAATTACTTAGCATGCTCTGGAGCAGTTAGGGCAGCCCAGGCTTCCTGACTCTCTGGATTCAGCATAACTTTCTGCTCTGGATACAGAATAGTTAGGAGAGAGCAGTTAGGGCAGAGCAGGCTGAATTTGCTCTGGATTGTGTCCTTAGTCTCCAAAATCAGGGTGCGCATTAGATTTAATGGCACATTAGACTTGAGTAAATGTGGATTTCTTTATTTTGTTTTATGTAAAGCTAAGTATTTAGTTTAATAGTTTATTATAATTTAAGAAAATGTAACGTAAACCCATAGTTGTATAAAGTAGAGCAGTTAGGTAAAAATCAGCCGCCTTGAGTTGAGCTAATGGCCTGAGAAAGGTGGGATATAAATTTTTAAAATAAATAAAATAAAATAAATAAATAACCTAAACACATTGCTATATTATTATTGTCATATAACTCGTTGTATGAAGTAAAATTAAATGTTGCACATGCGCTTTCCAATCACCAGTAAACTTTTTTTATCTCAAGTCTTTTAAAATTGATGTGCAATTCAATGGTGCATTAGATTTGAGTAAATACAGGTACTTCCAAGTAGAGGAGCTCTGGCATCACAGTGATGTCACTTCACATTTGATGTCATTTCCTCCCACAACGTCATTTTCAGGTTGATTATCCCTACAATCCAGAGTAAATACGGGAGCATGTAAGACATATTACATGCACCCGTAGTTACTGCATCTTCTAGTGAAAACCTACGGGAAATTTATATTGCAATCCAGAATAAATTGTTCTTATATTGGAGCATGGACTCCGGATTGCGTCCGAAATCATTTACAGTATATAAATATGTTGTATGTTAGAGGCAAAACTTATGATAGAATGAATGAATGATCATAAACACTTTCTACGACAGAGAGAGGGGTGATCTTTAAATCAGTTCATAAACACTTTCATATACAAAGATGGGAGGTGTGTGCAGCCTTCTCAGCCCATAAAATACCTTCTGGAGGTTTGGGGATCAAAGCTTCCTTCACCTCCAGAAGTTTACAGGACTTGCCTGAGGGCCTTAACACCCTTATTTTAGGTACCCCCAAAACCAGAGTAATTTGGATTGGAGCATGTAAGAGACTTTATGTGCACCGTAGTGACTGCTCCACCTAGTGAAAACCTATGGGAAATTCATATTGCAATCCAAAGTAAGTTGTTTGTACACCGGAGCAAGGACTCCCCATAGTTATTCTGGATTTTGCCCAAGGGAATCGGGCAGTTTGCAGCAGGTACATTTGGATGTGAGTACCTTTTTATCTCCATTTTCCATATTCCAGTGAAATCTTGGTAAATATTCCCCTAATCTGTTACAACATTGACTTTTCTTGCCTTTCTTATAAGACACATCTGCAAACGCAAAATGGAGACAACACGGTAGGAGGCAATATTTGGATTGCAACCTGCCATTGGACATCTGAGAAGGTTGTGGACGATGTCTTGGTGATAATTTATGCTATAATTTGATGATGATTTCCAGTGAAACAGGAGAATGAGGTTCTTGGCAAATGTGGGATAAATATTATGGGGAAAAAACACCAAAGCCATCTCTATAGAACATTTTCACAATGTCCAGCATTGACCGTTATTGGTTTGCTGTTGCTTTGCCAAGAAATCTCTTTGCCAGTGAACCATTTTGGAATGTGGTTTTGGGGCAAAACAGGATTGTATATTGTTGTGGGGGGAGTGGGTGGACAGGAAAGACAAAGAAGAACGATGCCAAGATCTCATGCCAGTCAATCAGAATGTTAATGATGGATCATGAAACACATTTGTTGACAAATAAAACACATGGTATTACGCCAGGGGAACCAACTGTGCCTCTTGCTCTCTCCAATTCTGTGCAATGTGGTGTCCAACATGGGATTTAAAGAATGGAATCGGGTGATGTTTGCCTTACATAAGGCATCTTCTTTGTAGTAGGTGTATTTGGTACCCACCAGGTGTCATGGATTCTAACACTATAATGCATTATAAAACTGTGTCTTCTACTCTTCTGGGACTCACATTTCTTGGCATGAACATTTGATTGGGGACAAATGGAAAAAATATAATAAACTGGTGCCATCCATTCAGTACAGCTTTGGGACAAGCTTGATGCAGTGAGTGGATAGAAGTCTATCCCATTATCTCTCCAGGTCTTTTTCATTCATTCCTTTTGAAAACAAGCTCAGCTTTGTGATGTATAGGTCAGACGTGGGCTTGACACCAAGGCAAGCATCTGTCACAAACAGGACAACCAGATACTCTGGCCCTCCTATAGGTCACTGAAGAGTTTGTAGGCACCAGATGCACCATATGAAACCAGGATCATAATCTAGGAATGGTGGAGGTAACAGCATTTCAAGCGCTTTGGCGTTTAATCATGATGGTTGCGTTACGAAAGAGGGTCTTCAGACAATTTTGGCTTTATAATTGGGATGAGCAAGATCTAGCAGGGTAACCTGTGGTCTAGCACAGGGGTCTCCAAATGTTTTGGCAGGAGGGCCACATCATCTCTCTTACACTGTGTCACAGGGGCCAAAAACCATTTTACATTTGAATAAATTTACATAAAATTTACATATAAGATTTATTGGAGTGGACTATAGGGCTTCCTCAGGTGCCGGATAGAGAGATCTTGAGGCTTGCCGAGGGCCGCATCTGGCCCCAGGGCTGGGGTTTGGAGACGTCTGGTCTAGCAGGACAACATCTAGCAGGGTAACTTGTGGATGACACTTTTACCTTTACTTTTATTCATTTTTTATGATCCCTTCAAGTTCAGAGACTGTGGGTGGCGCAAGTGGCTAAGACAGTGTCCTGTTAACCAGCAGGCCAGGGTTCGAGACCCGGGTCGGCCCCACCAGACAGGGTGAGCTCCTGTCCTTAGCCCAGCTCTGCGACGCCAACTGGATCCAATCATATTGGCTCTGCCTTTCCATTGGACTAATTCAGTGGCGTGGAGAGGGGGGATTTGCTGCTTGGGTAACAGCCTATCCTCCATAACAATCTAACCCAGGCTTTTGTGCTTTGCATTCAGCGTATGCAGCGCCGAGCACGATACTGTAGTCTTTCAAGACTGATGGAAGCCTGCTTTTTAATTTCAAATTTGCCCTAATTCATGAAAAGCTTCGAAAGGATCTTGACTTTTAAATGTGCCACTACTATATCTTCTCCCAAAATGTTTCTTTGGCTTATGTGAGCCTTGCATAGAGGCAAGAGTTTCCTTGATTTGATTTAGTAAATTAGTAAATTTTAGCTCATCAAAATTTCAGATGATATCACAGTAGATACTCTAGAGTTCAGAAAAGGCTAGGAACAGCCATTCACATTGTGAAGCATGAACACTTTCTGTCTCCTCTCCAGAAAGCAGACCGGCTTCCAGCCCATCAAACCACAACATTTTCATCACTATATTGTCCAAACATGAGTTGGCTGAATTATGTGAAATATTCTCCAAATATTCTCATCTGGCTTTAAATTAAATATGACATTTTCAGGCCAAAGTAGGAGCAGTTTTTTTATTTTCTTGTTTGTTTTCTTTTAATTAAAAAAATGTTTTTCTACAAAATTTTGACACAGGTCCCTGAGACCAATTTTGACCTTGCGTGTGGCGTCGATGGAAAGAGTTCCAGGTTGTTGTTTAATGTTTATTTGTTTTGCCCTGTAGGTCTCTGTCTTATATGTCAGAAGCAGATATAATGAGGGTGAGATGATGGCTGATCTGTGAATGTTATATTAGAGCCTTCCAGGCAACTTTCTTGATGAGTCGAGGGGCTTTGGAACGAGGCAGAGCACCAGTCCCAGTACAGTTGTCCTAGTTTGGTGGCTGCCTGGACTGTCGTCGTAATACCCGCACCTGCTCCCTGTCATTGGTACGGTCCCTTGTGTTTTGGACGCACACTCTCATTCATGCGCCGCTATAATGTATGCACTACGCAGGGCAGCCCATCTTGCAGCTACATACGCTCTGAAATTACACCATCAGCTTCTCTGTCATTTGGAGGCTTATAAACACCGTCCAGCAGCAGCCGTCTGCCCAACAGGCTGGGAACAAGATCCAAAAATGGAAGCCAACTAAAACAATAATTTCACCGATAGCAGACAGGCAACTTGACAAACATATAGGTTCAACAAAAGAAGCTTTTCCCCCTAAATTCTAAGCATTCCATTATGATACACAAAGCAGCGAAGCACAGAAGGCCTGTGTTTATTTTTTTCCTGTCTCATACCTTCAAGAAAACTCCGCATTTGCGGTCCGCCAGGGCTTCGGGGTTGAGGGATAAACATGGGAGATAGGAAACAGCTGGTGGATTTAAGAATGGGAATACATATCTGAAAGTGCATCTCACTGAAAACAACAAACAGCATCTGTGTTTGGATGTGCATTTCGATGGTCATTCAATTTACATCCGTAATTGTGATGGGAGACACTGTATGCAAATTCCAGGAGTTGTGTTAGACGATGGATCCCTGCTTCTTTTGGTGATAGCACAACTCAACCTCCATGCAAATTTCCATGGAATGGAAAAGCACAATCAAAACAAAGACCGTGATTTGTGTGTAGATGTTTAGAACGCAATCCAAGACTACACACTTCCAAATTGTCCATATGATCGGGGACCCTGACCAAGTTTCTGGAACTGGACTTTGGTGAGTTGCAACCTTGATGTACACTTGAGAACTTATAAAAAAATTCAGAAGTCTTTTAAAAGACACAGGATGCCTTCCTAACCTGGGGCGGCACAACTCAGTCTTCCCGTTCCTGCAGTGATGTCGGAAGGCACTAGCCTATCATTCCCCCAGGAGTGGCACAGAAGCGGCACTTTTATGACACCCCCAAGTCAGCACAGGACTTGTGTTGGGGCTTAGACCGGCCTAACTGGAAGTTAGGATTGCAGCCATATACACAAAAAAGTTATTACAAATCAACTTCCTACATTCACATGGTAAAAACATGACATATTGGCGTGACACATGACATAAAATGACATATTGGCATGACACATGACATAAAAATAACTTTAATGACCCACTTCTTGGTATCCTAGTTTCCCCAAACTGTGTCGATATAGAGCTATGCCACATTCAGCCACTAGTTGGAGCTGAATATGTTGGAATAATTTCATTCTGTTACATTACAGTCTAGTTGGCTGGATATAGTATAGTATAGTATAGCTCTGTGTTGGGAGATCCAGAAATCTAGAGGTATTTTTAATGTCTGTTTCTATGTACAATATTTATATATCGCTTTTCAACTAAAAAGTTCACAAAGTGGTTTAAAAAGAAATTGAAAAAAATAATGGCTAATGGGTCCTGAGAGGCTTGGAAACAGTACAGTTTTGCTGCAAAAAAACAGATTTTCACATTTAAAAAATTAAAGGACAATTAAACTGCAACTTCAGCACAATGGGTCAAAGCACAATGGGTCAAACTTATGGATTCCAGGGTTCAACAATATATAAGAATGGTCTAGTCTAGTTAAGCCAGTTTTCTATATGAAGAATTTTCATAGAATTAATGGATGCAATCCAGAGTAACTACTGGGAGTCCTTGCTCTGGTGTAAGAACAATTTGCTCTGAATTGTAATATGAATTTCCCATGGGTTTTCACTAGGTGGTGCAGTAACTAAGGGGACACATAATGTCTCTTACATGCTCCCGTAGTTATTCTGGATTGTAGGGATAGAAACATAGAGTTGGAAGGGACCTAGTAAGTCATCTAGTCCAACCCCCTGCCTGCAGCAGGAAATCCTCCTAGAGCATCCCCGACAGCCTCTGCTTTTCCCCCATGTACACTCTTCCCAATAAATTTCTGCAATCCCAGAATGTTTTTGCCCCATGATGGTTTGTTTCACTAGATGAGGCATAGGATGTTTCTTGGATCATTTCTGCTCATTCTGTCATTCATAGTATGGACCAGAGCCATACAAATCTCTTGAGGATGAGGCATCTCATCATCAAACGATGCAGGGGTCCTTTGCGTAACACATCTCAAGGCGGTTGATTCACTCTTGCTCTGTATAGCCCCCAGCCACAACACCTAGGTGTCCTCAATCGATCTGCAAAACTGTTACTTATTAAAGACTTGCTTTCCTTCATACAGACAGCTCTTCCAATTTCCAAAAGGCAGTTGAAGGCTAGAGGGGCTTTGCAGCATCTGTTGCAGTCGTACACAACTGGTCCACAATGACAATTTTTTTCCTGAATGGCAGTCTTCGTAATTCATTATCAGCCTCATTGCTTTTGGGCAAGATTTTTTTCCCATGTCTTTCCATCAACCTGTCAAAATCAATGAATGTCCCCAGCCTCCCTTTTCCATCCGTTCTTCCCAGTTCTGCCCAGTCTGTGGTCTGTTTCTGCATGACACTTCATACAGTTTGGTTTGGAGGAAGACGGTCCTTCATGCTTCTGTAATTGAGCTGACAGTGATGGCATTTGTTCTGCAAGCCACGGCACCAGAAGGATGGCAATGCAAGGGGATTATCAAGGGAGTCCGAGTTTGCCAACTCACAGCTTTTAGTGCTAAACAGGCACGACTGAGCCAGGTCATTCCAATGATACTTGTGCAATTAGCTAAGTAGACAGACAGGAAAAGCTGACCAGCACAAGATAGATTGTCTGCATGAACTATATGGAAATTGGCAGCTTGCTTGACAGTGAAGACTTGCTTTGTGGAAATGGTCTGAACTGGCAAGTGGGTTATGCTGTCCTGTTTGCAAAGAATTTATCCCCATATGTAAGAAGAAGAAGAAGAAGAAGAAGAAGAAGGATGAGGAGGAGGAGGAAGAGCCCCCAAATCCAGAGTAACTATGGGAGCACGTAAGAGACTTTACGTGCACCCATAGTTACTGCACCACCTAGTGAAAACCTATGGGAAATTCATATTGCAATCCAGAGTAAGTTGTTCTTACACTGGAGCAAGGACTCCCCGTTGTTACTCTGGATTTTGCCTGAGGGTGAAGAGGAAAAAAACAATTATCTACTAGGGTTTGATTCCTGGAAATCCTAGTGGATACCAAATTAGCATCATTGAACCTATGTGAAAAATGGGGTTAGATCCTAGGAGATCCTCTTTACCTTACACTCAATTAACTTTATTGACCCCAATCTTATTCTGATGTCTACTGAGTGCTCGTTGACATCTACAGTATTTTATGCTTCCTTCTCCGTGCTGGTATCCCTCAATACATAATTAAGGTTCTAGCAAGGGGGATTTCTTGGTGCTGGATACCACTTGACTCGTTGAAGGTTGTTGGCCTAATACAATGAGGTCTCATTGTTCAGCAGTGGGGAAGGATTTGCTTTACCTGTCCTCCTCCACCTTCCCTAACTTAACCCAGGCCTAAGTAACCCAGGCCTAAGACATCAACAGCCTCTCATCAGCATCAAGGTTGAATTTGGGGCTAATGAAAATAGAATCACAGATAATGAGAGATGGAAGGAAATTCTGCCTCCCGCGGATAAGTGAATTCACATATAAAAAAACTGACTGTATTGGTGGCATAGCTAGAAGGGACAGAGCAGTCAGTCTTGGACAAGGTGACCATATGTCCTGTTTTTCCAGGACATGTCCTCTTCTTAATTTTTATTATTTTCCTTTTCCTTGTGAGCAGATAACATGTAGGTTTCTTGGAATTCATAAATTATATCTAATACATTAGCTAATATATCTAATATATCTAATCTATTAGATCTAATATATCTAATATATATCTAAATATCTAATAAATAAATTACTGCCTCCATCTGAATGTAATGTGCCATCAAGTTTAATGTGCACCCAATTTTAAAAGCCTTGATATTTAAAAAAAAAAGTTTACAGGAAATTGTAATGCACAGCTGCAAAGGAGGAGTAAAATTTAATTTTACTGCATAAAACAATATGAAAATAATAATGGGTTTTATGTTATGCTATCTACGAAATTGCACTACCTTATATAATGATGGGTTTGTTACATTTTTTATTACACTATGGTAAACTATTAAACTAAATACTGACCTATACTTATAACCAAAATACTATATTTACTCAAATCTAATGTGCCAGCGAATCTAATGCACATCTTGATTTTGGAGACTAAGGGCGCAATCCAGAGTAACTACGGGGAGTCCTTGCTCCGGTGTAAGAACAATTTGCTCTGGATTGCAATGTGAATTTCCCATAGGTTTTCACTAGGTGGTGCAGTAACTATGGGTGCACGTAATGTCTCTTACGTGCTCCCGTAGTTACTCTGGATTGTAGGGCAATGCCGCAATCTTAAAGACACTTTTCTGGGAGTAAGACACACTGTGAATAATGGGGCTTTTGAGTAGACATGGATAGGATGGTACTCTGAATTCAGCTGGAAAAGGTGCATGTTAGATTTAAGTAAGCCCAGTATATGTACGAGTTTTAAATTTAATAATAAGCAATATAGAGCTTAAATTAACCACATGAAAACAATATATATGAGTGTTTTTAGCTTTTATATTGTCTTGTCCTAGGGCTGTGGGTGGCGCAAGTGGTCAAGACACTGTGCCTGTTAACCAGTAGGCCAGGGTTCGAGACCTGGGTCCCCACAAGACAGGGTGAGCTCCTCTCCTTAGCCCAGCTCTGTGACGTAGCTGGAACCAATCGTTCCAAGCTGAAACTCTGCCGCTCCATTGGAATATTTCAGTGGCGTGGAGAGAGGGATTTGCTGCTTGGGTAACAGCCTATCCTCCATATCAATCTACTCAGGCCTTTGTGCTTTGCAGGCAGTGTCGAGCCATGATACCGTAGTCTTTCAAGACTGATGGATGCCGAGTGTTTTGTCCTACATTTTTCTTGGGTGTCATATGTTTTTCTTTTTCTTTTTTTGGTTATGACATATGTCATAACCTTGGAAGGCCTTGGAAGGACCTTCTTCTTCACTGTGGCCTTGGAAGGACCTTCTTCCTTCCTTGGAAGGACCTCCTTGGAAGGACCTTCATGCAAGGGGAACCTCCCCTTCAAAGCCATTCCTGCTGGGTGGAGGAAAATGGAGCTGTAAACCTGGAATGGCTCCGAAGGGGGTCTCAGGGATGCTTCCTCCAAGACTGACTGCTCTGCCCCCTCCTATCCACATCACTGTATAGGAATTCAGGGAGATCTTGGAAGCACCAATCTTTTCTTTTCAATTCTTAAAATTGTGCAATATATTTCAATAATTGTGCGTACAGATTTGCGTGAAATTCTGGAGCCGGTCATCAATCTTAAACTCATGTGGAAGTTTCTACGAAGGAAAAGTTTTCCGCTTTATACATGTCTGGCCTTGGAAGGATCAAAATGAGATTTTCCTCTAGGTCTGCCTGTGTGGTGGCCTTTATGTAGACACTGATAGTTAATGATATGCAGAGCCGAGCTCTTCCCGCATGCAAATTATACATAATGTACCCGCAGAAATGCAAGACGGGGATGGAATTCTTCAAATTGACTTTGACAGCATTCAAGGTTAGTTCAAGGGAAAAAAACTGCCTCCTTTTGAATGTTAAACAATGGTTTTTCAAAACACGAGGAAGGCTGGATATAATGATAATGATCGCTGTTGATTGTGCGGCTCAGGAAACAGATGACTGATTTAAATGTCTGGCGTTTCGACTTCATTTCACTGTTTTGTGAACTGTGGGATTTTAAATCGAGAAGGTAACGTCTTCGGGCGACTGATGTAAATGCTGTGTTTTCTGTAAGATTATAGAGTTTTGACTAAGCATGGCATGCATAGTCCTATGAGTTACATTATAATAGGATAATCAGTCCTCTTGATTCTTTTGGGGGTATATTGATGTTCAGGTATACCTTCAAACACATCCTCTGCTTATTTTGCGAGTGCTGCCTCAGAACGGATGAGACTGGCAAATCCCAAAAAAGCAACTGTGGAATCACTGGCAGCACTAATTTAAAGCAACGTATCGCAAAGTGTGGGTCAAGCCCACTAGGTGTGTCCCAGACCAATTTCAGGAGGGTTGCACAACAACAAAACATTGAAAATAAAGAACTGGAAATATAGGATACAGAGCTGCTTGGCAAGGCAGGCTCTCGATGGGAGAAAGGGAAGGTGCTCTGCTCTGAATAGGTGGCAATATGGGATGCTAGAAAGGTGGAACAAACCGTACAATCCAGAGTAACTACGGGAGCATGTAAGAGACACTACGTGTACCCGTAGTTAGTACACCACCTAGTAAAAACCTATGGGAAATTCATATTGCAATCCAGAGCAAATTGTTCTTACACTGGAGCAAGGACTCCCCGTAGTTACTCTGGATTGTGCCCAAAGTCTGCTTTGTTGGAGAAAATTTTGGATTTGAAGCCTAAATCAATGATAATACATCCAGCCATGACATCACTTCCAATTAATGACATCACTTCTGGTGGGTCCTTAAAAATTCACGTTCTCAAAAGTGAGGTGCAAACGTTTTAGCACAAGGGCTTCATTGTGTATCTGATACATCAAGGGCTGGCTGATAAAGTCACGGAGGACCAAGGTGCAGAGACTAAATGGGTGGGAGGCACTCTGGCTTGCCTAAGATGCAAAATAAGTCCTATGCTGACCTGGGGATGTCATAAAATTGCAGTAAGACACTTCTGCCCCACTCCTAGGGGGATTAGGCCAATGCACAGGCATACGCTGACCTCCCCATGGAAAGATAGGAAAAGACAGGCCAGGTTAGTTAGGACGGCCTAAATTTCTTTGGATTGTGCCTTATATTACTTATTATAAAATTTGTATAATTTATTATGCATACTTTATTATTTACAAGAAGACTACATGCTATTGGCTCACAAGCAAATGGAAGACAGTAGAGATATTTTTTTTGCTAAGACACAAGGCTAAAAAAGAGGACATGTCCTGGAAAAATAGAACATATTGTATGTTGGGAAGAGGGAAACAGAGGGAAAACCTATTAGCCTTTGAACTATGCAGGGAACTGGTAAGGGGGCAGAGGGAAAAGAGGGAAGCACCAGACCCCAAGTGGTTAGCAGGCCTCCATCAGTCTTGAAAGACTATGGTATTGTGCTCAGTGCTGCATACGCTGCATTCGAAGCACAAAAGCCTGGGTTGGATTGTTATGGAGGAGAGGCTGTTACCCAAGCAGCAAATCCCCCCTCTCCACACCACTGAATTAGTCCAGTGGAAAGGCAGAGCCAATATGATTGGATCCAGCTGGTGTCGCAGAGCTGGGCTAAGGACAGGAGCTCACCCTGTCTTGTGGGGCCAACCCGGGTCTCAAACCCTGGCCTGCTGGTTAACAGGCGCAGTGTCTTAACCATTTGCGCCACCCACAACCCACCCAAAGCCAAGTGGTTAAGACCCCTAGTATTTAAGCACCAGATCCCAAGTGACAAGTAACTAACCTATTCCACCTATCAGCCTGAGATGCCAATGAGTTGAATGGTTGAGAAATTGGGTCAGATTGGGCCAATTGGTCTTCAGAAAAATGGCCTAATCACTAACTTTAATCACTTAAATCCAGAGTAACTATGGGAGCACGTAAGAGACTTTATGTGCGCCCGTAGTTATGGCACCACCTAGTGAAAACCTATGGGAAATTCATATTGGAATCCAGAGTAAGTTGTTCTTACACCGGAGCAAGGACTCCCCGTAGTTACTCTGGATTTTGCCCATTTGTATTGTCCTGTTTATGGGGAATGATGCAGCAAGGAGTAAAGTGAGGTCTTAGGAGGTTGGACTAGAGATTCCACATATGATCAGCAGCTTCTGTGAATGCTCTGAATGCCTCCCTGAAATGATCTTGTTCACCATTAGTTTAGCTGTCAAAGCTGCCATGATACATTAGTGACAAAATAAATGAAGGATAAATGATACTCTTCTGAAATTATTTCTGGCTCCTTCCTCTCGTTTATCATTGACCTATTCTTCATTCTAATAACTCACTTCCTTGTAACTGTTATATACGATGTTAATACTGCACCATTTTGAATATTCCACCAAAAAAAGAGACAGATTTTCACATATGCTTTAAAAATTCTATTAAAATTATTTAAGGCTAGAGAACTAATTTTCCTAGATATATATTTCCTTTGCCTGAAAAATCTCTACACCGATTTTTTTAGGAAGATGTCAGGAATTAAGCAATTTTTTTTCCTCACCTCTGTCTTTATTAAAGGAACAATCTGCTTGTGACCTTTATAAAAAGCAGCCCTTTGATTTTCAATTAATACTTTATTGGAAGCTATTATGAATTCATGAGACAGGTAAAGGTAGGATAGGTTTTTTATTTCATTGCAGCTGTTATTTTTGTTAAGAGTCTCTTTGTCTTGTTCTGCTCCATTGAAGGTATTGAGTAGAACTTTGCTCTGGATATTATGAGTTAGTGATTTGCATTAAATTCCAGGGAATGATGAGTAGTAACATGTCAAACAGAGAAGGAGGATGTAGCATATTGATTAGTTAGAAAAGCCTATTGAAATCAGTGGGATACATTTGCATCACTGAGAATAGGCTGTACAAGATCCATTGCAGTAGTCCTGGTATGGCTTAGGGCCAGTCAAATAAATCGAACCACAATCCTAACAATGGGTGCAATCCTAACCATGCCTACTCAAAAGTAAGCCCCATTGTGTGCAATGGGTCTTACTCCTAGGAAAGTTTCTTTAGGATTGCTTCACATGTCTATTCAAAAGTAAGTCCCATTGTGTTCAATGAGTCTTACCCCCAGAAAAGTGTCTTTAGGATTGCAGCCTAGCCCTGCAATCCAGAGTAACTACAGGAGCGTGTAAGAGACATTACGTGCACCCATAGTTACGGCACCACCTGGTGAAAACTTTCGGGAAATTCATATTGCAATCCAGAGTAAATTGTTCTTACAGTGGAGCAAAGACTCCCTGTAGTTACTCTGGATTGCACCCTAGGACAAATTAATTTTTGTTGATTTTCAAAATGACACATCAGTGGGAGGTAGAGGACTCTTTGCTATAATGCTAGAATTGAAAGGGGCCATTGTGATAACCTTATCTAGATGTATCCATACTATAGGTGTGTGTTGCTTAATGATGGGCACATATACTGTAGTGGTCAAAGCACAACAAAATGGTTTTTAATGAGGTTTCTACACAGGGTGATGCAAAACTTAGCCTACAATCCAGAATAACTATGGGAGCACGTAAGAGATATTACGTGCACCCATAGTTACTGCACCACCTAGTGAAAACCTATGGGAAATTCATATCACAGTTCAGAGTAAATAGTTCTTACACCGGAGCAAGGATACCCATAGTTACTCTGGATTGCGCCCTTAGTCATGCCACTGTGCTGCATCCTCTGTTTTAGCCAGCAATCTTATATATGTTCTTGGGGGGGGGGGGGACTAAGGTTGCAATTCTAAAGATATTTTCCTGGGAGTAAGACCCATTGAACACAATGGGGCTTACTTTTGAGTAAACATGGCCCAGTTAGGCCAGCATCAGCCGTAGCACAAGTCCCACGCTGGCCTGGGAGTGTCACAAAAGTGCTATAAAAGCTTTTCTGCATCACTCCTGGGGGAGGGTTAGGCCAGTGCACAGACATGTCCTTGATATCACCACGGGAAAGGGATGACCAATGAATGTGCATGCCAGCCTAGGTTAGAATTGCACCCCAAGTTTGAACTGAATACAGTGTAACTGTCTTCCCAACAAGTAAACATAGTATTGTGCTGTAAAGGTTATTAAAAAGTTATTTTTATGCATTTCTATTTGCTTTTGCTAATAAAGAAGGATCAGTGTTGAAGAGGTTAACAGATCATGAAAATACAGATGGTCTGATACTAACAATGTCTACATGCTTGAAATGTTTTCATTGTTGGTGTGAACTGATTGAAATGCAGTGAAAATGCACCATAATTCTGCAGTGGTATCATTAAGATTTGTATTGCCTGGTGCAGGAGGCCGATGCCACCCCCTGTTGAACCTATTCTTATGTGTCCTGACAGTGCCTTGGGAGGTAGATGCACCGTTGACCTGCTACTGCTGGTTTTTTTGGCTACAACTTTTGAAAGAATAAGATATTTCAGTGTTGTTCGTTTCATATCACTCTGCATGAAAATGCTACAGCAGGCCTCCGTCAGTCTTGGAAGACTATGGTATCGTGCTCAGCGCTGCATACGCTGCATGCGAAGCATGAAAGCCTGGGTTGGATTGTTATGGAGGATAGGCTGTTTCCCAAGCAGCAAATCCCCCCTCTCCACGCCACTGAAGTAGTCCAAAGGAAAGGCAGAGCCAATACGATTGGATCCAGCTGCATCGCAGAGCTGGGCTAAGGACAGGAGCTCGCCCTGTCTTGTGGGGCCGACCCGGGTCTTGAAACCTGGCCTGCTGGTTAACAGGCACAGTGTCTTAACTGCTTAATGAAAATAAACATTGATTAATAACAGGATGGTACAATTGGAAAAAGAGGGGTAGTGGCTCAGTGGTTAAAGATGCTGTGCTTGGTCAGCTGGTCAGCAGTTTGAGATCTGAGTACTGCAAACAGAGTGAGCTCCTCTTTCTTGCACAGCTCTTGCCAAACTAGTACAGGCATTACCCACTTATTGGACAGATTAGGGACCAGAGCACCGGACAAAAGTGAAAACAGTTGAAAAGTAGAACCCAGGGCAAACAATTTATTCTGGAGTGCAATATGAATTTCCCATTGATTTTCACTAGGTGGTGCAGTAACTACAGGTGCAGGTAAAGTCTCTTAATGCTCCCGTAGTTACTCTAGATTTGGGGGCCAGTCTTTTTCAGCTTGCAAATGCAAAAACAGTCACAAAAAGTACTTTATTTACTCAAATATAACGCTCACCTTTTTCAGCCAAACTCAGGCTACGATCCAGAGTAACTATGGGACCTTTTACACCGACGTAGTTATGGTGCCACCTATGGGAAACCTATGGGAAATGAATATAGCAATGCAGAGAAAGTGCCTCTTATGTCTTCCCATAGTTACTCTGGATTGTAGAGCAGTCTCCAAAATCAGGGTGTGTATTAGATTCAATGTTAATTAGAATTGAGTAAATACAGTATTTTGATAATGAGTATGATTAGATTCGATGGTACATTATATTCCAGCAAATATGGTATATAAATACATATTTATTAACATATATTTATAATATATAATATGAAATCTATCTATCTCTCTATCTCTCTATCTGAAACACATATTTATTAACACATATCCAAAATACACAACAAATTCCCGTAAAATGAACAAGGCATGCGTGGTCAATGAATATCTTATGTTTTTGAGTGATGGCTGCAATCCTAAAGACACTTTCCTGGTAGTAAAACCCATTGAACACAATGGGGCTTACTTTTGAGTAGAGATGGTCAGGATTGTGCTCTACGTCTCTTATTTTGAACTTCACCCCAAACAAGTCCCCTTGTCTCTTTCTCATAGCACCCCAGCATTGATTGCTTCATCCTCACACTTACCCTTCTTCCTAATAAAGAAGAGTCTTTTTTATTGCCCTCGTTTGTAATAATTTATCTGTACACTTTACAACGTTATTGATTTATTAAATTGATCATTAAAGATACAAGAAGCTAAATCATTCAATTGGACACCTGGAATTAAGTGACATATATCTCCTTATTCCCGTTGGCGGAGGAATTGAGTGGCATCAAATAATGAAAATCAATCCCTATTTTATTTGAGGAAATAAAAAATATAATTAAATAGTAACTCATTTTCGTTCTTCATTAAGGTCCACAATATTAAAGGAGCATAAATCATTAGCATAAAAGATGCAAAAGGAGATCTAGAAACTATATTCAGTAAGGCTGCATTCTAGATTTTCGAACCTTCTTCAGTAACGTATATGGCAACCTCCTGCTAGGTTAAGGAACAATCTGTTTCCCAGCAAGTGAAGAACGGTGGGCTAAATACTAATGATGGTCTCAGAGCTTCATTTTTATGCAATGCATATGTTCAGATAAAGCATATATCCAAATACTTTGGGTGCCTTGGTTTACGGGCATAATTTGTTTTGTTTAATCCAAAACACTTGTAATCCAAAACAGATTTTCTTATTGGAAATGATGGAAACAATTGGTTTCACAGTCCTGCAACCTTCAATGAGTTGAAGCCAACCTATTAGCTATCATCTAGAAATTACTATCACCACAACCTTCAGTTCTTCACCATAACCTTCTTCAAGGAAGAAGCATCAGTGATGATGATGGCCTTTGCTATCACCTTGCTCCATAGACATCAAGTTAAAATTCATGTTCATAAAATTCATAAAGCACATGATGAAGAAGGAGGGAAACTTACCTTCCCCTTTCCCCAAAGTCTCAATGATTCACTCTCCTCTAAGTTGATATTCACTATGGGTGCAATCCAGAGCAACTAGGGAGAGTCCTTGCTCCGGTGTAAGAACAATTTGCTCTGGGTTGCAATATGAATTTCCCAGAGGTTTTCACTAGGTGGTGCTGTATCTACGGGTGCACATAATGTTTCTTACGTGCTCTCGTAGTTACTCTGGATTGTAGGGTAATGAGTACATTATCCTACAGGATTGTAGGGTAATGAGTACATCCGTAGTTACTCTGGATTTTAATGATAATGAGAAGTGACTGCACATAATGATAATTTTCTTCTTTCTTCATACCCCCTTGACTTCTGAAGCCCAGTTCCATCATTTTAATAAATAAAACCGGAGAGAGATAAACTCTGGCAGGGTACCCTTGAAGCAACTATCCACTTTGATTGAAATCAGATTTTCTAACTTATTTCCCTTACTGTACATTATCCAGTTATGCCTTTTGGATATTGGTTCACAGCATGAGGTTCCATCTTTGGTTGTGACCAGTTCTGGCCAGAAGATTTGTTTCATGCTTGAGGACATCAACACACACCTTGAGCGAGGACAAAAAAGAACTCTTCTCCTTCCAATTAATTATAATGCTGACTAAGAGGGTGGTTGCATCAATGTCACCACTGCCCCAGCATGGTGCCTTTTGACTCAGAAGAGGAGCATCACACTGCCCCAGGGGGTCTCCTCCTGAGTAGCTGTTATCTAATTACTTCAGCACCATTATGTCCTCGCATGGCTTGCCTCATTGCTATAGGGTTCTTTGCGATTTTGCACAAAGCCACAAAAAAGTACCACTTCTGACAAGCACTACAGAGTTAGGAAGTGATAAAAAATTTATCAGCTTATAGGGGAGAAAAAGTCCTCCAAACCTACAAACATCAATGTAGTATTTTGGGGCAGAAGCCGGTTGAGATGGAAGGACTGTTTGGAGCACCAGGAGTAGCTCTGTAGCTTGATTTTATCCCCCATTATTAGCTCAGGCTGTTTTTCCCGTCATTCTCAGTTTATTTTTAATATACCCGGAGGGGGAATTATTATTTTTCCTTTACTTGCTCTTTGTTCTTCATTTATTTACAGCATAAATCACCAGAAAAAGGGGTGCAAATAGGCAAACAGTCTTTTAACCTCTCCGAACTCAACAGTTATACAAGCATGTCATCTTTCCTTAGCAAAAGTAGTGCCAATCCTTCCAGCGGACGGAGGAGGAGATGGTACCCTAGCTAAATAAATCTGAAATATTTAGCATGGCAGGCTAGCTAGCAGTCATCAATGCCAGGCATCTTTTTTTAATCTTTATTTTTTGGCTGGCAGGAGGAAGAGGGGGTTAAGATAATGCCATTGACTGTGTGAATTAAAGTCACAGAAACAACACAGCCCAAGATGTAGGGAAGCAATGCCAAAGGAAACAGATTGAACCCCCCTTTTAAGCATTTTATTGCCAAGCGAAGAGGAAAAACAGAAAAAAGGAGGGGTAGATGGTTTATCAACACAAAGTAAAGAGGACAGATCCTTTTAACCTTTCAAAAATGGATAAATGAGACCAAGAATGAGATGTGCATTTAAAAAAATAGATGTTTGCAAATAACCTTTCAGGATGCATTCAAAATATCTCAGTGTTTCCAAGGTAACTTAAGTCCAGCTGACCCATCTTATGGCTAGTATAATTTGGAGTTATGTTGAGATACTCTGGTGGTGGTTACAGGAAGCGCACAGAGAGTGGTGCACACAGTGGAGGGTGGTGACCGGAGGTGGGCTGCAGCCGGCTCGCATCAGTTCTATAGAACCGGTTGTTAAATTGGTCCCAATCCTAGCGAACCGTTTGTTGGTGCTAGGATTGGGACCAATCTGCTGCACCCCCTCATTCCAGCAAGTTCCAAGGCGGAGCAGCAGACAGAAGCTGCTGCTCCATCTCGGAGCTTGCCGGAATAGCACCGTGCTCAAACATGCTCTGCGCATGTCCAACACTTAGGACATGTGCACTGTGTCTCTGCACACCCACTGGGCCTTGCTCTGGAGGTGAGGCCAGCTGCTCCACCTCCGGAGCACGGCCCAATGGCTGCACAGACGCACTGTGCATGTACGAAGTCTCAGACATGCGCTGGGCATTCTTCTGCGGGACCATTTGGCTTCGCTGGGGAGGCAGAGCAAGTGCTGTTCCGCCTCTCTAGCGAGGCCAAATGGCCCCGCAGAGGCACAGACCTCCTTCTCTCCAAGCTTCAGAGGACACTGAAGCACGTGCCAACTTTGGCGCATGTGCATTATGTCTTCTGAAGCTGGCTGCGCAGGGTTGGTGCATGCGCAGTGTGTCTTTTGAAGTCTGTGGCTTCAGAAGACGCACTGCGCATGCGCCAAGATTGGCATGTGTGCAGTGTTCTGGGGTGGCTGCGAACCGGTTGTTGGCCGGTTTGCAGCCCACCACTGGAGGTGACACACAGTGTGCCGCAAAGATCAGTCTTAGTGCAATGCTTTTAAATATGTTGAGTTGGGGACAAGCAGCAAAGTGGAAAGGTTTGCAGGTGACACTCAACATTTTTGGGTGGTGAAGAGTTCCAGAAGGATACCTCCAAAATAGGGAAAGGCACAGCAAAATGGCAGATACATTTCAATGTCAAGGAATTTAAATTTCACATATGCACTCTTGAGTTTTTTTGAACTATCTTATTATGTTTTGAACTACAGCGGTGCCTCACTTAAAGAGCTTAATTTGTTCCGGAGGCATGCTCTTTAAGTGAAACGCTCATTAAGTGAAGTGGATTTTCCCATAGGAAACAATGAAAGATTGGTTCCTCAAACAAAAAAATATTAATATAAAAATATTAACTCTGTAAAAATGATGACAAAACACTGTAATAAAATTCAAAACATGCATTCAAAGTGCATGATCCTATGAAGTCTACTTAGGCTGCAATCCTAAAGATTCAATCCTAAAGACAGAGTCCAAAAACTCAATTCCAAAGACTCAATCCTAAAGACACTTAGGAGGCTGCAATGCTAAAGATACAATCCTAAAGACACAATCCTAAATATACAATCCTAAAGACACAATCCTAAAGAGTCAATCCTAAAGACACTGAGGAGGCTGCGATCCTAAAGACACAATGCTAAAGACTCAATCCTAAAGACACTTGGTTGTTT
The DNA here is from genome assembly GCA_030015325.1 of Cryptoblepharus egeriae. NCBI lineage: Eukaryota > Metazoa > Chordata > Lepidosauria > Squamata > Scincidae > Cryptoblepharus > Cryptoblepharus egeriae. The sequence continues at coordinate 11,255,033 of JAREYC010000016.1, read as the reverse complement.
ACAATCCTAAAGACCTTTAGACCATTCTTTAGACCTAGAGTTTCCAAGGATCAATTCTTTAGTCCTAAAGACCATTCTTTCCTGAATGGGGAATTTCAGCACCATTTAGCGAACAGCTCCCAGTGCGAATGGAGCTTGTCTCCTTAGCAAGCGCTTGCCGGCTTGCCCTAAGGGCAGCTGGCAAGCACTTGTTTTGCGTATCTGCCTTGTTAAGCAAGGCAGAGGCCCTGCAAAACAGAGTGCATGTTAAGTGGAACACTTATTATGCGGGGCATTCGCTAATCGAGGTACCACTGTATCTGTGATGGATCAGAGAAAGATCTTGGGTTTATGGTGGACAGCTCAATATGTTAATGGGCAGCACAATACTAACTTGTACTGGAACAGTCAGGTTGGCTTCCCTGTGCTGTATCCAGCATAACTGCCCGATCCAAACCCTGCTTTCTGCTCCCCACCTTCCTGCCTCATCCTCCTCCCTTTTAATGTGGTTCTCCCCCCATTGTGAAGTAATACGGTCTTTCATGTACTTCAGGCTGAATAAGGGTTTTGTTTTCTGTAAGCAAGCAGACGGGATGAGCACAGGTAATTGATCAACCACATAACTTTCTATACAGGGTGACAATCAAAACCCATAAGGATAATTAGCAACCTGTAGTTCTGTTCCATTCCCTATGGGAAATGTCATTTAGGCAGCAAGTGCTTGAAATTGACACATTATTAATCTAGACGCGTTGCGCAAGTAAAGCATACTTTTGTTTGCCGAATGACTGCTGAAGGAATGCAAATGTCACAACAAGAAATTCAGTGTGGTGGAAATAAATAAATAATGGCACTTGGTCTCATTTTTCATCAAATGTTGCCCATATGCACTGTGAAGTTAATGGCTTTAATTGGAAATTTTTTGCACTAATATTAACAAATGGGGTGCAAATTGCTTATTCAGAACCTTTGCTGCCTATTAGAAAAGAATGAAAAAATTAGCAAGTTTGTAATTTTGCAAATTTGCAAAAATTCAAATTTTAAGGCTACTGAGTTACATCCAGCTTCACCCATTCTTGTGTACATGTGTGTATGCATGTATGCATGTGCATGCATTCATGTGTGTGTGTGTGTGGTTTTATTTTCCCATTCAACCTTATGAAGCATTCTGGACCACCTGAAAGCTTACTACTAATATGTGTCTGCCATTTTTGTGGGTGTTAATAAACAATAACATGGGTTAACACATCCATTACCACCATTAGGCTGTGAATTTCCTACCATCAGTTAAAAAAATAGAAACAGGAAGAACTTCTGCCATAATATACCAAGACTGAGTATGGACAAAATCCAGATTAACTACGGGGAGTCCTTGTTCCGGTGTAAGAACAACTTATTCTGGATGATATTCATACTTATTCCAGTATGAATTTCCCATAGGTTTTCACTAGGTGGTGCAGTAACTACAGATGCAGATAATGTCTCTTACATGCTCACGTAGTTACTCCGGATGAGGGGGTATGTGTGTTTTTTTATTTTACTAGTGCTCACCAGGGAATTTTTTTAAGATAAAATGAACTGAAGAAAATGCAAGGTCGGTCAAACTGGGCATGCTTTAATTCTGGAATACATTGTATTTTTCTCCAGGTTTTAAAGACATTTAGGGGTTGTTGGGGGCACAAACAAACCTATATAGGGCAGAATGCATCAGAAGAATAATGTAGGAGAATGAACAAATCTTCTAATTCCTTGAAGAATATTATACAGTTAAAGTTTTGTGGGTTTGCTTATATGCTATCTAGTTTACAGCATGACAGTGTCGTGATTTGGAGGCAAGGGCTCCAATGTGCCCTACTTGCTCAGAGCAGAATCTGTCACATTAAAAAGTTTAAGCTTGTATGAGCAGGATATATGCACATACAAGTATACTGTTAATCATGCAAAATGTTCTCCATGTGATGTGTCAGGAATGACCCCAGTCCTCATCTCAATACAATCACTGTTGAAACTGTTGTGCTATGCCACAGTTTGTCAGGGAATTACTTGTTACACACCCAAACCCAACCACCGGACATAGGAGGTGGTAGTTGTTGCATTAGTGGTGGCGGTATTATAATTGATGTATATTTCAATTTTTTAAAATGTCGGTTGCGTCTGTGCACATGTGCGCATGTGATGTATTTATGAGTAATTCTTCTGTGTGTCTCATGTACCACTGTGTCCTCTCCTACCCTTCAGCGTCGGAGACATTGTGGAGAATGTTCAAGATTATCACCAGGGCTACCGATATCACACCGAAAACATGCACGTCCCATTATCTCACTGTATGTTTTTTTTTCCCCTGTTGCTGGGGAGAAGATAGGCAGGTTTAACCACCGACAATGCTCTGGAACTATTGTGACTGTCTCCTTAGAGCTGTCAGAGCCCAGTGTTGATACCGTTATCCAAAAATATAGTTATTTTCTGGATGGATGCTATCCTGTCCCTTGAACAACCCTGTAGCGGGAGCGATGTCCCTGGAATACAAAAAGAGCAATGGAACCAGCAGGGTCTGAAGCACATTGCTGTCCGTGATGCTGTGTTGATACAGTGATATTTTAACCATTAAATAAACAAAAAATATTCTCCAGCATAAAGCAATAGAATATCTTTGATTGATTTGTTCATTCAAGCTATATGTCCGTGGGCTCAAAATGAGATGTGGTGTCTGTGTGTCTGTCTGTATGTGTGTGCGTTTTCTTCTCCATGTTAATAGTCTAGTCCCTGGGGCTCAGTAAAAAAAAATAGTTGATGGAATAAAGGAGGCCAGACGACACTTTTGAGCATCACATCTGTTTCAAAAGCAAGCAAACATGCTTAGTCATAGGAAACTGCTTCCTATTGGTTCATATAGCTCAGTATAGCAAAAGGTAGTGGCTTCTCCCATATAGAAACTAACCATCAACTAAAGTGGTCCATTTGAAAGGTGGTCCTTTCACTATAGGTGGTCTATTTGGGTGGGGTCTAATTTTTTTCCTCTCTTCCCCATTAATACATGCAAAATGCCATATTATACTCAGTTATATTCATGGGGAAAAGTCAGTGGGGACTTATATTAGTTATATATTAGTTATATATAGTTTTTAGTTATATTAGTTATATATTAATTATATTAGTGGAGAAATATTATACTCAGTTATATTAGTGGAGAAAAGTCATGATGGCTGGCAGTATTTGTTTACAATTTTTTTTTTTAAAAAAAAAATCCTAATTAGTCCATTATCTTACAACATACGTGGCTTACCCAGTGGTGGGCTTCAGGGGGTTCTCACAGGTTCTATAGAACACTTTACTAAAGAGCGTCTGGTTCTGAGAACCGGTTACTAATGGGACATGGAACCTCTTGTTAATTTAGGTTATTAGGACATAGAATCTGTTGTTAATTTAGGTTATTAGGACATAGAACCTGTTGTTAATTTAGGTTATTAGGACATAGAACCTCTTGTTAATTTAGGTTATTAGAACATAGAATCTGTTGTTAATTTAGGTTATTAGGACATAGAACCTGTTGTTAATTTAGGTTATTAGGACATAGAATCTGTTGTTAATTTATTTGAATTGCACCACTGCTTACAAGATATTATGACATTGCAATTTAAAGAGCAAAACTATAAACTCTTTGTGTGTGTACACAACACATAAAGCACAGCTCAGCAGTAGACCAAATCCTTCATCCAAGGAAATACATGAAAATTGAGCGACACAATAATAGATTTTGATCTGGTGCCACATTGTGAGCGAGAGAGGTACCTGGATAAAGAAATTGGAAGGAAATTTCACAAGTCAGGAGCGATCAAAAAAGGATCTATACACTGTAGTGGTTCTCAAACTTTTACCACTAGGACTAACTTTTTAGAATAAGAATCTGTCAGGACCCACTGGAACTGAAGTTATGACTGGAAGTGATATCGGGCGCAATCCAGAGTAACTATGAGGAGTCTTTGCTCCGGTGTAAGAACAACTTACTCTGGATTCCAATATGAATTTCCCATAGGTTTTCACTAGGTGGTGCAATAACTACGAGTACACTTAAAGTCTCTTACGTGCTCCCGTAGTCACTCTGGATTTGGGGGTTACCCTACAATCCAAAGTAACTACGGGAGCACGTAAGAGACATTACGTGTACCCGTAGTCACTGCACCACTTAGTGAAAACCTATGGGAAATTTATATTGCAATCCAGAGCAAACTGTTCTTGCACCGGAGCAAGTACTCCCCGTAGTTACTCTGGATTGCGTCCAAAGTCTCATTTACTATCATTTTTTAAACGTTGTAGTCTGTTTAAAGGACAGATCTATAACATGTCCCCAGTCACGTACCATGGTGGAATCAAGAGTAATGTATTAAAAACTAGCTTAAAAGCTGTACTGCATGCAGACTTTTAAGCCAGATCCTGTGGAGAGCATTTTGGGCCTCCGACCCAAAATTAAAGAGACAAATACATTCTCTCTGGAATTAAAATATCATGTCTGCCAGATTGGGCCGGACATAAATTCCAATGCTGGATGTTCAAGCAGTTGTTGAAGGGCAGATTTTCAATCCCAGGATCATCCTGATTCCAAAAATGAATAATATGTCTATCCCCCAAATCCAGAGTAACTATGGGAACACGTGAGAAACTTTAGTAGTTACGGCACCACCTAGTGAAAACCCATGAGAAATTCATATTGCAATCCAGAGTAAATTGCTCTTACACCAGAGCATGGACTCCCCGTAGTTACTCTGGATTTTGCCCTATGTAAAGCAAATGTGGCGCAGGTTAGACGGGTTTCAGACACACAAACAGACAGAATTCACTGTTTATTTATATTGATAAAATATTAAAATGAATAGTGACCCACTTGAAAGTGGTTCACACCCCACAGTTTGAGAAACGGTGCTCTACAGGAATGTCCTGTAACAGAAAGGAATAGCCCATTTTGCTTCAGAAGCCCAAAATACCCAGAATAGCTTTTCCAAAGAAGACAATTATGCAGGCTCTTTTGGTAACAGGTGGTTCTTCAAATGCCTTCATTTAGCAGGAGATCAGTTTGTAGAAAGCTTCTAATTTCCAAAGTCTGGAAGAACAAGTGTGTTGAATGACTTTTTAAAAGCAGAGAGAAAGGCAAGGGTCTCCTGAACTGTCTGGTGTGGGTCGCTGCATGTCCTGGAAGCTGTCACAGAGAAGGTTTGGTCCTGTATACGTGCTATAGATAGGTCTAGCAGCAATGTACTCCTTCTGCTCAATTCCTGATATAGGTCATCAATCAGGGCACCACAAGCTCACTCACCCACCCTGCAAAGACTAGATTAGAAACCAGCCAAGCTTTTCAAGGGCAGATGCAGAAAAGGAAGTGAACAATAAAAATTGTTGATATAGGCTTATATCCTAAAGTGAAATTAAGCCCCTTGCTCCGCAGCAGTTAAGATGACTTTCCATAAGATAAGACTAGAGGGTGACGTAACTGTGTAGACCCGTAACTGCGATGGATTTTCCCACAGAGTTGTTTTTTAACATTTCACTCTCTTTGATATAAGAGTGTAATACCTTCCCTCTTATAGTTACAAGGAACCTATTCTAATTTATTTTTAACTAATGTTTGCAGAAAATGTCAATTTAATTGCTATGGGACACGGGAACTTTTCATGCATCTGTTGGGACAAATCAAAACTCCATCCTGCCTCCTCCAGTTGGGTGATGTGTAGAGAACTAATTACTGATCAGATCATGCAACAAACTGAAGTACCTGAGTTCTTTTCATCCAGCTGTGCCCATATCAGTGTTTATGTGTCTCTCTTGTGTTATGAGTCTCATCATAGTCTGTGTTTTCAAAGGGGGGAAAAAAACCTGAGTTGCCGTTTGCTACAAAACCATCCCATTATTCTATGAACATATGTTTGTGATAAGCACAAGTCAGGAACGTTGGAACAGTTGCCATCTGCCTCTGATCAACCCAGTATCATGATACATGGAAGGAATTAAGACAGTGAGGATAAACAAAATCATCAAGGAACATAGGATATAATCATAAGAATATAATAAGAAGAACTTAAATAAAAATTTACTGGATCACACCAAAGGTCACTCATGGGTGTAGCATAATTATATGCAATTTATATGCGATTTTGTCTCAGAGAGACTGAGGTTGGCTCTTTAAATTGAAAGATGAGCTTTCCTTAAAGGAGCAATTAATGCCTTAAACAAGGTACTCTGCATACCATGGCAATGTGACAGGTAATTAAGGTATAATCCAGAGTAACTACGGAGAGTCCTTGCTCTGGTGTAAGAACAATTTGCTCTGGATTGCAATATGAATTCCCCATAGGTTTTCACTAGGTGGTGCAGTAACTACGGGTACACGTAATGTCTCTTATGTGCTCCCATAGTTACTCTGGATTGTAGGTTAGGTTCTCTTAAAGGTTGTGAACTTTTAGTTTCATTTCTGTTGTGTTCACCCTTCTCCAAAGTCTGAATTGCTCTGAGCTGAAACTGCTTGCAAATTGTAGCACTGCTCCCTACATATAGGGTTGCCATCATTCTCTTCCACAAAATCGAGACAGGACCTGTTGTGAACATAATCCCCCCAAATCAGGGTTGTTTTGGGGCACATATGCCAATTCTACCTACAGGGCAGTTAGCAGCCACTTCAAATGGAACTTGATTCACTGTGACTTTGCTATCATGGTAAATATCTTTGCATAAAGCAAAAATAGTTAATCATGCAGGTTCTGGGAACCAAAAGTAACAAATGGGGACATTCAACCCATTCACAATGTGAGCATGGCCCATATCCTAAGGTCAAATTAAGCACTTTGCTCCAGAGCAGTTAAGGTGACTTTCCATAAGAAAACACTAGTGACTGTGTGGACCTTTAACTGCTCTGGATTTTGCCCTGTGTGTATCTGAGAATGACCCATGAGAGAAAACAAGACATCCTATCTGCATCCTGTTGCCACTATTTTGCATCAAGCATTCAGACACAACCTACTGAAATGTCTCTGAATGTTAGACACAGAGCCTCAGTTTAAAATTTTAATTTACCTAGCTAACCAAAAAGCACATTTTAATGAGGAATCTGGGGAAGGACATTGCAGCCCCTCTTACCTAATCTTATATTGCATTTATATGCAATAAGGGGAAAAATATTCCCAATCACAAAAGACCTTGTGCAAAAGTCTACTTCCAAATATTTTGGGGATGAAAAGTTGCATGCTAATGGGCAAAAGGCACTTTTTCAAGTGGATGTTCCTCTTTTATCTAGCAGGGGATGCATCATTGGCCCTCCCCACCTCAGCAATATCTGTTATGTGCCTTCTGCATTTTAGATTAAGAGCCCTTTGGGGACAGGGACCCTTTAGACATTAATTTTTTACATTTTTTTGTAAACAGCTTTGTGAACTTTTTAGTCGAAAAGTGGTATATAAATACTGTAAATAGATGGGTAGATAGATGGGTAGCAGGATAGATAGGTAGACAAATAGCTGGGGAGACAGACATACATACATACATACATACAGACAGACAGACAGACAGACAGACAGACAGACCGACCGACCGACCGACCGACCGACAGACAGACAGACAGATCGATTGATCGATCGATCGATCGATCCTTGGAAACTCTCACTACCTTCCCTTTGTTCCCATCTTCCACATTGTGACTGCAATTCTATGTACACTTTCCTGGGATAAATACCATGAGCAACTGCACCCCATTAGACATAGGCTGCAATCCTAAAGACACTTTCCTTGGAGTAAGACCTATTGAACACAATGGGGCTCACTTCTGAGTAAACATGGTTAGGATTGTGCTCTTACTTCTGAGTAGACACGCATAGGGTTCTGCTGGGTGTTTTTCATACTGTTCATTATCTAATAGATATTAGTCAAGTGTGTTTTTTAAAAAATCTTCCATATTTTAAAATATTTGTTACCAAATATTTGGTTCTGTTATGACATCACATGTCCATTTCCATGTAATGCAATGTTTCCAACCCTATTTTGAATTTCCAAAATATTTATCCCTTTTTATAACCTTAAACTCAAATCTCTCTCTCTCTCTCTCTCTCTCTCTCTCTCTCTCTCTCTCTCTCTCTCTCTCTCAAAATGGAAAAAAAACTTTGTCAAAAGAGAATCCTCCCTCCGCAATTTCAAACCAACCCTAATTAAAAATTCTACTCCTTTCCTAAGTTTGCCCTCCTGGAAATCTGCAGGTTCCCCCCTTCATTTTTTCTATACGCCCGAGTTGGTTTTCAGAGAGTTGAAAGGGAATTTTTAATACTCAATATTGGCTGTTAATGACCATTTCTAAGCATCGCAGACATTCAGCGTCCTCAAATTAAGTAAATTCTCCATGCTTCACATTTCTTAAAATGTTTTTTGTACTGGAAGCCAGCAGTGATTCTCTGTGGATTTGCTGTAACAACTGCTTAATGAAGAAAGCACCTACACACATACTGAAGTGGAATATTGATGAAGAGCTGCAGGGAGAGGGAAAGCAAGAGGGAGAAGGAGAGCTTTCCTCCATGCCTTGAGAAAGTATACAACCCTTACTTTTCTGGCCTTTTAAGAAAGTAGAGTAGACATTGTGGTTATGGATTATTTGCTGCCCAAACCAGAAACACCACATCAATTTTTCAATAAATGTGTGATATCACATCATCACATCATGTGTTTCTTCCCTTCCCTAATTACTTATTCTAGGCTGGAAGGGGGTTGAGGCAGAACAAACACACAACTCAGAAACTTTAAAAGACAGAGCATAAAAACGTACAGAGTCAGGAACATAGAATAAAATCAAGAAATAAAATTGCACTTATATATAAGTAATGAAGGTTAAGGGCTCAAAGGTCAATCCCTTTCCCCGAGTCTGTGAACAGAATTGTGTTGATTTGGAAAAATGCTTTAAAAAGAACTCCAAACACACAATACAATGATCTTTAAAGAGGTGGGGTGCAATTTATGGATTTGTTTTTATTTATAGGTGTCTCACCTCGGTGTTGGAAACTCGACTCGAATGACTTGGTCTCAAGACATAAAAATTCACATTTTTGTAAACCTGGGTGACAAGCAAGTTGTGCATGTGGAAGACTGAAAAACACTTGAATCAAAACCCCTTGGAGTCAACTCAGGTCACCAAGACATGTCTGCCTGTGTCTGAGGCCATAAAAAACTTTGTAGGGCCATCAGCTGTAATCATAGGTATGTCTACTTGGGGGCCACAGGAATGATCAGTGGGATGGAAGGGAAGCCCTACAAGGAAAGGTTGGGGAAATTTGGGATGTTCAGCCTAGAGAAGAGGAGGCTGAGGGGAGACATGATTGCCCTCTTCAGATACCTGAAGGGCTGTCATAGGGAGGAAGGGGCTCATTTGTTCATAGCAGCTTCTGAAAGCAGAACTAGAACCAATGGGTACAAACTGCAAGAAAGGAGATTCCGGTTGGATATCCGAAAAAAATTCCTGATGGTGAGGGCTGTTCGGTAGTGGAACAGATTGCCAAGGGAGGTGGTGGACTCTCCCTCACTGGGGATCTTCAAGCAGAGGCTCCACCAGCACTTGTCAGAGATGCTCTAGAAGGATTTCCTGCTACAGGCAGGGGGTTGGACTAGCTGACCTACTGGGTCCCTTCCAACTCTAGGATTCTATGATTCTAGGTGCAACATCGGAGAGGTGCTGGTACTTAGTACTGGTGAGAACCCTTTCAAAAAAAACTCTGGGCTTACTTCAGAGTAGACATGCATAGGCTGGTCTCTCAGGAGAGAATGAGCAGGTGCTGGTAGAACACTGAAAACAGTAGTATCCTGCCTGGGACTATTTTTCCACTTGTTTTGCAAGAATTATTAGTAATGTTTGCTTGTCTTGCAAAACGCTCTGAATCCAGAATGCACTCAATCCAAGGTTTTACGGTACCAAGTTTAGGTTGTTGAATTTGAGCTTTCTCTAAATGGCAGGGAAAAAAGAGATTTACTTCGTAAAGTGATGTTTACTTATTGAATACCGTGCAGTGTTTCACATCTGTTATCACTTGTCACAGGCTGTATCCATCATATGGCAGATTCGTGTCTTCCGCGACATGTTTAGAGCATCCCTTGTTTGAAATACATAAAAATGATGCAGTGCTTTGGACACAAAGAATACAATTTCTCATGTATCAACTGTTCTCCTGAAGACAATATATCACCATCCTGTGAAGGGTTCATCAAGTCAGGGATTTGTTTTTGTGTGGGAGAACTGATAAAACGGCATTTGAAGTTATCTGTGAAACTAGAAGGAGCCCAATGCATTCAATACAGTTAAAATAACATAAAGGGGGATTTGAAAAGATACTCTAAATCAGAAAGATACACTTCATCATTTCTGTGGCTGTTGACAAAAGGAAGACAAGATTCTGGGATCAAAGCCTAAATCGTAGCTGAATCCTACTCATTAATCCCACTAGGAATTAATTTCTTGCATGAATCCCACCAGGAAATTTCAGCTGCTGGAGGTCTCTATGGGATAAGAGGACTTTTTTCATCAGCACCAATGATCCCACCTCCTCCATACCCCATTCCAACCTACCCCTGTCCTCTTCCACCCTTCATACCTTCTCCCTTTCTCCCCACTCTGCTGGAATCACATATACTAGAGGGCACCCTTGCAAGCACCCAATATACACGGGAATGCTCATGCCTGGTAGCATGCTGACCAGAAGTGCTGTTTTAAAGTGCTTTATGGAGCTTTTGTGACAGTGGCTACAATCCAGAGAAACTATGGGACTTTTACACTGACAATGCCACCTATGGAAAACCTATGGGAAATGCATAGAGAAATCCAGAGTTACCCCCAAATCCAGAATAACTACAGGAACACATAAGAGACTTTACGTGCATCTGTAGTTACTGCACCACCTAGTGAAAACCTATGCGAAAATCATAATTGGAATCCAGAGTAAGTTGTTCTTACACCGGAGCAAGGACTCCCCATAGTTACTCTGGATTTTGCCCTAAGCGCCTCTTACATCTTCCCGCAGTTACTCTGGATTGTAGGAAGTGTAGCTTGTGCTCCACTGGTGCATTTTCTGAATAGGGTTGGGCCATTGATTCCCTGATAAGTTCAGTATAACTGAGTAAAATCCCTATTTGAAAATCTAAAAGCTACTTACGACAAGGCAGTGTTTGAAACTGAACCAAATGTACCAGTGGTCCAGTTTGCGATAAGGCAGATGATAAGATCTGGTGTCATCAAAGGATTTTTACAATATGTTTGTGAATGCCTGTGTTTGTAGAAGTAAAAGTAACTGAGGGAGCAATGCTATTCATTCTTACCCATGAGTCAGCCTCATTGACTATAATTGAACTTACTTCTGCATAGGCTTAAGCTCTAAGGACACAATATTCAGTTGCCCTTGTGCTAGCACAAGTTTCTAGTGTAGTCTCGAGATGTTGCAAAAGTGCCACATGTTGCATTGGTGTGTGCCAGCCTCCAGAGGTTGACTCAAACTACTTTTACACTGGCGGAGTCAATCAATCAATCAATCAATCAATCAATCAATCAATCAATCAATCAATCAATCAATCAATCAATCAATCAATCATAACCTTTATTTGCATAATGTACACAATAAAATTAGATTGTAAACAGCCTAAAAGTTAGTTTAGTTAAAGGCAAGGTACCGTTAAAAGGAAAGTAAAAAATAGCCACTCTATACAACAAGTTAAGATCCTAAAAGTTAGTTTGGTTAAAAACAACAATACAATTTAAAAACATAGCTGCTTTATGTAACAAGTTAGTGTCACTGGCATCCAAAAGTCCTTTAAGAACATTCAATTCCGAAAGAACAGAGGGTTGGAGTGAGCAATGTAAAGAAAGTTCCTTTCTGGGTCCACCGAATTTGGGGCAGTGGAAAAAAGAATGTTCCAGGGTTTCTATGACAGACTGCGGACAGGAACATAATCTGTCAGATAAAGGGATTCCAATAAATCTCCCTTTGAGGACAGCCGATGGAAGGACATTGCAGTGGGCCAAAGTTAACGCTCTCCTAAGATGGGGAGTAGTTATTAGTGATAAATATGGGGGGAGCTTCCTGGTTGCAACATCAAGATTTAAATGGAGGGGTGAGCAGCTTTTACGCGCGGCCTCCATTAATTCTTGGGGATGAATGTCAAGAAGCCTTGATTTGGCTAGCCTAACAGCTTCCAATTCAGATGGTGCGTTCAAAAGGTCTTGCCAAATTCCTATAGATATCATCTTTCTAGTCCAATAGCCGACAATAGTTGGAGAGTCTCTAAGAAAATACAATAGGCTGTTGGGATCTGAGTTAAAATTAAAATAGATTCTGAGCCAAGCCTTGGTGATGGAAATTTTTCAGAGGAGAGGTGAGAAGGAACACAGATTCCCAGGTGAGTGGAGGAGGGGGGCTGCTTAGCTGAGTGCTTAATTGCTGCTAGGTGTTCATTGGCTGGTTGTCTGGTGGGAGGAGCTTTCAAAGGCTTTATTAGGGCCTGAGGCGCGATCCTGTGGACCGGAGCCTGTGAGCAAGGAGGACTTGTGAAGTTGACAGGAGATGGAAGGGAAGGGCGCAGTTGTCGTGACATGCACCACGTGTGCCATGTTTGTCTTCTTGCCCAAGGACCCCGGGGATTATCGATGCTGCAGGTGCAAACTGGTTGCACTGTTGGAGGAGAAGGTGGCAGCATTGGAGGGTGAAGTTTCCACCCTTCGTCAAATTAAGGCATCTGAGGAGTTCCTTGATACAACACACACGGAACTTCTCCAGAGAGATGACACCAGTGGGGACCCCAGCAACGATGTCTCTTCGTGGCGACACGTGACAGTCAGGAGAAAAAAGGGCAGGAGCAGTCGAGAACCACTGGAGCTATACAACCGTTTCCAGAGTCTCTCAGATTCCACCATGCTGGCAGAAGTTCCTCTTGCTAGCACACCTACACCGGATCCTGGCATTGCCCATACTGGCATGCCTACAGATCCCCCTCATAGACAGCAGCCACAACCAGTTAGTGTGGGGGAAGCTAGACACAGAAGGAGAACACGGAGGAGGGTGGTGGTGATTGGAGATTCTCTCCTGAGGGGCATGGAAGCTGTATGCCGACCAGACCCGTTTTCCCGTGAGGTGTGCTGCCTCCCTGGTGCTAGGATACGGGATATCACGGAGAGGCTACCGAGGATGATCACACCTGCTGATCGTCACCCGTTCTTACTCATCCACGTAGGAACAAACGATACAGCTCGGGAAACTTTCCAAAAGATAGTTGAGGGTTATGAAGCTCTGGGGAGGAAGATTAAGGACCTGGGGGATACCCAGGTGGTATTCTCATCCATCCTCCCAGTAATTGGCAAAGGTCCTCAGAGAGATAGCAAGATTTTTCAGGTCAATAGCTGGCTTCGAAAATGGTGTCATCGGGAAGGATTTGGATTCTGGGATCACAGGATGAACTTCCTTGAGGAAGGACTCCTAGCAAAGGATGGACTACATCTTACGGGTTGGGGGAAGAGTGTCTTCAGACGGGAGATGGCCAACCTTATCAGGAGGGCTTTAAACTAAATAAGAAGGGGGTGGGTTACGTCCAAAGGGAACCTAGGAATAAGGAAAATGCTCTGGATGGAAATTGCCAGGGCACAGCTGTAACTCAAAAATCTTTAGAGGGGCCTGGCCTTACAAAAAAGGAGGGAAATGCATTGAGTTGCAACCTCCAGGGCTTAAGTTGCATTTACACAAATGCACAGAGCCTGGGAAATAAACAAGATGAGCTGGAGCTTTTAGCAAGTGAAGGGAAATTTGATTTGATAGGAATAACTGAAACTTGGTGGGACTCCCATGACTGGAACACACAATTGGAAGGCTATCAGCTGTTCCGGAGGAACAGAAGTGGCAAAAGGGGAGGTGGAGTAGCATTATATGTCAAGAACATATATACTTGCTCTGAAATCCAGGAGAGTGGTCCGGATATCCCTGTAGAGTGTGTTTGGGTAAAAGTTAGGGGGGAAAATAAAAAACAAAACATTGTGGTGGGCGTCTACTATAGACCGCCAGGTCAAGGAGAAGGAGTAGACGATGTCTACTTGGAGCAACTGGCAGGCATTGCAAGGAAATATGAGGTAGTAGTAATGGGGGACTTTAACTACCCAGACATTTGCTGGGAGACAAACTCAGCCAAACATGGAAGCTCCAGTAGATTCCTGATGGGCCTGGAAGATAACTTCATGGTCCAGAAGGTGGAGGAAACGACAAGGGGAGGGGCCATCCTTGACCTGATCTTAACAAATCGTGAAGAACTGGTTGATCAGGTCAACATAGTGGGAACTTTAGGGGAAAGCGATCATGAGCTGCTGGAATTTAGAATAATGTGGGAAATAAAAAGAGTGCAGAGTGAAACTTATATGTTGGATTTCAGGAAAGCTGATTTCAACAGGCTTAGAGGAGTCATAGGTGGGATCCCATGGGTTGAGGATCTAATGGGGAAAGGGGCCCAAGATGGGTGGGAGCTCCTTAAGAGGCAGCTTCTACAAGCACAGTCAGAAACAATTCCAATAAAAAAGAAAGGGGGGAAAATGCTGAAAAAACCAGGTTGGCTCCACAGGCAACTTGGGGATCAGCTGAAGTTAAAGAAAGAGAAGTATAGGGAGTGGAAGACTGGAAAGATCACCAGAGAGGAGTACAGGCAGGTAGCCCGGTCATGTAGGGAGGGGGTCAGGGATGCTAAAGCTCAGTATGAGCTGAGGCTGGCCAGGGGAGTCAAAGATAACAAGAAGAGCTTCTTTAGATATGCCCAAAGGAACAGGAGGAGAGACGAGGGGCTGGGGCTGCTCCTGGACAAGGATGGACAACAGGTGTCTGGAAACCAGCAGAAGGCGGAGCTGCTCAACTCCTACTTTGCATCCGTCTATTCACAGAAGGAGGGCTGTGCAAATGGGGGTGCGGGATCATTGACTGATTCGGGGATGTGTTTACATCCCCAAAGAGGTAATGAAAACATGGGTGGTGCAGAACAGCAGATTTAGATTGACAGAGAACTGGTTCGAAACCACTTAACTGGCCTAAATGAATTCAAGTCATTTGGACCAGATGAGCTGCATCCTGGAGTTCTGAAGGAACTGGCAGATGTCCTTGCAGAGCCTTTGTCGATCATCTTTGAGAAATCCTTGAGGAGTGGAGAAGTGCCACTGGACTGGAAGAGGGCAAATGTAGTCCCAATTTTTAAGAAGGGGAAGAAAGAAGACCCGGGAAATTATAGACCAGTCAGTTTGACTTCAATCCCGGGCAAGATATTAGAGCAAATCATAAAACACACAATTTGTGCACATCTAGACAAGTACTCCGTGATCAAAACAACCCAGCATGGATTTACCAAGAATAAATCTTGCCAGACAAATCTGATCTCCTTTTTTGATCGGGTTACGAGCTTACTGGACATGGCAATGCTGTGGATGTCATTTATCTTGACTTCAGCAAAGCATTTGACAAAGTCCCACATGACATTTTAATTAGGAAGTTGGAAAAATATGGGCTAGACAGGGCAATTGTTAGGTGGATCTGCAACTGGCTCGATGGCCGCACTCAAAGGGTTTTAGTAAATGGTTCTGTGTCAACCTGGAGGTCCGTTTCTAGTGGGGTCCCCCAAGGCTCTGTCTTGGGACCGGTTCTCTTTAACATTTTCATCAATGACTTGGAGGAAGGGATACGGGGGAGCCTGATCAAATTTGCAGATGACACCAAACTGGGAGGAGTAGCAAACACATCAGAAGATAGGAGAAACCTCCAGGAGGATCTGGATAAACTGGAATCCTGGGCTGTAACAAACAGAATGAATTTCAACAGGGAGAAGTGCAAGGTTCTGCACTTAGGCAATAAAAACCAAAAACATAGGTATAAAATGGGGGATACTTGGCTTGGCAGCACAACATGTGAGCGGGATCTTGGAGTCGCCGTGGATCACAAGCTGAACATGAGTCTGCAGTGTGATGTCTCTGCAAAGAAGGCAAATGCCATTTTAGGTTGCATTAAGAGGACTGTAGCTTCCAAGTCACGAGAAGTTCTAGTTCCTCTTTATTCTGCATTGGTGAGACCTCACCTTGAGTACTGTGTTCAGTTCTGGGCACCTCACTTTAAGAAGGATGCAGCCAAACTGGAGCAAGTCCAGAGGAGAGCGACAAGAATGATCAGTGGGATGGAAGGGAAACCCTACCAGGAAAGGTTGGGGGAACTTGGGATGTTCAGCCTGGAGAAGAGGAGGCTGAGAGGAGACATGATTGCCCTCTTCAGATACCTGAAGGGCTGTCATAGGGAGGAAGGGGCTCATTTGTTCATAGCTGCTTCTGAAAGCAGAACTAGAACCAATGGGTACAAACTGCAAGAGAGGAGATTCCGGCTGGAAATCCGGAAAAAATTCCTGACTGTGAGGGCGGTTCGGCAGTGGAACAGATTGCCAAGGGAGGTGGTGGACTCTCCCTCACTGGGGATCTTCAAGCAGAGGCTCGATGAGCACCTGTTGGAGATGCTCTAGGGGGAATTCCTGCTGCAGGCAGGGGGTTGGACTAGATGACCTACTAGGTCCCTTCCAACTCTATGATTCTATGATTCTATGATTCTATGATTCTATGATTCTAAATCCAGGCAGATGTTTCAATTTTAATTTGCCCTGTTTCAAGGCACAGTGCTGCATATGGGACACACTTAGGGAGGCCCAGTATCTTTCTTAGAAAGGAAGATTGTAATTGTTCTAGGGAATGACTGAAAGCAGGAATCCAGACCGGGATGTTGTAAAGAATTTGCGCGGTACATTTGGCTTTAAAAACTTTAAGGGCTGCTGGAATAAATTGTCCTCCTTTGGAGAAAAAGAATCGCGAGATCGCTGTGGAGGAGGAATTAACCAAATTAATAACTGCAGTTCTGTGGTGAAGCCAGGCATGATTGTATGAGAAGATTATGCCTAAATATTTGTAAGTTTTGACCTGTTCAATTGAGCCTCCAGAAAAGGACCAATTACGAGGTGCCCAAGTTTTAGAAAAGGTAATAATTTTAGATTTATTGAAGTTAAGTTGTAAATGATTAGAGCTGAAGTAGAACAGACATTTTTTGATTAAATTGCGTAGCCCAATGCGGGTTTGTGAAAGAAGGACGGCGTCGTCCGCATATAACAAAATAGAGACCTTTCTATCTCCTAATTTAGGAGGATGGCCGTCCGTAAGGTCCAGCTGGCGGGCTAAGTCGTTAAGGAATAAATTGAATAAATACGGCGCTAGTATGCACCCTTGCTTGACACCCTTGTTGGAGACTATTTCGCCGGACAAGTGGCCTTCTTGTGAGAGCCTAACTTGGCAGGTCGTATTAGAATAAAGTTTCTGAATAAGTCCAAGAAGCGGTTCTTCGATTTGCATAGTTCTGAGTTTTTTCCAAAGAATTTCACGATTGATACTATCGAACGCCGCCTTCAGGTCCAAGAAGGCTACATACAGTTTGGACTTGGGCTTGGCAGAGTGTTTTTGGATAAGGTGGGAGAGGACAATAGCATGATGAAGTGTAGAACAACCTTTTTTAAAACCAATTTGTTCAATCCCCAGAATTTTGTGTTGTGCTTCCCAATCGAGGAGACGGTCTAAAAGACATCTGGCAAAAATCTTGCCAGTTGTAGAGAGTAGACCGATGGGTCTGAAATTGGCCGTGATTGTCGGGTCTCCTTTTTAAAAAATAGGGACAATAATGCTTTTGCGCCAATACTCAGGGACCACCCCACTCCGACTAATGGAGATAAACGCAGCAGAAAGGAGTTGAGCCCACCAAACACAGTCCTCCTTAAGCCATTCAACCGGAATGGCGTCAGGACCAGGTGCTTTGCCCTTTTTTAGTGCCATAATGATG
This sequence comes from Cryptoblepharus egeriae, assembly GCA_030015325.1. Lineage (NCBI taxonomy): Eukaryota > Metazoa > Chordata > Lepidosauria > Squamata > Scincidae > Cryptoblepharus > Cryptoblepharus egeriae. Next base: position 11,237,178 of record JAREYC010000016.1, on the reverse strand, counting down.
TCTTGTATACGTTCTGGTGTAAAGAGGGCATCCATAGAGCTAGAGTAAACAGGAAGTTCTTGATGAGAGGAATGGGGAGCAGACTCATCATAAAATAGGGAGGAGAAGTGTTGTTCCCACTGTCGACTGGAGATGGCGGAAGTACTAGAAGTCTTTTTTCTAAAAGAGGGATTAATTAATTTCCAGAATTCTTTCGTGTTGTTTTGAGTAGCAGCTTGGATTATTTTGTCCCATAGGTTCCGTGTAAAGGTGGATTTCTTGAGATGAATTACACTCTTATATAATCTTTTGATGGAAAAGTAAGTATCTAGTGCAGTCCTTGAGTTGACTTGTCTAAAGTATGAATACGCTTCCCTCAAAAGTTGTTTAACCGCTTTGCACTCACTGTCAAACCAGCCACTCTCAGGATAGATCGCTTCAATTGGATTATAAATTGGTTTATTTGATAAGGAGGAAACAATATATTTGATTAGCTCCTCGTAGGCGGTGATAGTTTCCTGAGGCTCATTACCAGAAAGAATGAAGGCTAAAAATTTTGAGCCTGTGGGATGTGCCTGAAGCTGGTGTATTTGATGCAGAGTTGATGAATTCCATTTTAGTCTAATGAATATTTGATCACTGTTTAAGTCATCTGGAGGAGGAGAGCTCACTGGGTTCTCAAGTGTCAGTTGAAGGAGTAAGAGTAAGTGGTCACTCAGCTTAAAATTAACAATTTCGAAGTCTGCTACAAAAGGAAATAGATCCACTGAGATAATGAAGTAATCGATCACACTGCATCCATTTGAAGCTATGTGGGTAAATTCAGAGGAGTTGTCAAACATTTGAAGCCCGTTGAGCCAGATTATCTCAAATTGGTGGCATAATCTTATCAGTAGCTGGCCAGCCTTATTTAAATGTTTGTCCTTTGAAATTCTAGGTAAGCCAAATAACGGTGACAAAAAAGGTTCTTTATCCCCTTCCAGGGTAAGTGATTCGGAAACATAAAATGATCCAACCCTAGCATTTAGGTCAGCACCTAAGATAAGGTGTGCATGTGGGTATTTCATCTCAATATTTTGAATAAAATCCGCAAGTTGGCCCCATTGTAGATTACTATCTGTTAAAAGAGGTTCAGGGGGTAAATAGACATTAATTATAATAAGATGTGTACTGTTTAACATAACTTTAACTGCCAGAAAGCAACCACGTCCATGAAAAGAGTCGATAAATTCCCTGGCGGAGTCAAGTTTTCATTGACTGTCTCAGGGTAGCATTTGGAAGTGTGGAAAGGATTTGATCCGGGACAGGGGAATGGTAAGTGCTGGATGATCTTGTGGGCTCCCAGGGATATGTAGGGGATGGAGTGGGAGGTTGGTCCAGGATCTGGCACTTATCCCGGACACTGGACCTATTCCTTAGCAGTCCAGGGTAGCTCCAGGTTGCTTGAATCTTGAGCCCCAACTAACTAACTAACTAAAACTCACTCACTCACTCACTCACTCACTCACTCACTCACTCACTCACTCACTGACTATCTGTCATTTTTCAACTAAAATGTTCACAAAGCAGTTTACAAAGGAAATGAAAAAAATAATAATGGCTAAAGGGTCCCTGTCCCAAAATGGCTCACAGGAGATACAAAAAGGCTACTGTGTCTCCATTTGTAGCCTCAATTGAGGTAGAGTAGTTCTCATTGAGAGTTTACTTTGGCTCTTTCTGGGTTAGGGGGAAAACCTCCCCTTGGCTATGGCTGACCTATGAGCAGCCCTAAATTGCTAGCCTGCCTGTTCCAGATCAAGTCCATATAAGCATAATATGGCTAAGTCTACGACCCGAGAAAGGCGGGAAATAAATTTTTATAACAAATAAAATAAATAAATAAAAATAAATATGGGATTACAGTGTCATTGGAATCCCTCATCTCTTGAGTGAATCATACTGGTTACAATTGACCCATGTCCATTCCAATGTAGGGTTGCCATATGTCCCAAAAACAGGGACAATCCAATTTTGGGGGATTGTTTTCACATACCTGCCAATGAGACAGAGGTGGTGTGGAAGATGGCAACCCTATTCCAATGCCTTTTCCAATGCTCAAGAACCAAAGTCTTCTTCAGTCTACTTAAGTACTATTTTGCTTCAATTCCTCCCTTAAAGCAACTACTAACACCCTGTGCGTCATAATGGAACTAGTCACAACCATTATCTGCTGTTGCAATCTCATTATGGACTGCAAACCAAGCAGCTGATGTTGGCAGAAAACAGCTCTGCAACTCCACCAAATGGGATTCAGCAAATTGGATTTACTCAGGTAATGTGACTTAATTCTTTTTTGTTGTTGTTGTTGTTTAGCATTTTAAATCTCATCTCCTTGTTACGTTAAGCGACAACATACTGCAAATCCCGAAATGCTTCTCTTAATCTTTAAGCAACAAGGTATCGTGGTGATGGAATGCGTATTTTGTACCTGTTATTGATTTTAGCATATCTATCACATTAAAGCGAGATTGCCGTGTGATTCGAGGATGAATTCCACTTCCTTACTCACCCCAGATTTAAATTAGACACTGAAGAATCTGTGGTGTGCCACTTTTTCAGGAAAGGGGGAATGTGTAACTTGAGAAAGGGAAGTGACCTAAACCCAGCTTATATGTCCATGATGCCACATTTTATGGGGACAAATTAATGCTTAAGATCTGCAATAGTTAGACCTCAACTTGAGTACTGTGTTCAGTTCTGGCACCTCACTTGAAGAAAGATGCAGCCAAACTGGAGCAAGTCCAGAGGAGAGCGACAAGAATGATCAGTGGGACGGAAGGGAAGCCCTGCAAGGAAAGGTTGGTAGAACATGGGATGTTCACCTGGAGGAGGCTGAGGGGAGACATGATTGCCCTCTTCAGATTCCTGAAGGGCTGCCATAGGGAGGAAGGGGCTCATTTGTTCTTAGCTGCCTCTGAAAGCAGAACTAGAACCAATGGGTACAAACTGCAAGGAAGGAGATTCCGGTTGGATATCCGGAAAAAATGCCTGATGTGGTTCGGCAAGGTGGTTCAGCAATGGAAGAGTTTGCCAAGGGAGGTGGTGGACACTCCCTCACTGGGGATCTTCAAGCAGAGGTTTCACAAGCACCTGTAAGAGATGCTCTATGAGGATTTCCTGCTATAGGCAGGGGTTTGGACCAAATGACCTATTAGGTCCCTTCCAACTCTAGGATTCTATGATTATATCTCTAGATTAATACATACAATTTAATGGATATATGGTCTTCAGGCAATAGACAGTGGATATTACAATCTGTTCTCATTATCCACCTGGCTAACCTGGTGAATATCAAATTAGTGGATATGGAATCATTGACGCTATTGGGAAAATAGGGTTAATTTCCCAAGGACCTTCTTCATCATAAACCAACAATTTCCATCCTTTCTCGTCTCATGGCACACTGAAAATGCACTCAAATTATCAAGGTGCACCATAAGTCTTTTGACAATTGACAAGGAACATCATGCTTCTGGTGGGGATTCACATCCCTTGATAGCCCAATTAACAAATTAAGGGTGCAATCCAGAGTAACTACGGGGAGTCCTTGCTCTTGTGTAAGAACAACTTACACTGGATTGCAATATGAATTTCCCATAGGTTTTCACAAGGTGGTGCAGTAACTACCAGTGCACATAAAGTCTCTTACATGCTCCCGTAATTACTCTGGATTGTAGGGTAAGTTTATTTAATGAATTGCCAAACCTCAAGGCGCACCTGCTAGTACTCTATGAACTTCATGAACCTGATAAACATGAAGTCTATGGGCATATGTGATAGGTTATATGAGTGGAGGTTCAACATCTCCAACATCTGATCTTCCTCCTCCATGCTCACTTATTGAATATTGCTGGTCCAAGAAGGCCTCAGAGTTTGGGCTCCAAGGAGGAATGCTGTCTGGGATGGGGGGGGGTGAAGTTAGATGTCAAAATAAAACCCACTGGGTACAATGCTGATAGCCATCTACCCTCAAGATTGAACTGGGCTCTGCATTTAAAAGAGTGGTCACAGCCACTCCAAATACAAATACTAGATCCACACCTTTGTGGTGCTTCTTCAAAGGGTTAAACTGTACCTATCAAAGAGTATGATTAAGAATAAGGTAAAAGAAGAAGGACTTTTATATTTTGCATGAAGCAGAGCACAAGATATTTTCCATGGATCTCCCATCTTCCTATCTTCATTAAGTTTTTCTTTTGCTTTAACATAACAATCATGAGATTTAGCAGGGGAAAAAATGTTTGAGTTGTCAATAGAGCTGTAATGAGCCACCTGAAGCCGCAAAAGAGAAACTGCTTACTTTACTACTCAGGCTTGTAACTGCCAGGAAAATGTTCTTTCCTCTATATTTATGTTGAGCATCCAGATGCCAGTTAGCTAAATCACAGCCATATATTCTCATGAGAGATTTTAAAGCTTGTTCCCAGCTAAGTGGTACAGCCAGTAGTAATCAGGATTCTGGGTCGAATATTGACTCATCCCAAAATTTCTTGTTCTTCGCCTTCCCTACTGTTTTGCATTGGATATCAACTTAAAGTTGTGCATAATAAACAGCAATCCATACGCAGCAAAAATTGACAATAAGCACACAGGAGAATAAATAACTAATTTGTTAGAGTTTATGGCAATCTGGATTATTTTACATAGGCTGCAATCCTAACCTCCATTTAGGCCAGCCTAAGCCCTGGCATAAGTCCTGTGCTGAACTGGGGTGTCACAAAAATGCAGTAACACACTCTTGGAGGGGTTAGGCCAAAGCACAGGCATAGAACACACCATAATGGAAAGATAGGCCAGGTGAGTTAGGCCTATCACATCACAGTGGAAAGATAGGCCAGGTGAGTTTGACAGGGGCAGAGCTGGACCGCCCTCCCTCTCAGGGCAGCTAATCCCCTGAGGGGACTGGCCGCCCTGAGAGGAACAACGCATGTGCAGTGTAGGGCTTCCCGGGCGCGCTGAACCAGTGTGCCCGGTTTTCTGGCCCCTCCTAGCCACCGGATCGGTGGTGGGGGGGGGGTTCAGAAACAGGAAGCGGTTTGGGTGATCCAGCCCAAACCGCCTTCTGCCTTCCACTGGTTACATTCAGCCGTAGTTACTGCACCACCTAGTGAAAACCTATGGGAAATTCATATTGCAATCCAGAGTAAATCCGGAGAAAGTACTCCACATAGTTACTCTGGATTGCGCCCTGAACCTCTTCCCAGTTGTGTATAAGATCAAAGCCTTAATTAGTTCTGACTCAAATTTTCTTGTAGGTCAGAATTTTTTCCGAAATTTTAATATGATATCACTTGGAATCTGTTTCATCCTCAATTGTGGAAGTGGGGAGTACAGCCTGTGTGTTTTCTGACGAATATCTAGTTGACAGATGGCTTGTGAAGTGGAGGGGTTTCAACCTATATTATTTATGCATAAGCAAGAATAAACCAACTGTGTCAGATGGTGAGAAATAAATATTAGACCTGTCTAATAATTCGCTCAGGTATATGTGAGAAACATAACAGTTACACATCTAGAAATACTGAGAAACTAGTTAAATGTGTTGGAACAACTTTGAGAAAAAACAAAACTTACATCATCAAGAAGGTGGTTTCTTGAACATGAACAAAGGAAAATGAAATTTTTAAACAGCCTTAGTTTAAATGAATGAAAAAGCAAACAGAAGCTTAAGATATAAAGGAACGTAAGAATGTAAGGAGAGCTGAAGACCCCTCTGGTCCAGCTTCCTATATCTTTGGCCTCATCCAATGGAGGCTCTTTTTATGTTCTTATGTTCTTACTAGTGAAAAAGTACCCATGTTGCAGGAGTAAAATTCCCCTGTACGCCATCCCCCCACTGCGCATCAACCCCCATGTACATCCATTCCCCATGTTAATCAACCACATGCACATCATCCCCCCTTTGCACATCAACCCCCCTATGCACATCAGTGAGTGAGTCAGTGACTTTTCAATTATATGTATATATATAGATAGTGGTTCATCAGATGCTTTAGGGAGCATACAAGAGACCAGCATCCTTTTGCCACTCCCTTGCATTTAGGGAGCAGATATAGGAAAAATCCAGAGCAACTGCGGGGAGTCCTTGCTCTGGTGTAGGAACAACTTACTCTGGATTGCAATACGAACTTCCCATAGGTTTTCACTAGGTGGTGCAGTATCTACGGGTGCACATAATGTCTCTTATGTGCTCCCATAGTTACTCTGGATTGTGCCCATAGCCTACATTTTGAACGAGGAGGTAACCAACCCCATGTGTTACTTGTTACCAAAATCAATAGACAACTACATGGCTATGTTTCAGCAGCTGAGCTCTAAGTTTGTCCCATATAAATGAAAGAAGATTATACATTTGCTAATGACTGCTATTACGGGAGTAGTTTTGCTTGGGTATTTTTGCCCTTTCTGCTTATTTGCTTTTTTAAAAAAAAATAATATTAGTGAGGCAGCTTCATTAATATGTTGCTAAAATAAAGGCTTCTTCATTGCTGTGCTGATGCAGCATACCCATGGGCTTAGGTACATGGTACAACTAAAACAGTACTGGTAGGGAATTCTCGCATGGGTAAATGCTTTGCCTCTGGCCAGGATCACATCGAGTCTGAGACTATTATCGTTCCAGTTGTTTATGTGCTTAATAAGAAGATGGTTCCCTATCCTCAAGGGGGTTACAAACAAAGTAACACAAGGGAGCAGGCGAGAGACTAAAGGCTAGCCAGTTGAGACACTCATTGGGACTCACAACCATCCATGTGCTCTGGTAGTAATGGTTGCAGCTAATAGGCCATCAGATGACCTGGACCCAACCAAGGTGACTTCTAATCTAATGCTGGCTGTGCAAGGAACTCACCAACAATAGCCACTGAGCAGAACTGGGATGAATTGAAAATTGTAGTTTTTTGACCTCTGGCACCATGCTTACCATGCTGGTGATAGGGGTCTAAAATCTAGTAAAATAATAATAAAAGTTAACTGCACGGCACATCTGCAGACTATCTACGGCACACCCAGTGCCGGATTTACGTATAAGTTAAACAAGCTATAGCTTAGGGCCCACTCTCTTGGAGGCTTCCCAATTTTTTTTTAAAATGATGTAAATTTCCAAAATATAAGATAAAATGCCTTTAGATACCTATCAGATCCATAAATTACCATATAGCATATATTCAACACAGAAAAGCAATAATTGGTTGTTGACAAAGGACAGCTGGACATATAAAGGGCCCCATTACTTTCAATAGCTTAGGGCCTCATCAAATTAAATGGACCATGGCAGAGTGTGCCACGTGTGTGCCACGGCAGAATGGTTCAAAATCAGTGGTGTAACAGAATCTTTGGCTAATGGTGGCTTAGGTTTGGGTTTGAATTTAAATTGACAAATGTCACTTCCTGCCATGACATCATTTCCAGGTTGATGGCACTTTTGGTAGGTGTCATTCTAATCAGTGGGTCTTGCCGCTATACATTTGAGAACCACTGTTTAGGCTACAATCCAGACTAACTACGGGAACTTTTACACCGACATAGTTACGGTGCCACCTATGGGAAACCTATGGGAAATACATAGAGCAATCCAGAGTAAGTGCCTCTTACATCGTTACATAGTTACTCTGGATTGTAGGTCTAGGGAGTTGAACAGCAATAATATTTTAATAGGGCATGTCAAAAAAGAAGACAAAATATATGCTGTAAATTATATTCAGGTACTTGTAAACAGGTATGGTTCCTAGATGACATCAATTAAAACATGGAAGTGGGTGGAGGGAGAGAAGATACATTTTAAATGTTTAGCCAAAACGTAATGACATCTTTCATACTTGTTTTTGGAACTAAAAAAATAGTTTATCATAGTTGTCTTTCTCAAACTCCACTGGCTGCTTTTAAAACAGTGTTAATTAGTCATTTACAACTGATTCATTATTAAGCCACTGACAAGTTCAGAAAATTTCTTTATTCTTCCAGGCAATGCAGTCGTGGCTGTTCTTGCTAATTAGTACAGTCCAAGTCATTCACAATTTATGGCCAAAAATTCTGAAATGCCCCAAAGACTCGCTGCTGGCTAGCGGGAGAACTCAAACTGTGTTAGATGCAGCACGGACACGTTACCACTCCAAAGATGGCTCAGAGCAAACAGTCTTGACAAGGCCTGCGCATTTGGAATGAACATGAATGCTGATATTTCAACCAACCGGGAAATATGGCTGCTGGAATAATAGGATTCTTTTCTGGAGTCAGGACTGATTAGCTTTCAGTCATAGCAGTGTCACCAAGTGGGTATTTCAGGGCAAGATGCCACAGCTGAATGTTGGAGTTCAGATATCTTCAGTAGACAGCTGAGGATCCAAAACAGGTCCAGAACCCAGTAGATCAAAGAAACATTGGGCAGAATCCAGAGTAACTTCGGGGAGTCCTAGCTCTGGTGTAAGAACAACATAGTCTGGATTCCAATATGAATTTCCCATAGGTTTTTACTAGGTGGTGCAGTAACTACTGGTGCAAGTAAAGTCTCTTATGTGCTCCTGTAGTTACTCTGGATTTGGGGGATTTCCATTACTATTTGTTTTTCCAGCCACTAATTACCACAATGCAGGTCAGGACCCACTGGTGTGTCATAGCCTAATAGTTGGTGGGTTGTCAAAAGGTCATACAGGATGAAAACACTTTGCACTCCTTTTCTTAGGGGTTAGGGGTTATATTTCTAAAGGAAGAATGGAAGGAATACCTGGCCCAAATTTCATGCTTCTCGATCTGGTGGTTTTGGCTGGGCATTGATAAGTCACTGAGTCAGTCGGAGACTTCCCAGGTTTGTGTTTATATATAGTGAAATTTGCCCACATTGCAGGAGTAAAATACTGCCTGTAGGCCATCCCCCATTGCATATAGCAACCCCATGAACATCACCCTCCATGTGCATCAACAACCCCATGTGCATTAACCTCCATGTACCTAATCTGCCCATAAACATCACCCCCACATGCGCATCAACAACCCCCTGTGCATTAACCTCTGTGTACATAATCTGCCCATAAACATCAACCCCCATGAACCCCATTATATATATAATGATTGCTTTATTTATCCTGAGTGTGTGTATATGACATGTGTGTGTTTTCCTGCTGAATGGACTGATGAATTGAAAAGCCTCTTTATGTGGAATTGGATGCTGCTAGGAAAAGGTGAACATTTACTAGATCTTAAAAGAAGGTTCAAAAGTAATTGCAGGAGTTTCAAATAGCACGATTGCATATATATTGCAATATGTATTGCATATATATTGTCAATCCATTAGACACTGTCAATCCATAAGAGTGAATTTATATAGAACTAGAGAAACTCTCTAAACATGTATCCATTGATTCGGGGAGGGGGCAGAGAGTATGTGCTTTAGAAAATTATTTAATTGGCCTTTATTTTATTGTTATTGTTTAAAAGTTCAGGAAAGGATTGTATAGATTGATAAAATTATGCCTCGAGTGATAGGTCATGTAGATTGAATAAAAAATCAATTGGAAGAGACAGTGAGAAAAGTCTTTACCATTTCATTGCCAGGATCAATAAGACTAGAAAATTAAGATGTCTTGGCAAAGTACTGTTTAAACTGATTTACAGGCAGATTGTGATCATTTTTGTCCCATTTTTTAATCTGTAAATATAGACTTTTTGGTCCTTCCCACCCTTTCCATTACTTTCTAGAAGTATCACAACTATAGTTCTTCTGAATAAAAATAGACACCACATGTATTTGAGTCCGAATCTTGAATTGAAACTATTGTTGACTTTTCTATAGACTGGTTCATACTGTCTAAATTCTAGTGCCCTCCAACTTGGAAGGTGGACCATAAAATACTCAGTGTTCCATATGCCTTTATCTGAAGATACCTCTGTGGTCATGTGCCCAACATGACTAAAGTCCAAAGGCACATGGAACACTGTTACCTTCCCACCGAAACGGTATCTATATATCAATTTGCATTTCCATGTTTTTGAACTGCTAGGTTGGCAGGAGCTGGGCAAGTAATGGGAGCTCATCCCATCGTACAGTACATCGTATGGCACTCCATCTCAAATTACTGACCTGTTCATGATGGACAAACACAGCAGCTTTAACCAGTGGTGGGATTCAAATAAATTAACAACAGGTTCTATGTGCTAATAACCTGAATGAGCAACAAGTTCTATGTCCCATTAGTAACCAGTTCTCAGAACCGGGCGCTCATTAGCAAAGGAACCTGTGAGATCCCCCCAATGCCCACCACTGGCTTTAACCATTGAGCCATCACAGTCCTAAGGTTCAATAGTAGTAGTGATGCAATTAGAATAACCGAAGTATTCAAAGTGTGTCCTTTCAACAACCCTGTAATATAGGTAAACATTATTCCCATATTGCAGATGTGGAACCATGATAAGCTGCAATCCACAGTTTGGCTGCTTATCCATTTCATTGCACCAATTATCTCACGATCAGCTAAAGGTAACGATTGCTCCCTATCATGGTTGTTGATGTTCATGTGCTCATCCACTCTCTCTTTGTCCAATTAGGAGAGCAGGGTGGTGTAGTGGTTTGGGGGTTAGACCTGGAAGATCCCGTTTCAAATGCCCACACTCATCCAAGCTTTCTAGAGTGACCTTGGGCCAATCACTATCTCTGAGTCTCACCTACCTCACATGGTTGTTGTGAAAAGGGGCGGGGGGATAAATTATGTGCACCACAGTGAACTCCTTGGAAGAAGATTGATTTAAACATACCACCTAAAAGCTATAAATCAATATAGTAAATAAAAATTTTATGGGTATTTATGCAGGAAACGTTGCTGCATAATCAAAAAGTTCACAAAGCGGTTTACAAGAAAATAAAAAATTAATAGCTAATAGCTAATAAATAGCTAATAAATATAGCAAATATGGGTATTTATGGGTATCTCAGAAAGTTTCATGGGCAGGGTTCGAGAGCTAGGTCCCCACAAGATAGGGTGAGCTCTTGTCCTTAGCCCAGCTCTGTGACGCAGCTGGAACCAATCATATCAGCACTGGTGTTCCATTGGACTGTTTCAGTGGCATGGAGAGGGAGGATTTGCTGCTTGGGGAACAGCCTATCCTCCACATTAATCTACCCAGGCCTTTGTGCTTTGCATGCAGTGTCGAGCACAATGCCATAGTCTTTCGAGACTGATGGTTGTCAATACTTTATGCAGCAACCTCTTCTGGAAAAGAAGAGTAGACTTCTTTCCCCTTTGAATACACTTTTAAATTTTTGCACCTCTTGTCCTTAGCCCAGTTGAAGTTGACAGAATATCCAGCAAAATCCATCCTTTTTTATGAATGGTCTTGTTTTCGCAACAGTCTCAACAGCGCACATGACCTTGGCATCCATCAGTCTTGAAAGATTATGGTATCATGCTCGATGCTGCATGCTGCACCAAAGTACAAAGGCCTGGGTAGATTAATATGGAGGATAGGTTGTTACCCAAGCAGCAAGTCCCCCCTCTCCACGCCGCTGAAACAGTCCAATGGAAAGGCAGAGCCAATACGATTGGATCCAGCTGCGTCGCAGAGCTGGGCTAAGGACAGGAGCTCACCCTGTCTTGTGGGGACCCAGGTCTTGAACCCTGGCCTTCTGGTTAGCAGGGACAGTGTCTTAACCACTTGCACCACCCACATCCCACAACCCAGCGCACATGACCAGTGTTTGCTAATAATGGCAGTGATGATCAACACGTAGATTGCTTTGTGTAGTTTGATGATGAGACAATTACATCAAACATTTAACTGAACGATGTTCCTCTTCCACTTCTAATAACTGCAAAAACGAAACACAGTCTTCACTTTTAATCTTCACCGTCTCATAAATTATCCCCATCTGACTATCTGCAGGCATTCAGTCTGCAAGTTCCTTATCCTCAGTGAAACTTCTGATGAAAATATTGGAACAGAAATCACTCAAGTTGCAAAAGCCTTTAAAAAAAAATAAAATCATCAAGTTGAATGTGCTCAGAACTGCCCATGGACTCATTTTCTCCAACCAAATGTTTATGCAAATGTACCCCGCAGAAGCGAACATATTACATCAACTGAATTTCCCAACTCAAGCTTAACGGATCACTTTATCAGCCTGTCATTAAAAAAATAGCCAGTTGCAAATTAGCAATGCTAACGGGGGCTCTCATAAATTTGCAGAGCAATTGTAGGGTTTAGAATTACTTTCAGAAGCATTTAATAATGACAATCTTACACATTTATCTAACATCCCTGGATAAAATGAGCTAATCATTACACAAAATCTAAATGGAAGATTGGCAGATATAAATGTGATAAGGGAGATGAAAATTCCCCACTAATATTTCCCCCCCACAAAAATGGTGGCATTCGATTAGCCTCCTGCTGCAACCGGGAAAAAAGTGTAGAATCTTGTTTTGGAATGATTGATATCAAAGCTCTGTTTTTCGACTAGATTTTCAGTTCATGGATATATGCAAAACTTTTTTGCATATGGCTGAAGGAAAGGGAACCAACCTTATATATTTGAGGCTGCTATCCTATCCACACTTTACTGGGAATAACCACATCGATGCTAATGGGACTTAGGGCTAAATCCATAGCAGTTATGGGTCCACGTGGTTACGTCACCCTCTAGGGTTATTTTATGGAAAGTCATCTTAACTGCTCCGGAGCGAAGGGCTTAATTTCACTTTAGGATATAGGCCTTACTTCTGAGTAGACATGGATAGGATTGGCTTGCATTAATTTGCTTCTTCCTATGGTGCAGAATTAGTTTGTTGAATTTTTGGCCATATGATGTGCTGGTGACCAAGAATTTTAGGGAATCATGGGGGGGGCTTGTGATTCCAATGTATTCTTTTCCTCCTCCAAACTGAAATAGTGGACATAGGAGTTATATCCCTTAAGCACACACCCCACTGGTATTTCCTATATGTAGTAATTCCTGCGCTACTTTTCAATCCTATGTTTCCTGGTTCAAACTGGAACAGCAGTACCAAAGTAGCTATCATAGTAACCAGCAAGTGCTGAGAAGTTGCCAGGGATTTCCTTGGAGGAAGCATCTCCTTCATCCCCTTCCTCCAAAGTAAGTTCAAGCAATGGGTCTCCTCACATCTGCACCAGCTATTTTGCCAACGTAGACGCAAAAACCTAGAGCACAAGTGGTGAAACATCTAAGCTGGGAATGTAACTTGGATCAGCATCTCATCCTAGCGACTTGTTTCTCCGTTGGTTAATGCTGTACATTTCACCCTTCCTGACATTATCTGGGATATTATAATCTTCTATTACTGCAGGGGAATGGCCTGCTATCAGTAAAGAGCTCAGTGTTGAATGATTCAATATCAAAAGCCATTTTGTTCCTGTGGGATTGCGGGTGGAGGGGGGGGAAGAGGCATTCTGAGTCCCGCTACGTTTCTGACTAGTTAGAATGGCCACCGTGTTCGACAGTGGTAGCATCTTCAATAGCTCATTTATATAGGCAGGTTTTATGTCTGACATCCCAAAAGCTGCCAGATCCAATACATTATTGAGAATCTATTATTTTGCTACTGACTATTTATTTCTCTGCATCTATAATGATAAGTACCTTGCATTATTCTGTCACCTTTCAGCCAAGCCATATAAAATATTCAGCAAGCCACACACCCTTCGGAGAAAGAAACTCGCTGACCTTGATGCTTGCAATGTATATTGGAGAAATATTCAAGAATGGGGAAACAAGTAAAAGAATGGCTCCTGATCTAGGTTGATAGATAGCAACATGTATGGCTTTAAAAATTTAATGGAAACACACTGGCTTTGATTGGGAAGATGAGAGAGGCAATGCTGGAAATGCTGCAAGAATTTTATCAGGGGAATTTTATCCCAGAGGAGGGGGCACCCATGCTTGGCTGAATAAGGCTACATTCCAGAGTAGCTATTGCACTCCTTGCATCAACGCAACAGGCATTTATGTTGATGCAGTTATGGTGCCACCTAGTGGAAACCTATGGGAAATTCATATTGAAATCCAGACTAAATTTTATGCAAGGACTGCTGTAACTACTCTGGATTGAAGGGTTAGTCTCCCAACAGATATCTGGATAAAGTCCCGTTACACTAATTCATGTTTCCTTACAATTGCTGCATTTGTTTCAAGAAAACGTCATCCATTTCTTCTCCTTGGCCTGGCAGTTTATTATAGATTTCCACCACAATGTTGTGCTTGTTGTTTTTTCCCCCTAACCTTTACCCATATGCTCTCCACTGGGATATTCAGACCAGTTTGTTTGATTTCGGAGCAGGTATATATATGTTTATGGTTGAAATCCTACACACACTTTCCTGGGATTAAGCCCCACTAAACACAATAGGACTTACTTTTGAGTAGACATGGATGGATTGTACCATAAGACATATAAGGCTACTCCTCTTTTACTACATCTGTTCTTCCAGATGTAGCATTCCAAGCCTTCCATTTGTGCATTCCAATCATGAGAGTTATCCCACCAAGTTTCACTTATCACATCTTGCACATCTTTTACTTACCTTTCACATCTTTCCACATCTTTGACTTATCAGAGATCTGACTTGGCTACAGTTCCTTTGATGGCAAAAGATTTGTGATTCTGTAATTTTTGAACAAGATTTGCATCATAAGGATGGTACATCATAAGGTACATCATATGTATGTATTTTATTCATGCATTTGAATGTGCGTGAATGTGCATGGATATAGGGTGAAATCCAGAGTAACTACGGGAAGTCCTTGCTCCAGAATAAGAACAAGCTACTCTGGACTGCAATAAGAATTTCCCATAGGTTTTCACTAAGTGGTGCAGTATCTGCAGGTGCACATAATGTCTCTTACGTGCTCCTGTAGTTACTCTGGATTGTGCCCTCTAAGAATATTGTGCATACTCTAAGAATTACTGGATTGTGCATACTCCTTCCTTCCTTCCTTCCTTCCTTCCTTCCTTCCTTCCTTCCTTCCTTCCTTCCTTCCTTCCTTCCTTCCTTCCTTCCTTCCTTCGAAGATAACATTTGTTGGGAGTTTTGCAAAGACAAAAGTTAATGAGTAATCATCCTCTCACATTTCTAAATTACATCTGATAATTTAGACACACATGTGGTTATAGCTCCCAGGGGAAAATGAAGTCTGAGAAAATTGTCAACATAAATTTATTTGATAAGGTCATAGTGATGGGTGTGACAAGAAAATAAGAGGGAGGGAGTACATTGTTACTGCCTTTAGCTTAGCATTAAAGAGTGCACGTACATACAAAAAAAGAATATGATGTGTTTTGTAAAGGGAAGGGATGGAGCAATTGGCTGATCGCTGGTAGAAGGTTCACGGTGAAATCCTAACCAATTTAGGACAGCACAACACATGTGCCTCCCTGTTACTATAGTGGAGTGAGGAGACCAGCACACTGTGCCTGTTAACCAGTAGGCCAGGGTTTGAGACCCAGGTCCCCCCAAGACGAGGATTTCCTGCTACGGACAGGAGGTTGGATGAGATGATCCACTGGGTCCAATCCAACTCTATGATCCTAGGAGACATGTTTGGTACTGGCCTCCCCCCACCCCGAAGTCCTACTCCACTACAGGAGCAGCCCAGAAGTGTGTTACAGCACTTTTACGACATGCCCAGGCGAACACGGCATTTGTGCCAGCCTAACTGAGAGTCAACATTGCAACCTCCATTGATGCATAGGACATCTGTGGTGCTGTGTGTCAGATAGGAGTATGCAGCATTTTAGTTCTTCAAGGGCCTATCTCAATAGCCCCAATAGAGCAAGTCCACATAAACATGGCTGCATCTGAGACAAAACCCACTGATCTGGTGAGTGGACCTTTCCATTTTGCCCTCATGTGGCCACCAGGACACTTTGGGCTGTTGCATCTGCCTGGACATCCTGGCATGCAGCCTTCTGGGATGCTGGGCAACTGAGATGGCCAGGGCTCCCCAGATGATGTGCACCTCCAGTTAGGCTGGTATAACCTCTGGCATAATTCCTGTGCTGACCGGGGGTGTCACAAAACTGCCCAGACATATATCAACCTCCCCACACTAGTATAAGAAGATATGCCAGGTGAGTTACATCAGCCTACATTGGTTAGGATTATACTCCAGGACTCTGTATTTGTATGGAATGGACATATGAAAGGAAGCACATGCCCAACACCTTGATGAGAGCAGATTCTTACTTCCTTGGGGAAAGGCAGATGTTGTATTGCAATATAAGCAAGATTTTTAAAATGAATATATCTCATGTTCTGTATTGACTATGGAATGGAACAGTATGGATAGTGAATCCATCTTAGGTCTTTTCAAATATAATCAATGCATGCAAAAAGCAATCTGTTTCAGTTTACAGAAGTCACTTACTAGGACATTATGAAACATAATAGGAGTTTGGATAATAATCTTCTGGCTTTCACAGTCTGGCATTACAATTTAAAAAAAGAAAAGCTTTACATTTTTGGTCTTCTAAAGCTGCTCAGTGCATTTCAGGTATTTTTCTACATTCTTCAGATGTGATCCAGATGATGGGCTGTGGGTGGCGCAAGTGGTTAAGACACTGTGCCTGTTAACCAGTAGACCAGGGTTCAACACCCGGGTCCCCAGAGTGAGCTCCTATCCTTAGCCCAGCTCTGCGATGCAGCTGGAATCAATCATATCGGTTTTGCCCTTCCATTGGACTATTTCAGTGGTGTGGAGAGGGGGGATTTGCTGCTTGGGTAACAGCCTATCCTCCATATCAATCTACCAAGGCGTTTGTGCTTTGCATGCAGCATTGAGCACAATACCATAGTCTTTCGAGATTGATGAATGCCAGTACTAGATCCAGTATATTCAGTTAGGCGAGTCCAAATTTTTTGGAAAAGATCTTCATCATCTCTCTGACACTGTGTCAGATAGATGACGTGGCCCTCTTGCCAAAAAGTTTGGGGGTTTCAACATGTAAAAGTCATGAGATAACTTTGTTTGCCTACTGCTTTTACATGGGGATTCTCTCCTGTAAATGGTCCTTCAAGTCCATGATCAATATAGCCCCATGCACACCTAGCAGTTAAAAAGCCATCTTCTTGGGGTTATGCTCCCACAGAGCCAGGTAGGAGATTGTTATTAATATTGTTTTCCTCCAAGGACGATGATGCAAAGCAAAAAGTGAAGATAAAACAGTTTGAGTAGCCATTACCCAAGAACCTGCTACTGTAGGAATAATCCGCAAACATTAACATGGTCCTGGGAGTTGTAAATATCACATGTGATGTGGCTTCATTATGCGGCTAATTCAGTGCTATGAGATTCATGCATGACAAACTCACTTGGCGGTCGGCAGGTAACAGCAGGTTGCCTTCTACCCAGATGTCATCGCAGAAAGAAGCAGACAATTTTTGCCCTTGAATGATAAAATCCATTCTGAGCCAAGTATATATTTAAATTCAAAAGCAGGGCTCAGGCTGGGAAATTATTTCCTCCTTATGGAGCCACCACTTGGAGGCTGGAAATTCTTTGAGCTACAATAAACTTCACATTGATATTTGTGCCTTCAAACCAGAGAAGTCCAGATTCATAATTCATAGTGAAAGACTGTGAGTGTCAACTTGGAAGTACATCCCATTGAGTTAATTGGGCCTTACTCCCACGTTGAGCTGTGGGAATGCAGCCTTCTTCTCTTAGCCCCTCTGGGCTATAATCATTTCTTAGTGAGTCCATTACAGAAGGAATAACTCCCCAAATTTCATACTTCTAGGTCCAGGGGCTATCTTCAATGCTGAGTATAGGGACATAAACATGTTGCATCCCTTTGTACCCCTTTAGGGGTTAAATTTCTAAAAACCAGTTCTTACTGGGTGCCAACATCGTGGAAGGAATAGGCTCTCCAAATTTCAGACTTCTAGGTAAAGGGGTTGGGGCTGGGTGTTGATGAGTCAGTACTTCTTCAATGTACAGCGACAAAAATACATGCCCTTTTCATCCTTTCAGGGATTAAATTTCTAAAAAAATTGTTCTTAGTGGAGTCTGCATCACTCCCCAAATTTGACACTTCAAGACCTGGTTTTGGCTGGGCATTGATGGGTCAGTGTGTCAGTTAGTTAATGAGCCTCGCAACCCTCACCAATATAGGTCTGCCTAAAACTTTTCCATGGTGGTAAGTGCACTGGCCTAAGATCTCCAGGAGTGGGCCAGAAGTGCTTTACAATGGGTTTATTTTACATTTTAATTGCAATATATTAAAACGGTTAAAGTAAATACTGTCAAAGTTTGTGACACCACCAGGTTAGCACAGAATTTATGACGGGGCTTATGCTGGCCTAACTGGAGGTTAGGATTGCAGTCCAGAGTAACCATGGGGAGTCCTTGCTCTGGTGTAAGAACAATTTGCTCAGGATTGCAATATGAATTTCCCATAGGTTTTCACTAGTTGGTGCAGTAACTACGGGTGCACGTAATGTCTCTTATATGCTCCTGTAGTTACTCTGGATTGTAGGGCAAGTGAGTGAGTGAGTCAGTCAGTCAGCCAGTCAGTCTTTCCCCCAAACCCCAAGTAACTGTGGGAGCACTTAAGAGACATTACTTGCTTTCATAGTTACTGCACCACCTAGTGAAAACCTATGGGAAATTCATATTGGAATGCAGAGTAAGTTGTTCTTACACTGGAACAAGGACTCCCTGTAGTTACTCTGAATTGTGCCCTTTGATTTTTATATAGATATGTAAAATCACACAAGCTCCATTTTCCTAGAGTGCTGCTGAATGGTAGTGTGGGTGAATGAACAACCTACCTTAGGGCAAAATCCAGAATAACTATGGGGAGTCCTTGCTCTGGTGTAAGAACAACTTACTCTGCATTCCAATATGAATTTCCCATAGGTTTTCACTAGGTGGTGCAGTAACTGCGGGTGCACATAAAGTCTCTTACAGGCTCCTGTAGTTACTCTAGATTTGGGGGTTTGGCAGCAATCCTAAGACACTTTCCTGGGGGGTAAGACCCATTGAACACAATGGGGCTTACTTTTGAGTAGACATGATTAGGATAGTGCTCTTATACTTCTTCCTGCTAGTTCATTCCAAGCGCTTCTGAAGATCCTCAGTCTGGATCAATTTGTTGATGCAATCCATTTTGGCTCCCTGGCTGTGCTTCCATGCTGTGCTCCAGATAACGGAGTCTTTCATGTCTTTCTGTATTCGTATGGAGGAGTCAAGGAGGGGGGAGTGGATTGTGGACCAGAGAAACTGTCCAAAAAGTAACTTGTAGAGCGATTACCTATCACTTAATAATAGCTTGGGGCCTTTTAGGCGCTGGAAGATTGAATGATACTGTTTTCATTTTGGATTACTGTGATGTATACACTATCAGGCTGTCAGTCCGACTATCACAGGTATTTATCACTTTGTATTCCTGATTTATTCTTGAAGGTCTTTTGTTCGCATGCCTCAGATTAGGTTTCTTGGCTTGACTTGCTTCCCCCACAACCACCTTTTCACTTTAGCAATCTTTATCTTCATTAAACCTACCATTCCCCTTCAGCAATTCCTCTCCTTGTCTTGTAAAAGGAGATGATGATGATGATGAGTTTATTCAAAATCAAACAGTAATACACAGCGAACAACTTCATGCTGGTTTCTGTCACATCACCAGCTGGACCCTTCCCAAGTGTCTAGGACTGTGTGATGACATCATCATCATCATCATCATCATCATTATTATTATTATTATTATTATTATTATTATTATTATTATTATTATTATTATTATTATTACTGAAAATCAGCAGAAATACACAGCGAACAATTTCATGCTGGTTTCATTCACATCACCAGTTGGTCCCTTCCCAAGTGTCTAGGACTGTGTGATGTAGTGGTGCATAATACGTGCTGATCTTAGAAGAGCGTATTATTATTATTATTATTATTATTATTATTATTATTATTATTATTATTATTATTATTATTATTATCCATAAATACACAGCGAACAATTTCGTGCTGGTTTCATTCACATCACCAGTTGGCCCATTCTTCTTCTTCTTCTTCTTCTTCTTCTTCTTCTTCTTCTTCTTCTTCTTCTTCTTCTTAGTTAAATGTGGCATTTATACCAGCTACCTGGTTTCTGCTTCAGCTGCTGCAGTGGAAAGATAGACACTGGCAATAGCAACAGCTGAAATAAAAAATTTAACCTAAGGCTGCAATCCTAAAGACACTTTCCTGGGAGTAAGACCAGGAACACAGTTGGGCTTACTTTTCAGTAGATATGGTTAGGATTGTGCTCTTAAGCTGCAATCCTAAAGACACTTTCCTGGGAGTAAGAACACAGTTGGGCTTACTTTGCAGTAGATATGTTTAGGATTGTGCTCTTAAGCTGCAATCCTAAAGACACTTTCTTGGGAGTGAGACCCATTGGACACAGTGGGGCTTACTTTTGAGTAGATATGGTTAGGATTGTGCTCTTACGGTGCAATCCTAAAGACACTTTCCTGGGAGTAAAACCCATTGAACACAGTGGGGCTTACTTTTGAGTTGACATGGTTAGGATTGTGCTTTTAATCATTCAGCTTTACCGCCACTGGGCCGTTGCAATTCCCCAACTATCATTAGTTTCTTTGAAAAGGTGGATCTTCAGACGTTGCCTTATACCAAGGGGAATGGGGAGCTGCATCAGGAAGCTGAATTTATCACAGATTTGGGTTCCAAGACTGGTGAATACACCACAATATACCATAATATTCTATATACCATAAGAATAGTATATAGCACTTTTTCCCTACTGTGGGTTGGTCCCTGCCAGTCGGCTGTGACCTGATTTTTGGTGGGTCATAGAAGTTTTTGAAATATTAAAAAAACAACTTGTCCACTTTGCAGAAGAAAATTTCTAAGTGGTATGACATTTTCTTCATATCCTTTCCAAATGAAAATTCAAAATTGACTATTTTCTTTATTTCCATGCCACTGATCACATGTGACCCCCCAATTTGAGCCTTTTGTCTGGCCAGTATGGCCCTAACGGCACATCGGACACAACGGCACATCGTACTCATCGTACTCTCTCAGTACGGCCCTAATGTACACATCGTACACATGACTGAAAAGGCTTGGTGGAACCATTCTTGAAGTTCATTTCATGGGGAAAGGGAAGCAAAGGTCTTTACAAAAGGTCTTTAGTAGGCTTGGGAGCACAGGGCCCAATGATTTTAATTGTGGTACTTATTTACTCAAATCTAATATTTACTCAAATCTAATGTGCACCTTTTAAAGCCAAAATTACAGCAAAATCCTAACCATGTCTACTTAAAAGGAAGCCCCATAATGGATCTTACTCCCATGAAAGTGTCTTTAGGATTGCAGCCTAACAGCACAATCCAGAGTAACTACGGGAGCTCTTACATCCAGAGCTCTGGATTGCTCTATGAATTTCCCATAGGTTTCCACTAGGTGGTGCTGTAATATGTCATAAATGTCATAATGTCATAATGTCATAATGTCATAAATGTCACAAATGTCATAAATATGACATAAATGTTACTCTGGAATGTGCTGAGTCTCCAAAATCAGGGTGTATATTACATTCAATGGTGCATTAGATTCAAGTAAATATTGTATTTTGATTATAAATGCAGGGTGTCCCATAAGTATCCATACAAAGGAAAAATAAACTATTTATGGAAACCATTTTTATTTATTTTTATTTAACATTTTAACATCCCCAGATCTCACCTCACATGATTTTTATCTTTGGGGGCATTTGAAGGCAATGGTGTATAAGGAAAAGTTCCAAACAAAAATCATCTCAAGGAACTTATCGTCCATGCCATTACAAGCATGACTCCAGCTGTGCGTATATGTGTTCAGCAGTGGAGGATACGCATTGAAATGTGTTTCCAAAACAGTGGTAGTCATGTAGAGCATATTAAATAAATAAAAATTGTTTTCATAATTTTTTTTTATTTTTTCTATGTATGGAAACTTATGGGACACCCTTTATAAGCCTGCAATGTTAATTTGAAGTTAGGCTGGCTTAAGCCACTGCATAAATCCTGTACTGACCTGGGGGTGTCATAAAAGTGCATAAGCCCCCAAATCCAGAGTAACTATGGGAGCATGTAAGAGACTTTATGTGCACCCATAGTTATTGCACCACCTAGGGAAAACATATGGGAAATTCATGTTGGAATCCAGAGTAAGTTGTTCTTACACCGGAGCAAGGACTCCCCATAGTTACTCTTGATTTTGCCCTAGGTGATCTTTCCCAGACCAACTTGGAGATTCCAGGGATTGAAAAGAGGAAATTCTGCATGGATGGCAGAGCTTCATCTAATGAACTTCAGTCCCATCCACATATGGAAGGGCATATGTGCCTTTCTGTTGTACAATGTATTTATGTGCATGCTATAATTTATAACCCTCATTTGTTATTAGAATAGTTTGGCTATGTAATTATTATTATTTTACAGCATGAGCAGAAGTCATAAAATTCCACATATTTGCAGTGAAAAGTAAAAAAACAGGGATATTAAAGCAACTTGGGACTAGATGATTTATTATATTTCTGCTGGCCATGCCATATCCAAGTGATTGCTCCTCATTAGAAGTAAAGCTTTTCTGTCTGTGAATTTCCTTGGAGATCCAGACAGCATAACAGGCATTTTAATATAGATTTAAAAATTTTGAAGAGGTAGGACCAGCACTGGACACAGTTCGAGTGAAAGAGGAATGGAGGTGGTGTCCAGGTGCAATACATAGTTTTAATATTTCTCTGCAGACTGGCCCTACAATCCAGAGTAACTACGGGAGCACGTAAGAGACATTACGTGTACCCTTAGTTACTGCACCAACTAGTGAAAACCTATGGGAAATTCATATTGCAATCCAGAGCAAATTGTTATTACACCGGAGCAAGGACTCCGCGTAGTTACTCTGGATTGCGCCCTTCTTCTCAGTCTTTATCTGATCACAGTGCAGTCCAGAGTAACTACGGGAAGTCCTTGCTCTGGTGTAAGAACAATTTGCTCTGGATTGCAATATGAATATCCCATAGGTTTTCACTGGGTGGTGCAGTAAGTACGAGTACACGTAATGTCTCTTACGTGCTCCCGTAGTTACTCTGGATTGTAGGGCAAGACTGGGAGGGAACGTGCATTCAGCAGCGTTCAAGCTTTAAAAATTATTCCTTTTGTTTAATAAAGTGCCCGTTAAACCCCCATGGGGTCTTCATGCATGGGTTGCAAGTAAATATTGAATGCCTGATGCAGGGGAATGGCAGTGGGATGCAAGTATCTTGTGGTCTTGTGTGCCCCTTGAGACATCTGATAGACCACTGTAAGATACAAGAAGCTGGACTAGATGGACCTGATCCAACAGGGCTCTTAAGTTTTTATAAACTAAGGGCACAATCCAGAGTAACGTGGACATTACGTGCACCCATAGTTACTGCACCACCTAATGAAAACCTATGTGAAATTCATATTGCAATCCAGAGTAACTTGTTCTTAGTCTAGAGCAAGGACTTCCCGTAGTTACTCTGGATTTCACCTTTAGCCAGATTGGAGATTTCCATAGTGCTGAAAGACATAACCTGTCTTGGACTAGCCTAGGGGTGTCCAAACTTTTTGGCAGAGCCACGTAGTCTCTCTGATATTATGTTGGGGGCCAAAAAAATGGTTTACACTTTCAAATTTGAATAAATTTACATAAATTTATTTATAAGAGTGTATTAGAGACAGATCCAGAGGATTACAAGGCTTGCCCAATGGCCTGGTGGAGGGAGCCTGTCCTGGGCTGCTTTGAGACTTGCTGTGGGTGCATTTAGTTCCCAGGCCAGAGGTTTTTGGATCCAATGGGCTACCATCATATGGGCTACAATCATTCAAAAATATCAAATTTATTTGTATACGGTGAGTAAGTAACGTAGGATTACAACCTAGGTCTTACTGAACAATTTTTTAATGCCTCTTAAAAAAGCAGGCCTCCGTCAGTCTTGGAAGACTATGGTATTGTGCTCGGCACTGCATACGCTGCATGTGAAGCACGAAAGCCTGGGTTGGATTGTTATGGAGGATAGGCTGTTACCCAAGCAGCAAATCCCCCCTCTCCACGCCACTGAATTAGTCCAATGGAAAGGCAGAGCCAATACGATTGGATCCAGCTGGCGTTGCAGAGCTGGGCTAAGGACAGGAGCTCACCCTGTCTTGTGGGGCTGACCTGGGACTCGAACCCTGGCCTGCTGTTTAACAGGCACAGCATCTTAACCACTTGCGCCACCCACAGCTTATTCAAGGGAAATAACCCTGTTTCACTTTGTTGAGGCTCCACTCATTGTCCTAGCACATTTAAGTTCTCAGTGGACTTGACGTTCTTTACCTTTCAGGTTTCCTATCACTAAGTTTCACCTTCTCAGATCCAGTTTTGGAGTAGCTGCTCAGAGCAAGATCAGAATTGAAGTAAAGGATGAGGTGTTACATCAACACAAATTCTTATAGCCCAGGTTGGACCATAAATATCACAAACTACCCCAATCTCAGTAATCAGATTCCCCCCCAAACTTTCATTTCACAAGCCACGTATGAATGTAATGTTGTTTGGCATCAATTTGAAATTCATCCACAAAACTGGATTGCTATTTTGTATTCTCCAAGGAGGAAAGTCACTGATGTTCCCTCATATGCATTACAAGGCCTCTTAAGCTGCCCAGATCTCCAAGGAAATTCACAAACAAAAAGATTTTTTTTCTTTTAATGAGGAGCAATTGTTTATATGTCGCATGTCCAGCAGAAATATAATAAGTTATAAATCATCCAGTCCCCATTGCTTTAATATCTGTTTAGAGTTTTTACTCAAAGGATGTTGAATGTTATGACCCCACATCCGTATTAGTGAACACCTGTCTGACTTACGGATGTTATTCCAATTAGCATATGTAATGTTGGGAGAAGTTGGACACTATAGGATGTCATTGTTACAGAGAATTAGGTGAGAACTTTTCTAACATGAACCATATAGGGAGATTCCCAAACTTGGTTCAAGATGGCTTGGAAAGGTCCAACCCTTAATGGGTTGAAATACCTGGACTGCTGCTTTGAATAAAAAGTCAGGCCACAACCAGTGGTGGATTCAAATAAATTAACAACAGGTTCTTTGTCCAGCGGTGGGATCCAGCAGGTTCGCACCTACTCTATAGAACTGGTATCTTAACGAGAGATATCTTAACGAGAGATAAGACATATAAAGTTTAAAAATAGCCATTTAAAAGTAGCTGCCAGATGGGCATAGAACCGGTTGTTAATTTCTTTGAATTAATTAATTAATTAATTAATTTATTCATTCATTCATTCATTCATTCATTCATTCATTCATTCATTCAATTTGTACCCCGCCTTTCCTCCCCCATAAGAGGGAGCCCAAGGCGGCTAACATTAAAGAATAAAACACCATTAAAATGCTAATAAATACAAATTTTAAACATAATTAAAATACCATTTAAAATACAATTAGAATAATAAAGATTAAGAACAATTAAAAACAAGCTAAAAGACATTCCTTAAAACAATAAAAAACACTAAAACACTGCCCCCACCCTCTGCCCTGTTTAAAACGCTTTTTTAAAATAAAAGGTTTTTAGGCTCTGCCTGAAGCTCTGTATTGAGGGAGCTTTCCTAAATTCTATGGGGAGGGAGTTCCAAAGCCGGGGTGCCACCACCGAGAAGGCCCTATCTCTGGCCGCCACACCTCTGACATCTTTTACTGGCGGCACAGTCAGTAGGGCCCCCTCAGATGATCTTAGGTGACGGGTTGGATTGTACGGAAGAAGGTGGTCCCTCAGGTACCCAGGACCCGAGCTGTTTAGGGCTTTAAAGGTCAGGACCAGCACTCTGAATTCAGCCCGGAAACGAATGGGCAGCCAGTGTAGTCGCTGAAGCAGTGGCCCGGCAGAGTCAAACTGACGAGCCCCAGCAACCACACGGGCCGCCGCATTCTGGACTAGTTGAAGCTTCCAGACCATCTTCAGAGGCAGCCCCACGTAGAGCGCGTTACAATAATCTAGTCTCGATGTCACTAGGGCATGGGTCACCTTGGCCAGATCCGAGCGACTCAGGTATGCTTGCAGCTGGCGGATCAGCCGAAGCTGAGCAAAGGCTCCCCTGGCCACAGCCGCCACCTGGGACTCCAGGAGCAGCTGCGAATCCAGGAGAACCCCCAAGCTGCGAACCTGCTCCTTCAGAGGGAGTGCAACCCCATCCAGAACAGGATGATATTCCAATACCCGAGGCCTTCCGGACCAGGAGAACCTCTGTCTTATCAGGATTTAATCTCAGCTTGTTCACCCTCATCCAGTCCCCCACTGCCTCCAGACAACGATTCAGGACTTCAACTGCCTGCTTGGACTCAGGAGGAAAGGAGAGGTAGAGCTGGGTGTCATCGGCATATTGATGACACCTCACTCCAAACCTCCGGATGACCTCTCCCAGCGGCTTCATGTAGATGTTAAACAGCATGGGGGATAGGATGGAACCTTGCGGCACCCCACACCGAAGAGGCCAGGGTGCCAAGCAAGCATCCCCCAGCACCACCTTCTGGGACCTGTCAGCCAGGTAGGAGCGGAACCACTGCAGAACAGTGCCTCCGATCCCCAACCCAGCCAACCGACCCAGAAGGACATCATGGTCAATGGTGTCGAAGGCCGCTGAGAGGTCCAGCAGGACCAACAGGGACGCACTCCCCCTGTCCATTCCCCGGCGTAGGTCATCCACCAAGGCGACCAAGGCAGTGTCTGTCCCAAATCCTGGCCTGAAACCAGATTGGAAGGGATCCAGATAATCAGCTTCATCCAGGACCCTCTGAAGCTGGGACGCCACCACCCGCTCGACCACTTTGCCCAGAAATGGGATGTTTGAGACTGGCCGATAATTGTTTAGATTTTTAGGGTCCAGGGAGGGTTTCTTCGGGAGGGGGCGAACCACTGCCTGCTTTAATGCAGAACCCCTCCCTCAGAGAGGAGTTCACCACCCTCCCTGTCCACTCAGCCAGTCCATCCTGGGCCAGTCTGATTAGCCAGGCAAGCAGATGGTCTCACACTACAGAGAATCCTGTCCACATCCTCAAGTTCTACAAGCTGAAAAGAATCCCAAAAGATGGATAAGACAGGCGCCCCAGGGATATCGTTGGATGTTGCTAAAGTGGAGTCCAAGTCATGCTGGATCTGATCGACCTTGTCCGCAAAGTGTTGAGTGAACTCGCCACAGCGAGCCTCCGTGTGCTCTACCACGTCAGTGAGGGGGGCCAGATGGAGTAGGCCCCAGACCACACGGAAGAGCTCCGCTGGACGGTTCTCTGCGGATGCGATGGTGGTAGCAAAGTATTCTTTTTTAGCCACCACCACCGCTGCAGAGTAGGCTCGCCAGTGAGCCCTGGCCTCTGCCCGATCAGAACCGACACGAGTCTTTTGCCACCGTCGCTCTAAACGTCGACCTTGCTGTTTCAAAGCCCGCAGCTCCCCAGAAAACCATTAGTTACCAGTTCTCAGAACCAGACGCTCATTAGCAAAGGGTTCTATAGAACCTATGAGAACCCCCTGAAGCCCACCACTGGATAACTATAGTCAGTTATCCCTTAAAATATAGCTGCTCCCTTTACAATGGTTTTAAAACAACTTTTGTTACTGTTGTAGAGAGGTAGTCCACAATTAGAAATGCAAAGGACACCCTACCTTTGCCTTGCTCAGCTGAAGAATGGGATGATTGCTTGCCTGATTGCCTCTCTACAACGGTAACAAAAGCTGTTTTAAAAACTGTGATTTGCAGTGGCCATTCATGTTTGTTCAAAAAATCAATGTATAACAAGGTTGGACCTCTATCATAAGAACATAAGACATGCTCTGTTGGATCAAGCTACCTTGCCAACCATCCTATTTCTTATCATAATCCACCATCTGCCTCTGAGATGCCCATGACTAAGGTTGCATTCCTATTCACACTTTCCTCGGAGACTATATTGACTATCCCCAAAATCCAGAGTAACTACGGGAGCCCATAAGAGACTTTATGTGCACCTGTAGTTACTGCACCACCTAGTGAAAACATATGGGAAATTCATATTGGAATCCAGAGTAAGTTGTTCTTACAGCAGAGCAAGGACTCCCCATAGTTACTCAGGATTTTTCCCTATATTTCCTATTGACTATAATGGGACTTACTTTTAAGCACTCACGCTTGGGCTCTCAGTGATGAAGGTATGTTCTCTTTCTTTCTCCATTGCTCCACTGCAACCTAAGGCTGCAATCCTAAAGACACTTTCCTGGGAGTAAGACCCATTGAACACAAGGGGGCTTACTTTTGAGTAGACATGGTTAGGATTGTGCTTCTGAGTTACATTCGCTGTTCCTGTTGTGCTTCATAAAAATTGCAAAACAACACTGCGGTTTCTGTACTGGCGAGGAATTCTGCCAAGTCCTCTAATTTTAATTAAAAGCTTCTAGTATCAAGACAGAGAAAGGAAAGTTGAAGTTGGCATCCGTCCAACAACTCATGAATTACCAGCCAAATCAAAATTAGCTGGTCAGGAAAGAGCAGGAGAACCCCTTGGGGAGTCTTTGCTATTAACTGTGCTTGTTCTGTGAAGGCACACCTATGTAGAGCAGTCAGCATCTTCCAATCTTTGATCGGACATTGACTATCCTTTAATTGGATATTAAACAAATCCTTCCACTCATATTTTGTGTGCTCCTCTTTTTCTACTACGAGACACATTCTTCAGAATTTCTCATAGCATCTCATGAGAATGTGTTAGGAATATATCATGAAAAAATGGATTCATTCGTCTTATTGTTATTACATGATGTGTGGCAGAGGGCTGTGGGTGGTGCCAGAGGTTGAGTCACTGTGCCTGTTAACCAACAGGCCAGGATTTGAGACCCGGGTCCCCACAAGCTCCTGTCCTTTGCCCAGCTCTGCAATGCAGCTGGAACCTATCGTATCATCTCTGCTGTTCCCTTAGACTATTTCAGTGGCGTGGAGAGGGGGGACATGCTGCTTGGGTAACAGCCTATCCTCCATATCAATCTACCCAGGCCTTTGTGCTTTGCATGTGGCATCAAGCACAATACCATAGTCTTTCAAGACTGATGGATGCCAAGATGTGCAGCAGAGAGTCAACATTTTTGGGGACACTCATTAGCATATCCCTGATTTACTGTGTTCCTCTTATGTGGGATTTGAGTAGGGCAATTGTGGGATTTGAGCCCCCTACCAGCAGCATAGTTTTCCTATTCAAATGGTCAATAAAATAATAGTGTGCCTTGACAATATTAGCACCTTGTTACTGTGCCATGCAATGAAAAAGATTGAAAATCTCTGTTCTAGACCATTAGTTGACCTCCATATTTATCTGATTGGGACTACTCTGGTGGTCAGCTGACCTTCAGTAGTATCTGAGGCACAGCCACCTACCCATGAGTAACTATCATAGTATAGTATTGGCATCCATCAGTTTTGACAGACTATGGGATTGTGCTTGACGCTGCATGCGAAGCATGAAGGTCTGGGTAGATTGCTATGGAGGATAGGCTGTTACCCAAGCAGCAAATCCCCCCCTCTCCATGCCACTGAATGGAACGGCAGAGCCGATATGATTGGTTCCAGCTGTGTCACAGAGCTGGGCTAAGGACAGGAGCTCACCCTGTCTTGTGGGGACCCAAGTCTCGAACCCTGTCCTACTGGTTAACAGGCACAGTGTCTTAACTACTTGCACCACCCACAAAAGATCTGAACTCCACCTTTTAGTTAATGTTACAATAATATCTGGGCATATGTGCCCATGGCACCAGACACTGTGTGTCATATAAATGCCACCCAAAATGCTCCATGCAATGGCAGTAATTAGTCTACATATGTACCCATAGAAGTTTGTGGTTTTTCACTTCTGGGTTGTTTGGTCAGTGCACAGGCATGCATTGGCCTCTCCACACCATGATGGGAATTCAAAACATGCTTTGAAGGACTCAGGCTCCAATCTTAACCCTGTTTGGCTGGCCTAAACTCAAGCATAAATTTTGTGCTAACCAGAAGGTGTCAGAAAGTGTCATAAGACAATTCTGCGCTACTCCTGGGGGAGGGTTAGGCCAGTGAACAGACATGTGCTTGCCTCCTTACATCACCACGGGAAAGGGAAGACCGATGCGTTGTGCCGGCCTAGATTAGGATTGCACCCTGTTTCATTTCAGCAGTGATTGAATAACACAACCAGAGATTGTTTGCCGTTCTTGTGATGTGCAATACTACAGCAACAGATTTGTGGATTGTGACACTTTATGTATAGAGGAGGAGAAGATATTTCAAAGTGGGGTTTGGTGAACACCAGCATTTAAGGAATTACATCTCATAGCAGAAGAGTGAAGATAGTGGAGGTGTGCAATTTCATTCTGAACCGATAGCGGAAAGCATATTCTGTTTACAGCCAGAATAATCTGACGAGAAAGTAATATTTGTATATGAAACAGTATAATTATCTAAATTTTTTTCCTTTACAGCCAATGCTTGCTAAATGCTGATAATTACTATCGTCTTATTACTCTCGCCAAAATCCTTTCTAAGCCAGCAGCAATACAAATGTAGCAGATACTTGAAGACGTGTGTTTGTGTGTGGGGTGTTTTAAAGGAATTCTTGGAGATTAATTCTATTGTTTGGGGACAAAAATTATTTCCTTGACAGTTGGTGGAGGAAAGAGATTTCACAAGTCTCAGCAACTGTTTTCCTGGTGGAAAAATCTAAGTCAAATGATCAGAACATCTGGCAAGGCCCATAAATAAACCAGTAGTTTAGAAGAGTAACGACTCATTGTATCCTGGGCCTCTATATCAATGACATTAGAACAATTAATATTCAAAACATGCTTAATTGTAATTATGCTCGACAGATGTTTGAGGGGAGGAAAAGGGAATGGGGTGGTTTCAGGTTGAGCTCTCATGCAGACAAACTATTCCCTTCTTTGTCTTTTTTATCACCTTGTTCCTGCAAGGAAATGTTGAATTTAGTACATACTCAGCATTTGTTGGAAGTTTGAAGGGAAAAAGAAGGAACGGAGAACATTAATATTGTGCAGGACTAAAAAAAAAAAGTAAAACTTTGTCCGTGCAATAATAACCCCCAGTTCTATGTAAAAATACATGTAAAAAGTTCTATGTAAAAATGCATATGTAAAAAGCTTTATCCTACAATCCAGAGTAACTACGGGAGCACTTAAGAGACATTAGTAAATTGGTAGCACACAAACAATAGACACAATCCTAGCCATGTCTACTCTAATGTAAGCCCCATTATGTTCAATGGGTTTTGGGGCACAATCCAGAGTAACTATGGGAGCACGTAAGAGACATTATGTGCACCCATAGTTACGGCACCACCTAGTGAAAACTTATGGGAAATTCATATTGAAATTCAGAGACAGTTGTTCTTATGTTGGAGCAAGGACTCCCTGTAGTTACTCTGGATTGCGCCCTTAAAAAAACAATTATGCTGCAATCCTTACCTCCAATTAGGCTGGCATAAGTGCTGGAATGGGAGTCTCACAAAAATGCTGGAAATTACTACTGGGTTGTTTGTTCAGTGCACAGGCATGGACTGGCCTCTCCACACCATGATGGGAATGTGGCAAGGGGTAAGTTGTGCTGGCCTAAATTGGATTAAAATTGCACCCTGTGATCCACATCTCAACCTGGCACCTGACTGCATGATCCCCTCATCTTCATCTAGGTCCATGTTGACCCATCACCATATCACACAAATAGGATTGCCATATGTCCCCCAAAGCAGGGACAATCCCAATTTGGGGGGATTGTGTTCACATACTTGCAAACTGGACAGAGGGTCCTATCCTGATTTTGTGGAAGAGAATTAAGGCAACCCTCCACACAAAGGGAGGGCACAAGTCAGCAGTAAGTCTTTGGCAACTGCACAATTAAAGTCCGCTGAAGCTGACCTTGTTCGCAACTTGTATATCTAAATTACAGTTGTATGGGGTTGCACCCCAGGGGGTCCCTTGGAGTAGCAAGAACTGCAGTGGGGGAGGTACCCAGGAATGAATGGGGAGGGCTAGGAAAGTGTACAGGGGAAGGGAGAAAACAATGAACAATTGCAAGTGGAGTGCTTAGGATAGGTGGGCAGAGGGAGAAGGTTGACATGTAAACAGAGAGAGGGTAAGGGAACAGGCTGAGGAATGGGGCTGGTTCCAAATCCAGGGAACCTTCAGAGGGAAGGTTCAGAAGAGGGAAGAAACTTCAGATAGTTCCATGGGAGGGAGTTAGGGTCACTCATTTCCTCCTCCTGAACGGTGGCTTCAGCTGGCCCTCACTGGTGTGGCTTTGCTTCCGTGTGTCTACCCACCAGTCATCACTGGCTGCCTCCCTTTTATCCTCCTTGATTTGTCCTGATCCTTCCTTCCACACTCCTCCCTTTATCACCCCCCCTCTCCTTCTGGCACCAACCCAGCGCTCCCGCTGCCCTGGACTCATTGCCCCTCTTCCCCATGATTCCCAGCTGTCACCTCCCCCAGGGTGGCACGGTCACCCATGCTGCCACCTGCCACTTCCCCAATAGCTCCATTGATGGGGGGGGGGGTGTGCAGGTTGTGGCGTCACAGGTCAGGCTGCTGGTGTGGCTCCTGCATCTCCCAGAGAATGGAATGAGGTTGGATGCAGCCAGCCTCCTGTTCCCAGGTGTGGTAAGAATTACAGACGACTGGGTGCCTAGTGGCCTCTCTGCAGATTCCCGGCCTCTCCACAAAAACAGATGAGCACTGCACTTAATGGCCGGTCACAGCTAGCAGGGCAACCTGTGAGGAGTTACCTTACCTTTTGAGTACTAAGAGTACCACCCTATCCAAACTTTCCTAGAAGTAATCCCTATAATGGGACACTTGTGATTGAAAACATCTCTACTTTCCCCAATTAGTGTGACTTTGGAAAACCAATGATTTTCTTTATGGACACTGGAACCAGTAGTACCAGGTTTGTAGAAGGTCTGATCCAGTAAGGTGTCCTGATCCAGAGTGACCTGATCCAGCAGGACTCTTCTTATATTCTTATGTTACTCACAGCCAAATCCAGAGTGACTACAGGTGCAAGTTAGAGACATCACGTGCACCTGTAGTTACTGCACCACCCAGGGAAGACCAATGGGAAATTCATATTGCAATCCAGAGTAACTTGTTCTTACTCTGGAGCAAGGACTCCCCATAGTTACTCTGGATTTCGCCCTCAATTGAATATAATCATCCCTCATTTCCACAAAACTGCAATATGCAATGCCTCCTACCTTGATCTTTCCTTGACTATTTTCATATTTGTTTTTAACACTCGTAGCAATAATTTCAACAAAAGGTCAAATAAAAAGAAGAGATTGAATATAATTCAACGATATTTCTGACTGCTTTTTTTTCTTTGTCATGAACTACAACAACTTGCTACCAATTAGGCGTGACTTATTCAATGTGAACAATCTGCTAGAATAATTAACAGTTCTAGGAGAAGGCAATTCTTAGCCAATATACAAATAGTCTCATGTACATGTTGTATCCTATCAAATGAGCAACAGGCATTCAAAGATCAGTGTCTTAAATCTGCTATTTCAGATAACATGAAAATGTGTCTTCCTATTGCACTAATTAAAAACATGTGTTTTGCCTCTCTGTTTTAATTAAAAGTTCAGAGAGGTGACAGATATTTTTCTCTTATATTTGGCTGACTGGCTAGCTGGCTGGGCCTGCTTGTCTACATATATATACATATTTCAGGGAGGATGGGCAGGGAGTTTTCTGAGATTATGGCTTGACCGAACTTGGTCTTCATAACACACACACAGACAAAAAAAAGTACCTATTCTTCTAAAACAACCTTTGCTTTCCCAGTCCAGAGGCTGCACTCCTATCCACACATTCCTGGGAATCTATATTGCTTAGAATGAGACTTACAGGATTGGGGTCATAAACATATAGGCCCAAATCCTAAAGTCAAATTAAGCCTTTTGCGATGGAGCAGTTAAGGTGACTTTCCATAAAATAACACTAGAGGGTGACGTAACTGCGCGGACCCGTAACTGCTATGGATTTTGCCCATAGTCAACTGCTGTATTAAGCACTGTCTACCTGATGGTGTGGGCATTTCAGCAGTGGAACAGATTGCCAAGGGAGGTGGTGGACTCTCCCTCACTGGGGACCTTCAAGCAAGAGGCTCTACCAGCACCTGTTGGAGTTGCTCTACAAGGATTTCCTGCTACAGGTAGGGGGTTGGACTAGATGACCTTACTGATCCTTTTCAACTCTATGGGTCAATGAATTCTCATTGTAATTGCTGATGATCTGATAGTTTCTTTAAAAAAATTATTCTTATGATTTTAATGTGATTTTGACATCTTTGTTAACTACAGTGAATGCTCTTAATGGAAAAGGAAGGGTGCATTTAATTTTTTTTTATAAATTAACAAGTATCCTTCAAAAATAAAACATGGTACATTTAACAGCCATCCTATTTTCCCCCTTCAGTGTAATGATGCCATTGGTTAAAACACACCACCAGACTTTCCCCATTAATTTGCAATATGGCACTAAGCTTTTAAACAGTATCTTGCCTTGTTTATTGCTCTCACCCACTCTTTAAGTACCCTCTTTGTGACGGGGATGGTAATTAGCTCAACACTTCCACATCATGGTCAAATTATTAACATTAATGAAGATAATTTCATTCTCCAAAGACAATTCTGCAAGGATGGACTATCTAAGTAACTAGGTTGAAACGTTGACTCTAGTTAGCAAAGGAGCCTCCGTGCTAGAGAGGCGCATTAACATATCTGTATTCCTTGGCAAACACTCTGAGGCTGCCAAGTTTTGTGCATGAAATGAAGTTCATGCCGCGCTTGTGTTTATTAGTCTCTCTCTTCGAAGCTGCTGCAGTCCTTCCTGAATAAATCTCTATTTAAAAATCTTTAAACCAAAGAGAGTGGGGAATGCCCTGTATTTCAAAGAATGGAAATTGTGTCCCATTTATTCCTTTAAAAAAATAGAATAAAAAGGATGAAGTGAATAGCCCCATTAAATAATTTCTTTTCCTGCATGGGGAAAAAAATTTGGAATTACTTTTACATATCATTGGTCATCCGCTGCTGCCTTTTTGCAGGGAAACGGTGAGTTTTCATAGTGTTCGATATTCAGACTGAATTGATATGTGGGCAAAACTTCAAAATGGTATTCAGAATGATATACAGTTAATGTGGGAGAGGAGATTCAGAACACTTCTTCGAGATGTACTTCCAGAACTCTTGCGCAGATGGTTGTAGATTCCCCCCCACTCATAATTCAGAACTCAAGTGTTTGTGTGTGTGTGTTTTTTCAGTCTTGGTGATCTGAAGACTGAGATTACAATTCTGAGTAAGTACGGGACCTTTTACACAACATAGTTATGGTGCCACCTATGGGAAACCTATGGGAAATGCATAGAGCAATCCAGAGTAAGGCCCATATACTACAGTCAAATTAAGCCCTTTGCTCCGGAGCAGTTAAGGTGACTTTCCATAAGATAAAACTAGAGGGTGACATAACTGCGTGGACCCATAACTGATCTGGATTTTACCCTAAGTGCCTCTTACATCTTCCCATAGTTACTCTGTATTGTAGGATAAGACTGCAGTCCTAAAGAAACTCCCAGAACTGAAACAAATGGAACAAAATGGGGCTTATTTTTGCATAGACCTGGTTAGGATTGTGCTATAAGGCATTTAAAATGAGGAATTGTTAAATACTTGGAGATAGTTTGGGGTAAAGAGGGTTGACACAAACACTGATACTGTGGTTAGTTTAATGATAGTCCTATTCTTAAGGCTACAATCCTATGCACAGTTGCCTAGGAAATAAACTCTATTGAATTCAGTAGGGCTTACCTCTGAATAAACGTGTTTAGGTCACTAACCCTACAATCCAGAGAAACTACGGGAGCAAGTAAGAGATATTACATGCACCAGTTGTTAATGCACTACCTAGTGAAAACCTATGGGAAATTCATATTGCAATCCAGAATAAATTGTTCTTACATCAGAGCAAGGACACCCAATTGTTACTCTGGATTGTGCCCTTATAGTGCAATCCTATCTTGTCCTGGAACAGGCAGGCCAGAATGCCTGTTTTGTATCAAGAATAAGACTAGAGATGCTGCCAGGCTATTGCAGGGAAAGGGAAACCTTTTCCTTTTCTCCACAAAGTGCTGCAGCAGCCCCAACTTTCTGCGGCACACCTAAGGAATATCTGCGGCACACCAGTGTGCCATGGCACACTGGTTGAAAATCACTGCCATAGATCTTGGAAGAAAAAAATGCTATAACCACTTAAGTCACTGAAGACAAAAGTGTGAAGTGCCAAGTGACTTTTTTCTCTTGGATGATATGAAAAGATGGAACGATTGCAGAGATTGTTACATACGCACCTGATAACATAATAGCTCCAAAGTGAGAAGGATGTGCTATAAATTGGTAGCACACAAACAATATACACAATCCTAGCCATGTCTACTGTAAAGTAAGCCTTATTGTGTTCATTGGGTCTTAGGGCACAATCCAGAGTAACTACGGGAGCACATAAGTGACTTTATGTACACCCGTAGTAAGTGCACCACCTAGTGAAAACCTATGGGAAATTCATATTGCTATCCAGAGTAACTTGTTCTTACTCCGGAGCAAGGACTCCCTGCAGTTACTCTGGATTTCACCCTTACTCCTAGAAAAGTGTCTTTAGGAGTGCAGCCTTCTTGACCTAGGGCTCAATCCAGAGCAAGTTCAACCTGCTCTGCCCTAACTGCTCTCTCCTAACTATTCTGTATCCAGAGCAGAAAGTTATGCTGCATCCAGAGAGTCAGGAAGCCTGGGCTGCCCTAACTGCTCCAGAGCATACTAAGTCAGTGACAGCTGGGGAGGGCTTGCTCCTGAGTAGACCCCCATCAGATCACACTGAAGAAGGAACAGCTGTGGTGCCTACATTATAAGGAAGCCCAGCAGTTCCTGACAACCAGTTATAGCTGCAGTTCTTCTAGTGCAAGATGGATGCTTGGAGTGGCCTGCTGTATCCTGAGGTTAGTGGGCTGCCAGAGTTGTGCCATATCCTGAGGTTGAGAGGCAGGGGTTGCAGCTAGGCTGGCCAAGAACTCAGATTTTTGGTCAACACTACCATTCTTACTCAGGCCTTATCATGGACCCCTATGGGAATACTCATTACTATACCTGCTCCTGAGGTGCTATATCTCTGAGGAACTGGAAGAGGCATTTCTGCCTTGAAACAGGCTCTGGATACAGAGTAACTGCTCTGCCCTCGGCAATGCTAAACTTGCCCTCAACTTGCCTCTCCTGAACTGCTTAGGCTGCCCCAGTTAGGCAGAGCAGGTCCACCTCTCTTAGGGCACCCTATCTTGCCTTGCTCTGCCTAAGCCTCTTCCAGAGTAACTGGGCTGGAGCATCTTGCAGATGCTCCACCCTAGTGATAGATAGGGCAACCCAAGGGCTCTTATGTGGACAGATTAGTTGCTCTGGATTGTGCTGCTAGTGTGGTTTTCTCCCTCTATTTTGTTGTCAGGGTTTTTGAATCTTCATCATTGAAGGGAATGACTTTAGGGGACACACAGAAAATGCAAGGTGTCATAGATCCAGGTGGGTCTTGCTCCTTCCCTCAATATTCCCCCAAATCCAGAGTAACATCGGGAGCACGTAAGAGACATTACGTGCACTCATATTTACTGCACCTCCTAGTGAAAATCTATGGGAAATTCATATTGAAATCAAGAGTAAGTTGTTCTTACACCAGAGCAAGGACTCCCTGTAGTTACTCTGGATTTTGCCCTTAGACAAAATGGGGCTTATGGGATGGATGAGGCCACAGGCAAATATCCACCCAGATAACCTTGTTTGTGATGAAGCAACTGCTTTCATCTTATTTGTGCATCCATTTAGGTTAAGAGCAGCTTCCAAGGAAGTACAATAGTACTTGGGGGAAAAATTCTGTCTGGATAAAAAAAAAACTTTCTTAAGAGTTCTTCTTTCAAATGTCACAGATGCTTGATTAGTTTGGATGTGACGCTACAAAAGTTTGGTGCGCTGTCATGCTCACACAGACACACACCACCCCAACCCTCCCTCGCTCCGCACCGTTGTCCCAGTTTCTCATTAAGAGAAGTATCTTGTGTCATGAATTTTGTACAGATCCCTGACAATGCCCCTCATGTCACAGAGCTTGTTAAGTCAGTGGCGCTGAACCCGGTACATAGAAAATCAATTTCTGTTGGCATTGGGCTGTCATGCAGATGGAAGATAATTCATACATTAGGGTTTTCTAAGTGGGGACGGAAAGCACCTTGTTTTTTTCCTCCTCTGGAATTGTGTTGGCGTCTTCGCATTATCTGTGGTTCGGTAACCTTTAGAGAAGGACCAGAAGATGTCTCTGGAGGCTATGCCTCTTGCATCACAACAGATTTATACTCTTAACATCTGTCAACTTCTCCCTGGGATCTTGTTGTGCCAAGATATACATGTCATCTTGTCTAATGACTTATCAAAGAACGCATGGGAAAGCAGAGCCGCTACTGCCTCCCATCTTCCTAGGGAAAGCAGTTCAAATGTATCCAGCATCTCCTCCCAAGACTCTCGGCAACTGTGTTTATGCATTTGATGTCCACTGGGTGTAGCCCATTTATAAGATTAAAGGATCTACAATGATGTCAGTTCCCTGAAAGACAAGGAGCAAAGGTGTCAGGCTTCTTTTTAAATGAAGACATGTGCCTTTGAGACCTATTTAAAGGCATAACAGAAGGTGGTTCATTAAGAGCGCAACCTAGAGTAACTACAGGGTGTCCTTGCTCTGGTGTAAGAACAATTCACCCTGGATTGCAATATGAATTTCCCTATAGGTTTTCACTAGGTGGTGCAGTAACGATGAGTGCACGTAATGTCTCTTACAAGCTCCCGTAATTATTCTGGATTGTAGGGCCTAAATAATTCTAATGCCAAACAACTAGAAGATGTAGGCACCCTGCATATTGTTTGATGGAATATCCAAAATCCCAATGTGTCTTGAGCGGTGTAATTCTCCCTTGGGGAGGGAAATACTTGATGCCAGCTGTACTTGCTGGTAAAGGAAGAACATTCAATTAGGCACTGTCACCTGAGGCTAAAGTGAAGACAGCAGCAAATACAGGATTCTAGCTTAATAGGAAAACTAGTCATGAAGCTTGTTTGCTGGGGTGGGGATGGGCAGGTGGGGAAGTATTAAGCACCCCATCCAATTCACTTCATCCTCACGTATTGAAACGTGAGGATGAAACATCCTCACGTATTGAAACATCCAAACGTATTGAAAACCTCATGAGGTTTTCAATACGTTTTTTATTATGGGTCATGCACAGCATACCAGATGCTGGTGGCTAGATATTGAATATCCCTTTCTTCTTCTGATTCTTCTGCTTCTGCTTCCTCTTCTGCTTCTTTTTCTCCTCCTTTTTCTTCTCCTTCACCATTATCATCAACTTCGCACTGATCAGTCTTGAAAGAATATGGTATCGTGCTCAATGCAGCATGCAAAGCACGAAGGCCTGGGTAGATTGTTATGGAGGATAGGCTGTTACCCAAGCAGCAAATCCCCCCTCTCCACGCCACTGACATAGTCCAATGGAAAGGCAAAGCCAATACGATTGGTTGCAGCTGCATTGCAGAGCTGGGCTAAGGACAGGAGCTCACCCTGTCTTGTGGGGACCTGGGTCTCGAACCCTGGCCTACCTGTTGACAGGCACAGTGTCTTGTAGGTAGTGCACCGATGACAAGAGGAATGTGTGTTGTTTTCTTTCCTGAAAGGCAATTATAGGACTTTGTAACTTGTGATCATGTCCAACTTTTCCTCTTCAATTTCAATATCTCTGGAATAATTATGATAATAATAAAGTGCTTTAATATTCAGTGAGTTACTGCTCAGGGAAAGGGTCACGTTAATCTAAAGAAATATATCACAGATGGCCATGGAACTATGACCATGTGCCACAAACCCAAATCCCATGGTGATCTTATAGGGCAGGGTTGTCAAACCAATATCCATGGGCTGGAAGTGGTCCCTGGAAATTCTTTCTCTGATATCCATTATAATTGGACTCTCACAGAAACACTCTTTCAGTTGCAATTTTTATGCTGAGGTTCTGGAAGGAAGAGATAAAAGAGATGAGAGAGGTGCTGGGTGATCCCAGTTATCCCATAGGCTTCCCTTTCATCAGCACTACTTTTGTTAAGGCAGACCATCTTTTGACTGTTGAATGTGGCAGAAGAGGCACTGCTGAAAGGGAAGCCTGTATGAAAACTGGGCTCTCCAGTTGCAACAAAACTTGTGCAACAAAACTGGTACAACAAAAACTTGTGCAACAAAATTTGTGCAACAAAACATGTACATTTTCTTTTTGTCATTTGCAACAAGAGTTTCTATACGAGAACAAAATGTTCATTTCTGGATATCATCTGATTAATGATTTAACTTCCTGATTAATGATGTTATATGTGCCTGATAACCAGCAGGGCTGTGGGTGGCGCAAGTGGCTAAGACACTGTACTTGTTAATCAGCAGGCCAGGGTTTGAGACCCGGGTTGGCCCCACAAGACAGGGTGAGCTCCTGTCCTTAGCCCAGCTCTGCAACGCCAGCTGGATCCAATTGTATTGGTTCTGCCTTTCCTTTGGACTAATTCAGTGGCATGGAGAGGGGGGATTTGTTGCTTGGGAAACAGCCTATCCTCCATAATAATCCAACCCAGGCTTTCGTGCTTCGCATGCAGCATATACAGCTCAGAGCACGATTCCATAGTCTCTCAAGACTGACGGAGGCCTGCAGTCCTAAGTAGGCATCATGTATTCTCAATCAGTGCCCTACAATCAGAGAATGTACAGTGGTGCCTCACATAAAGAGCTTAATTCATTCCGGAGGCATGCAATTTAAGTGAAACACTCTTTAAGTGAAGCAGATTTTCCCATAGGAAATAATGGAAACTCAGATGATTGGTTGCACAACCTCCAAAATATTCATATAAAAATATTAACTGGATGTAAAAATGATGACAAAACACTGGAATTGAACTCAAAACATGCATTCAATGTGCATGATCCTTTGAAGTCTCCTTGGGCTGCAATCCTAAAGACACTTTCCTGGGAGTAAGCCCCATTGAACACAATGGGGCTTACATCTGGGTAGACATGGTTAGGAGGTTGCAGTCAAAGACACTTTCCTGGGAGGCTTACCTGGGCTGCTGCAAGGTGGCTGGTGGGGGAACTTGGGGACAGTTAGGGGCAGCTGCCTTTGGCATCCCCAAGCAACTGCCCCCAAGTTGGGGCAGTTATAGGCAGCAGTGCTGTCCGGCAGCCCTTTTAAAGAGCCTCTGCTCAGAGCATAACACATGACCATAGCGCACTTGCTTGTTAAGTGAAGCGGAACTTGTTATGTGAAGCAAGATTTCTTGGAACTTTATACTTGTTATGCGAAACGTTTGTTATGTGAGGCGCTTGTTATGAGCGGTACCACTGAATTCTATTTAGCCTGCTATATTAAATGAACTTGTCTCACCACCTCTACATTAGCATCAGTTTGATGCTATCTTTGGAGTTTGGAGAAATCTTTATGTAAACTAGACCTCTTATGATCACAGTAGGCTCCCTTTAACGGTGGGGAGCCAGTACTTAAAGGTTGAGTATTCAGCAGAACTGCAAAGTAACAGGTGGGACTCAGATAAAATTCGATACTCTTCCGAACAAATAACATAGGAGAGGTGGCCTGCCATTTACTTTTCTTCCTTAATTTCTAGTTTAGTGGCAAGTTCTCAGTGGGGAAAATGGTCTTGAATTATACATGTCTCATG
Organism: Cryptoblepharus egeriae; assembly: GCA_030015325.1. Classification (NCBI taxonomy): domain Eukaryota; kingdom Metazoa; phylum Chordata; class Lepidosauria; order Squamata; family Scincidae; genus Cryptoblepharus; species Cryptoblepharus egeriae. The sequence continues at coordinate 11,195,276 of JAREYC010000016.1, read as the reverse complement.
AACTTATTTTCGGCTTTGCATTAATCATCTGATCGCATTGTACTTGTGACAATAGTGGGGTTTCTTAGCAAATCAGAATATGTGACTCAGAAGCCTAGAATAGGTTCTTTTAAAGTTTGTATGGAAGCTTGAGTGACTTGAGAAGAAACACGGTCATTCCCTCCCAGAAAAAAAATAAAAAATAAAAATGGAAACCACTTTATTCAGTTTCCAAAGCAAATCAAAGTATAAGGATTCTTGATTCTTAGCAGCAAACTCTGCAAGGTTTCCTTAATTTTTGCAACCACTACTTTTGCAACCAGAGATTAACTGGTTGTGCAAGCTGTTGCTGTAGAGTAGGCTTGTCCAACAAGTGGCCCCGAGGGTTGCATCTATGGGCTTTCTAAGCCAAATGCGGCCCTCTAGCCTCTTGTTGGACAAGCCTGCTGTAGAGAACAACCTCGTGTGGACTGTCTGTGGACACACTGCTGGAGTTCAGGGTTGCATGCACAGACTGAGCAACCAGGTCTCTGCAGTTGGTTTCCATCTGCAACATAGATAGTTTTGGCCAATCCAATGAGCACCACTGGTTCTCAAATGTTTTCAACCGAGAACCACTTTTTAGAATGACAATCTGTCAGGGCTCACAAGATTTGACATCCAGTACAAATCTAAGCATGTCTACTCAAAGGTAAGTCCCCTTCAGTGATGGGATTCAAAGAAATTAACAACCGGTTCTATGCCCTTCTGGCAGCCACTTCTAAATGGCTATTTTTAAACTTTATATGTCCTATCTCTTGCTAACAACCAGTTCTATAGAGTAGGTGCAAACATGCTGGAGCCCACCACTGTTCCTCTTGTGTTCAACAGTACTTACTCCCAGGAAAATATGGTTAGGATTGCAGCCATCATTATCTCGGAAGTGAAGTCATGGCTGGAAATAATGAAATTAGGTCCAGATTATCAGATTAGTAATCAGATAAGGCTCCAAACCTAAAATGCCTGATTGTGCATCACTTTTCTACCAGGCCACCTTTGCTCCTTCTTTAAGAACACAACGCTCTCCCTTTCCCAGCTATTCAAGCAAAGCACCAGGCCTCTCTCCCAGTTAGAGCCCACACTACCCATCAGATCTGTACCCTATATTTTTTAGCATTTATTTTCCATAAGAGCTGAGCTATGATCTAAGCAACATTCCTGAAATTGGTTCACAACCCTGACCCACAATTTGCGAAACATTGCCCTATGGAGTTCCTTCAATTGTTCTGGCTGCCCTTATGGCTGAAATACGTGCATCCTGTATGTCTATAACTGGAAAGACAACCAATTACAGCAAATGGGACCTCTGCAGGGCTCTTATGCATTGATGAAGCTCTGCAGCCATTTACACTGGCTGCCTTTTGTGACCCAATATTAGAGTACATGTGAGCACCACAAATTTTGTGGCAACTACCAGGCTTTGATATCTGTCATGACTCATAAGCATTATATACTACTGAAATTCATATTTCTAAGTTGGGATTCACAACTTTTTTCATGGTGTCACTAGCAGGAAGACCCCTGGAAAAAAATTCCCAGTTTAACCCCCAAATCCAGAGTAACTACGGGAGCACGTAAGAGACATTACGGGCACCTGTAGTTACTGCACCTCCTAGTGAAAACCTATGGAAAATTCATATTGGAATCCAGAGTAATTTGTTCTTACACCGGAGCAAGGACTCCCCGTAGTTACTCTGGATTTTGCCCTAAGTACAATATGGTCTCCTGTAAGTTGACAACATGCATTTGAAAACACAGCAGGAACAAACAAAGGTATTGCAAGCAGTTATCGGATGGTGATCCCTTCAAAAATTGGTGTTTTCAAAATCAACATGATCAGAAAACATATAAGGTCCAACTTGAAGCTTCTCACTTTTAAAGATACCCATTTTCTAAGGAAAGAATCTTGTGAAAAAAAAGTACATAAAATGTGGCTTGGCATCTGTCAGTTAAAAAAAAAGCTGCACAATCAGTGTTAATTATGGGTAACTCAGAAGGCAATTAGCAGCATTACTTTGGCTTATGATAAATTTCCAGCATGGCTTTACTGCTGAACAAGATGTCCATCCCTCTGTTATAGGACTCCATATGTCCCGGTGTTTAAGAAAACATTTGGCAGTTCTTTGTAATCTGTCATTTATTCATTTGAGATCCCAATTCTATCACATCTTGCAATATCACAACCACAACACATGAACTGTATACATAAAGGAGCAAGAATGCCAAGGGCATAGAACTTTGCATCAAAGAGTAGAAGCAAATTTGATCAGGTCTTGGCAAAATCCATAACAGTTTTGGGTCCACACAATCCACCCTCAAGTGTTATCTTATGGAAAGTCACCTTAACTGCTTCTGAGCAATTTGACTCCGGCTTAATTTGACTTTAGGATATGGGCCTTTGTCTCTAAATGTCCCCAGAGAGCATCCAACTGCCCTCCCTTGGTTGATTATCTTCCTTAGATTTACCTAGAACCATAGACTCATAGAATCATAAAGTTGGAAGTGACCTAGTAAGTCATCTAGTCCAACCCCCTGCCTGCAGCAGGAAATCCCCCTAGAGCATCCCCGACAGGTGCTCGTCGAGCCTCTGCTTGAAGATCCCCAGTGAGGGAGAGTCCACCACCCTTCCAACAGCAGACGAATGGTGAGGTCCTCCCAATCCCCCCGCCAAAAAAAGAATGTCCTGCTACAGTTGCATGCTAGATACAAGGAGAAATATTTTCTTGATTCCTATAGACCTGGATCACGTAGCTCAGTAACAAAATATATGTCTGCAGGCAGAAGGCTCCACATTCAACCCCTCAAAATCCCAAGAAGACAGGAAAACCCTGCCAGAAACCCCAAAGAGCTAGTCCTCTAGTGGCACAAGTGGTTAAGACACTGTGCCTATTAACCAGCAGACCAGTGTTCAAGACCTGGGTCCCCATGAAATGAGGATTTCCTGCTACAAGCAGGCAGTTGGACTAGATGATCCACTGGGTCCCTTTCCACTCTATGATTCTATGATCTATACTTTTGATTTGTGTTGAAAACACTGAGCTAGACGGATAAAAGGATTTACTCAGTAGCAGTGACATCACTATGGGTGATGTGCAGGGGGTGCAGTTCACATTAGGTGATGTGCGAGAAGGGTGTGTGATGCCATTACTAGCCCAGAAATTTTAAAAATCTTGGTATTTTTGAATAACACTATTTTTGAATAACAATTTTTAAATATTTTTGAATATATTTCTTATATATCAATCAATGTAAAATTTCATGCAGAATGCAGTGAAACAACCCAAGTTGAAATATCTCTAGACATAGCCAAAAATCTAGCGGGGATGCAAGGATATTACATCTCCATGCCCACTGCCCAGGTTGTTGCCCTGCTTACTGCTTGGAAGGAGGTCCATCATGGATAGGCATGGCTAGGTCCATCATGGACCAAGCAAACCTTAGTGACCCCACTGCAGAGTAGAATGGATGTTAATAAGGAGTTTGGGAAATGTCACTTTTTCAACTTACAGCAACAAGGAATGAAGACTTTCTACCAGCTCTTAAATCAGGACAATCACCGAAGGGTTAATTCCGACATTGGCAAAATGCCCGACTTCTTGATGCTTATTTTATCACCTCTACAACGTAGCTCTTATTTTATTGATATGCGTTATTTGAGCAACAGCAGGGAAGAAATAAACAGACACTGTGTGAAATATTATATTCAGACCTTTCATTAGGTCTTGGAATGTTTTGACTTGTTCAGATTTCATAGCCTTCTGTCAGCTTGTAAAGCTCACCAAGTGTTCCTACTTAAGGAACTCGGATGTTCACCAAGAGGATACAATGCTCAATGATTGTGCATTGTTGGGTGAAACATAGGGTGAAATCCATAGTAACTACGGGGAGTCCTTGCTCCGGAGTAAGAACAAGTTACTCTGGATTGCAATATGAATTTCCCATAGGTTTTGACTAGGTGGTGCAGAAACTACGGGTGCACATAAGGTCTCTGGACTTTGGACTTTCAATGCACTCTGGACTTTCCTAGCTACAAAAGGCACAAACAGTGACATCTGAACAGCTTCACTTTCCAGAAATTTGTTTCTTCTCTCCAAAAGCTCTCCATATCATTTCATATCTGAAATTGTTGCTGAAAAAAACAATAACAGCAAAATTCAACATCAACATCAGCCTCACATGTAAATCTGCAACACATATTAAAGTAGGGTTGTTCCCAGACATCAGCAGTTGGAGGGTTGGGTGGGCACAACATCAGCACTTGAGGGTTCCACATGTGGGGAATATTTGGACATGTACCACAGGACAATATCTGAACAATGTTCCATAGTCATGCCTAACTAATCCCTGAAGCAATGATCGTCCATTTCTGATGGTGGTCCTTACCACCATCTGGTGAATCAGAGCCTATGGAGACTCTCACCAGGTGTCCACTACGTAAAACTTGGCATCCATCAGTCTTGAAAGACTAAGGTATCATGCTCAACATTGCATACGAAGCACAAAGGTCTGGGTAGATTGATATGGAGGATAGGCTGTTACCCAAGCAGCAAATCCCCCCGTCCACACCACTGAAATAGTCTAATGGAACAGCAGAGCCAATATGATCAGTTCCAGCTGCATCACAGAGCTGGGCCAAGGACAGGAGCTCACCCTGTCTTGTGGGGACCCAGGTCTCGAACCCTGGCCTGCTGGTTAACAGGCACAGTGTCTTAACCACTTGCACCAAGCACAGCCCATTGGAAACCAACATTAAAGGTGGATCATATTTTTCCCACATTTCTGTTTTACCATATCCAGGTGAATTTTTCCTGGCACTCTATCACATGCTGTGACATCCAGAAATTGTTAAATAGTACCAGGGGAAGGGTGAGGGAATAGTCCAGCCTACTCCTTCTCCATATTATGACATGATAAACTTTCCCATTTGGGTGCACAGCGAGAAAAAGCCAACCAGAAACCAGGCCACTGTAACTGGGGGTGCGGATATAGGAGAATTTGTGTCTGCCTACTGTGGAATTCCCAGGCAATTTTGGGAGAGTGCATAACTTTTGCGCTCAAAATTTCCAGAACAAAGGGGAATGTGTGTGTGTGTGTGTGTGTGTGTGTGTGTGTGTGTGTGTGTGTTTCACTGTACATCCTGCACATATTTACTGAGGACTAACCCTACAATGCAGAGTAACTATGGGAGCACCCGTAGTTATGTGCACCTGGAGTTACTACACCACCTAGCGAAAACCATGGGAAATTCATATTGCAATCCAGAGCAAATTGTTCTTACACAGGAGCAAGGAATCCCTGTAGTTATTCTGGACTGCACACTAAATCACACTTAAATCAGTCAGACTTTGTTCTTCATGAGCATAGATGGGCTTCTGCAGTAAATGTTCACACCTGAAACCGGTGTGTTCTTAACCTGTGAGTACTTTTTCCCTTCAAAATAATCTCTGCTTATTGATTTTTTTTTGCCAAGCCAATGATGATCCAAGGCCAAATGCCTCTGGCAGATAAAAGGCAGCCTGTTTAATTCTGAGCAGGTCTTTAAGTACTGCGGAGAAGGATGTAAACAGATCTGAGATGGTCGCTGGGAAAGGTCTAAACAGCAGGGAAGGTGTAAACAGGTGTGCACCAGCAATCGCTAGCATATGTGTACCAACTCACGAGATGTTAAGCATCATGGCCTGCCGAGGTGTTGAAAGCTTGGCTGAAGTATAGACAATACCGTACAAGCAAATATGGCAATTCCATGGTTGAGCTGATTCATTTGATGGACCGAGAAGCCTGGTTCGTCCAGTGCTGCCATCTTAGAATTTCGCCGTCAACCCTACCTGGATTTATCAATAGTGGTGGTGATGGGGGCAGTCATGGAGGCCTCCTCAAGGTAAAGCAATATTTCTTCTTGATTCCACTTCCTCCTTGAGTACACTCAGGACATCCCACAGTACATCCCTTGAGGACATCCCTTGAGGCCTCCTCAAGGTAAGGAAATATTTCTTCTTGATTCCACTTCCTCCTTGAGTACACTCAGGACATCCCACAGTAATTGAATGAGTGGCCCAACTGGGTGACTGATGGGCAAAATCCATAGCAGTTACAGGTCCACACAGTTACGTCACCCTCTAGTGTTATCTTATAAAAAGTCATCTTAACTGCTCCAGAGCAAGGGGCTTAATTTCACTTTAGGATATAGGCTGATGTCTAAGGTGAGCAGAGTAGTACTGCCATCAGCAAGCTTCAGAGGCAGGATCAAGTGCCTGGGAGGATGTCAGGTCAGGCTTATGCAGCCCATCCAGGAGCATGGGGTTTATTATGATGCTCCATATAGAGCAAAATCCAGAGCAGTTACAGGTCCATGGAGTTACGTCACCCTATAGTGTTATCTTGAGGAAAGTCACCTTAACTGCTCCAAAACAAAGGGCTTCATTTGACTTTCGGATATGGGCCATAATCCCAAGGTGATGAGGCAGTCTTGATGGAAGGTAAGATGGTGGCCAGCCAATGACGGGAGGTAGGATGATGGCTAGCCAACGAGAAGGACTATTGAGTGATGGAACATCGAATCCCCTTCCTATCTCTGCGGGTGCTAGAGCCGTCGAAGAGTAGGAGAAGGAGGAAGAGTGACCCCAACCTGTTATGGCTCCAGTGTCGACCTCTCACTACTCCCCAATATTAACCAACCCGGGAGGTGTCGCTCCCCAACAGCGCTTGTATCTTTGCTACCTTTGCTTCTTTAAAGCAAGAAGTTTAAAGAAGCAGGTGGAATGATGAAATATTTCCTTTCCCGAATCCTCCTCCTGTTTAGTGCCTGTGGCTAACAAGGGACCTGTGTGCCAATTAGGGTCAGTGCAACTTCTGTCTAGTTTCTCAAAACTGGAGGAAATCTATTAAGGCATTATTTGCAACTCACAGTTCCCAGGGACGCAGCGAGAGGAGGACGGAGGGAGGGGGAATGGCTTTTTGAAAGGGAATGAGAGAGCTCCAGATGGCTTCCATTAATGTCCACTCAGCTGAAGCACTGGTATTGCTCCATTAGGCAGTGAAACATGAGGAAAGAACAAATTTCTCTTGTTAAAACTTGTTTTAACTGTCAGAACATTAAGTGAGCATTTATTCGCAGCCTCTCATAAAGTGCTGGCTGGAAACAGAGAACTTTCCTCCTCTTTCCTGCATCTGTTTAAATATGAAACCTACAACAGTGCGCAAAGAGCACAATCATAACCAAGTCTACTCAGAAGTAAGCCATGTTGTGTTCAATAGGTCTTACTCCCAAGACAGTGTCTTTAGGATTGGGTAAAGGGCGCAATCCAGAATCACTAAGGGGAGTCCTTGCTTTGGTGTAAGAACAAGTTGCAATATGAATTTCCCATAGGTTTTCACTAGGCGGTGCAGTAACTACGGGTACACGTCATGTCTCTTACGTGCTCCTATAGTTACTCTGGATTGTAGGGCTAGACAACAATGCAGAAGGTAAGCAGATAATTTAGACCAGCAGCAAGGCTGTGGGTGGCGCAGGCAGTTAAGACGCTGTGCCTGTTAAGCAGCAGGCTAGGGTTCGAGACCCGGGTCGGCCCCACAAGACAGGGTGAGCTCCTGTCCTTAGCCCAGCTCTGTGACGCCAGCTGGATCCAATCGTATTGGCTCTGCCTTTCCATTGGACTAATTCAGTGGCGTGGAGAGGGGGGATTTGCTGCTTGGGTAACAGCCTATCCTCCATAACAGTTCAACCCAGGCTTTCATGCTTCGCATACAGCGCTGAGCACAATACCATAGTCTTTCAAGACTGACGGAGGCCTGCTTTTTTTTTTAGACCAGCAGCGATTTTCAGCCAATGTGTCATGGTACATTGGTGTGCTGCAGGACATTGGTGTGCCACGAATGGTCCACAGGTGTGCCGTGGGCGTTTAGGGGAATTTCATTTATTAACCATGGGGAATGCCAACAACATTCAAAGTCTATTTAATTTCATCAGTCATAAGTCATCCCGTTGTCAGTAAGGACAGAAAGGAAGTGGTACACAAAGCTATCTCCTTGTCTTGTGATAAGATTTGCAAAGGAAACTCTCCTATGGGACGTAATGGGCTAATTTTTAATATCTGGTTTAAGGGAGTTGCATTTTCATAACTTAATTACAGTGTCAGCAGGTTGCCAATTAATTAATTGAAATTCTTTCTCCTTTTTTTGATGCGGACTCCAGCTGTATTTAATTAGTGCATGGCTGTGAAGGAAAGAGAGTCTATTGTCTTCTTCCAGGCCAAATGATGAAGTGCGCTGGATTTTTTTTAAAAGTTGTTTTATTTATTGCATTTTTCTTCATAAGGTGATACTTCCACTCTCTTTGCCTGAGTGTGAAACATTCAGATTGTCCAAATTGGGGTTTACAAAAATTATGTTTTTCTGTGTTTCACCTCTTTCTTCATAACAATTTTCTACCAACACAATGGATGGAATCAGTGAAGGAATACTACAGTATAGTCATGCTATGTTCAAGTAGTACTTAGCCCTAGCAGTAGAAATCCTGGAAGAGTTTACTAGAAGTCATTGGTGATCTCCTCACACCTTGAGGCTCAGGACTTGAGCTAATAAGATACAGGTGTCCTTCATGATCCACTAGCCCTACAATCCAGAGTAACTATGGGAGGATGTAAGAGATATTTATGGCGATGTAGTTACTGCACCACCTAGTGAAAACCTATGGGAAATTCATATTGGAATCCAGAGTAAGTTGTTCTTACGGTGGAGCAAGGACTCCCCATAGTTACTCTAGATTTTGCCCATACTGTTTTTTTAGCACCAATGGGCGGCTAGAGTTGAAACCAAGCTTTACTGATAGATCTTGGTCTATCTTAGAGCTGACCTTTGTGTGAGGACCTGCAGCCACCTGCTAGTTGTGACCACTATGCTAACTACTAACAATACACTTGGTTAGTCTGAAGTAGGTGAAAAAAAAATGTTGATCTAATTAAACTCAAGGGCCAAAAATTCCTACTTGGCTGTAATAGATACAGACCACTGGAATGGGCAGGCAGGCAGGTCTAAACAGATAGGTCAGTTACGTAATAAATTATCTGACAAAGATCCCAGCAGCCCAGCATGCAAAAATCCCAGTCTGGGTTGTGATCCATTTTATGTAGCAGAGATAGGGTGACATTTTGATTTTGAAATTCATATTGCAATCCAGAGTACATTGTTCATACATTGGAGCAAGGACTCCCCATAGTTACTCTGGATTGCACCCTAGGTCTCCGTTCTGGAACATCCTGTGGATTAAAAAATCCATGTATAAAATAATGGAAAAATAGATTTAAAATACCCACTTCCAGTTTTCTTGCACCTCCATTGTACCTAATAAAATTAGGTGTGCCTCAATATTTTGGGACTAAAAAAATGGAATGATTGCTTTCATGACTCCTTTTTTTGTAACAGTAGAAAAGCAGTTTTTTAAACTATGATTTATAGTGGCTATTCATATTGAGTCAAATCTGCAGATAAAATATCTGTGTATAACTAGCTTGGACCTGTACTAGCAAAAGTTTTAGAATGAATTAATTATAACAAAAGTTTTAGAGTGAATTGATTTCCCTGCTCCTTATCATAATTTATTACAGGTGTGTCCAAACTTTTTGGGAGAAGGGCCACATAATTGCTCCGACATTGTGTTGGGGGCCAGGGAAAAAATTATTTACAGTTAAAATTTGAATAAATTTACATAAATGAATATATCCGAGAAAGAATTTATGAATGAATGAATTCAAATTAGTTCTTAAACACTTTCTAAAACAGAGAGAGGGGGTGATCTTCAAACCAGTTCATAAACACTTTCATATGCAAAAAGAGGAGGTGTGAACAGTCTCCCCAGCCCATGGTATGCCTATGGAGGTGAGGAGGGGGCTTGCCACGGGTCATTTGGAGGCTCACCATGGGCCACATTTGGCTCCCAGGGCTCGGGTTTGGCCACCCCTGATCTATGGCCTTAGGCAGTACTGGAACCACTCAGGGTTGAGAAGGTTGCATTGTGATGTTTTGGGCATGATTTTACACATACCCCCAAATCCAGAATAACTATGGGAGCATGTAAGAGACATTACGTGTACCCTTAGTGACTGCACCACCTAGTGAAAACCTATGGGAAATTCATATTGCAATCCAGAGTAAATTGTTCTTACACTGGAGCAAGGACTCTCCGTAGTTACTCAGGATTTTGCCCCTATAAAACTAATCACCAGAGATGAATACCAGTAGATATATCTTTATGTTTGTTGCTTTAAATTTTGACTTTCCTTCTTTCTGCCTGTGTGTGTGTGTGTGTGTGTGTGAGAGAGAGAGAGAGAGAGAGAGAGAGAGAGTGTTCCAAAATTATTGCTGAGATATAGATTTTCACTTTTTAAGAATATTCACATTACTTTGAAACAGTAAAAATGGTTGTGTGGATCTGTTCCAGATGCCTGCTTTTCCTATGCAAGAGCTACCATTTAATGAGTGTGCTTGACTTCAGGTTTATTCTCCATTAGTTTTAGTGCTCAGCTTCTTAGAATGTGATCGGTAAATGATCCAGGGGAACAAAAATCTGGCACCTAAGCAAGGTAGCAGATGCAGGCACAGTCGTACACTATTAATGTTCTGCAGTGAAGGTTACTGAGATGTCTTCATCATCCTGCTTTTCTCAACGGGGTTTAACTGTACCTTGAAATGTGCAAACAATGCAGATTGCCATCCATTCCTCCCCATTCGACTATTTGATACAGTAGAATTTTATGTCTGCATTAATGTATAGGATACATTCAGCATCGATTTGGTCATTAGATGAATGACAACTCCCAGTGTGTTCCCGGAGCAATATCATGAGGTCAATGTTGTGTGCGTATATGTGGCAGAATGTGGAATTGCAGGACAGTTTGGAAAATGTCCGCTGAGCATCTCTAGATCTGGGCCAGCACAGTATCTTTTTTAACCACTGATTCAGGCCTATATCCTAAAGTGAAATTAAGCCCCTTGCTCCAGAGAAGTTAAGATGACTTTCCATAAGATAACACTAGTGGGTGACGTAACTGCGTGGACCTATAAAGGCTATGGATTTAGCCCTGAGGATGCGAGCCTAATCAATTCAGGCCAGCACAACTCACCTGCCACCCTGTTCCTGCAGTGGTGTCCAGCCTAACCCCTCCATGCCTAACTCCTTTCTGATACCTACAGTGATCCATACTTCTTTGATCCATACAAGCAATTAGATTTAAACCTAAGTTTAATATCTTAGAGCAAAATCTAGAGTAACTATGGGGAGTCCTTGCTCCGGTGTAAGATCACCTTACTCTGGCTCGCAATATGAATTTCCCATAGGTTTTCACTAAAGTGGTGCAGTAACTAAGGGTGCACGTAAAGTCTCTTACGTGCTCTCATAGTTACTCTGCATTTGGGGGTGAGTGAGTAAATTTAAAAATTGAAATGCTCCTTAAATATTTTGGTTCTCAAACATCTCTCTTGCTGCTCGCAAATATCTGAAGTTTATCATATGTTAAGCTCTTATCGTATGGCTCTTAGGTAAGCAAATTTGGCCACCCTGGTGTCGTTTTTCCACCTGTTTCCATCCTTGTCTGGAGTGGAGACGTCTACAACTTGACGGGCAGCTGTCAAATGGACTCGAGTTAAAGTTTATCTAATCATCAGTGCCTGAAAGGAGGTCTCTTCCCACTTTCCTTGGAGAGTTGTTAAATCAGTGACTCCTTCCTGACCTCCTCTTTCATCTGTGAAGCGAGGTAGAAAGGCTCGGTTTGACACCTCTCAAGAATTCAAGTAGAGTCGTGTGTGCTGTATTTTCCCTTTATTTCTTGAGACTGAGGTTAAAGAAAAATAACTTTCTTTGTAATAACTTTGCAGGCAATGAAATTTCAGTTCCACACACCAGCTTTAATTGTTCTGAGCCAGATTTGGCACTATGACCTCAGGTAGAGAAAACAGGTCCAGAGGAGGGCATCAAGAGAAGGGACAAGCGCTGCATCTTTATATAAATCGTTACCTTTTGAAATGAATCAGACTTTGGTCAGTCGCTACCAAGTTTACAATTGCTTACACTGTCTGCATTGAAAACACTTCGTTTCACATTCTGCTGTTTGGGTTATATTAACAATCTGCTCCTTTTTCTTTACCTCTGAGAAAGATGATTTCTTTGGGGGTAAGATGATTTCCTGTTATAGGCATAGGGTTGGACTCCACTAGATGATCTCCTACGTCCAGTGGTGGACCCAGGCTGGTTCAGGCTGGATCGCCTGAACCGGTTGTTCCAAGAACCACGCCACTCCCGAACCGGTAGCAGCGGGGGGGCCATAAAACCCAGTGTTCTGGTTCACCGACCTCGGTGTGCGCACAGTGCGTCTCCTCCACTGGAGGAAACACACTGCGTCCCCTCCAGCTGAAGGAGACGCAGTGCGCATGTGCCAACCCCCAGCGCGCATGCAGTGCGTCTCCTGGAGGAGACGCACTGCGTGCGCACAGGGGTTGGCGCATGCGCAGTGCGCTGTGGTTGGGGCCTGACCCTCACCCCACCCCTTGCCCCACCCCCTGCCCCATGCCCTGCCCACACTTCCAGTGAACCGGTTGTTGGGTGAGGCACGTCCCAACTCCACCTAGCTCCCTTCCAAATTTATGGTTCTAGGTACTGCTGGCTCCTTAGCATCAATGTAGCAATTCAGAGTGCGGAGGGGAAAATAACTAAGGGCACAATCCAGAGTAACTACGGGAGCACGTAAAAGACATTATGTGCACCTGCGGTTACTGAACAACCTAGTGAAAACCTATGGGAAATTCATATTGCAATCCAGAGTAAATTGTTCTTACACCGGAGCAAGGAGTCCCCGTATTTACTCTGGATTTCACCCTAATATGAACTTCTATGCATGAGGTCAGGCCATGTGTATAGAAACATTATCTTGCTTACATGCTGACTAATCTCTAATTTCTTTAATTACTGAATTAAATATAAAGTGAATCAATAGTGTGGGCCATTAATGAACAGGGAATTGCTTTCTTGGATTGTAGACTTATTTCTTGATATGAAATAGAAACAAGTAATAGGATGCCTCCTGTAATTAGCAGTGCAGGAAACATTGCACCATAGTCCCATAGATCACCCCATAGGTTAAGATTCAGTTGTTGCTGATGTTTTAATGACATTAGCCATTCTGTTGGCAATATTCGTGGGTGGAATGGCTTGGAATATATTGTAATGTGCACTCAATTTTCTTAAGAAAAATAAGTTGCAGGGCAGTGGTATTGGATTCAAGCCTTAGAACACTATCCTAACTATGTCTACTCAAAAGTAAGCCCCATTGTGTTCAATGAGTCTTACCCCCAGGAAAGTGTCTATAGGATTGCAGCCTAATCCCCAAATCCAGAATAACTAAGGGAGCACATAAAAGACTTTACATGCACCCATAGTTACTGCACCACCTAGTGAAAATCTATGGGAAATTCATACTGCAATCCAGAGTAACGTGTTCTTACACTGGAGCAAGGAATCCCCGTAGTTACTCTAGATTTTGCCCTAAGGCTGCAATCCTAAAGATACTTTCCTGGGAGTAAGATCCATTGAACACAATGGAGCTTACATTTGAGTAGACATGGTTAGGATTGTTCTTAGAACATATGTCTCGGAGAGATACCTTTTACTGTATTCTCTTATCAAGTGCCTTGCATACTGATTGTACGACAACCATGATGATGTGATGCAACATAATGTAATGTTCTGTTTGATCAGACACCTTACATGACAGCCAGGCACAAATTCCTGAACAAATAGGTTCCTAGTAGTGGTACCTACCACTACCTACACAGGTGGCAGATTTGTTTTTGCTGCCTAGCCTACTAAGGTGCTTATTGGGTTCGAACCATCTTTCAAGTTAAATGCTAGGAATGCAAAAGAGTTCACTCCAATCCTCAAGTATTGCTCAGGATCCCACAGTACAGAAGAGCAATTTAGCCATTAAGACAGCTCAAACAAGACAGGTTTAGTTTAGAGACCAATCTTGAAAAAGAGCGCTGTCTCTCCTGGTTTGTTGTGCGCATGCAGGCGCACAGAGCGACAAGGAGCTGTGGATCATTGTGACATGGACATGGCGTTAAGTAGAACTATTCATGTAAATTATCAACAGCAAGATCTGAAGTTCCATATAATTTGTACAATCATTCGCAGCTCATTAATCCTTCAGTGGTTCTGTCGTTCACAATACAAGGAGTGGAAAGAGGACAGCCTTGTTAAGGACGTGAAGTCCCACATTTTATGGTATAGGCTTTGTGAACCACAACGGAACAAGCTCAGAACTCTTCCATGTACACATACTGTTTTTTCAGCACCGATGGGTGGCTGGAGTTGAAACCAAGCTTTACTGGTAGAGCTTGGTCTATTTTAAAGCTGAACTTCGTGTGAGCACCTACAGTCACCTGCTAGTTGTGACCACTATGCTAACTACTAACAATTCTCTTGGTTAGGGGCTATGGGTGGCGCAAGTGGTTAAGATACTGCCTGTTAACCAGCAGGCCAAGGTTTGTGACCAGGGTCCCCACAAGACAGGGTGAGCTCCTGTCCTTAGCCCAGCTCTGCGATGCATCTGGAACCCATCATATCGGCTCTACCATTCCATTGGACTATTTCAGTGGTGTGGAGAGGGGGGTTTGCTGCTTGGGTAACAGCCTATCCTCCATATTAATCTACCCAGGCCTTCATGCTTCGCATACAGTGTCAAGCACAATACCATAGTCTTTTGAGACGGATGGATGCCAATACTAATACTACGCTTGGTTAGTCTGAAGTAGGTGAAAAAAACATTTTAATCTAATTAAACTCAAGGGCCAAAAACACTCTACAGAGTGTGCCATGGCTAGTCCTTAGGTGTGCCATGGGAATTTGGGGACTCACATTCATTAATAGGAAAACTGGGGGATTTGAACAGTCTGGTCTGCCTTGTCAATGGTAAAAACAATTGATGATGACAATTTCAGTGCCTTGTTAAGTGTGCCATGAGATGAAAAAGTCTGAAAATCACTGGCATAGAGCAATCCAGAGTAAGTGCCTCTTACATCTTCCTGTAGTTACTCTGGATTGTAGGGAAAATCCTACATTTCTGTACCATCCCTCTTCCAAGGAGCTCAGGATTATGTACTTTGTTTTTTGTGAGATAGATGAGAGCTGATAAATAGTAACAGGCCCAAAGTCACCCAGGAAACTTCATGTCTAAGGGGGGATTTGAACCTTGATCACTGGGATCTATATATAATACCAGAACTGCTACACCACACTATCTCTCAGTTCTGTTGGCCTCTGAATTCCAAGTACAGTAGAGCAATGGGGTAGAGGAGGGTGCCTTCATCCTCTGCAACTGGTGGACCACTTATGGGAAAAACAATACGGTAGCATAATCTGATCTGTACCATATGGTAGCATTTTCTGATCTGAACTGGTAAATTTCCTGTTAGAACATCTTTTCTGATTCCATGGGTGAAATCCAGAGTAACTACTGAGAGTCCTTATTCCAGAGTAAAAACAAGTTACTTTGTATTGCAATATGAATTTCCCATAGGTTTTCACTGGGTGGTACAGTAACTACGGGTGCACATAATATCTCTTACGTCCTGGATTGTGCCCCATGTCACCAATGCCACCAATGAGGAGGTATTTTGCACTTTGGTTACACCAGTCTGGTTACTCTGTTACTCCAGTCTAGTTACTCTGGATTGTGCCCCATGTCACCAATGCCACCAATGAGGAGGTATTTTGCACTTTGGTTACACCAGTCTGGTTACTCTGTTACTCCAGTCTAGTTACTCTGGATTGTGCCCCATGTCACCAATGCCACCAATGAGGAGGTATTTTGCACTTTGGTTACACCAGTCATCCATTAGTGCTCTAATATAAGAAAGGAGTAAAGGAAAAATGCAGGCTTCTATAATGAAATAATTTACTTTTTTGAAGTCACATTTTTGTAGCCAATTTGAACATAATGTAAATTAATTTCCTTTTTGGCACGTGAAAAGAATGGTTAGGGGAATGTGGCATTAACGGAAAAAAAAGATTCACTTCTATGACACATGTTCAGATTTTTTTTTTCTTCCCAAAGCTTTGTTAGGATTTTTTTAAAAAACATCGGTAAACATCAGAATTACATAATTGCACATTTTAATTACCAATTACATGTATTTACAGTAATTGCATAATTAGATGCAATTACATTAATTATGCTAACAATGACGCAGCTAAAGAAGGGTGGAAAGGCAAGAAAAATTCTCACAAATTGGAATAGACTGCTATTCAGAACACGGGTGGGAAAGGTTCCCAAGAAATCTGCATTAGGAGGTCGGATTCGATTGCGCTCTGTTGTTATTGCTTGTGAAGTTTGAAAACTTATTTTCCCCTCGGACCCGAAACAATACTTGGCTATGATCGTGGAGGTCTTTGAAGATTTATGTACCAATATTCACATGCCTTTGAATTATGGTGCTGGAGAAGACTGTTGAGAGTCCCTTGGACTGCAAGGAGATCAAATCAGTCCATCCTGCAGGAAATCAACCCTGACTATTCACTGGAAGGACAGATACTGAAGGTGATGCTCAAATATTTTGGCTACATCATGAGAAGGGAGGACTCTTTAGAAAAGAACCTGACACTGGAAAAACTGAAGGCAAAAGGAATCAGAATCCTAAAGTTGGAAGGGACCCAGTAGGTCATCTAGTCCAACCCCCTGCCTGCAGCAGGAAATCCTCCTAGAGCATCCCCGACAGGTGCTCATCGAGGAGGAAGGGATGGCAGAGGATGAAGTGGACAATGTCACCGAAGCATTTGGACTGAATTTGGACGGACTTAGGAATCTAGCGGAAATCATAGAAATCATAGAATCCTAGAGTTGGAAGGGACCTAGTAGGTAATCTAGTGTAACCCTCTGCCTGTAGCTGAAAATTCTCCTAGAGCATCCTGGAGGGTAAGGGGGCCTTGTGGGCTGCAATCCATAGGGTCACAAAGAGTCGGACATGATTTAACAATTAAACATTCAGTAAGATCTAAATAAAATGCACTGAGGGTGGAAAGGAGACAAAATCCATTAATAAATGCCTTAATTCTATCTTTTATTGTATTTTTTAAAAGATAGAATTCTGAAGGTTTTCAGATGTGTGATAATTTTCCAAAGCAAGAATATCAAAACACAGACTTTGGCTGGAATCCTATTCATGTCTACTCTGAAGTAAGCCCCACTGAGTTTCCCAGAAAACTTTCCTGGGAAAGTGTTCTTAGGATTGCAGCCTTCAATTTTTTCAATGACCAGGACTGAAATGGACCAGAAAGTATCTACTGATTTAGTATCTACTAATTTGGTATCCACTGATTTGACTTGCCACTGTTCCTAAGGTCCACCATGCCCTGAAATGCCTTGTAACAAGGAAAAATGTATCTGTGATAATGCCACATTATCATGCCCTGGTGATGCTGTTATAGAGCATTCTGTGCCCCAGAGAAGGATGGTGGGGAGAACAAGGTCCCCCTCAGCACCATTGTTGCAGCTTGGTTAATGACTGTACAGTCCTAACCAGTGGTGGGCTTCAGGGGTAATGAGCAGGTTGTATAGAACCCTTTGGTAATGAGCACCTGGTTCTGAGAACCAGTTACTAATGGGACAAACAAATCCAGAGTTACTACGGGAGCACGTAAGAGACTTTACGTGCACCCGTAGTTACTGCACCACCTAGTGAAAACCTATGGAAAATTCATATTGGAATCCAGAGTAAGTTGTTCTTACACCGGAGCAAGGACTCCCCGTAGTTACTCTGGTTTTTGCCCATAGAACCTGTTTTTCTATGGACATAGAACATATTGTTAATTTAGGTTATTAGGACATAGAACATCTTATTAATTTATTTCAATCCCACCACTGATCCTAACCATCAGTTAAGCTGGGAGATGTGCCTGCAAGTGCCATAAGTCACGTGTGTGCGCCACTCCTATGGGAGGGTATTTTCTGGTCCAATCTGGGAGCATGTCAGGTCATCTTCTTAAACTGAGTCCTTGCAAAACATCAATGTGCCTTATGTCACATAGGTCCATGGCATAATGCAGTTTACAAACTCCAAAATTCCTTTTGCATTGAACTTTAATTCAACATTTTGCTACATACAGACAAGCCAGAGCTCCAATGAAGTTGCCACAGAGAACACCTCATTCTCACTCCTGCAAGATGAATAGGGAATTGAATGTTTTCTCTCTTTAGTATTAATAATGCTGGCCTTTGCCCAGTACTTTTATGATAACACTTTACAAAGCCTGACACTCAGCCTGCCCTGAAGTAAGGAAGGCACACAAACTAAGTTGGGCTTTGCTGTCACTTTTTTCCCCCTAGAAGTGGGTCAGTGCCGGAGGTGAACTAATTACAAAACTGTCTTTTGAAGGAGTTGAAACTTTTCTGTAGAACATTCTGGGTGCTTCCATACCACCACTGTTCCAGAATGAAGGGTAGCCCCCAAATCCAGAGTAACTACAGGAGCACGTAAGAGACATTACGTGCACCCGTAGTTACTGCACCACCTAGTGAAAACCTATGGGAAATTCATATTGGAATCCAGAGTGAGTTGTTCTTACACAGGAGCAAGGACTCTCCGTAGTTACTCTAAATTTTGTCCTAAGTCAAAAATCTATGTTTACGCATTATCCACACTACTGTCGTTTGACGTCTCACATCGCCTCATGATCTGTCACCATTTTTCCTCAATGTAATTCCCACCACCCAAACTATTTGTTTAACATATTGAGAGTGGGATCAGTAACTCTTAGCCCTCCATAAGCCTCCACAAATATTAGTTCATGGTGTATAGTGTGGTTCTTTCCATGGTTCTCTGAAAGGTTCTCTCAAAGAACCTTTTCAGCATCAGCTGAGGAGGGGAAAAGTGAAGAATAAATTTGGCTGAGAGACAAATAATAATAAGAAAGTTAAGAAATAATAATAAGAAATAAGTTCTGAATCAATAGCAGTTTCAGGGTGCAATCCTAACCAGGGTGCCCTTCAGGAATGAATGAATGAATGATTTAGTTAGTTAGTTATTTTACTTACTTACTTAGGGTGCAATTCAGAGTAACTATGGAGAGTCCTTGCTCCAGTGTAAGAACAATTTGCTCTGGATTCCAATATGAATTTCCCATAGGTTTTCATTAGGTGGTGCAGTAACTATGGGTGCACGTAATGTCTCTTATGTGATCCAGTAGTTACTCTAGATTGTAGGGTTTGTCTCCAAAATCTGGGTGTTACTTACTTACTTACTTACTTACTTACTTACTTACTTACTTATTAAAAATAAATAAGTTTAGGCCAGGACAGCTCACTCACTCCCTGTTTTCATGGTGGTGGGGGAGGTTGGCACATTTCTGTGCTTTGGCCTAATTCCATCAGGAGTAGCAGGGAAGTGTCTTATGGTACTTTTATGAAACTCCCAGGCCAGCACAAGACTTGTGCTGGGATTTATGCCAACCTAATCAGGGATTAGGCTTGCTGTCGCAGTTCAAGACAGCCTCCCTAGATGAGCTATCGATTTCATCAATGCCCAGTGTAACCATATAGAATGGAGGACAGATTGCCTCTACCTTTAAGCATTGCTTAGAATGGGGAGTTTAGGCAGGTACTACTTTTTAAACTTTTTAAACCCTTCTATGATGAGCTAACACTGCCTATATTCCCTCCTCTATGCAATGGGTGGACAAACTCTGTCCTCCATTCTATATGGTCACCCTACCAATGCCTATCTTATCGATAGGTGACAATGTCTGAAGTTTCCCACAGACTCACTTTATTTGCTGATCCACATTCTTCATCAGAGATTTTCAACCTGTGTGCCATGAATAGTCTGCAGGTGTGCTGCAGAAATTTGGGGAATGATCATTTCTTCGAATGGGGGTGTGAGTCCTTCATCAAGCAGAACGGTGTGCCTTGTCCAAAAACGGATGGTGTGCCTCGACAATTTTAGCACTTTTGTCAGTTTGCCATGAGATTGACTGAAAAATCAAAGACTGAAAATCCTTGTTCTACATGATTGCAAAAGTCTAAACACTCTGATTTCAATGAGGTGGAGACCTGGGAGATGGACACCTAGGGCAGTGGTGGGATTCAAATAAATTAACAACAGGTTCTATATGTCCTAATAACCTAAATTAATAACAGGTTCTATGTCCTAATAACCTAAATTAACAACAGGTTCTATGTCCATAGAACAACAGGTTCTTTGTCCCATTAGTTACTGGTTCTCAGAACCAGGCACTCATTAGCAGAGGGTTCTGTAGAACCTGTGAGAACCCCCTGAAGCCCACCACTGGTTCTATGTCCCATTAGTAACCGGATCTCAGAACTAGGCGCTCATTAGCAAAGTGTTCTACAGAACCTGTGAGAACCCCCTGAAGCCCACCACTGACCTAGGGTTGCCATAATTCTCTTCCTCAAAATCACGACAGGACCCTCTGTCCCATTTGCCAGTATGTGAGCACAATCCCCCCAAATCAGGACTGTCCCTGTTTTTCAGAACATGGACACCCGATGGTTCTGTACCCAAAGTGTGCATTCAATTAGCATCCTCTGCCTTTACGATGCATGTTTTCCCAGTAACAATTTTGGATATAGGGTGAAATCCAGAGTAACTATGGGGAGTCTTTGCTCCAGAGAAGAACACGTTACTCTGGATTGCAGTATGAATTTCCCATAGGTTTTCACTAGGTGGTGCAGTAACTACAGGTGCACGTAATGTCTCTGATATGCTCCCGTCATTACTCTGGATTGTGCCCATAACAAAACAGTGTCCTTGAGGAAAAAGTCAGGCCTATTGACTCTGAAGCACATTGTTTGACTTGGTGTTCAGGTATTCTGAAGGAGCAGCTTGTGATAATGAAAGACAAGATGCTGTTGGAGCCGTCTTAACTGATGGTGTCAGGTGGGTCGAAGCTATTGAACAGTTCCTATTAAATTAGCTTAGCTTCATCTCGGCTAGTTAAAACTGGCAAGGTGACAAATTAGTTGCTTTTTGTATATAAAAGAGGAGAGCCGGGACAGACGCACTGTTTGCCAGCATGGCGACAGCAGATAAGTCCCATCACAAGGTCAATAAGAAACTGCCCATGGACAGACTGCAAATGTTTTTCTCCTGTCAATATGTTCAGCATCGGCTTGTGAAATATTCATTCCTCGAACTGACAGGTTCATTGCCGCTAATAGAGACCAATAGTTAATTAGGATGCTTTATCTTATATGGACATTCAAATTTGTGTGTCTACTTTTATTTCACAAAGTGATGGCACCAGAGAAGAAAAAGAAAAGGGGCCATAAAAGGAGCAAAGTGTAATTCACGGAAGAAAACTTGACATTAGGGGCAAAATCCAGAGTAACTACGGGGAGTCCTAGCTCCGGTGTAAGAACAACTTACTCTGGATTCCAATATGAATTTCCCATAGGTTTTCACTAGGTGGTGCAGTAACGACGGGTGCACGTAAAGTCTCTTATATATGGATTTGGGGGTATATGAATGGATTCTTAAAGATAAACAATAATATTTTTCATCTCAAGCTGAAATAACAGTACTGAATCACAGTGCAATCCGAACCCGTTAGGTTGACACATGTGCCTTGCACTGGCCTTGGGGTGTTGCAAAAGTACAGTAAGGCACTTCTGTGCCACAACCAGAGGGATTAGTGCATGGAGGGGTTTATCCAGCCTGTTCCTCATACCACTGTGGTAACTGGGCAATGGGTGAGCCTAAATTGGTTAGGACTGCACACTCACAGTGCATACTAATATAATACTACTAAGTTTAAAGTAGTATTTAAAAGTGGTGTATAACATATAAGAATATATAATAGTAAAAATAAATTTATCAAGAGAAGCCAAATATCTTTTCGCCTAATCGAAAATTGCTTTTCTTATATCATTATGAGCTGCACACACACATACATTAGGGTGACCATATGACCGAAAAAACCCAGATTTGTCCAGATTTTTGCCTCCTGTCTGGATGTCCTACATTTTAGCTTCATTGTCCTACATTTTGGCTTCATTTTTTAACTTTGTGATGGTGCGCAGTACCCAATCATGTCATATATCGTTGGATTTGTATTGAAGAGCAGAATCCAATGCAAAAAATCAGTTTTGAGATATCTCCTTCCTATCAAAAGTTCTGGCCAAAAAACAAAACAAAAATATAAAAACAAAAAAATTACATTTTTTTGCAATGTTTTTAAGCCGGTAGGAATTTTGGCCTTGGGGTTTAGGAATTTTGGGTTTGGCCTCTGGTCACCAATCATATGAGGTGTCCGCTGCATCTCTTTACAACAAAAGAATCATATGAGGGTCCGCTGCAACTCTTTACAACAAATGAAAGAAGCATTGGTTCATGTGCATATAGAGCAAGGTGGTAGAGATGGTGTTCCATATCTGAACCCGATCTGCCAATCCACACTGATACTGTAAAACAGGGCTTCTCATCCCCAGTCCAGGAACCACTGGTGGTCCTTGTTGGCTGCCTGACCGGTCCGCTAGAGGACTCCTCTAAGTGCATCATCCCCTCCTCATAGCAGGAGGGCTCTGTCAGAGGATTACAGCCTCAGAGCCCAATCCGATGCCTGTCTACTCAGTAGTAAGTCCCATTGTTCTCAATGGAGCTCACACTCAGGAAAGCGCAGTTGAGACTGCAGCCTCAGAGTCCAATCCAATGCCTGTCTACTCAGAAATAAGTCCCATTATAATCAATGAGGCTTATGCCTATATTCTAAAGTGAAATTAAGCACCTTGCTCTGGAGCAGTTAAGATGACTTTCCATGATAACATTAGAGGGTGATGTAACTGCATGAACCCGTAACTGCTATGGATTTTGCCCATACTCTCATAAGAACGACGAGGATGGCTTTGTGCATTTTCGATGCATTCTGCATTGAAAAAGGTTGAAAATCCCTGCTCCAAGTAGACATGCATTGAGACATTGGATTCTCATCTGCAATCCTATCCACAGTAAACTAGCAAGCAGGCCTCCATCAGTTTTGAAAGACTATGGTATTGTGCTCGGCGCTACATACGCTGCATGCGAAGCACAAAAGCCTGGGTTGGATTGTTATGGAGGATATGCTGTTACCCAAGCAGCAAATCCCCCCTCTCCACATCACTGAATGAGTCCAATGGAAAGGCAGAGCCAATACGATTGGATCCAGCTGGCGTCGCAGAGCTGGGCTAAGGACAGGAGCTCACCCTGTCTTGTGGGGCTGACACGGGTCTTGAACCCTGGCCTGCTTGTTAACAGGCACAGCGTCTTAATCCCTTGCGCCACCCACCACTCATAGTAAACAAGCAATAGCTCTGTATATTATAATGGGATTTGCAGCTGGAGGCAGCTGTGCTGTGCACTAGGTGGGGAAGCCCTCCCTCTAGGTCGCCAGAGTCAGGACTCTCCCCCCATCCCTGGGCAGGTCCCTGGAAATTTTTTTTACCACCAAACTGGTCCCAGCAGTCAAAAAGTTTGAGAACCACAGCTATAAAATATATTGGCTTTGTGAGTGTCTATTTATTTCTGCCTTGGTTCAGATCCCATTTGCAGATGGTGGAAAGGAACAGAAGCTTATGCTGTTACAAGTTTAAATTGATTTTCTCTCCTTCCTTGGCCACACAGTACGGCTTTCTTTTCAACTTTTTTACAGTGCTGCCTTAACCAGCAAAGAGACCCCAGTGCCAAGACTGGCATAGTAAGTTGAACCTGTTAAAAAAAAATCTGCAGGCTTTCCTCCTAGACGTGTTTGCTGGCTCAAAGGATGCTCTTTCCCATCTGCAGGAAGTCATCTCTGGTAAGGACATGATGCCCTTTCCCGGGTACTTAATGTGCTCTGCATGACAGAAGCACACTGCTCATTATTGCTGAGTTAACGAGTGCCACTTTAGATGAAGTCATGCATTATCCTAGACAGAGCGAAATGTGAATAGGTCTTGACGAAGCATCCTTTCAGTCAGGTTTTATGGCTACAACCCTACAGATATTTGAAAGAATTGTGGTGGTTGTACTGAGCCATTCCCAAAGCGGGAAGATTGATTGTGGGACTACCAGGGCATTGTGTTAGAACCCTTATTTGTTTGCTAGAACCGAGTGGCCCCTGAGTATGCTCTGAAATATAGGCAACATCCACATCGGGTGTTTGGACATATGTGCAGGGATCTGGGTGCATTGGCACATGCTACCCCTTGATGGTGTGGCTTAGTATAAGGATAAGGATGGCATAAGAATGGGTGCCAAAGATAAAGAAGCCCAATTCAGTTTATTGGGTGTATGAATAAATCCACAGGAAGGTAGTTTGTGTGCTCTTTGGGGAGAAAGTACAAATCAATCAATCAATCAATCAATCAATCAAATAAATAAATGTAAATGAATGCCCTATTTACTTGAATGTAATGCTCACCTTTTTCAGATGAATTTTGTCTCCAAAATCGAAGTGTGCATTAGATTAGATGGTGCATTATATTTGAGCGAATACAGGTATTTTGATAAGTATAGGTCACTATTTAGTTTAATAGCATTCTATATTGTAATAAAAATGTAAAATAAACCCATTATTGTATAATAAACATATAAACATATAAACAAATAAATTGAGTAAATAAATAATATAAAGTAGGGTGTTTCAGTAAAAATCATAACATAAGCCCGTAGCTGTTTTAGAATAATATAATTCTTTCTTATATGCAGTAAAATTGAAATTTGTACCTGCTTTGCACCTGTGCATTAAAGTCGCCAGCAAGCATTTTTTTAATCTCAAGCCTTTTAAAAGGGAATGTGCATTAGATTCAGTGGTGCTTTACATTTGAGTAAATACTGTAAATTGTTCAGAAGATGTGCTACACATTACACAGTGTGCTAAGCCCTAAATGGTAATGACTACTAGTGGGTTAAGGAAAAATGGAAAACCAAAGAATGAAGGAATGTGTAAACTAGTAAAATGGATTTAGTGAGTGCAAGAAAAAAGGAGGAAATAGGATATTTAGACATTTTCCACAAGAAATTAGGGAGATAACTCAGAAGGTCCAGGAGTGGCCATATGTCCTGGAAAACTAGGACATTCCAGGTTTTGGGGGATTGTGATTACATACTGGCAAGTTTGACAAGGGGTCCCATTCCGGTATTATGGAAGAGAATGATGGCATCCCTAGGTTTGAGGGTCTGGAGTTTGTGCTATATTGACAGAAGGAGAGTCAACAGGAAGGGATGGGAAGAGAAATGGGAAGAGACCAAGAATTCCAGCTGCAATGCAAGACCTTAGGTGGGAATTTATTATAGCCTGGATCAGTGGCCAGAACAAGCCCCTAGATCAGAAGTTTTAAGTAAATGTGCATGGCACATTGGTGTGTCATGAATGATCTGCAGTTGTGTGACACAAGTTTGGACAAGTTTATCCAACAAGTTTGTCTGAACTTGAGCGATGTGAAGGATGTGAGCCATTGAGGGATGTGAGCCCCTTACTGACAGTACAGTGAGCCTACTCAGTTCTTAAATATGGATGGCACACCTTGACAACTTTAGCACCTTGTCAGTGTGCTGGGAGATGAAAAAGATTGAAAATCTCTGCTTTTGATGAATCGTAAAACATCCCAGTCCCTTGTGGGATGTGACGGGAGGACTTTGAAGTTTCTAATCTAATCTTCCATCCCTTCCCTGGAAAGGTTGAGGGAACTTGGGATGTTCAGCCTGGAGAAGAGAAGGCTGAGGGGAGACCTGATTGCCCTCTTCAGATACCTGAAGGGCTGTCATATGGAGGAAGGGGCTCATTTGTTCATAGCTGCTTCTGAAAGCAGAACTAGAACCAATGGGGACAAACTGCAAGAGAGGAGATTCCGGCTGGATATCCAGAAAAAATTCCTGACGGTGAGGGCGGTTTGGCAGTGGAACAGACTGCCAAAGGAGGTGGTGGACGCTCCCTCACTGGGGGTCTTCAAGCATAGGCTTGACAAGTACCTGTCGGGGATGATCTAGGAGGATTTCCTGCTGCAGGCAGGGGGTTGGACTAGATGATCTACTAGGTCCCTTTCAACTCTAGGATTCTATGATTCTGTGATTCTAATCACATCATATTTGGAGATTCACAAATGTGCTAAATTTCTGCAAAACATAGTCCGAGCATGAGAAGATTTTTTAGTAGGTATAATTCCATGATTCGCATTAATTGGATCTCTGTTTGCAGACAGCGAGTCAGTGGCTTCCATCTTCCGCTGCTTCTTTTAGTGCTCTATTTATTACGCATGTGGTTTTCTTTTAATTGCTTCCTCCGAATTGCCCTCCGTTCACCTAATTTGGCCTTGATGGAATGCCTCCCTCCCTTCTAATTGAGGATGTGAAGGAGGAAGCTTGTTCCTCCTTGAGTACTAGAGGAGAAATGTCATTTTGGTTAGTACTTGGTAAGCAAGCGGGTGCTTTGCAGCTGGTCTTTGGTGGCCCATTTGCTTTCCCGGTATGTGCCAATGCGGTACAAGTAAGTAGCCATTTAACATATTAAGGAACTGGGAAGGCAGTCTGGCCGCATCAACATCTTGCTGCTGAAAACATGATCTTCTATTTTAAATAAATAATCTAGAACTGTAAGTGCACCTGGTGGGCACCGAACTGACATATCCGTTTAATGTGACCGTTCCAGCACCTGGATAATAAACTAATTCCGTGGCTTAGGCTGAGCATCTTGCAGGATGTGAAAAGAGAGACAGGGAAATATAAAACATATTTGCTTTGTCCTCCTTGCTTCGGTCATCTTTTGAGAATTACCGCTTCAGCATCTTAGAGCAGAGAAATGTGGACAGTGTCACAGTTTCTAAATGCAGGTTTGAGAAGCTAGATATAAATTGTCTGTGTCAGGTGGCAGATGATGGGAAACAGATACAGACACTCTGAAGCTGGAGGCTGAAGCTGGAGTTTGTAGAACCAAAGCTCCAGACAAGAATGAGATACAGGTGGGGCGTCCATATCCACAGATTCAGTATGCACAGATCTGGCACAACTATGTGCCAAGCTATGCTCCAGTCACCTATGGAAGACGTTTTGAAGATCACACAGCCTTGGGTGGACTTTTCGGAGGGTCTGTTTATCAAATGCATGAAATTTTGAGTGACTTCCTTGAAAGAAAGAAATAGAAATCAAGAAAGGAGATTCCAGTTGGATATCCGGAAAAAATTCCTGACAGTGAGGGCGGTTCGGCAGTGGAACAGATTGCCAAGGGAGGTGGTGGACTCTCCCGCACTGGGGACCTTCAAGCAGAGGTTTGACAATCAGCTGTTGGAGATGCTCCAGAACAGTGGTCAGCAAACTCATTCGTCAATGAGCCGAATATTAACAGTACAACGACTGAAATTTCTTTTGAGAGCTGAATTTTTTAAACTTAAACTCTATAGGTGGGTACATTGTTATTAACTTAATTAGGGTACTCCTAAGCTGGCCATGTCAAACAGGGCACCTAATTTTTTTTCATTTTATAATAATAAAGCCACCAACACAAAATAATTACAATTCTTAAATTGATAACAAAAATAATCCCAGGAAAGTGTGATTGGGAGGGCAGCCTGAGCTGTTCTCCTCCTCCAGTGGCAGGGAGTTCCACAGCCCTGCCTGTGTCCTCCAGTGCCAGGCTAAGAAGCCTCTCCAGTCCCCCATCCCCCAAAGAGCAGGGTCCCTATTAGTACTTCCTGGTTTCCTGGCTCCCTCTTGGGCAGAACTACTTTACAAGTAAGTCCCATTACAGCCAATGGGCTTACTACCAGGAAAGTGTAAGAAAACACAAAATAATTACAATTCTTAAATTGATGACAAAAGTACTCTCAGGAAAGTGCAACTGGGAGGGCAGCCTGAACTGGTCTCCTCCTCCAGTGGAAGAGCCTCACTCAAGGGGCCAAAGAGCCGCATGTGGCTCTAGAGCCGCTGTTTGCTGACCTCTGCTCTTGGAGGATTTCATGCTACAGGCAGGAGGTTGGACTAGATGACCTACTAGGGGCGCAATCCAGAGTAACTATGGGGAGTCCTTGCTCCGGTGTAAGAACAATTTGTTCTGGATTGCAATATGAATTTCCCATAGGTTTTCACTAGGTGGTGCAGTCACTATGGGTGCATGTAATTTCTCTTACTTGCTCTTGTAGTTACTCTGGATTGTAGGATAGGTCCCTTCCAACTCTAGGATTCTAGGATTCTATGATCATTTGAGTGAGGAAGCATGTTTTTTTTTTTCTTATGGATGGAGGAGACAGTAGCATCGTGAAAAGCTAAATTCTGTCCATGGTGGCTGAAGTTACTCTAGAACAGTGTTTCTCAATCTTCCTAACACTGTGACCCCCAACCATAAAATTATTTTCGCTGCTACTTTATAACTGTAATTTTGCTACCGTTATGAATCGTAATGAAAATATCTAATATTGTATGCCAATAAAGGTTTCAGAATCAGAATCAAATATCTGATATGCAGGATGTATTTTCATTGTTACAAATGAAATGTGTGTTCTATGCACACATTGAACACAATGGGATTTATTTCAGAGTAGGCATGCATAGGATTGGGCCCTGAGGCTGCAATCCTATCCACATTTACATGGGAGTAAAGGCCCTCCTGACTATAATGGGATTTATTTCAGAGTAGGCATGCATAGGATTGGGCCCTGAGGCTGTCAGTCAGCCCCAGTGTGTGCGCAGCGACAGGCAGAGGTCTGGCAAGCCTGACCTGGCCCCCTGCACCGGGGGGTCTTTAGGCAACCCCCAGGAAAGCTCTAGGTGACCCCCCAAAGGGTCACGACCCCCACTTTGAGAAACGCTGCTCTAGAACATCATGTGAAGTTACTTTTTGTTGACCAGGGGATGCTGCGCATAAAGTATCGGCTCTCTTGTTTTCAGAACGGTCCATGAGAACTTCTGTTTCCATGGCAGCTCTGAATCTGAATGAAATATCTTGGCCAAAGGACATGAAGCTTAATAGTCTGCATGTTAGCTTTGGAAGGCTTTGGTGTCGAACATCAAATGGCCAGCCTTCTGTCCCAGAAATGAGAACTGCCAAATGAATTTTCTACATTGCCATCACTCTATCAACAAAAAATATGGGGATATTCTGTGTTGGTGCTCCATTTCTTATGCACATATTCCTTGTTTGTTTGGTATTTTTGGAACTGGCAAGTGGTGGCACATGCAGATTAAGTTGCAGACCCAACTGTTAAGACACTTGCTTGAAAAATCTGGTGCTGTTTGCAGCTGATTCAAAGGAACGTCATGGGAATAAATGCCAGTAGAGACAAATATGGGATTAGAGGGCCTATGTGCTAAAATTATTTGGGCAGCCCCTGCCATCTGTCCTCATTTTCATTCAGATGTTTCTGCCAAGGCTGGCCCATCTATGAGGACTCAAAGGCAGTTCCTTCAGGTGACAGATTAGTGGGGACAACTGTTGTGAAAGAAGCTTTCCCATGGCTTCTTCTTCCAGAATAGACAGGACATTGCTAGATGCTTGACCAGTGATTTTCAACCAGTGGGCCATGGATAGTCCTCAGGTGTGCTGCAGGATTTTGGAAAAAGTCATTTATTAATTTATTAATTCTGCTTGGATATCTGGAAAAAATTCCTGTTGGTGAGGGTGGTCTGGCAGTGGAAGAGATTGCCAAGGGAGGTGGTGGACTCTCCCACACTGGGGATCTTCAAGCAGAGGCTCCACCAGCACCTGTTGAAGATGCTCTAGAATTTCCTGCTACAGGCAGGGGGTTGGACTAGATGACCTACTAGGTCCCTTCCACTCTATGATTCAATGATTCAATGATTCTAGAAAAATTAGGGATTTAAACAGCCTGGTGTGTTTTGTCAACAGTACAAACAACTGATGATGAGCCTTGACAATTTTAGTGCCTTGTCAGTGTGCCATGAGATGAAAAAGATTGAAAATCACTGCACTATACCAATGTTCTGTTGGGCCAGAATGATTTACCTTTCTGAATCTCATAAGAAGAGCATGAAGATGGAAGAATTAACTCGGAGCACAATCCTAACCGTGTCTACTCCAAAGTAAGCCCCATTATGTTCAGTGGGTCTTACTCCCAGGAAAGTGTCTTTAGGATTGCAGCCCTACTGTTTCTTCAGCATTTGACTGGTAGAGTTGGAACTAGGAGCATCTGGGAGTAGGATTCGAATGGTTACTGCAACAGTGATCTTCCAAGGGATGAGGACTTTTTCCTTTTTAAAGTCATCTGAAATAATGCCCACTGCCAAATCTTAAGGTTGTGCCAGGATGCCAATTACCCATCGGCATAATTCATTTCTATGCAACGCAAATGCAGCAATGGCTTTTTTTCCCAATGAAACACTGAAAGAACGCTAAAAGGTAATTATGGCCTACACAATGTGAATGAAGGTTGTAAAGAAGCGAACTCCCCCCTCCTCTTTCTTATTGTGTATTCTCTTTTGGAGTAGACCTGTCGGAGTGTGGAATTTTATTTGAGTCTGACGGTGACATTAATATCTCTAGACGCCCCATAGATTTTCAGTCTATTGTTTTATTCATTCCGCTGACCACCTTTGTGGAGCCTGACAGCAGCACACTTATTAAGTCATGAGTTATCTACAACATTTTGCCCAACTTCTACATCCAGACAAAGCCAGGATCTCTACACTTGTGAGTTTGTGCATGTACTGTGAATTTGTTGAGAGAGCAGAAAATGTTTTTGGCTGTGGAAGTTGGTTTCCTGAATAACATAGGGCCAACTAGATGATACGCTACGTCTGCAATCCTAAGAGCGCTTTCCAGATAGTAAGTAAATGGAACTTACTTCTGAGTAGATGCTAATAGGATTGCACCGTATAATTTTAAATTAAAGTAAATTAAAATAATTAATCAAAATAATGTTTAATCAATACAGTTATTAATAAGTATTTTTACATATAAATTGCAACTGCATTATACTCTAGACTAGGACTAGAAT
The DNA here is from genome assembly GCA_030015325.1 of Cryptoblepharus egeriae. Classification (NCBI taxonomy): domain Eukaryota; kingdom Metazoa; phylum Chordata; class Lepidosauria; order Squamata; family Scincidae; genus Cryptoblepharus; species Cryptoblepharus egeriae. The sequence goes on along the minus strand of JAREYC010000016.1, from coordinate 11,164,302 downwards.
CATAGAATCCTAGAGTTGGAAGGGACCTAGTAGGTCATCCAGTCCAACCCCCTGCCTGCAGCAGGAAATCCCCCTAGAGCATCTCCAACCGGTGCAGGTCAAGCCTCTGCTTGAAGATCCCCAGTGAGGGAGAGTCCACCACCTCCCTTGGCAATCTGTTCCGCTGCCAAAACTCCCTCACCCTCAGGAATTTTTTTCCAGACTACGTGGTGGGGAGGGATTTTTTACCCTCTTTGTGCTATTTACCATCTTATTCAATGGTGGCAATGAAAACTTCTACAGCCCCCTTGGAACATGGTGGAAAATTAAGCTAGAGCTGGGTGTCATTGGTGACACCTGACCCTATTCCCCAGATGACCTCTCCTAGTGGCTTCATGTAGATGTTAAACATGTAGATGAAGATGGCTTCATGTAGATGGCTTCATGTAGATGGCAACATGTAGATGGCTTCATGTAGATGTTAAACAAAGATGGGTCAACCAAAAAGTAAATGGTCAGGGGAGCCAAACTGGAGTCCCCAGTTTCAATATCTGAGTCTGATCTGTCAGGAAGGAGCAGAATGACCAGAAGACAATCCCCCAAATCCAGAGTAACTACGGGAGCATATAAGAGACATTACGTGCACTCGTAGTCACTGAACCTCCTAGTGAAAACCTATGGGAAATTCATATTGCAATCCAGAGTAAATTGTTCTTACACCGGAACCAAGACTCCCCGTAGTTAGTCTGGATGTTGCCGAATGCCTCTGCCAAACAGAAGTTGCTCCATAATAGTGAAGCTATCCCTCATGTTGTTGGTTAAATCCTGTTATTCATTCTTCTATTTTCCTGTCTTTAAAGCATCCCATTCTTCTGATGGTAGCTTCAAGACGTAGCATCACTTGTCGAATGTCTGCTTTAAGGCAATGTGTATGTTGCACAGAAATCTTATAGGAACAAAGATTTGCTGTGTTGGGGACTTCAGATTTCTTCAACTCAATGCCCTGAGCTTTGGAAAGAAAATAGTGTAGAAACGAAATAAAAAGTGTTGTTATTATAGAGTTCTTGTGCCCAGCGGTACTCAAAGTGGTACTCATATAAAGTGAGTTTACATGCCATGTTTTTCCACTTCTCTGCTTTGTAAAGGTTTAATGTCGTTCTACTTCTTATAATACTTTTATGTTTAATGAAATTATTGTAAAAATAATGTAACTCCACACTAATTAATTAGTTTCCTTATATATTTCTAGTGAGGGCAGAGTGTTGCAGATCTATGGCAATTATAATCAAGTTTTAATTTTCCATTACCGCTAATTAATGTTGACGGTTCATGTTTCATTAATACTGCATCTGCTGACATGAGGATTTTTTTTAAAAACTCTGGAACGATAAGACATTAAAATAAGGTCTAAGCAGGCCTCCGTCAGTCTTGGAAGACTATGGTATCGTGCTCGGTGCTGCATATGCTGCATGCGAAGCACGAAAGCCTGGGTTGGATTGTTATGGAGGATAGGCTGTTACCCAAGCAGCAAATCCCCCCTCTCCACGCCACTGAAATGGAAAGGCAGAGCCAATACGATTGGATCCAGCTGGCATCGCAGAGCTGGGCTAAGGACAGGAGCGCACCCTGTCTTGTGGGGCCGACCCAGGTCTCGAACCTGGCCTGCTGCTTAACAGGCACAGCGTCTTAACTGCTTGCGCCACCCACAGCCACCCACATCTACAAATAAGCTCTACACAGGTAGAAAAACATCATGCAACAACTTTTTAAATTTGGGAACAAGCTGAGGATCATTTGAGTGAAATTTGGGACCATACTGATTTGGGAGGTGTTCTCCAAAGATAAATGGTCAAGGAAGGATATCTCAAAAATTTCTTTAAGTTTAGTTCCCGTGCTAGATAAGAATTCAATGCAAGAATCAACATCATCTATATAGATTAATAGTAACCTATATAGTTTTTTTTAATGTAGAAGCTTCCAATTTTACCCTAAAATGCTAAAAATTTAGTGATGCTAAAAATTCCTCTGGATGAGTTCTGACAACTCTGTTTTGACTGGTGCTTGTTGAGTCTCTGCTTGAAGATCCCCAGTGAGGAAGAGTCCACCACCTTCCTTGGCAATCTGTTCCACTGCCAAACCACCCTCACCATCAGGATTTGTTTGCTCCAGTTTGGTTGCATCTTTCTTAAATTGAGGTGCCCAGAACTGGACACAGTACTCCAGGTAATGTCTCTTACGTGCTCCTGTAGTTACTCTGGATTGTGCCCTACATTAGACTACATTTCTAATCTATTGGCAATTCCCCACTCCAAAAGGATTTCTCAAAGATCATTGATATCATTGACATCTGTGAGAACATCTGCAAGTTCCTTAAGTACTCAAAAATGCAATTCATCCAGTCCAAATGACTTGAATTCATTTTGGGAAGTTTATTGGTTTTGAACCAGTTCCCTGTCAATCCTAATCTGAAGATCTGTGCCATCCATGTTTATATCACCTCTTTGGGGATGCAAGCATATTAACCCATCAGGCAACAAAAATTCAAAGTACCTATCCCAGAGATGTGCCAGAGCTACTTCCTCAGGTCTCAAGTCAAATCTTGAATTTGCCCTTGAGTCAAATCTAAAATCACCTTGCATGGTAGATCTGTAGTTTTATCCTGATGTTACAGATGAGAGATGGAGACAGTAAAGTCTTACATGAAGACCAGACCAATCTCTAGCATGTTCACACTTCTGAAACAGAGGCGTCTACGCTGGCTGAGGCATGTCGTGAGAATGGCTGATGGCCAGATTCCAAAAGATCTCCTATATGGAGAATTAGTGCAGGGAAAGCGCCCTAGAGGGAGACCACAGCTGCGATACAAGGACATCTGCAAGAGGGATCTAAAGGCCTTGGGAATGGACATCAACAGCTGGGAAACCTTGACCTCTGACCATTCAGCGTGGAGGCAAAAGACCCAGCATGGCCTTCTCCAACTGGAAGAGACACTTGTTCGGCAGGCTGAAGCAAAGAGGCAGACCCGGAAGCAGCGAAACCTGGGCCTGGGCAGGGGACGGAATTTATTTGTCCTCAGTGTGGAAGGGATGGACACTCTGGAATTGGCCTTTCTAGCCACACCAGATGCTGTTTCAGGACCTCCAATCAGAGCACGATACCACAGTCTTTCGAGACTGAAGGATGCCAATGAATGAGACTTACCAAATCCAGAGTAACTCTGGGAGCACATAAGAGACTTTACGTGCACCCGTAGTTCCTGCACCACCTAGTGATAACCTGTGGGAAATTCATATTGGAATCCAGAGTAAGTTGTTCTTACATCGGAACAAGGACTCCCTGAAGTTACTCTGCATTTTGCCCATAATTTTAAATGTCTTTACAACTTTTATGTGTTAGCTCAGAAAGAGAACTTTTCCAGCTCTATGAAGGTACACCACAGATGGAATCTGTGGTTCTCCGTATGCAAAACAAGTGCAATGTTACATGCAGTTGCAATGTGCATTGCACATGCATTGCAAGTGCAATGTCTTTGGCAATTCTGGGCCAAAGAAATAGCCGAGGTTAGACCATATGTTAGACCTATGACCACTCAGCCTCAAACCTATGTCCACTCTACCAAGCCATAAAAGAGAATTAGAAATGGATTATTCCAGAAGTTTACAACTAGTCATTAAAGAACTTTCCCACTGATCCATCTTTGCTGGAAAAGGCAGAAAAGATTATTCCGTCATCAGAATGTAATGGGTGTTTCATGATCCTTAATGGAAGCATTATAAAGTAGCACTCTTTCACTTGCTCAGTCTGACTGCTTTTCTGATTGCCATTTTTTTGCTGGACTGATGAGCAAAATTGACACCTTGTGTTGGAGAGATTATTAATGTATCTGCAAGTACTGGAAGTGTCAGCAGGGTCAGTTCACAAGGTCAGTGTTTCAGAAGCCCTTCTCAAATAATGATCTTTAATGTGCGTCCGACTTGCTGTGCATGAGCACCGCAGTGTACGATTACGTGCAGGATTCAAGTTGCAATAATCCTTAAAAAACATGTTTTTAACATAAAAAATATGTTGGAATCTGATGTCTATGACGATGATCCTTTTTTGCTGTGAAAAGATCGTATGAGCAGGAGCAGGGAATGAAAAAATGCTAAAGGAATATTTTGTTTTCAAGTTTTTTATCGGCTTCAGACCTCAGACAGCTGGTGCAACAATACATTGGGAAATATGTCTTGAAATATGTATTTTTTCAAAAATACACAGAACATGTGGAATTTGTAGACATATCCATATGTTATGGAACAAGTGACATGAATTCCATCGCAAATTTCAGCAAGGAAAGAAGCTGGTGACATCCCATATTAATTAAAGTTGATAATGAAAATGTTAGTAGAAATCTGAATAATTTGAACCTATTTTCTCCGTGTGTGTTGTTTGTGTGTCTCTCCCTACAATCCAGAGTAACTACGGGAGCATGTAAGAGACATTACGTGCACCCATAGTTACTGCAGCAGTGAAAACCTATGGGAAATTCATATTGTAATCCAGAGCAAAATTGTTCATACACCGGAGCAAGGACTCCCAGTAGTTACTCTGTGTCTGTATGAAAAATGTCATGGTACATTTCAAACAATTGGGATTATACCAAGTTTTAAAAAGATTATTGCTATCCTAGTTGGTCTTGCTCTTTCTCTCTCTCCATTTGTGTGCCTGTGTGAGTGTGTAAAATTTAATGGTTCAAGTGAAACAATCTTAGGGCACAATCCAGAGTAACTACGTGGAGTCCTTGCTCTCCTGTAAGAACAAATTGCTCTGGATTGCAATATGAATTTCCCATAGATTTTCACTAGGTGGTGCAGTAACTATGGGTGCACGTAATGTCTCTTACATGCTCCCATAGTTACTATGGATGGTAGGGTATGGCTGCAAATCTATACAATAGGACTTCTGATTGAACTGATAGGCTGCAATCCAGAGTAACTACGGGAGCACGTAAGAGACATTACATTCACCCGTAGTTACTGCACACCTAGTGAAAACCTATGGGAAAGTCATATTGCAATCCAGAGAAAAGTGTTCTTACTCCAGAGCAAGGACTCCCTGTAGTTACTCTGGATTGCACCCTTAGTCAATGTCAACTGAACCAAATCTTAATAAAATTGATCCTATTGTAGTTGCGCTCTCTTTCTTTTTGTGTGGGTGTGTGTATGAAGACACACCCAGGCACACACTTCTCAGCATTTCTCAAAGTGGGGGTCGGGACCCCTTTGGGGGTCGCCTAGAGCTTTCCTGGGGGTCACCTAAAGACCCCTGGTGCAGGGGGCCAGGTCAGGCTTGCCAGACCTCTGCCTGTCACTGCGCACACACTGGGGCTGACTGACAGCCTCAGGGCCCAATCCTATGCATGCCTACTCTGAAATAAATCCCATTATAGTCAGGAGGGCCTTTACTCCCATGTAAATATGAATAGGATTGCAGCCTCAGGGCCCAATCCTATGCATGCCTACTCTGAAATAAATCCCATTATAGTCAGGAGGGCCTTTACTCCCATGTAAATATGAATAGGATTGCAGCCTCAGGGCCCAATCCTATGCATGCCTACTCTGAAATAAATCCCATTGTGTTCAATGTGTGCATAGAACACACATTTCATTTGTAACAATGAAAATACATCCTGCATATCAGATATTTACGATTCATAACAGTAGCAAAATTACAGTTATCAAGTAGCAGGAAAAATAATTTTATGGTTGGGGGTCCCCACAACAGGAGGAACTTATAAAGGGGTCATGGCGTTAGGAAGATTGAGAACCACTGCTCTATCTCAATGTATGCCCCCATGTTGCCATGAGGTGTGCATTGTGCCATCATGCCTGATTACTGTAGGATGATGCAAAACAATTCAAATTAAGATGACAAAACATGCAGGAAATTAAAAGTAAGTTCAGGTCTCATCTTGTTACATAATGAGTTTCCAATTAAAAATTGAATAAGCCCAGCCAAAATAGAAACAAAAAAGGCATAATGTAATCTGTCCAACCTTTCTTAACAAAGTACAGAAGCATTCAAGATTTTTTTTTCCTACTGAAAGTGTATATTCTCCTTGGAGAGGCTTGCATTTCTTTCCAAAAAGTTTGTACTTTTAAAAAAAATATAATGGATCTGGGTGGTTAATAAAACAATTCCCATTGCACTAAACTCCTGTTACAATGCGGAATTGCCAAAAGAATGGATTTTAATGGAATACAATAATACTAAAAATTAAGCCTTCAACATCTGTTCCATCCTCTTATTCTTGGGGAACATATTTCACAATTATAATCAATAAAATTAAGATAAAAGTGATTTATATCAATGTATTTATTCTGCATGTGCGTGCGCAGCGCCTCTGAGAAAGACAGTCGATGTTTTCCTAGCCCTAAAGAAGGAAGTTTTGGTCTCTCTTAAAAGTAACAGAATTTAAAACACAAAATTTATGACTGTGAAGCTTGCTGCATGCAGTCTGAAAAAGTTCACAACGCAGGTTAAATCATTCTCCCTTTCAACGTGTGCAAGTTTCATTACAGAGTTTATGAGCTCTGTTAGACAAGTAATGACTTCCTCCAGATGTGGCTGTACATGTACGTACTAGGGAGTAGGTCTTTAAGGGCCAATTCACAGGATGGGCAGATCACCTGGTGAAACCATGGAGGATCAGAAGCTCTTGAGAGTGAATAGATGTACACTGGCGCCTTCAAACGCCTCACATAAAGTATGTTCCACGTATGTTCTCTAGGATTCTGCTTCATGTAACAAACTGTGCTTCACATAACAAACACATTCATTGGCATTGGGCAGATGAGCTGGCCGGCAGCCCTTTGAAAAAGCGTCAGGGCTGCCTAGCGCACCTGCCCATAGCAAAAGCAACACTTCCGCGCTGTTCCTCCTGCAGCCAGGTGTCCGCTGGGCAGAGGGAGAGAAGAGCAGTGGAGAAGGAAGCAGCTCAGGGCTGGCCAGAAGGGAGCAGGGGAGAGAGAGAATCAGGAGGAAGAAAAGGAGAAAGTGGGGAGATGCTTGAAAGGTGTCTTGGATTGCAGCCTCCTAACCATGTCTACCCAGAAGTAAGCCCCATTGTGTTAAATGGGTCTTACTCCCAGAAAAGTGTCTATATGATTGCAGCCTAAGTAGACTTCATAGAATCATGCACATTGAATGCATGTTTTGAATTCAATTCCAGTGTTTTGTCATCATTTTTACATCGAGTTAATATTTTTATATGAATATTTTTGGGGTTGTGGAACCAATCGTCTGAGTTTCCATTATTTCCTATGGGAAAATGCGCTTCACATAAAGAACATTTCATTTTTGGAACAAATTTGTTACATGAGGCGCCACTGTATTTCTCTGTGATGTTGCATTCTAATCTGTGTACAGTATTTGAATTAAGGGCCTAATTCTATCACACTTTCTAAACCTACAATGCAGAGTAACTACAAGAGCACATAAGAAATATTATGTGCACCTGTAGTTACTGCACCACCTAGTGAAAATCTATGGGAAATTCATATTGCAATCCAGAGTAAATTGTTCTTCCCAGAGCAAGGACTCCCCATAGTTACTCAGGATTGCGCCCATATGGCTAATGCAAACACTATTGCAGGAAGGAATGGAACAAATATTCCTTAACCTGAAGGTGGCTTCAGTGACTGCTCCCCACCCTGAAGATGCATTCCCATGGTTGCATCCATACTGGAAGGTTAGATAGGAGTAGGTCCTTCAACATGGGCTAAATCCAGAATAACTGCGGCAGTTCTTGCATTGACATAAGAAAAATTTACTCTGGATTGCTCAATGAATTTCCCATAGGTTTCAACAAGTTGGCACCATAACTGCGTCAACGTAAATGTCTCTTGCGTCAACGTAAATGTCTCTTGCATCAATGCAAGAACTGCCACAGTTACTCTGGATTAAGAGGTATGAATGGCTGATATAAACAAGAGCAGCCCATTCAGCCCAGCACATCCATGTTTTCTCCCAAACACATCACTGCACATCATGATGTCACTGTGATGCCAGGTAACCAGAAGCCACAATCAGAAAAGGGGAATTGTGCCAGCCTAGGTGAGGAATTCCCTAAGGGTGCAATCCTGACTTTAGGCCAGAGAGAATAGCCCAGCTAAGCTGGCCTAAGTAGACCATATCCTGCATTTATACTTAGGCCAAATCCGCATGGCCAAGAAACTTCTAAGCCTAGAAGTGGCCTAACTGCTGCTGAGGACCAAGTAGTTGTCACCTGGGGAGGGCTTGCTCCCAAGGAGACCTGCCTCAGATCACACTGAACAAGAACACCTGTGATGCCTGCCTGATCCAACAGGGCTCTTCTTAAGTTCAGGTCTTCATCTTCTTTCTCTTATGATACCCCAGTTCTACCCCACTAGGTATTCCTGCTGATTTCTATACTCCCGGCTCTCTTGCCTTCTTTCCCTCTTCCATCATGTGTGCATTGTGTGTGCACCATTCCCTCCCATGCGCACCAACCCCGCATGCACATCAACCCTATACACATCTGCATACACATCTGCCATTATCACTGGCCTAGGATTTCCTGGTGTTTAGGGTCTAGTTGTGTGAGCGTGTATGTGCATGAACAATGCACTGCAATTTCATTTTGAATTCCCCTTCCTGGTTATTACCGACTACTCAATAAAAAGTAGATATTGTTACCCTTCCTTCTCATTTCATGCCATTTATTGAGTTGTGCCATGAGCTCCTGCTCTTGGTCCCTACACGCATAGTAGATTTCCCTGTGCATGCATGTAACTCATCTTATAACATGCTCTGTTATGCAGGTCTGAGTACAGAGCAGCATATACTCTGTTTGCAGGTATTCTCTTTACAGCAGTGATTGCAATTGTATCAACTCAGCTGTGACGATGACATAAATATCCATGAAACCTGCTTCTATTTTTTAAAAATCATATATTTTCTATTGTGGTGAAATGATAGATAGATAGATAGATAGATAGATAGATAGATAGATAGATAGATAGATAGATAGATAGACGCTAATGTATATATTTTCTAATGTGGTGAAATTATACGTTATAACCACAAAAGAGGACAAATCCACCCCTTAGAATGTAGAACATCTGAGAAAAATGTAAGACATGATATAATAAAACCTAGAAACACTCAAATATATTGCTTTCATGTGATTAATTTATACACTATATTACTTTCTAGAGAAAACGTACCCGCATTACGGGAGTAAAATTCCCCTGTATGCCATCCCCCCACTGTGCATCAACCCCCCCCATGCACATCAACCCTTCCTGCGCATCCATCCCCCATGTGCAACACCCCCATGCGTAACACCCCCCTCATGCGCAGCATCCTCCCCAATGCAGCCCCTCCCTCTGAACAACATCCCCCCTGCACCAGGCACTGAGCACCAAATTGGGTGGATGTTATTCAGTCTCCCATGTTAAGTATAGGACAAAAACATGTTGCACCCCTTTTCAGCCCCTTAAGGGTTAAATTTCTCCACATCTGTTCTTAGTGGGTGTTGATGTCACAGAAGGAACACCCTCCACAAATGTCATGTTTCTAGGTCTGGGGGTTGGGGCAGAGCATACCTCAGTCAGGGATTCGTCAATGGAAAGTATAGGGACGAAAACGCAGAAGTTTCACCCCCTTCCGGTTGGAATTTCCAAAAACCAGTTCTTAATGGGTGCCTCCATCATGGAAAGAACACCCTCCCCAAATTTCATGCTTCTAGGCCCAGAGGTTTTGGCTGGATGTTGATGAGTGATTGAGTCAGTGATTGAGTCAGTGAGTCAGTGAGTGACTTTTCAGTTTTATATATATATATTAAATTTAAAAATGTGGCAAGTGGTTAAGACACAGCGAGTACAATCCTCTCCATGTCTACTCAAAAGTATGTCCCATTATGTTCTATGGAACATTCTCTCAGGGTTCAAGACCCAGGTCCTACAAGATGGGGTGAGTTCCCATTCTTAGCCCGGCTCCTGCCAACCTAGCAGTTTGAAAGCATGCAAATGCAAGTATGTAAATAGGTACCACTTTGGTGGGAAGGTAACTGTTCTGTTTACATGTGAGCCACATGTCAGATAATGTTGGCTTTCTGGTTCTAGAAATGGGGACGAGCACCCTACAGTCTATCATGACTTGCAGTATAACCTGTGAGGGACACCTTTATCTTTACCTTAAATTTAAAACTGTTTCATATAATTTATTACATCTAATTTGTTAATTAAAACAACGCTATGTGCTGCCTCCTCCCAAGAAAAAGGAGGACAATGAAGAATTTTTCCAGCATACAAGTCTAAAAAAGAGGACATGTTTTGGAAAATTAATGATTGTCTGGTCTTCCTGTGTGAATTATCCAAAATGCCAGTGAAGCAATTCTTTGGCTGGTCTTCTATCAAAGATGATGAATTTGTGTGCAAGACATTTATTTTTAAAATTATTTCCAATGAGTTATTAGGAAAGGTGCTACTCAATGAGTAAAACTTTTTGTTTGTGACTTGCAAGACTGAAACCATGATAGGCTCCCCTGTATACTGAACAGTTCTGTTTAAATCTCGGGTCACCTACAAAAGTCAAGGACAGCGTCTGCAGAAGGTTACCAAAAAGGCCTCTAATGTCCTACAATAGCCCTGGGCACAAGAAATGTTCCTCATTGGAGTGACATTTGGCAATTAATTTGCATCTCTCTTCATCTTGAAAGCTATGCAAATGGAGCACATTATTTCTTACTCCCTTCTCCAACTTTACTACCCACCAGGCAAACCTAGAGGCAGAAAGGTTCAGAGTTTACCTCCTGGTTGAATTTGGCTGCCTATACCCAACCCTTCATGTTACTGCGGTCGCTTTATGAAGCAGCTGGAAATTGCTTCCCCCCCTTTTTGAATGTGACAGAGCAAATTATGGCTCAGGAGGGGGTTAATGAAACTGTCTGCCAGAGAAGTAAATAATTGAAGGGGCAGAGTTGTGGGGATTAGGTTGAAAACAGGCTCGGTGTCCTAAATTATAGCTTGTTAGAGGTAGGGGAGCTGCGCATTGTTTCTATGAAAAGTAAATTGATTCACATAGGGGATGTTGCGCATGGGCAATGTTGCGCAATGACTTGGTGTTGGGGATGGAAACAACAAGCCATATGCCCACGTTGCAGGAGTAAAATTCCCCTGTACACCATCCCCACTGCACATCAATCCCCCATGCACATCAACACCCCCATGCGCATCCACCCCCATGTGCAACATCCCTGATGCACATCATCCCCCTATGCATATCAGCCCCCATGATCACCAAACACCCATCTGCAAATCCCTCACGTGCAACATTCCCCATGCGCAACATTCCTCATGTTCATTCCCCCATGCACACTATCTCCCCATGCACATCATCTCCCCATATGCGTGAAACCCCCATGCGCATCAACCCACATGTGCATCAACCCCATGAGCATCAATCCCCCATGCGCAACATCCCCTATGTGAATCAATCCCTCATGTGCATCAAATCCCTATCTACATCAAACCCCTATGCGCAACAACACCACATGCACATCCCCATGCGCATCAATCCCCCTATGCACATCAAAACCTCATGTGCAACATCCCCTATGCGCAACATCCCCCATGCGCAACATCCCCACATGCGCAACATCCCCCATGCGCATCAACCTCCATGTGCATCAACACCCAAATGTGCATTTTGCTCCCCCCACCTGCAATGGTTCCAAAAGGATGAGGCTACCTCCAAAACGTGACTGCTCCGCCACCGTCTAGCTACACCATAGGTGGATACACCCATAGACCAGAGTCTGGTGAATTTTCCCAGCCCTACCTAGAGATCACAGGCTGACGCTAGGATGACCTCCTGGCTTTATCTGGAAGTGTTCTACATCTCAAGCAATTTCCTGGGTGCTTCTTACGTGTTTGTGTAAGCTCTTTTGTTGGAGAGGAAGCAAAGCCTTAGATGAAATAGCCTTTTGCTTCCTAGTCGCTGAATTAATCGGATTTAAAAGTTACTGAAAAGTTTTGAGTCCGAACTGGCAGAGATAACCCCCAAAATATTTAAAAACAAAAACAAAACAAGCAAAACCAAGGCAGGGCCTTTAGGATTTCACAGCACATAAAGAAATAATTCAATTCACCTTTACTTTTTCATTCTTTTTAAATGTCTTTTTAAAATCCAAGTTCACCATCTCACTTCACCAGAGCTCCAGCCCTGCAGTTAACCCTGAGTTTCTTGATACTGGTCTTTCCTACAATGAAATTACCTATAATTGCTTTAGTTCCTGCTGACCGGTTATCTGTGGTTCGCATAAACGCTGTTGGGGGTACTTGGGGGTTTAAGTTTAATAGCAGCCAATTGTCTGAAAGTTGGCTAATGGTCAGTCTCTTTGGCTCAAGCTGGGGAGATACTACAGTTTTACTATTTGCTGCACTCCCCTAGCAGGTAAGAGCCTATGCTGTTCAAAACAGAAGAAAAGAACTGCAGTGCTTGTTGCAATTCTTCCCATCTATTTCAGAGTTTGATTGTAAAAAAAAAAAACCCACAGCAGTGAGACACGTCGGTCAAGTAGCCACCACTTAGCATGGCTTGTCTTAATGAACCAGCAAAATATATCTGCTGCAAACAGCTGGCTGTTTGCGGGGTCCCTACTACTAGGCTGAGAGTCATGTGTTTGCTGCTGTACAGTATAGGTAAGGATAACTAGAATGCACAGCAGCATTTTGCACAATGAAGTTGAAGGCAAATTTCAAGGTTTCCCTTGGTAAGCATACTGTATATGTTTCTGAGAACCCATTAGTAATGGGACATAGAACCTGTTGTTAATTTAGGTGATTAGGACATAAAAAGCAGGCCTCCGTCAGTCTTGGAAGACTATGGTATCGTGCTCGGCACTGCATATGCTGCATGCGAAGCACAAAAGCCTGGGTTGGATTGTTATGGAGGATAGGCTGTTACTCAAGCAGCAAATCCCCCTCTCAACGCCACTGAATTAGTCCAATGGAAAGGCAGAGTCAGTACGATTGGATCCAGCTGGCGTCGCGGAGCTGGGCTAAGGACAGGAGCTCAGCCTGTCTTGTGGGGCCAACCTGGGTCTCGAACCCTGGCCTGCTGGTTAACAGGCACAGCGTCTTAACTGCTTGTGCCACCCACAGCCTGACATTAGGACATACTGTACAAACATACTGTACATATTGGATGACTGCAGTTCAGAAACCCTGAACTGGAATTCACATGGGATGAACCTAATATTATTAGGATTGTGTATAATTTTGCAAAATATATGGCTTCTCTAATTCTAGCAACTGAAAAATTTCATATCACTCCTATGTTTTCTGGTGTTTGTTTACTATGTGGCTGAACCTACCTCATAAGGGTCCTACCACTCTAAGGACAAAATCCAAAGTAACTATGGGGAGCCCTTGCTTCAGTGTAAGAACAACTTACTCTGGATTCCAATATGAATTTCCCATAGGTTTTCACTAGGTGGTGCACCAACTATGGGTGCACGTAAAATCTCTTATGTGCTCCTGTAGTTACTCTGGATTTTGGGGAAAGGCTGCAATCCTAATCTCCACCTAGGCTGTCTTAAGCCCCAGCATAAGTTGTGTGTTGACTTGGGAGTGTTACAAAAGACTTTCAGTGGTGGGCTTCAGGGGGTTCTCACAGGGTCTATAGAACCCTTTGCTAATGAGCGCCTGGTTCTGAGAACCAGTTACTATTGGGACATAGAACCTGTTGTTAATTTAGGTTATTAGGACATAGAACTTGCTGTTAATTTATTTGAATCCCACCACTGACAAAAATGCTATAAGGCACATTCTGCCCCACTCCTGGGGGGATTAGGCCAGTGCACCAGCATATAGCAACATCCCCACACATTCACAGGAAGATATGCCAAGTGAGTTAGGCCAGCCTAAATAAATTAGAATTATGCCCTAAGCCTACAATTCTAATCCCCAGTTAGGTATTGGCATAAGCCCTGTCCTGGTCTGAGATGTTGCAAAAGTGCCATAAGGTATTTCTGCGCCACTCCTGGGGAGATCACACCAGTGCACAGAAATGTGCCAGCCTTTCCACACCAGAAATGGGGAGTGGATGTGTTGTGCTGGCCTAAATCGGTTAGGATTGTGCCCTAATTGACCAAGCTACTTTGCCCTTGTATTGGCAAGCAATAAACATGTATAACACAGAGGGGAGCAAAGGAGAACATGGGGACGAGAAGGTGAGTGAGGGCATGCGCTTGGCTTTTGAGATTCAGAGGATGAGAGGGCAATGGGTCTTGCATTCGGATACACCCCCTACTGCAAAACGACTGCTGACACCCTGGATATATCCAAATGCCTTTGACACCACTGGCTGCTTCTCATTATTCCCAGAGACCTTTAAAAAATCACCACCGCCAGCAATAAAGACATTATGCCTACGATTCCTCCCCCCAAGGGTAAGTTGAATAAAAATTCTCTGGAGCCTGTGAAATCTATTTGAAGGCGCTAACCTAATCACTTGGATGCCTGTCAACCCACAAGGAAAAACTGATAAGTAAATCAGTAATTCCTGAAATATGGACTTTTACTTATCTCACTTGACCTTTCTTCTTGCTCTTTGACCTTTCTGTCCTTCAAGTTTCTTTACAGCTGTGCACAAAGACCTAATGTGTGGCAAACAACTACTTGATAAACTAGGGGTGTTTGTAACATCTGACCCCTTGATGTGTTTCACCTACTGATGACTTCCTTATGGGAAGGAAACAACTACATGTGTGCAAAGATCCTCCTTTGTGAGGATTTGAGTATCTGTCTCTTTATGCTTGCTTTAAATATTTCAGAGCACAAGTTACCAAACTTTCCCTACAATCCAGAGTAACTACGGAAGCACGTAAGAGACATTTACGTTGACCTAGTTACGGCACCACCTAGTGAAAACCTATGGGAAATTTGTATTGCAATCCAGAGTAAATTTTTCTTACATCAGAGCAAGGACGTGCTGTAGTTACTCTGGATTGTGCCCATGCTGTCCAAACAACCCAGCCAGGAAAGCTGATTTCTGCCTCCATAAGGGGCAGGGCAATGGCAAAGGCAGAAACATGATCAGCTTTGGGTGAAGACTTGAGGAGGGTGAAGGAGAAGTAAAAAGATTTAGGGTGCAATCCAGAAAAACTATGGGGAGTCATTGCTCTGATGTAAGAACAATTTACTCTGGATTGCAATATGAATTTCCCATAGGTTTTCACTGGGTGGTGCAGTAACTATGGGTGCATGTAATGTCTCTTACTTGCTCTTGGAGTTATTCTGGCTTGTAGGGTTACTTACTTTTACTGATGTAGGGTTTCAGCAGACCCCAGGCGGTTTGGGGAGCCCTCACAGTGCTCCACAAGGATTGGAATCTTCAAACAGAGCAACTGCAAAGCAATTCCTATTTGCTCCATCTGTAGATTGTGGAACCTTGGGGAGTGCTATGGAGGGCTCTATGCAGCGATGGGATTAAAATAAATTAACAACAGGTTCTATGTCCCATTAATAACCAGGCACTCATTAGCAAAGGGTTCTATAGTACCTGTGAGAACCCACTGAAGCCCAGCACTGGCTATTTGGGGCTTCCTTGCTCCTCCTCCAGCATTGACTTATTTAAGGATTAAACCTCCTAAAAGTTTGAGAAACACCACTCTGCTGATATTGACTCTGAACATAGTTTTTCTCCTGCAGTAACAAGCATGTGTGTATGTATAGTAACTTGGACTGAGAGCGTTTTGTAAGACAAGAAAACATTTTAATAAATTTTGACTTGCAATATAAGCAATGTCTTGTAAAACAAGTAACATGCATGGAATCCCCTGGTTTATGGCCAGTTTCAGTGTTCTTCCAGCACCTACTCAACCTATCCTACAGACCAGACTATGCATGTCTACACTGAAGTAAGCCTATTACAGTCAATGGAGCTCACTCCTATGTAAGGGCGCAATGGAAAGGAGCATGAAAAAACCAGCCTTGAATGTCTACTCTAGATTAAGCCCTATTATAATCAGTGGGACTCACCCCTGTGTTAGGGGGACAGTTGAGAGACCTGAGAGTAAATCCCATTGACTATAATTGAACTTACATCTGAGTAGACATGCTTAGGATTGGACACTACGTGCAGGTAAATTTGTTTTATTTTTCTTTATATTTTGTATTTTCTTTATTATTTTGTATTACCTTACAATATTATCATCACTTTTATAGGAATCAGTGATGGGCTTCAAAGAAATTAAGAAACGGTTCTCTGTCCATCTGGCAGCCACTTTTAAATTGCTATTTTTAAACTTTATATGTACTATCTCTTGTTAAGAACCGGTGCGAACCTGCTGCTGCCCACCACTGATAGGAATGTTTTTTGATTGTGGAATTGGATAAATCCAGTTGGATATCCAGAAAAAATTCCTGACGGTGAGGGCGGTTCAGCAGTGGGACAGTTTGCCAAGGGAGGTGGTGGACTCTCCCTCACTGGGGATCTTCAAGCAGAGGCTTGACCAGCACCTGTCGGAGATGCTCTAGGAGGATTTCCTGCTTCAGGTAGGGGGTTGGACTAGATGACCTTCTAGATCCCTTCCAACTCTAGGATTCTATGATTCTGTGAGTCTATGACTTTGCTTTGAAGGAAGGGTGCTAATATCTGGCAAATGGCTACTTTCCATATGAACAATTTGACTTCTTAGGCAGGAACCCCTGCAGATCCTTTCACCAAACTACTGAGTTCCAACAAGTCTTGCTACTTGCTTCTTGCTACTGACTTGTATATATACAGTGTTTTCCAACTGCATTGCCAACCAACACCTGCGATGCTACAAATTGCTAGCGATAAATGGACGAGCAAATTTGGGTTACCATAAATACAAATGCCTTTTGGCATATCATGGAATGGAAAGCCATTATTCCATCCAAGCGGCCTGCAAACCAGTTGGTCTCCAAATTCATCAGGCATTTTTAATCTTGCTTCCCATTAAAGGAAACCTCTTTCCTAAATGTATATTGAAATGATTTAGCTCAATAAACCTATTTTCTAAGGTGGCTCTTATCAAATTAGAAAGGGAACAGTTGTTCCATGGTCAATCTGCAGTTGGAATTGATGGTGATGGAGGGCATTTATCAACATTTTAAGGTGATCTGAGCCACCCACCCAGATGGATGCTAATTTTGGCTGCCAAGAGCATTCACTGGGAACAGATCTCTTGTTGAGCGAGCCCTGGATATAGAAATGGAATTGGAATTATGATTCCGACATGTGTGTTGTTGGGAAACTTAATTCCTACAGATTATTTGCATTCACGTAGCTGGGCTCATATATAAACAAGAAAGAGATAATAATCCATGTGCAAGTTCTTTTTTTTTTGACATGGACTGGAAAATACATTTCTCCTGATTCTGGAATTCTGGATGCCTGGTCTGATACTGGAAGAATTACCCATTTTAAAAATCCTAGTATCAGAGTTCCCCTGACCTATCTGGGATTTTGTGTACCCAGGAGCCATGTCCCAACCCCAGCACCAGTTAAGATTGTGTTACCCACCCCTTTTGTGGGATCACTACTAACTCATAGAATCACAGAATCATAGAATCATAGAGTTGGAAGGGACCTAGTAGGTCATCTAGTCCAACCCCCTGCCTGCAGCAGGAAATCCTCCTCGAGCATCTCCGACATGTGCTGGTAGAGCCTCTGCTTGAAAACCCCCAGTGAGAGAGAGTCCACCACCTCCCTTGGCAATCTGTTCCACTGCCGAACCACCCGAACCATCAGGAATTTTTCCCAGATATCCAACTGGAATCTCCTCTCTTGCAGTTTGTACCCATTGGTTCTAGTTCTGCTTTCAGTAGCAGCTATGAACAAATGAGCCCCTTCCTCCCTATGACAGCCCTTCAGGTATCTGAAGAGGGCAATCATGTCTCCCCTCAGCCTCCTCTTCTCCAGGCTGAACATCCCAAGTTCCCCCAACCTGTCCTCGTAGGGCTTCCCTTCCATCCCACTGATCATTCTTGTCGCTCTCCTCTGGACTTGCTCCAGTTTGGATGCATCTTTATTAAAAGGAGGTGCCCAGAACTGAACACAGTACTTAAGGTGAGGTCTGACCAATGCTGAATAAAGAGGAACTAGACCTTCTCGCGGAAGCAACAGTCCTCTTAATGCAACCTAAAATGGCATTTGCCTTCTTTGCAGACACATCACACTGCTGACTCATGTTCAGCTTGTGATCCACGGCGACTCCAAGATCCCGCTCACATGTTGTGCTGCCAAGCCAAGTATCCTCCATTTTATACCTGTGTTTTGGGTTTTTATTTCCTAAGTGCAGAACCTTGCACTTCTCCCTGTTGAAATTCATTTTATTTGTTACAGCCCAGTATTCTAGTTTATCCAGATCCTCCTGGAGGTTTCTTGTCTTCTGTTGTGTTTGCTACTCCTCCCAGCTTGGTGTCCTCCGCAAATTTGATCAGGCTCCCCCGTATCCCTTCCTCCAAGTCACTGATGAAAATGTTAAAGAGTACTGAGCCCAAGACATATTCACCCCTTTAGCTGCTATAAATTCCATAATTTGCCATAATTCTCTTTCACAAAATTGGGACAAAATCTTCTTTCCTATATGCCAGTATATGAACACAATCCCCCCAAATTAGGATTTCTACATGCTCTAGTCGTATTTGTAAGGATAGCATGGTGGCTTTAACCAACAGAGGGGCTTTGCATTTTGAGGAGCTGCAGCCTTAGGTAGCAAGGGTTTGGGGGTGAGGAAGCACCCTGAGATGCTCGTCCGGCTCCGGGGGTAAGTCTGACGAACCCCCTTACCTGGATGGGAAACCTAGGCGCAGTGTCTGGCCGGACAGCCGGCGGCTGCGCGTCCGGCTACCTTGACCTTCGGGTTGGCAAAGACGGGCATCCTTGAACTCTGTTCAAGAAATGCCCTGAGCCAGGCTGGGAACGCCCTTTACCACCTTTAACATCTGGATGGGGAAATATGCGGAGAGCCGCATCCCCTTAGACCGCACGGCTATTTTAGAGCAGTCCCTGTTTATTTCTAAGATGTTAAATAGTTAATAAAAGTGGCCCTCAATCCAACACTTGTGTCCGGCTCTTTATTTGTGACTGTCTGGGGTAATTCTCTTTCACAAAATTGGGACAAAATCTTCTTTCCTATATGCCAGTATATGAACACAATCCCCCCAAATTAGGATTGTCCCTGTTATTTGGGACATACGACAACCCTATGTGTAGCAAGGAGATTTGAGTGTGTGACTATCCCCCAAATCCAGAGTAACTATGGGAGCACATAAGGGACTTTACATGCACCCATAGTTACTGCACCAGCTAGTAAAAACCTATGGGAAATTCATATTGGAATCCAGAGTAAGTTGTTCTTACACCGGAGTAAGGTCTCCCCATAGTTACACTGAATTTTGCCCTGTAACACTAGACAAATCTGAGTGAGGGCAAAGCTACCCAATCTCACTTTCTGTTGGTGAAAGACATTTTCTAACAATCACCATTGCTTCAAGGATCACAAGCAGAAGGGGGGAAGTGAATGAATGGTGGTGATTTGCAAACCTTTCACTGCTTTCAAAAACTCCCAAAACATTTTACTAGAAAACAGAAAGTTTTACTAGGAAACTTTGGGTGCAATTTTGTAGGTTTTACGAATCAGGTTTCTGTGGAAATCAGGATGTTGAGCTTCTGATATGAAGGCTTCTGAAAACCAATACCGAGTTTCTATATGAAAGATACCAGGTAATACCCTGAAAAGCCTTTGTTTCTAATCCCCGATGATTAAGCTGGCCGTGATTACTTAAGGGTGAAAGAAAAAGAAAAACACTTCCCATAGGAAGAGATACTTGTTTATTATTTATTTCAACCCTTGGATTACTAAAAACTGCAAGGAATGCCAGATTCAGAATTAATTTTATCATGGGCAAAATCCAGAGTAACTATGGGGAGTCCTTGCTCCGGTGTAAGAACAATTTACTCTGGATTCCAATATGAATTTCCCATAGGTTTTCACAAGGAGGTGCAGTAACTATAGGTCCACATAATGTCTCTGGATTTGGGGGTAAGATTAATTGTAAAACAGGCTCAAAGTTAACATTCCATTTTTTTCTTTTGATAAAGGATCTTTCAGTATTTTTTAATGATATTACATTAAATTTCATTCTCTTCTCTCATCATTGTGAAAATGATGGTGCTCTGTCCATGAATATAGTGTTTCTAGAATGTAAAGCCCTTTCATGAACATCAGTGGATCATCTAGTACAGTGATTTTCAACCAGTGTGCCGTCGCACATTGGTGTGCCGTGGATAGTCCTCAGGTGTGCCGTGGGAATTTGGGGAGGGACAATTATTAATGGGAAAACTTAGGGATTTGAACAGCATGGTGTGCCTTGTCAATGAAAAAAAAAACAACTGATGGTGTGCCATGAGTTGAAAAAGATTGAAAATCACTGGTCTAGTATATGCTGGATTAAACTCAGATTGAACTAGATCGAACTAGGATTGAACTGCCTTCCAACTTGCTGTTTAGGTCACCATAAGCCCCAACTTGTGCTGATGTGGGGTTGTCCCAAAAGTGCCATAAGGCATACTGCTTCACTCATGGGGGAGGGGGCGTCAGGCATACCCTGACCTCCCACCACCACCATGGGAATATATGCCAGGTGAGTTAGGCCAGCTTAAATTTGTTAGGATTGCACACTCTGTTTCTTAAACCACATATCCAAGGACTATGTTAGGGTTGCCGTATATTCCGAAAAATGGACAATTCTGATTTGGGGGGATTTTGTTCACATACTGGCAAATGGGACAGAAGGACCGGTCCTGATTTTGCGGACGAGAATTATGGCAACCCTAGTGTATGTCCAATAAAGCAGTGGCATAGCTAGGTGGAGGGGGGAGCAGTCAGTTGAGGGAACTTCACCACAGGATACAAGTGGCTCTCCTATTCAGAGGGGAGCAAAATGGAATAAAAAACTCGTTCCCCCCCCCCGGAATGACTCTAAAGGGGGGGGCGGGGGGCGGGGACTGTGGTGAGTCTCCTTCCAAGACTAATTGCTCCACACCCTTCTAGCTACACCACCACATCCAAGGATACTTTTGTGAAATAAGAGTAGGACAGTGCAAAGAAGCTCTGACATAAACATCTGCATAAAACAGGCAGGCAATGTGAATTTTTTTAAATTAATATAGGATAAAAAAAGAAATCACAGACTAGTGTCAAAAGAAATATTATCTTAAGTTCCAAGAGAGGGGACCTTTGGTTCCCTTTCTGGAGAAATGTGGGATAAAAAACTGTAAATATGCCATATTCAAGCCTCATCTTCCAGGCACCCATGAGCAGTCTTCGGCCACCTCCAGCGGTACCTCCCCTTGCAACAACACAGCAGCAGTCCTAATACAGTGGTGCCTCACATAACAAACGCCTCAAATAAAGTATGTTTCACGTAACAAACAAAATTTTCTCTAGGCTTCACGTAACAAACTATGCTTCATGTAACAAACACACTTATTGGCAGTTGGGGCAGATGTGCTGGCTGGCAGCCCTTTTAAAAAACGTTAGGGCTGCCCATGGCGAAAGCTATACTTCTGTGCTGTTCCTCCTGTGGCTGGAGGGAGAGAAGAGCAGTGGAGAAGAGGGAGGCAGCTCAGGGCTAGCCAGAAGGGAGCAGGGGAGAGAGAGGCTCAGGATGGGGAGAAGGAGAAAGGGGGGAGACACTTTAAAGGTGTCTCGGATTGCAGTCTGAGGGTGCAATCCAGGGTAACTACGGGGAGTCCTTGCTTTGGTGTAAGAAAATTTGCTCTGGATTGCAATATGTATTTCCCATAAGTTTTCACTAGGTGATGCCGTAACTACGGGTGCACATAATGTCTCTTATGTGCTGCCGTAGTTACTCTGGATTGTAGGGTAAGTAGACTTCATAGGATCATGCACATTGAATGCATGCTTTGAATTCAATTATAGTGTTTTGTCATCATTTTTACATGCGGTTAATATTTTTATATGAATATTTTTTGGGTTGTGGAACCAATCGTCTGAGTTTCCATTATTTCCTACGGGAAAATCTGCTTCACATAAAGAACATTTCACGTAACAAACATGCCTCCGGAATGAATTAAATTTGTTACGTGAGGTGCTATTGTACTTGTATTGGATACACCTCGGACAACCTGTCTGATCCAGCACAAGTAACCCTACAATCCAGAGCAACTACGGGAGCACGTAAGAGACATTATGTGCACCCGTATTTACTGCACCACCTAGTGAAAACCTATGGGAGATTCATATTGCAATCCAGAGTAAATTGTTCTAACACTGGAGCAAGGACTTCCCGTAGTTACTCTGGATTGCACCCTAAGAATTGCACTGTCCATAGGTTTCTTCTTACGAGCTAACTTTACAGGTATTTCCATTTTATTTGCTAGGGCTATTCTGTTTTTAGCCCAGAGGTAGTAACCCTCTGTTTGTGGTTCATACTAATTGAAACATATCTCAGATTGTAAAATTTTTCTTTCGAAGACCATCTGTGTTGAATCTGAAGTCTAACTTCCCCAACCTTCAATTCCTTCTTTTTTTGAAACTCTTCTGCTGGGGTTTTCGTCTAAAGCTAATGAAGGTGATATAATCAGCCTACCCAAGCAAACAGCCAAAACTTTTGCTCCTTTTATTAATATCAAGATTACATTACATGGTGCAATGGAAGAGATATGCAAAAAGTAATGTACCTAAGCAAAAGCAATTCAGGAAAAAAAACTCTCTAAGGGCACAATCCTAAACAGGTCTACTCAAAAGTAAGCCCCATTGTGTTCAATGTGGCTTACTCCCAGGAAAGTGTCTTTAGGATTGCAGCCTAATTCATGTACAACTAAGAGGTGAAGCAGATCTGTTTCAAACACATGCATGCGTGCACACATACGCACATACAGAAATGTTCATACATGGCTGCAGTTTCAAATTTTAGCTCTGCAGAAATTTAAAATCAACATTTTGCCAAGTGAAACCTGAATTGCCCACAGAAAAAACCAGACCCGTCCCATTGTCCAGGCATGAATGAATGAATGAACACATACAAACGTGCACACCCCAACTGTCCTGCTTGAGTTCATAACTATATATAGAACTAGCAAAAAGCGTACCCAGGTTGCAGGAGTAAAATTCCCCCGTTTGCCATCCCACCACTGCACATCAATCCCCCATGCACATCAACCCCCCCCTGCACATCCACCCCATGTGCAACATCCCTCATGTTCATGCCCCCATGGGCATCAACCCCCCATGCTCATAAAACCCCATGCGCAAACCCCCCATGCGCAACATTCCCGCATGAGCAACATCCCCACATGTGCACCAGTCTCCCATGCACATCCCCATGTGCCTCATCTCCCCAATCGCATCATCTCTCCATGTGCATCAAACCACCGTGAGCAACATCCCCTATGCGCATCATCTCCCCATTGTGTCCTACACAACTCATTTGCTAAATCAGTATTAGACATTTGTATTCATGACAGACAGACAGACAGACAGACAGATAGATAGATAGATAGATAGATAGATAGATAGATATTGTATCAAAATTATAGTTTTGAATATTTTTATATTCAACATGGAATATTTTTATAGTTTTGAAATTATAGACAAACACTAGCAGAGGTGGGAAACCTGGGCCATTCCTCCACCGTCTACATCTGTCCATCACGGACGTGATGTTCTGGCTTCCCACACTGGATGATGCAAACCCTAGTGACATCACTGACTAAACCGTATAGCTGAATATCTTCTCTTCTTCCCCTTGTCCAATATATACAGTATTTAAATGGCAATGTTGAACAGAGGCCATAAAACTCACAATGCAGAAAGCTCAAGTGGTTGAAAGTGCTCCTTGGCTGCATAGAAAAGTCAAGTCAGTGAAAACATTGCATTTACTGCATTGGAAACTTATGCAAAATATGTACTTAACATGCCTGAGAGCTTTTGTTGAACATCATTCTACGAAGTGCTGTCATTATTGGTAAGTAATACCAAAACTGTGCCTTCTACTAGATTTTGCTGTTGAACATAGATCCTAAAAGACAAATGCATGTTGATTATGAACTCTCCTTTGGTGGGAAGAGAAGAAATCACTGGCATTGCTAGGAGGTGGGAGCCATACTAGGTGATGCGCATAAAGGGCATTATGCCACAAATGGCCAAAATTTTTAAAAATCTTGGGTTTTTTGAATAATACCATCATGTATCATTTGTCTAGGAACAGCCCTCAGATGTCACTTTTGGAGGTACAATATAATAATAATTTGTCAATATATACAATATATAAAGCAGGCCGCCGTCAGTCTTGAGAGACTATGGTATCGTGCTCAGCACTGCATACGCTGCATGCGAAGCATGAAAGCCTGGGTTGGATTGTTATGGAGGATAGGCTGTTACCCAAGCAGCAAATCCCCCCTTTCCATGCTACTGAATTAGTCCAGTGGAAAGGCAGAACCGATATGATAGGATCCAGCTGGCGTCACAGAGCTGGGCTAAGGACAGGAGCTCACCCTGTCTTGTGGGACCGACCCGGGTCTCGAACCCTGGCCTGCAGGTTAACAGGCACAGCGTCTTAACCGCTTGCGCCACCCACAGCCAATGTACAAAATATACTAATTTGTCAGTTAAAAGCATCTTTCCATCTGATGGCTATGGCTGCAATTCTAACTTCCATTTAGGCCAGCCTAAGCTCTGGCATAAGTCCTGTGCTGACTTTGGGGTGTCACCAAAGGTCGGTAAGACACTTCTGCCCCACTACTTGGGGAGTTAGGCCAAAGCACTTGCATATGCAGACCTATCCACACCATCATGGAAAGATAGGCCAGGTGAGTTAGGCTGGCCTAAATTTCTTAGGACTGCACCCAAAACTTGCTATCGCATTGGACACACTAACACACATGTTAATGCTTTTGTGTGGATAAATGGGTAATTTCATGCAAGATACAATTTTAAAATCACTGAAATATATCTATTCTATCAATAATTATAGGATGGACTCCCATCTTCTGTGTTTATGCTTCTGGAATAATAGTAAAAATCTTGTCTTTTCTCCCAGTAGATTTTGGCTAGGTTTGGGGTCCAGGATATGGCGATGTGTCACTTTTACCTGAAACAGCCTTTTATTGCTTCTTTCACTGCCCGTTGTTATGGATTTATGATTGTAGTTATTTTATAGGTTTAATGATGGTTTTTATTGCTCTTTTTAGTTGTTTTTATGATACTTCATAAGCTACCTGAGAGGGCTTTATGGAGCCTCGTTGGCTGGATAAAAGAGATAACAAACCCAAGTTAAGGAAAAATAAATAAATAACGGTGTGAGGGAGGTTGACATGAAATTGGGAACCTTCAGCAGAGGTAGAGCCAAGTTATTTACATGTCTTTGGCCCAGGCACGTCTGAAGACATGTGATCCTACTCAAACCTTGCAAAGTGGTAAGGTAGAACCTCCCTTGAGCAAACTGAACTACCTTATGGAAAGTTTAACTTGCAGTAACCCATATGTGGAAATATGAAGATGGTATTGCAGACTTAGGGCCCAATCCTGAAATGGGCCAATGCTCTGGGTGTTGCAAATGTGTCATAAGGCATGCTCCAAGTCAGTACCAGCACTGAATCAGTACTGGCCAGATATTGCCCAGAACTAGGTATGAGCTCCACTACGATTTATGGCAGTGATTTAGGATTTCAGGACAAAGGGAAGTGTTCCAGGGAAGGGAATGTTTGGAAAGGGGGAGAACCCACTGCTGGATGGGAATGGTGGAACTTTGCTCTACTGGATCCTGAACTCCACATCAGATAAAATAGCTGTTTCAGACTTAAGAAGCCCCAGTCCTACCAGTAATGGAGCTTTCCCTGGGGAAGCGGACAGAGATGGCCTTTGGCTAGAGTTGCTGTATGTCCCAAAAAATAGGGACAATCCTGATTTGGGGGGATTGCGTTCACATAGTGGCAAACAAGACAAAGGTTCCCGTCTCAATTTTGTGGAAGAGAATTATGGCAACTCTACCTCTAGCAGTTGCCACAAAGCTGCAGGAATGAACATTTGGTGCTACTGTACCCAATAGCATTACTGTCTTTAGGATTGGGCTGGTAGGCCGCATTCCTATGGAAATGTCCCTGGAAGCAAAACCTGTTGAAATCAATGAAGTTTCCTTGAGAGGAAGTATGCATAAGATTACATAACACATTTGGTTGGGCTGTGGACACTGCAAAAAATGCATCAAGGTTCATAAACCATTGCAAGACAATGCAATTCAGAATGCATTCATCTTGTTCACATGTTGAAGGTCCCCGATTCAATCTCTGACATTCGCTACAATCCTAATGACATTTTCCTGGGAGTTAGGGCAAAATCCAGAGTAACTATGGGGAGTCCTTGCTCCGGTGTAAGAACAACTTAGTCTGGATTGCAATATGAATTTCCCATAGGTTTTCACTAGATGGTGCAGTAACTACAAAGTTCTCTTACGTGCTCCCGTAGTTACTCTGGATTTGGGAGTAAGACCCACTGAAAACAATGGGGTTTACTTTTGAGTAGACATGGTCAGGATTACATTTAGGGAGGGCTGTGTTCTCCTAACCTTCACAGATATATCTTCTTTTCTGTCCAGGTTGCCAGTTGCATTAACCAACCACTGCAAGGACGATACTGGCATTGATGGTTTGATTCACTGTAAAGGCAGTTTTAGGGTGCAATCCAAAGTAACTATGGGGAGTCCTTGCTCTGGTGTAAGAACAATTTACTCTGGATTGCAATATGAATTTCCCATAGGTTTTCACTAGATGGTGCAGTAACTACGGGTGCACCTAATGTCTCTTACATGTTCCCGTACTTACTCTGGATTGTAGGGTACGATGCAACTAGGAAGCTATTAGGAAGCAATGGCTTCTCACTATTTGAAACCATTCACAGCTACAGTTTTGATTCATCTCAAGCAATAACAGGAGCATGAAGGTTTCTAGTAAGACAGAGAGCTGGGAATCAAAAACACCATATTAAATACAAAGGCAAACACAATGGTCATATTAAAAAAAGAGGGGAATGGATGCCTGGTGGTGTGCAAGGATCACAGACCTGTCTTTCTTTTCTCTTGGAGAGCTCTGTACGTCAGCTCTGAAAACAGAGGCTGTTGTGTTTTTTTGTCATTCCCTTTTCATCTCCGTTTAAAGAAATTGATTTTGGAAAATAAAGATCTAAAGATCAAGAAAGGCTAGAGATGAAACCGGCGGGGGCCATTCAGGGACCGGAATGTGAGGTTTGGAGCAGATGGGCTGATATCGCTAAGAGCCTGCAATCTTTGCCTTGGTATTCATAAAAGAGCCTGAAGGTCACCTCCTTAAGAACAGGACAACGGAGAACGGACAGAAGGATTCTTTCTTTTTTTTTTTTTGTCCTGGAGATGGAAAGCTGAGGTTTTCTGATGATAACGAAGCCTTCATGGAAGTTTTACAATATAACCTCTTAGAAGCCCATCATTGTTAGAGAGCTGGAGGGGCTGATCCTTTGATATTATTGGGGGAAGAGCAATAAGAGAATAAATTTGTTGAGTTTGGAGAGTTTTCTGTATATTTCCTGAATTTATTAGAAGCCTAGCCAGACATTAATTTGAAAAGATAGTTTTTTGAGGAGCACATCAATGCCACGTGGGATTTCAGGTGCAAAAGGGAACACAATAGAAAAAAATAAATATATAAAGTTACAGTGGCTGCAATCCTAAAGACACTTTTTGGGGGTAAGGCCCATATCCTAAAGTCAAATTAAGCCCTTTGCGTTGGAGCAGTTACGGTGACTTTCCATAAGATAACACAAGAGAGTGATGTAACTTGTAACTGATGATGGACTTGTAACTGCTCTAGATTTTGCCCTGAGACTCACTGAATACAATGGGGATTACAGTGGTGCCTCACATAAAGAGCTTAATTCGTTCCGGAGTCATGCTCTTTAAGTGAAACGCTCTTTAAGTGAAGCAGATTTTTCCATAAGAAATAATGGAAACTCAGACAACTGGTTCCACAACCCCCAAAATATACATATGAAAATATTAACTGGATGTAAAAATGATGACAAAACAGTGGAATTGAATTCAAAACATGCATTCAATGTGCATGATCCTATGAAGTCTACTTAGGCTGCACTTTCCTGGGAATAAATCCCATTTAACACAATGGGGATTACTTCTAGGTAGACATGGTTAAGAGGCTGTAATCAAAGACACTTTCCTGGGAGTAAGCCCCATTTAGCACAATGGAGCTTACTTCTGAGTAGACATAGTGAGGAGACTGCAATCAAAGACACTTTCCTGGGAGGCTTACCTGGGCTGCTGCTGGAGGTTCAAGGTGGTCAGTTGGGGCACTTGGGGGCAGTTAGGGGCAGCTGCCTCTGGCTCCCCCAGGCAACTGCCCCCAAGTTGGGGGCAGTTAGAGGCAGCAGCGCTGGCCAGCAGCCCTTTAAAGAGCCTCCATGCAGAGCATCAGGGCTGCATAGCATGTATGCCCATAGCGCGCTTGCTTGTTAAGTGAAGAGGAACCTGTTATGTGAAGCAAGATTTCTTGGAAATTTTTGCTTGTTATGTGAAAGCTTGTTAAGCGAGGTACCACCGTACTTTTGCGTAGACATGGTTAGGATTGCACATAGTGTTTGCTTAGTTGGCCTTTGCAGTTGTTGTTTCTTCCAAAAGCAAGAAGAAAACTGAGGATGGGGAGGATAAGTCTGCTTCTTGTCTTTAAAATTTGGGATATGGGTGGGGGGGGGAGAGTGAGATGCATAGAAGTGTGTGACCTCCCCCCCCCCCCCGGGACCACCACACTGATCCATCGTTTTGGTTAGCATTATAATGGCATTATATTATTATAGCATTTTCAAGCACTAGTGAGAATCTTCGAGAACTTCTACTACTCAGTGTAGATGATGCTGAAGCAGATGGATAAACGGCCTTGCTGCGTATAACACAGACTTTCCCAGCCCTGCGAATCCAACCCTCATGGTGGTGGCTTTGTCTATTAACTGTCTTGTTGAGATTTCATCTTTCCATAATGTCTAAAAGGACTTCACCTTCGACTAACAGCCTGCAATTGTGACGGCTGAGATTAAATTTCTTTTTTTTTCCAGTTAAGATACCGAGTGAGCACTTGTTCTACTATGTGTGACCAATTGCAATGACAGGGCTGTGTAGATTGCAGCTTATGATGTGAAATGTGGTTGCAGTTGCAGAGCGCTAGACAGGTGCATGCTTTTTAGCAGCATGGGCAGAGTGCAGGGTTTGGGATAGAGTAAAAAAACAGCCTCTCTGTAAGGTGTCAGATTCATCCTAATTGAAGGGAGAACCCACAGTGGGACCTCCGATGCTTTTCATGCATTACTTGCCATGTTTGACCCCTGGCATTCTTACCTAACGGATCTGTAGGAACAAGATTGTGAAAGAATTAGTTGGTGGACTTTGAATTTTGGGATTTTCCAAATGATTTGCCCCAGTTCAATACCTGTTAAGAAAATACTGCAGAACCCCAACTGATTCCCACAAGTGCATGTGTGTGTTTCCCAGTGAAGAAGACCTCCTTGGTGTTCAGGAGGTCCCAGGTTCAAATCTTGGCATCACTAAGTAGGTCTGGGGAATATCCTTGCTTTAAACCTCTACCTAAGTTTGGAACAGAGTCCAACTAGAAGTGATGGCATAGCTAGAGGGGGTGGAGAAGACAGTCTTGGAGGGAGCCTCATCTCTTTGAAGCCATTCAAAGCAATCCCTACAATCCAGAGTAACTACGGGTGCACGGAAGAGACATTACGTGCACCCGTAGTTACTGCACCACCTAGTGAAAACCTATGGGAAATTCATATTTCATTCCGGAGCAAATTGTTCTTACACCGGAGCAAGGACTCCCCGTAGTTACTCAGGATTGCACTCAAAGTCTCTGTTTTGCTCTCCCCATCCTGGAATGGCTCCAAAGGGGTGAGGATCCCTCCAAGACTGACTGCTCCACGCCCCTCTAGAAGCCCCAACAGTTGCGTCATGATGTCATCGAGTTATTGTGATATGATTTCTGGGTTCTCATTCCTGTTTCTTCTCCTTTGTTCTGAGACATGTTTTCCTTCTCAGAAATGTTTGTGCAGATTCTCTGATGCATGTCAGTTAATTTTAACTTTACTATTATTATTATTATTATTATTATTATTATTATTATTATTATTATTATTATTATTATTATTATTATTATTATTTACAGTATTTATCTGATTTATACCCCACTTTTCTATCTAAAAAGGATACCCAAGGTGGTATCCTTTTCAAGTTAAGCAGTTAAGCCTGCAGCCTCCAAACAAATTTAAATACCAGTTTTATCCAGTTTCAGTCGGCACTCCGGATCAATTAAGTCAAATCTTACTTTTTAAAAGTAAAGCAGTTCAAAAAAATAGGTAACAGAAGGCATCTTGTAAATGAAAACACCATTCAAAGTGGGTGATTACCATATAGAACTTCATTTTCTATCTACATAAAAACCGTGGAGGACAATCCCAACCATGTCCACTCAAAAATTTTAAGGCTGTAATCCTAAAAACACTTTCCTTGGAGTCAGACCCATTGAACACAATGGGGCTTACTGTTGAGTAGACATGGGATACTCAAAAGAAAGCTTTAAGGCTGTAATCCTATAGACACTTTCCTTGGAGTCAGACCCATTGAACACAAAGGGGCTTACTTTTGAATAGATATGGTTGGGATTGTGCTATGTGTAAGGGTGTCCACATCTTCTGACCAACATTCTGTGTCAATCAAGCTGGCTGAGGAGAGAGAACTGTCACATGCCAACTGTCAAATGTCAACATTCCAGATATCCTTGAAAATATGGGAAGGTGAAGGGGAATGGTTTTTTTAGTGGTTTTTAAGGGGTTTTTAATTTTTTAATATTGTTGTATTTTACCTCCACAAGTGGCAGTGCAGGCTGTTACTACTTACAAAGATAGCATTACACAAAGGACAGAAATTACACATTGCACAGAAATTACAAGTGGCAACTTAAAATGTAGTATGAGCAGAGTCCAGCAGGTGCCACTCTAAGCTAATTGAGCTGTATCTGGCATTGATATCAAGTCACTGCAGTATGAGAAAGGACGGGGAAAAATGAATCAAATCATAAATAAAAGGTGTAGATGGCATTAAAACTAAAGTGTTGGTGGCACCTGTTTTTTTTCCAGACTTCTTAGTGAAGGAAGCGAGCACGAGATGCAAAATCCAGGAACAAGAGGGTGAAAGAGGTTGAATGTAGACCTGCCACTTATTTTTGTCAACAGTGAAATCTAAAGACAAATTTGGTGCATCTTCATCAGACATCAAAGGCATTTTGAAGGAAGCAATAAGGATGGGATAACATTGATGGGGTAAGAGTGTTTCCTTACATCAGTGATTTTCAACCTTTTTCATCTCATGGCACACTAAGCAAGGCACTGAAATTTTCATCATCAATTGTTTACACCACTGACAAGGCACACCAGACTTTTCAAATCCTCCAGTTTTCCTATTAATGAATGTCAATCCCCAAATTCCCATGGCACACCTGAGGATTATCCGCAGCACACCAATGGTTGAAACTGGTTGCAGCCTGGTTTCGACACACTGGATGAAAATTACTGACTTACATGATGATGGGTTTGGCGCTGTACTGAGTCATGGAGCATTTCTCAGCATTTGTCCTCTGCTGTACCACTTCACACAGTCCACCTGTTTGAACCATCAGTGGAAGTAACTGATGTTGACATCATTGCCAGTTATGTGTTGGAAGGCCAGATGCAATGCATCAAACACCAGTAAGGTTGCAATCCGAACCCTCAGTTAGCCCAACATTAGCCCCAGCACAAGTTCTGTGCTGTCTTGGGGGTGTCATAGAAATGCTGGTAGGCACTTTTGAGCCATTCCAGGGAGAAGGTTAGGCCAGTGTACAGACATGCGCTTGCCTCCCTACATCACAAGCGCATGTCTGCATCCCTACATCGCATCCCTACATTGGAAAGATCAATGAGTTGTGCCGACCTAGGTTAGGATTGTTTTCTAAGAGACACATTGTGGAAGGGAAGGATTTTTCAAGCACAGAAAAACAAGTTTTGGAGTCTCCTACTACTGTTTTTTGAGTCATGTTCCTGGTGACTCAACAAAATGTGCAGCAGGGGTCTGGTGAGAACAGGAGCAGAGTCCAACTAGAGGTGGTTTGCAGGTACAGGTGGTACCCCACTACTAGTTAAGAAACAGTGATCTGGGGAAAACCCCTTTATATATGTGGTGAGAACACTCATTTGGCTGTCATCTGCAATGTATTTTTTTAATGTTTGACCTGTAGGTATTTACCCATGTTTGCCTACAATCAGCCATATGGCTCTAACCATTACTTCCCAGATACAGGCAGACTTTTCTCCTTTCTTATCAACTTGACATCACACAGAATCTTAGATCTGGAAGGGATGTAGATGTTTCATCTATCCCCTGCTCAGGGCAGGCAAGCAGTACAGTATCTGTGACCAGGTAGAAATCCAGCCTTGCTTGAAAATTTACAGTGACATACCGCCAAATCCAGAATAACTATGGGAGCACATAAGAGACATTACCTGCACCCATAGTTACTGCACTATCAAGTGAAAACCTATGGGAAATTCATATTGGAATCCAGAGTAAGTTGTTCTTACACCGGAGCAAGGACTCCCTGTTGTTACTCTGGATTTTGCCCATAGGAATCTATTTATTTAAAGGGAATTATAGCCCACCTTTTCCATGCCAACACAAAGTGGCATAAAAAAACTTTAGTTTCTCCTCTTCTGATATCCTCACAACAATCCTGTAAAGTAGGTGATGCTGAAAGTGAAACTAGCTGGAACTAGCCAAGGTTACCAGGAAGGTTACTAGCCAAGGTTACTAGCCAAGGTTACCAGGAGATATTTGAACCTGGCTCTTACGAGTCTCAGCCCACCTCTTGAACCACAACACCATTTTGGTTTTTCCATTTGCTTCAACTGTGTGCTATTATCTAATTTTGGGCAAAATCCATAGCAGTTACTGGTCCACGCAGTTATGTCACCCTCTTGTTATCTTATGGAAAGTCATCTTAACTGCTCTGGAGCAAGGGGCTTAATTTCACGTTAGGACATATGCGTTTATCTCACCTTAAGGCAGTTGATCCATGTGGCTACAGCTTGCTACCATTCCACTTTCGACTTTTGAGTTTTTAGGTTACAATTTAATTCAATTAGGTTACAGCTAATTCAAAATGTTTTTACCAAATTATCAGGTCAGCACTTGACATTAAAAGGTTATCCACAATTATTGTAGGACACTGTCCCACTGTCTGATTTTTTCATCATAGACCACTCTGTCCTTGAATGGCTGGGTGGACTGGACTTTAGCATCTGATTTTCTAGAAATCCATGTATTTGCCATATGCGAAATAAATACATTGTAGGATTTGAACTGGAGCAACCTAATAATGGTTTCACCAGTGCTGTAGCTATGTTTTGCAGGGAGCCTCACTCTGGAGCGCATGTGGCCTCTTCCCTTTGGAATCATTCCAGGTGATGGAGCAAAATGGAGGATAATGCTCCCCGCTCCCGGAATGGCTACAGAGGGGTTGCTTGCACACTGCAATGAGGCTCCCTGAAAAGTGTAGTGCTTTGCACCCCCTCAAGCTATGCCACTGGGCTCCATAAGAACCTCTCCCAAGGACTCTGAGCGCAACGCTTGTGCAAGTCGGTCTCCCTTCTACAGTGTGCAGCAAAGCCCCAAATTGCAACACAGTAAGAGTAAGCCTGGTGGTGGCAGCAATAACTCACCTTTAATTTCTCATCAGAGGCATTTGGAAACAAAAACAGTTGTCATGCCATCCGATCGTGACTTCTCTTTGATGCAGAGACATCTCTTCATGCCGACGTGTTTGAATGCTGTGCGCTGATTCTATCTCCAATATGTCTTAAAATTTAAATTTAAAAGTAACACCTTTTGTGCTGCACAAAGTCGTACGCGGCGGCTTTTGTGCCAGGCTGAACAATAATTGCTTATTGATAGCTGTGAAAAATAAAACTGAAAGCGGCTTAACCATGACGAGGGTTCTTCGCAAAGGTTTTCTGTTTCTGGAGCAAAGGTTGGATCAGTACCTGAGCCCAAAAAAGGATTCAAGTGACCCCTGGTTTGTCTTGAAAAATTGTGTGAACACTTTCCTTGAGAAGCTGAAGAAAGCCTTCTCAGAGTTAAAAGTGTTTCTGATTTGCCGCTTCTGGAGTACAGCTTATAAAATTACTAGTAATAGCCCGCAATTCGCTTGCGGAGTTACAATATTAATCATTAATCAATGCAAAACAATCAATCAATTTAATCAATTTAAATTAATCAATTTAAAGCAGTTCCCCTTTCCAGGACATCAACTGCCTTTTTGCCATCTCTCTCTTCTATGGCTCTCCTTGGGTATCCTCCTAGGAAGAAAGGCAGAATATAAATTGAATTAATAATAATAATAAATTAATAATGGGCAAAACTCCAGAGTAACTATGGGAAGTCCTTGCTCCAGTGTAAGAACAATTTACTCTGGATTGCACTAGGTGCAGGTGGTGCAGTAACTACAGGTGCACGTAAAGTCTCTTATGTGCTCCCGTAGTTACTCTGGATTTGGGGTAATGTCTCTCCTCAATTGCCCCATGAACCTCATCACAGCATGGCCTTCTTCACAGTTGAGATTCCATTATGTGTCCCATCTAGTGGCTGAATGTGGTATAGCATCGGACACACTAACACACAATTTGAAGCTTTAATGTTGCTAAAAGATTACTGGTGTGGAAAAAGTGGGTGAAGACTTGGGTGATGACATTTCTCCTCTTTTCATAGATCAGGAGTTTTACCATGAAGCTGATTCACGGTAATTTAAGACAAATTTAAGATAGACGCAGTGGCGACCTCTTACTGTACAGAAACTGCTTAGGGCACCAGGCCATTTAGATTCTTCTGCCTGTCTTCAGCAATTATCCCCCCAAAATACCCCCAAATCCAGAGTAACTTTGGGAGTACATAACAGACTTTACGTGCACCCATAGTTACAGCACCACCTAGTGAAAACCTATGGGAAATTCATATTGCAATCCAGAGTAAGTTGTTCTTACACCGGAGCAATACTCCCCATAGTTACTCTGGATTTTGCCCATAATCTCACATGAAGAATCTCTCTGAAAATAATGCTGTGATATAAACTCAAAATTCTCAGATGAAAACTGAGAATTGAATTGAAATCTTTATTTTGTGTAACATTTTGGTGTCAACCTTAAAGATCTGAAGATGTCCCCTAAGAAATTACTTTTCCCCTGAAAAAGACTAAAACTGAGTGGTAGTACACTAGATTTTTTTTCTTGAAGGTGTTCCCAGTTTCAGCACCTTATCTCTCCTGGTAAGGCCAGGAAAGACAACTGTTCAAAACCCTAGATATCTCCTGCCATAATGCAAACAATTTTGAGTTAATGGGCCTTTGGCAGCTTCATCTGGAAGCAGAAAGACTCAAATTCAGCCTTTTCTTTGCTAGTCTAGTTTGCATATAATTTATTATATACAGTGGTGGGATTCATCTAACTTAACAATAGGTTCTGTGTCCTAATGACAATGGTCCTTTGAGAAGGTTTTCTGTTTCTGGAGCAAAGGTTGGATCAATACCTGAGCCAAAAAAATATATTCAAATGACCCCTGGTTTGTCTTGAAAAATTGTATACCTGACCCAAATTAACAACAGGTTCTATGTCCCATTAGTAACTGGTTCTCAGAACCAGGCGCTTATTAGCAAAGGGTTCTATAGAACCTGTGAGAACCTTCTGAAGCCCACCATTGAATATATACTTTTAAAATGTGACTCCCCTTCCCTACACAACTGCAGTCCAAAATGATCCTGTCCATTCACCCCCTTCGTCCCCACCCCATGGCAGACCCTAATTCAAATATTCCTTCAGTGGAATGTCTCCAACCACCAGAAGCTGTTTTGGGCAGCTTCTTCTCTTTGGACCTTCACAATAAATATTGTCCTTTGTCACAACTGGCTGCCTTACATTTTGTTTCAAGAACATTATCTCTTCCTATAAGCCTCAATTCACTGACAACTAAATGTATATAAAAAGGTGTTAAGATTTACACTGGGCAATTTTCCGGAGTCATCTAATGCCCAGCGCTAGAAAATCCTGCTGTCATCTGGACATTTCAAAAGCTCTGCAATTTGCTCTTATGTCGACCGATAGCCTATCTTTTTCCAAAGATACTACTGTACATTTTAGAGAGGTTTTTCCCCCTTTCTGGGCATTCTGGAAGAAATAAAATAGTCTGAAAATAAATGGTAGACCTGGGTCCAACTCAAGTCAGCTTCCCAAGTATGTATGTTGTATCGAAGGCTATTAGCCCTAAAGGGAACAAATGAGAACATGGGTTGTTTTTTTCTGGTTTTGGTATGGAAAAAACCTGGTGCATATATGAACAATATAACATAGCATATAACTTATAATGTTAC
Organism: Cryptoblepharus egeriae; assembly: GCA_030015325.1. Taxonomy (NCBI): domain Eukaryota; kingdom Metazoa; phylum Chordata; class Lepidosauria; order Squamata; family Scincidae; genus Cryptoblepharus; species Cryptoblepharus egeriae. The sequence goes on along the minus strand of JAREYC010000016.1, from coordinate 11,127,771 downwards.
AAATATGTGATTTTTCAGTACCATTTACCAATCTCTCTTTAGCTGAAGGTCTCAAAGCACCATACAAAAAAAAATACAATTAAAACCAACTGCACAGTAAAAAACAAGGCAAACAGGGTTGGCCTCTCCATGCAGACAAGGAAGCTTTCTCAAGATGCATATGGGCAGGGATGCCTTCTACCATTCCCAATACTCTTTAGCACACTCCCTGGAGACACGCTATTGACCTTTATACCTTCTTTTTCTGCTCCATCTCTTCTTTCTCATCTCCAAGATGTAGAGGGAGATGAGAAAGAGAAGACCCAGTGAATTCAAGCTGGGGAAACGGGTGGTGATGGCAAAAAAGAGAGGCAGCTACTACGTATATCAATCAGCACATTAATTAATTAATGTCCTACTTTGCATTGAACACAATGAGGCTCATGAGATAGCTTTCCAAGAAGCTATGAAATAGTTTTGGAAAAGCTGTAGCTGACTTTCCAGGGCTTTCGAGAGTTGAAGGGCGAGAGAGAGAGATAGAGACAGAGCTAGAGAGAGAGAGAGAGAGAGAGAGAGAGAGAGCGACATTTTCATTAGGAAACAGTGAGGATTAGGGATCCAGCTTGAGAGTGTCCCTAGAACAGTGGTTCTCAAACTTTTTAGCACCAGGACCCACTTTTTAGAATGACAGTGTGTTGGGATGCATTGGACATGATATCATTAACTTGGAGATAATGTCCCAGCCAGTTGTGACATTGTCAGGCTGGAAAATTTTCAACCCTCCCATATGACTCAAAACTAGTGAAGGCTGTAAATTAAAAGTTAAAAATAATTTTTAAAAATTATTTATGATACATATAGTAAGAATCCTGCTCAACCTCCCAAGCAGTTGCTATCTGGTTTTTAAAAAATTCCTCAAACTTCCAAAAGGCAATCCTATCCACATTTACTCACCCGTCATCCAAACCTACTAATTTCAAGAACTATCATTCTTGAAAGCATTGATATAGCTTTTAAAATTCTTAATTTTAAAAAAATTTCTTAAAATTCTTAAAATTTATAGATTCTTAAAAGCATTTAACATTGCCTGTTAAACGGACAGATCCATATCATTTCCCCAATGCAGTCACATATTATGGTACCACCATCAAGTCTAACATAGTTCTATATCCTAAAGTGAAATTAAACCCCTTGCTCCGGGGTGGTTAAGATGACTTTCCATTAGATTACACTAGAGGGTGATGTAACTGCGTGGACCCGTAACTGCTCTGGATTTTGCCCTTAAAAAATAAATACAATTTTTTTAAAAAAATAAATACAAATTGAAATAAATGGGGACACACCAGAAATGGTTTTGTGACTCACCCATTGAGTACCAGTCACCTGTTTGAAAATACTATGCTGGAGTAATGGCCATTTAGGAAGTCAGAACTGTCATGCCATGGGAAAAGGGTATGGATCCACAGCAAAGTTGCCAAATTAAACCCCTTGCTCCGGAGCGGTTAAGATGACTTTCCATAAGATAACACTAGAGGGTGATGTAACTGTGTGGACCCGTAACTGCTATGGATTTTGCACTTAAAAAATAAATACAAATTGAAACAAATGAGGACCCACCAGAAATGTTTTTGTGACTCACCCATTGGGTACCAATTGGGTACCAATCAGTGATGGGCTTCAAAGAAATTAAGAACCGGTTCTCTGTCCATCTGGCAGCCACTTTTAAATGGCTATTTTTAAACTTTATATGTACTATCTCTTGTTAAGAACCGGTTCTATAGCGTAAGTGCGAACGTGCTGCTGCCCACCACTGGTACCAATCACCTGTTTGAAAACACTGTGCTGGAGGAATGGCCATTTAGAAAGTCCGAACTGTCGTGCCGTGGGAAAAGGGTACAGATCCACAGCAAGGTTGCCAAATTGGTGATTCTTAACTTGTTTGCTCTCTTTTTCGGTGACGGCTGTCTGTCAACTTTAAGCTAACCTCAAAACAGCTCACTACCAATCTTTCCTTGAAGCTGCAATTGATATGCATTTCAATATGGGAGCTTCAAAGTGAGGCTTGATGATTTAATTCTGTGTGACATTTGAGAAATAGTGCAGTTGAAAGAGATTTTTTTCCCTCCCCTCTCAACAAATACAGGGAGTGTAATATTAAAGATTTTATTCTTCTGCTAGAAGTTAATAGTACTGTTACCATGGTGCACTTATTCCTTTAATTTCATGTAAATTTAAATTTTATGATGTTTGCTTCTCTGAGATTATATAATCCCTTTTTTATTGAAAAGAATCACAATTATGCAAATGATGATATCCAAGGAGACAAGTCGCAATTAACTGTGAAAGACAGGCTGTTACCGTAAGACATTTATTCACACTGAACAAAACACGGCTTGCTTTAAAATAAACCTTTCTCTAAGAGAAAGGAATCAATTTGGCATAGTGTTTTAAGGGAGACGTTTCTCTTAGACAAAAGTTTGCAGTCTCGGTGTATTAGTGTCATTAGTTTTTTATTAATACCCTGTGCTCCAATGCATCAGTCCTCCTGTTTGTTCAGCTAAGTAAAATAAAACAAAACACTGGCTTTGATCTGCATCTACAGTATTTATAGAACGCTTTTCAACTGAAGAGTTCACAAAGCGGTTTACAAGAAAATGAAAAAATTAATAGCTAATTAATAGCTAATGGGTCCCTGTCCCCAAAGGGCTCACAATCTAAAGCGCAAAAAGAACACCGGCAGAAGCCACTAGAAAAGACATTGCTGGGGTGTGGAGGGCCAGTTACTTTGGTGTATGTTGATCAAGTGTAGACTGGTTGGGTGGGACCAAGTGGGGAAATGCATCCCAGAATATTCATTAGAATTTTTAGGAACTGAACATGCTGAGCCATTTATGGGTGAAATCCAGAGTAACTACAGAGAGTCCTTGCTCCTGAGTAAGAACAAGTTATTCTGGATTGCAATATGAATTTCCCATAGGTTTCCATAGGTTTTCACTCAGTGGTGCAGTAACTACGGGTGCACATAATGTCTCTGACGTGCTCCTATAGTAATTCTGGATTGTGCCCCATGTCAGTGATTCTCTAACTGGTTCCCTTGGAGGATTGCAACTTTTGTCATGGGGGGTCACAAAAAGCTGGATGCTGCCATCTTAGAATCTGGCACTGGGCACTACCATGTTGGAATGGAGCACTCAGGCTGTAAACCATACTTTCCTGGGAGTAACTCTCATTGACCTCAATGGAACTACTTCCAAGTATAGTCTTCCTGCACAAGTCATTGTCTGAATAGGTATAAGTCCTGATGGGTACAGACTAGTGGCTGATGTGATCAACCTCTTAGGGTGCAATTGTATGCTTGTCTATTGAGAAGTAAGTCCCATTATAGTCAATGGGGCTTACTCTCAGGAAAGTGTGTTTAAGATTGCAGCCTCGGGATGGGCACATTCACAGCCCATGTGCATGGTTGGATAAATGGGGTTTGTCAATTTAAATCTCAGAGGCAACAGCACCCATTTTTAAAACTCATTTGACATTAATGCATTAATTAACCAATGCATTTGTTAATGCATTAATTAACCAATTCTTGACTGATTAACAGAGCATTTTTTGTGATTTTTATCCCCTTTATCCAGCTGTTAAAGGGATCAACTTTTCTGAGACAGTCAAACATATATGCCTGGCGTTGAGGAACTTGCTGTGTTCGGTCATGGCAAATTCTCTGGATGTTACTAAACTAAGTGCTACCATCTCCTTTTAGGTCAGATGCTGCATTATTTACTATTGCCTTTATAGTACTATAAACGATGACGTTTCCAAAATGCGCATTGTTTGTTGCCCAACCAATATAAGAAAATGACGGACATAAAAATACAACACAATGGTTTATCCGTAGAGATAAGAGATTATGATTACAGCACTGAGGGTAGTTGAGAAAGATTTTATTGTTTTGTGAAAACTCTATAAAGCTTCCCAGTAGTGTAGTTAACTTACTTGCTGACCCCTGTCCTATAAAATCTTGTCACACTCTATATTAATATCATGCTCCTCTCTGAGGCCTCCATTCATATAAATGGACCATTCCATCTTCAATCTTCTGGTTTATAGTGACAGCACGACCTGTATATACAGTAAATATTCAGAATTATCATAGAATGAAAGTGTTGGAAGGGACTCACAAGATCATCTAGTCCAGCCCCTGCCTATAGCAGAAAATCCTCCTAGGGTCTCTCCAGTTGGTGCTTTCAAGTCTCTTTGAGAATGCATGTTCCACATTGAGCATAGGCTGGATTGCCATAGAAATTGTGTTATTCTTAGAATCACAAAGATGGGGAGGTCTTGAAGGCCAGCTAGTCCTGCTCAATACAAGAAATTCAGAGCTAGGGCATCTCTAATACAGCGTCTGCCCATAATCTGTTTGCAGACATTCATTGATGGACAAGCCATTGGTGTAGCTAAAGGGGATGGAGCAGTCAGTCATGGAGGGGATGTGGAAGGGTCTGCTCCCCTTCAAAGCTATTACTGGTGGCTCCTGAATGGAGAGCAAATTTGAGCCATATGGCTTTCACACTCCATCCAATGCTGACTGCTCTGCCCCCCTCTAGCTATGTCACTGTGGAAGAGTCAACCTCCCTGTTAAGTGATCAGTTCCATTGTTGAACTACTCCCATTGTCATAATCAACCTATAATCTACCATCCTCTAACATGAGTCCATTAGATCAAGTATATTCTATAGGGTGGTTCATGGTGGTTTTTTCGGGTTAGAAGACCAAACTAAATGTGGGGCATTTAAAGGTTGGGTCAAGTGGTAGGCTCCAGCAGGTTCACACCTACCAGTTGTTAACAAGACACAGGACATATAAAGTTTAAAAATAGCCATTTAAGAGTGGCTGCCAGAGGGGCATAGAACCGGTTGTTAATTTCTTTGAATCCCATCACTGGTTGGGTCCATAGTGGGATGTTCAAGGATTTTTGACTGGCATAATTCAATAAATATAACCCATTTTATACTTCAATGGATTTGTTTTGTGTTTATTGAGATGGGGGGACAGCAATGGCAGCTTTCTTAGTACCATTTAAAATGCTTTCGATTTTCCCTGGGGTTGAATTGGCTTGGGATTTCAGCGCATTTACTCCTTCCATCTTTGAGATTTGTTTGGTGTCACTCTGATCTCTTGAAGAAGGAAAAATATGTTCTGCAGCACACTGGCTGATCATCACTCAAAAATAGTTTGATGGGTTAAAAATCCATGACCAAAAAAAAAAAAGGAAAACATTTTGTTCCCCATTCCCCAATTTTTTGACTGCCTCTCGCATGGTAAGCATGGTAGCCAGTGGAGGACAAGCTTAAAACTTCCATGGCTCATTGAACCAGTTACAATAACTCTGTCTCAGTGATTGACGATATTTCAATCAGACAGGACCAATCATTAAATATATTGTGTCGAAGCATATCAGGCCAGACACAGAAGCTTAGCCTGTCCAGCAGACTATGAGAAAAACCATTTCTTGGAATGAAGAACAGCTGAGTCTACTTTATTCATGAGCATTTTTTAAAATATTGCAACTTAGACGTCCTTTGGTTGTGGTAATTCAATATTCCTTTTTTCCTACCCTTGCATGAGTCACCTTGTTCTAATTTTTACACTGGTGATTCAATTGTGCCTGCTTTGTATGTGCTCTATTTAAAGAGGGTATTTATTTCAATCAAACAGTCTAGGAATGAATCTTTTGATACAGGTTTTCGTTATTTATTTCTTTAAAGCTGCAGTTCTGTGCATACATCCCTGGGATTAGCCCCCACTGAATTCAACAGAATTTACTTCTTTTTCTATAAAAGACTGTGAGTAAGGAAGTTTGCAGCTTCTAGCCAACATTCTGTGGGCAAAATCCAAAGTAAGGGGAGTCCTTGCTCCTGTGTAAAAACAACTTACTCTGGATTGCAATATGAATTTCCCATGTGTTTTCACTAGATGGTGCGGTAACTATGGGTGCATGTAAAGTCTCTTACGTACTCCGATAGTTAATCTGGATTTGGGGGTAAGTCACCTTCCATGTTTTAGAAGCTGGCACCACTGAAATCATTTAAAACATTGGGCACAATCCAGAGTAACTACGGGAGCACATAAGAGACATTACGTGTACCCGTAGTTACTGCACCACCTAGTGAAAACCTATAGGAAATTCATATTGCAATCCAGAGTAACTTGTTCTTACTCCGGAGCAAGAACTCCCCATAGTTAGTCTGGATTTCACCCAGATAAAGTCAAAATCAGACTATGCAACAAGTGTTACAAGTGGATATGGCATCACTCATCAACCACATATGACAGTAGCTGAAGGTTTGTATCCAACAGGGGGGACATCAGGACTGGCCAATGGTTGAAGTTTCCATCAACTTAGAATTATTATTTTTTTACGAAGGTACATGCTTTATTAACTGTATCGCCCTGTTTTGCATCCCTTTCCTCATCTCTCAAGGGCAATATTAGGGTTGACCACTGTTAAAGGTGTGCCATGCTCCTCACCACAAATCCATATTTATTTCAATGGGGAGAATTTATCATCTTGTATAAATCTTCTTAAATTGTAACTTTAAAGGACTTAAATTTGGAAATGGACTCCATAATATGGACTGCAGAGACTACAGCATTCTTTGTACCAAGAAGATCCCAGGTACATTCGATCTCTGGTATCTTCAGTAAGAGCTGACCTCACCTTGAGTCTTGTGTTCAGTTCTGGGCACCTCACTTTAAGAAAGATGCAGCCAAACTGGAGCAAGTCCAGAGGAGAGCGACAAGAATGATCAGTGGGATGGAAGGGAAACCCTACGAGGAAAGGTTGGGGGAACTTGGGATGTTCAGCCTGGAGAAGAGGAGGCTGAGAGGAGACATGATTGCCCTCTTCAGATACCTGAAGGGCTGTCATAGGGAGGAAGGGGCTCATTTGTTCTTGGCTGCCTCTGAAAGCAGAACTAGAACCAATGGGTATAAACTGCAAGAAAGGAGATTCTGGTTGGAAATCCGGAAAAAATTCCTGACAGTGAGGGCGGTTCGGCAGTGGAACGGATTGCCAAGGGAGGTGGTGGACTCTCCCTCACTGGGGATCTTCAAGCAGAGGCTCCACGAGCATCTGTTGGAGATGCTCTAGGAGAATTTAATTCTCTAGGCAGGATTTGGACTAGATGACCTACTGGATCCCTTCCAACTCTATCATTCTCTGATTCGATCAAAAGACCCTGTTTACAGGGAGTCCTTGCTCCAGTGTAAGAACAATTTACTCTGGATTGAATATGAATTTCCCGTAGGTTTTCAGTAGGTGGTGCAGTAACTATGGGTGCACGTAATGTCTCTTCCGTGCTCCCGTAGTTACTCTGGATTGTAGGGTAAGTCTCATTGAACACAATGGGAACATTTTCTGCGTAGAGGAGCTCTGGAATCATAGTGATGTCACTTCTGGCCATGACATCACTTCTATCTATCTATCTATCTATCTATCTATCTATCTATCTATCTATCTATCTATCTATCTATCTATCTATCTATCTATCTATCTATCTCTCTCTCTCTCTCTCTCTCTCTCTCTCTCTCTCTGTTTGTCAGTCCGTCCGTCCGTCCGTCCGTCCGTCATTTTCAGCTGCTGGAGGAAGATAGCTATTATAGGAAAATTTGGCGAGCTGGAGCTGTACATATCAAACTTGAATGAAGAAACACACACACACATACACAAACAGACAACACTTAATTGGGGCTTACTTCTGGTAAATAAAAATAGAATTATGCTGGAATCCATCTGCCCAGAAAAGGAAAAGGATGACAATAGTGTGGTGTCAGTCATGGCTAAACCCCAGATAGATGCCCTCTCATCACTGGCCGTCACTGATAGATGCCCTCCATGAATTGCCTAATGGCCTTTTAAAGTGGCCTTCATCACATCTTCTGACAGCAAATTCCACAGATGAATTATGCATCGGGTGTAGGGACTTTCCTTGTCCATCTAAAATCTCCTGCCAGTCAGTTATATTGGTTGACCCATCTGTAATCCCCTGGTATGCTGTTCGCCAGTCACACTTTAATGTTTTTCTTCCAGGCATATCTTCAAATGGTTGTTTTCTGAGCTCCTATAGCAAATGTTGTTGTTAGGAATCAAAGAATAGTAATAAAGGATCAAAAGAAACGTAATAAAGGGGACCTTGTGCCAGTTGCAATTCCTTTACATTCCTTTATATATATAGGGTTACCATATGTTCCAGAAAACCGGGACTGCCCCAGTTTTCAGGGATTGCGTTCACATACTAGCCAATGGGATGGGAGGTGGTCCTGTCCTGGTTTTGTGGGAATTATGGCAACTCTATTTATATACATTCCTTTATTAACAGTGTCTGCTTTATCAAATGAATGACAATTTGTCACTCTTACAGCCTAATTTTATCCCCCTTCTGATACAGAAACACCAAAATGGTTATCACTTCATCCTATGCGGGGGAGAAAGGAAGATGGTTCAGAGGCCCCTTCTAAGAAACCAATTTTTCCCTTTCTCATGGGTAAGCCTCTGTGTAATGGGGGGTCTTCCCTGTGGTGAGCTTCTACAGAGGTTCTATAGAACCATTTGCTAATAAGCGCCTTGTTCTAAGAATTGGTTACTAATGGGCCATAGAACCTGTTGTTACTTTAGGTAATTTAGGTTATTAGGACATAGTACCTTTTGTACTATGAATCCCACCACTGGGTCTACCTGTGCTAGCTAAATAGTTGACACTTGTTCACATGAACCAGTTTCATAGGATCAGGTTCAGGAAAGGGGTTAGGTTTGGAGACCCATCCTCACTCCTTCCTTCATTGATTTATCAGCTCCAGAGAGAAACTTTGGAAGCTACAACATTAAAGGAAAGTGCAGTCCTCCCCCCAAAAAATCTCCCAACAGGATGTAGCTGTTGGAGATCCTATAGGAAGAACTTTTACTACTGGTTTTATGGCAGTAGTAATCACAGGAACCTCTGGCTTCATGGCAGGAACTTTTCCTGCTAGAGAGTTTTAAATAGTCAGTTATAGCTGAGGACCCCTAATGACATGGTAAGTATAGGATTAGGGAGTTAGGGTGCATTCCAGAGTAACTATGGGGAGTCCTTGCTCTTACATAAGAACTATTTACTCTGAATTGCAATATGAATGTCACATAGGTTTTCACTAGGTGGTGCCATAATTATGTCGACAAATGTCTCTTACATGCTTCCATAGTTACTCTGGATTGTAGGGTTAGTGAGAGTTAGGAAGCTGGGAATATGGCTTCCTGTTGGCTTCTACAGAGAATTCAACCTGCATTTATCCTAAGACACATCTACTCAACATCTTCCATCTTTGCAATTGTAACAGTGAGGCAAGTTATTTTCAAAGAGGACGGGAATGTTAACTTTAAGTGTCTCCAGTGAAGTGTGATGAAATTAAACTTTGTAATGGATGGAGAGAGTGAAGAACAGAGGGCAGGAGAGGATAAGCAGGGCAGGGTGAGAGAAACCCAGCATTAAAAAAAAAAGTCTAAAGCAACTTTGATTGAATTATTAGCCTGGGGAAAAATAGAATAAGGAACAGGCAAAGAGAAGCAAATGTGGAAGATGGGATGAAGAAGATTTTATGGTGGTTAGGCTGAAGAATAATCAGGCTTTGACAAATCAGTTCAACACTTGCAGCCCTAACAATTTCCAAGTCAATGAGGACCAAAGTTCAGGACCATGTCCTAATCCCATAACCCCGTTTGACGTGTCTCTGCTCAGTGCATTTATTTAACCGCTTTATATCCCATCACCAAGTGGATGGCTTTGGGATGTCATTGTCCCTTGACAGTTACAGAGTTAAAATCCTACTGTTCTTCAATAGTTGGAAGAACTGGAAGAATCAGTGTCAGCAGATGTTACGTCACTAGCAGAATCCTAACGTATTTTCAGCCTCCAAAGACTCTTGGCATTTCCATGTCAGGCTGGAAAAGGGGGCCCAGAAGCATGGAAAGAAGAGCACATTTATCTATATTAATGCTTTAGTTAATCTGTGTGTGAGGCAGTGATGGGATCCAAAGAAATTAACAACCCTGTGCCCATCTGGCAGCCACTTTTAAATGGCTATTTTTTAAACTTTATATGTCCTATCTCTCATTAACACCCGGTTCTATAGAGTAGGTGCAAACCTGCTGGAGCCCACCAAGGGTGTCCACATCTTCTGGCTTTCTCTTCCCTTCTCAAAAAAATCCATGTTCTGCCCTCATAAGGATTGCACCCTTAAAGGCAGATGTTTCCTCCCTAAGATTTGGTGGGACACAGCACCATACCATGTTGTGGGCAAATGTAGCGACACACACCTCGGAGGGCACAATCCAGAGTAACTATGGGGAGTCCTTACTCCGGTGTAAGAACAATTTACTCTGGATTGCACTATGAATTTCCTGTAGGTTCTCAAGAAGATCAGTTTTTTTCATGTGTGATCCTGTGTGTGGTTTGTGGAAATTGTCTGCATTGTTTCTGCAGGTTCCGACTACAAATTCTATACATAGCGGCTCTCAGCTTTCCAGGGAAACAGTCATGCAAAGGCTTAAAGCGCTAGGTATTGCATGCATTGGCATTTACCAGTGAGAATAAAATGGGCTTATATATTCAAGTCCCTGCCCTTGGCTTACTACTTACATTTCCCGTAAACAAACCTGCCGTGTGAGTAGGATGATAAATATGCAACTGGTACTCCCTCCCTCCCCCCTTCCTTCCCTCCCCCCTTCATTTAATTGCCTTACACATGAATCTGCACATTCCTTTCTTCTTTCTCGAAGTGTGCAAAATGTTTATTGTAATAGCCCATAATGGAAGACGTGATATCTCTACCCACAGAAATGATGCACTACTTGATCATCGTTGCGCTGACTTTCCCGCCAGGCAGGTGTAACTATATCTCCTTGAATTATATTCTACGGGAGGAGAAGGAAATATTCTCTAGATGGCAGCAAAAAGAGAAAGGAAAGAACAAAACCAGAAACTGTAATCATTCAACCCAAGACATGTGAAGTTAATGTCTAAATGCTGTTTGTAGCAGTGCTGTTGAGAAAAGGAAGGTGATAGAAAACCAGAGTGTCGAATGCAGGTAAATTTTTTTCCTGGGCATTTTAGCTTCACTGCAGAGATGATTCCTTCATGCGCTGCAAAACGTTGGGCTGTCAGGGATTAGTATGGGTATTTTGTGCTTGCACCACATCATGGAAGGTATGAGGTCAGTAGCATAGCGGTGGGGGGATATGGTCCCAGGCAGTGGTGGGATTCAAATAAATTAACAACAGGTTCTATGTCCTAAGAACCTAAATGAACAACAGGTTCCATGTCCCATTAGTAACCAGTTCTCAGAACCAGGCGCTCATTAGCAAAGGGTTCTATAGAACCTGTGAGAACCCCCTGAAGTCCACCACTGGTTCCAGGCAGCATATGGGGTTGTAGTCTCAACCCCCACCTTGTCCCTCAGAACACCTTTCTGGGGAGGCAGCAGGCATGTGGGGAAGCACGGCCAGGAGGGGTGGCACCCTTGTAGATGTGTTCCCATGCTAAAATAGTGAGGAATGTTATTGCATGGTGTTGCAAATAATGACATTTGCATTGGGAAGGCAGATGGGGGATGAGTGGTGCGTCCCTTTGGACTCCCATTAACAGATTGGGCATCTTTCCTTTAAAGGGTCTGGTCAGGGAAAGAAGCAGGCTTAGAAGGGAGGGCCAGATCACCACTCTCTGAATACTAGAATGTAGTGGTCCTGGATCATTAGAATCATGGAATCCTAGAGTTGGAAGGGACCTAGTAGGTCATCTAGTCCAACCCCCTGCCTGTAGCAGTAAACCCTCCTAGAGCATCTCCGACAGGTGCTTAAACAAAGCAGGAATTATGGAACATTTTGGGAACTCTTCCAGCATGTTCTGCACTTGCTGCTTTGTTTAAAGAGGTCATTGGCATCCTTCAGTCTCAAAAGACTATGATATTGTGCTCCGATTGGAGGTCCTGAAACAACATCTAGTGTGGCTAAAAAGGCCAATTCGAGAATGGCAATCCCTTCTACACTGCTTAAAGAGCACATGTACATCCAGAAAAAAAAGGCATGGATTGGGGTACGCAGCGGCATGAGTTCTGTGCCCAGGCATACAGCAGGTCTAAGGAAGGCTGCACTATTGGATTGTATGACGCAGATTGTATGGATTGTATGATTAGATGAGCTTCATCCACCACTGATATCATAAATAGTACATCTACAATTATAAAATCTGAAAGACCACTTTTTTTCTCCATTCGTTATCATGGTAAACACTTTGTAAAGTATGCCAACATTTCTGCATTGTCGGTGCTTAGCCTGCAATGGCTGGTGGGAAATGAGCAAGCAAAACTAGAGTTGACCTAACCATGACCAGTAGCTTGGGGATTTCTGCATGACTGGTGGTACATCTTAATGAGAACAACTCTGCTTTGGATTACACAATATCGCCTGCAGTGATTCACTGATGGACTCAGAAAGAAGTGTCCACTTTTCAAAGTGAGCACATATGTAAGGATGCTGGAATGACTCTACTCTAGGAGGAATCTGGCTAACAAGGAAGGGTGGATATTGTATTTTTAACATTTTTTATCCTGTGGCAGGCTGACAGGCACTAAGATGGTCAAGGCACACCATCAGTTTCATTACCATTGACATGGCACACCATACTGCTTGTAGGAGGCTCAAATGTCCTAATTAACTATATATATATTCATAGAATCATAGAGTTGGAAGGGATCCAATGGATCATCTAGTCCAACCCCCTGCCTGTAGCAGGAAATTCTCATCTTGTGGGGATTCATGTCTCGAACCCTGGCCTGCTGGTTAACAGGCTCAGTGTCTTAACCACTTGCACCACCAGAGGACATGTCACCTGAGGACATTCAAGTTTTAGAAACCACTGCTTGGTAATACGTACCAAAAAAAATAAAGATTTCAAATATATTACTGTCATGTTCTTTGTCAAATAATAATAATAAATTCCATTAAAAAACACAACACTAGCTTCCTACGGGGTCCCATACTGATACATTTATTATTCATATGTACCAAACTATAGTACAGGGTCCATTGTACCCTGGGAGTAATCAGTGATAAAAAATAACCCCTAAATCCAGAGTAATTATGGGAGCACTTAAAAGACTTTACGTGCACCCGTAGTTACTGCACCACCTAGTGAAAACCTATGGAAAATTCATATTGCAATCCAGAGTAAGTTGTTCTTACACCGCAGCAAGGACTATGTTACTATGGATTTTGCCCTAAGTGAGTAGTAAGAGGATTGAGGGGAAGATTCTCCAGAAATAGCATTAATTAGAGTTGAAGTTTCTAATAGGAACTGGTAAGGATTACACAGTTTACCACTGAACAACTTTGGAAGAAGGGAATTACAGGAAAACAATTTTCAGCAGTAAGGGAAGTTTTTTTAAAAAATAGACCAGAGCATGATATTTGGTCCTCCTCCTCCTCCTATAAAAGATTCAAGCCAGACTTGTTTACTGCTCTGCACAATAAGGGGATTTGGGTGTTGGTTCTGAGAGCAAAATGTATCTCAGTGCTATCCTGCACATTGATCAAATATTTAACTTTTCTTCCATACAGAGATACAAACTAGTATTCCCATCCAGTCAATATAGGCTCAAAGAGTTTCTCTGCTTTTTATGGAAGGGATCGTAGCTCAATTGGTAGAGCACATGCTTCTGCCAGGTTCAAATCATGGTATTGGGAATGTTACCTTTTGTTGATAAGTAGCTGCAGCATGACAGTTCTGGACTAACTGCCAAATCCAGAGTAACTACAGGAGCATATAAGAGACTTTATGTGCACCTGTAGTTACTGCACCACCTAGTGAAAACCTATGGGAAATTCATATTGGAATCCAAAGTAAGTTGTTCTTACATCGGAGCAAAGACTCCCCGTAGTTACTCTGGATTTTGCCCTAAATGGATCAACTCTTTGTCTTGATAGAAGAAATTTTCAGTGTAAGGTTGATTATTATGTGCCTTCAGATTTGGAGATCGATCGATCGATCGGTCAATCAATCAATCAATCAATCAATCAATCAATCAATCAATCAATCAATCAATCAATCAATCAATCAATGATTTATTTACCACATTTCAACAAAAGTTCACAAATTAGTATACAGAGAAAGACAGTTTTAAGAACTCAATAGATTTGGGTCCCTCCGTGTTTGTGTGTCTCATGTGCATTTGGGTATCACCCAATTGTATTAGTGCATGGTGAGATTTGGGTCTCTCAACGCACTGGCTCTCAGAATATGGTCCTGCATAGTGGTCCTGAGGGCATCACTCTCACCTTGCTGAGCTTGTGGTTTGTGGCACGGTACTTACGGTATCCCTCACATTCAGGTGGCTCAAGATTTCTTGTTTCAGGAAAACCTGTTGTATATTTTGGTATCTCCAAACCCTTCCTCTTCTTATGTCTTTCTTGCAAGCTGATGTGGTGAAGGATGTTGATGTTATTGAAACACGGTGAGAGGAGGAACGAGGAGCATAACACTGCAGCAACATAAAAAAAAAAAACAAACCACGGAGGGATTCACTTTTTCTTATTTATTACCTGACAACATCTTTTCCTCTGTCATACTACATTTGTCCCCTAATAAAGCAATTGATTTCAAACGACACAACAGCTACTCCTTCATTGCGTTCAAAAACAAAAGCGATTGCTATTGTTCATCTTTTTTGATGAGGGGGAAAAATAGCACCAAGAGGGACGCAATCACCCAGTTTTGATGAAGGAACAATTTATTTGGAATGGGTTATTGTAACGACAGACATGCACTTATCCTTCCTTTTTCTCGCTCGGTTTTGAGCCGCCACTCTCTGCCTCGTTGCGACTTTTGACATCCGGTCCAATTACTTTGCATTTGACTTCTGCGTCCCCTCCTAAGAATACTTGAGAAGTTTGGATAAAAGCCTGATCCTTCTTGCTCCCCTTAGGAATATCCATCTTGTTTGGACGGCTTTGTCCGAGACATCCCTGCCGAATGGCAAGAGCTCTTTCTGTTTGACAAGAATACATCCGCCGACCTTCAATTAGGCTGCAGGTTAAGACAATACTAGAAAATCAATTGCTCATTTTCTGCTTTTTGGTCTCTGATTTTGATGTTTGCCGAGATAAAGGATGACAGTGTGAAAGGCGGGACTCTCCAAAGAACATCCATTTGATGTTTCCAGAGACTCAGAGGGTCGTGCTGTGGCCTAATCATCACAGATCTCCTTGACTTAGTTGTGTCAATAAAAATCAAAGTGGACAACAGTGGCTAGTTGTCTCTAGTTTGACCTCAACTATCTCATCTGTCTTCGACGTCCCATATCCTCTCCCTTCTATAACATCTCCCACCCCCCAGAAGGAGGGTGGAGGGCTAATAACATATGACTCAGAAACATTATTTAATATTATTAAATAATATTTAATATTATTATATTATATTATATTTACTAATAATATTTAATTATATTTACTGATATATATTATATTATATTATATTATATTATATTATATTATATTATATTACAGTGTTGCCTCAGGTAAAGTAAGTTTCCCGTAACAAACAAAAAATTTTCTAGGATTCTGCTTCACGTAACAAACTGTGCTTCACGTAAAGAAAACATTCGTTGGCAGTTGGGGCAGACGCGCTGGCCGGCAGCCTGTTTAAATAGCGTCAGGGCTGCCTAGCGCACCTGCCCATAGTGAAAGCAACACTTCCATGCTGTTCCTCCTGTGGCCGGACATCCTCTGGGCAGAGGCAGAGAAGAGCAGTGGAGAAGAGGGAAGCAGCTCAGGGCTAGCCAGAAGGGAGCAGGGGAGAGAGAGGCTCAGGATGGAGAGAAGGAGGAAGTGGGGAGACACTTTGAAGGAGTCTTGGACTGCAGAAGAGTCTTGCATTGCAGCCTCCTGATCATGTCTACCCAGAAGTAAGCCCCATGGTGTTAAATGGGTCTTACTCCCAGTAAAGTGTCTTTAGGACTGTATCCTAAGTAGACTTCATAAGATCATGCACATTGAATGCATGTTTTGAATTCAATCCCAGTGTTCTGTCATCATTTTTACATCCAGTTAATATTTTTATATGAATATTTTGGGGGTTGTGGAACCAATCGTCTGCGTTTCAATTATTTCCTATGGGAAAATCCGCTTCACATAAAGAAACTGCCTCCGGAACGAATTTATTCTGTTACGTGAGGCGCCACTGTATATTATATTATATTATAGTATATTTTATTATATTATCCTGGTTTGGAAGGTGTCTTAAATGACATTGCTTCCCCAAGGTCTGAAAAAGGCATTTTTTAACCACTGTCAAAAGTGTGTTTGGGAGATGTCACTTATAGCCACAAAAGTGTTGAGAAGAAAAGATAATTAACAAACATCTACCAGTTTTCTAATCTCAAGGAGAAGAAAATCAGTGCGAGGCACACAGAAGGCTTTGCTCTTATCATGGTTATTACTTTTTGTTTGGCAGATGTGAGTTTATCCTTGTGTTTAATACCGAAGACAAGCACAGCTCAAACTTACATTTGACTCTTGCTGCTCGAGATGATAAACCCACAGTAGCGGCGGTGCAACTTCACCACTGCAGGCAAAGCGCTCCATTTGTTAACACAGCTTAGTAAGCCCCAAGGAGGAGTTGAAGCAAGGATGGAACAGATATGAGGACTTTACAACTTCTGATTCATCTCCTAGTAGTGCCATTGCTAGGAATGTGTAAAACTGCCTGTTTATTTCTGCAGGGAATTGTGGCTTCCTTTGCCCAGGAGTCACATATTCAGGACATTGAGGGCACAACCCTAACCAATTTTGGCCAGCACAACGCACCCATCTCCCTGTTCTGGCAGTGGAACAGGGAGGCCAGGAATGATTCAGAAGTGCCTTAAAGGCACTTTTACAACACCCCCAGGCCAGCATTGTGCTGGACTAATCAGGTGTTAGGATTGCACTGTGAGCTGCAAAGCTCTACACAACTTACACTATAATCCAGAGTAACTCTGGGAGCACAGAGTAATGTTTCTGTCCGACCTGGATAGAGCACATAATGTCTCTATCTCAAGAGACTTTATGTGTATCCATAATTACTGCACCACCTAGCGAAAATTTATGGGAAATTCATTTTGGAATCCAGAGCAAATTGTTCTTACACCAGAGCAAGGACTCCCTGTAGTTACTCTGGATTGCACCCATAAATACAATTAATAATTGTGCATGTGCACAAGTAGTACAGTGACATCAGTAGGGTGTGAGTCACCCCATGCTGGAGGCCAGCACATCACCACCATGATAGACCTCCTCCCATGCAATGGGTGGAGCAGTGCTCTGGCTGTAGGTGTTGTAAAGTACGATCAACCATACCCCCTTTTTGTCTATAACTTTTGATTGAATAGATATAATTCAATGGGGTTTGTTTCATTGCTTTCTGTGCGTAATTATAGCCTCTATCCTAACCTGAAATTAAGCCCCTTGCTCTGGAGCAGTTAAGATGACTTTCCATAAGATAACACTAGAGGGTGACATAACTGCGTGGACCCGTAACTGCTATGGATTTAGCCCTATATAGCACATGATGTATCAATAAAAATTGATGATGATGGTAATTATTCAAAAATTATTCAAAAAACAATGATGGTAATTATTCAAAAACGCCAAGATTTTGGCCAAAAAAACAGCATCTCTCTCTTTTTTTTTTTTTTTGCTTGTGCCTATTGCTTCCCTCCCCCATCATTGATCCGGTGTTATTCTTCACCCACTTGACTTTGCGGAATGATTTTGGAGAGCAATTGCAGATGTAGCAAAACCTATAGAGAATTCAGTTTGCTTCTGGATTCTGTTTGTGAAATATTGCTGAACCTCGCTGTAGAATCTGACACAAGATAAACCTGGAAAAAGAAGAGAAAAAAAACTTTTATCTATTTTTTAAAAAAACCTGAGACCGGGTGCATTTAAAGTGACACCTGCAAGCAAGGGCAGGAAGATGGGCTATAGATAAACTTTAATTACATCAGTGGTTAAATGGATGTTTAATTTTAATGAACTAGTAGTCTGGGGCCTCGTGTCAATAGCGGGAATGATGCTACCTTTGCTAAAGAGACTATCTGGTTTCATTCTAAGTGAGAGACAAATGGAGCTACTCAGAGCTAATGGAGATAAAACACATGGTAGTGCTTTGCTCATCAAAGGAAGGAAATACAGTTATCAATAGACTTTTAATCATTGTGGCCTCCATTTGAAATGTCTGTGCCTGTTCCAAAATGGGGGCAGCACAATCCTAACAGCCCATCACTATGGACAATTCATTCATTCATATAATATAAATTCATTCATTCCTTCATTCACCTTGAATATTTATTTTGGTACAGGAAAAGTGAGATATAAATCCCTTGAATTCATTCATTCATTCATTCATTCATTCATTCATTCATTCATTCATTCATTCATTCATTCATTCAAGTGATTTATACCTCACTTTTCCCATATCAAAGCAAATATTTAAGGTGGTTTACTAAGCTTTTATCCTTTAGTCCTCGCAACAATCCTATAAGGTAGGTGAGACTGAGAGTGGGTGACTGGCTCAAGGTCACCCAAGAAGCTTCATGATCAAGAAGGGTCTTCCAACCAGGGTGTCCAGATGTCCGGCTTTCCCCAGACTTCTCCAGGTTTTCCTACCCTGTCTGGGGAAGAAGAAAAACCCCAGAGCGCCTTCGGAATTTACGAGCCTTGCAAACAGCTCAGATTTTGAGAGCTCTCCAGCTGTTAACCCTTTCAGTGGCTCAGTCTGGGCAGAAATTGCAAGGGAGGAGCAGCTGCTCTGCCTGCTTCATCCCAACAATTCAGGCTCTGCTCCATTTCCAGACCTGCAATGTTAAAACTGCCTGGGGATCCTGGTTTTACTCTGCTTCCTCCTTCCCAGTCCTTTACATCCTGGTCCTTCTGGCTCTCTACACCCTGGTTTTGCACTCTGCACACCTCCAGGGGACTGCAGATTTCTCTTGGTGGTTCCAGATCCCACCTCCCTGATGCAGAGATGTCCTCCTTTCTATCCCACTCTTGCTTGTGTGTGTGTGTAAGTGTGTGTGTTTGGGTCTGAACCACATAAGTTAAAGTCACTGGCTTGTGTTATGCTACTACAAATGGTCTCTTTAATGTCTGAGCCTGAATCATGCATTTTACAAGGTTTTCAATTTTAAAGTGTTGAAATTAAGTACAGAAAAGCAATATGAGTATCTTTTTGCTTTATTTTAACATGTCCTATGTGTCCTATATTTTTTGGGGTGTCCTACAATTTTTTTAAGCAGGTAGGAATTTTGGCTTGGGTGGGTAGGAAAACTGGCCTTGGGGTTCAGGAATTCTGGGTCTGGCATCTGGTCACCCTGCTTCCAACTCTCACAATAAAAGAAAAGAAAATAAAAACCTTCATGGCTCCCATGGGCACTCCCTAACCATGTCTATTCAAAAGTAAGCCCCAATTGTCTTCAATGGCTCTTACTCCCAGGAAAGTGTCTTTAGGATTGCAGCCTATGGGTCTTAACTCACAGTGGCCAGAAGCCACTGATGCCATTTTACCTGACCACTACAGGTAAATCAGTTTGGAAAAGTGATGATGATGATGAAGTAATGATGACAGGAGAAGTTTACTATATGTTGAGCCCTAATTTCACAGGTCTTTGGGCTTAGATTGTACTGAGCATTGGTGTAGCTGATGATCATGTACCCCGTTGCAAAATGTTGCCCCGGAAGAGATGTCATTCCAGGGATTTTTTAAAAGAAAATTGGACAAAGACCTGCTTCCTCTTCAGCAGTACACCACTCATTTACTTTGATTTTGTTGCCCCCTTCCCTTGACAACAAAATCAAATTTATTTGAGTTAAAAAAAGAAAATCATGTCCCTTAATGGTTTGGGAAACTGCCAGGGGAAAGAGGAATGGTTATTCTTTGCCAAGGGTCTGTATACTCAGTTAGCCTATACAGTATATTACGATATATGTATAAAGAAATGAAAGCTGAGTCATTAACAGCTTATTAGTTCCATAAAGTATCAGAATTACATCTCATTGGCTCTCATATTAATCAGTATCATTGGAAAGTTGAGTTAAGAAATCCACTTTTTTTTCATAGGCTTTTGTGTTTTCATTTTCAGGTTAATTGGCCATAATGGCTGTGGGTGGCACAAGTGGCTAAGACACTGTGCCTGTTAACCAGCAGGCCAGGGTTTGAGACCCAGGCTGGCCCCACAAGACAGGGTGAGCTCCTGTCCTTAGCCCAGCTCTGTGACGCAACTGGATCCAATCGTATTGGCTCTGCCTTTCCATTGGACTAATTCAGTGGAGTGGAGAGGGGGGATTTGCTGCTTGGGTAACAGCCTATCCTCCATAACAATCCAACCCAGGCTTTCATGCTTCGCATGCAGTGTATGCAGCGCAGAGCACGATACCATAGTCTTCCAAGACTGTCGGAGGCCTGTTTTACAGAATATATATATTTCAATGCAGTTTGTTTCACTGCATTCTGCATAAAATTTTCTTTTCAACAAAATATAACATGATGGTATTACCATTCAAACATACCCTATTTTTCACAATTTTGGTCACTAGTGTCAAGCTCAGCTTTTTGCCCCCCTGAAGGTTGTAGCCTGGTGCAACTGCACCCCCTGCACTTCCTGCAGCTACGCCACTGGTACTGTATCTTTGGAACAATAAACCTGGTTTCCAAAGATAACTTCCAAACTTTGTTCACTAACATGGTTTTGGAGTTCGGGTACCAGTAGCAGATGAAGAAATGTACAGGGAAGTAAATTTAGTGGAGTTCAATTGACTTGAGCAATCTCATTTTGACCTGAACTAAATTGATTTTAATGCACATGAAAATGGGATCTATGGGTAACATATTAATGAAAGTATTTTACAGTATTGTTGGGACTGCCATGAGTAGCTTTATTGCCTGAGGGAAAATCCGCAGTAATATACTCCTTAGGGAAGAAAGACTTTTAAAGTGTAGGATTTGCCTAGGGGAAAATATTTATATCCACCATTATAGTTGAGTAGGTTTGTCAGTTGGTTATCAGTCATGAAATGAGTTAATGTTGGAATGATAGAGGCAGTGGTGTTCCTAGTGGGGTGCAGACTATACCAGGAGAGGTGCAACGGGAATGCGGGTTTGACACCAATACAGATCAAAATTTGTAAAATTGCCATTTTTAGGAATATCACAGTATTATATATCAATCAATGTGGGACTTCATGGATCATTTAATGAAATAAACCATTTTGCCCCTTTCCCAAGGGTTAGCGTTACCAGTGGTGGGCTCCAGCGGGTTTGCACCTACTCTATAGAACCAGTTGTTAACGAGAGATGGGACTTATAAAGTTTAAATATAGCCATTTGAAAGTTGCTGCCAGATGAGCATAGAACCGGTTGTTAATTTCTTTGAATCCCATCACTGGGGAGCGGGTAGAGACAGGCAGCAGCAGCCTATTAACTCACAGTGTTATAAATAATAATAAAGAGTAACTGGCCCTACACACCCCAGCAATGCCTGTTCGAGTGGCTTCTGCTGGTGTTATTTTTTGCATTTCAGATTGTGAGGCCTTTTGGGACAGGGACCCATTAGCTTTTAATTAGCTATTATTATTTTTCCATTTTCTTTGTAAACTGCTTTGTGAACTTCTTAGTTGAAAAGCGGTATATAAATACTGTAGGTAGATAGATAGATAGATAGTCTTAACTCACAGTAGAGACAAAGGAGGCGGTGACCGAGAGCCTGCTGTGGGTTGTGCACAGCCCAGGACTCATTCACGCTTCAAACTTCGTTGGTAAAGGATTTCTGGATAGACACTCCTTCCCCTTCATCGGCAACAGGCTCAGGCCATTGAACTTCATGAATGAGAGTTTGGATCCTTGGACCAGATTTTATCTGCTCCTAACCACAATACCAACAATGGGCACAATCCAGAGTAACTACGGGAGCATGTAAGAGACATTACAAGTACCTGTAGTTGCTGCACCACCTAGTTAAAACCTATGGAAAATTCATATTGCAATCCAGAGTTACTTGTTCATACTCCAGAGCAAGGACTCCCTGTAGTTACTTTGGATTTCACCCATTGTTTTACACATGGATATGTATTCCCTTGTATGGAAATTTGTATTCTCTTAGCTGCTAGTATGAATCATAACTAACCCCCAAATCCAGAGTAACTACGGGAGCACGTAAGAGACTTTACATGCACCCGTAGTTACTGCGCCAACCTAGAGAAAACCTATGGGAAATTCATATTGGAATCCAGAGTAAGTTGTTCTTACATCGGAGCAAGGGCTCCCTGTAGTTACTCTGGATTTTGTCCAAAGTGATTCTTATATATTAATTTTATGATTCACACTAGCAGGCACTCCTAACCACCTTTCCAGTGCCGATGGGGCCTTCAAATTCCAAGTAGACCTAGTGGGGCTTCAAGGGCAAGTTTAAACCCTCTTTGGATCCAGATTTTGAGCTAGATATCCTCCTTTGAGAACTTTCAACTTTTAATATTTGGCATGGTGTTCAACCAAAATTATGAAGGTAAAGAATGACAGTCTAAAAGTTCACATATGGAATGCGCTGTGGAAGCCATTCAGCTCACTGTCGCTCCCCAGGTTCATTGTAATACGGCTCGTAGCAAACATAATTCTTCCTCGGATATGTTCATTAGGCACAAATGTCATCATATTTTTATGATGGATAAATCGGTGTCAGCAGAACAAGAGAGGATTCTGAATGTTAATATTTACCCTACACCTGCCCCCAAGATTCCTTATAATGTTCAGTTCTCTGTCCCTGGTGTCCAATCCGGGACCAAGGTTATGCTTTTAATGACAAGCCAGAATATAATTTGGCAATTAGCCTGTCATGTCCCTCCAGAGTTTTTTGCTAAATGAAGCTCTTTGAACACTTCAAAATTACAACCTAGTATGGCAATGGAATGTATAAAGATTCCAAGAAAACCCCTTGGATATAGGAGTAAGACATTTATGACTCTTGACGCAGATTGTGTACTTTTCTATCCCCCAAATCCAGAGTAAATATGGGAGCACGTAAGTTACGTGCACCTGTAGTTACTGCATCACCTAGTGAAAACCTATGGGAAATTCATATTGGAATCCAGAGTAAGTTGTTCTTACTCCGAGGCAAGGACTCCCTGTAGTTACTCTGGATTTTGCCCAAAGTGTCCCAAGTTAATTAAAGTCATATGTGCTTAGTGTTACATGTTTTGTAACAATACCATTTGTTCTTGTTCATACTGAATATTTGCTTGTGTTTCTGGAGTATCACCCATTAAGAAAGGGAGCATGAGGATGTTTTTCAAATTCCTATTGTTGGAGTTTATTTATTTTTTATTTATTTACTCAATTTATACCCCGCCTTTCCTCCCCCATAAGAGGGAGCCCAAGGCGGCTAACATTAAAGAATAAAACACCATTAAAATTGCTAATAAATACAAATTAAAACATCATTAAAATACAATTAGAATAATAAAGACTAAGAACAATTAAAAACAAGCTAAAAGACATTCGTTAAAACAATAAAATAAAACACTAAAACACTGCCCCCACCCTCTGCCCTGTTTAAAACGCTTTTTTTAAAATAAAAGGTTTTTAGGCTCCGCCTGAAGCTCTGTATTGAGGGAGCTTTCTTAAGTTCTATGGGGAGGGAGTTCCAAAGCCGGGGTGCCACCACCGAGAAGGCCCTATCTCTGGCTGCCACACCTCTCACATCTCTAAGCGGTGGCACAGGCAGTAGGGCCCCCTCAGATGATCTTAGGTGACGGGTCGGATTGTACGGAAGAAGGCGGTCCCTCAGTTACCCTTTACCCCAGCCGTTTAGGGCTTTAAAGGTCAGGACCAGCACTTTGAATTCAGCCCGGAAACGAATGGGCAGCCAGTGTAGTCGCTGAAGCAGTGGCCCGGCAGAGTCAAACTGACGAGCCCCAGCAACCACACGGGCCGCCGCATTCTGGACTAGTTGAAGCTTCCGGACCATCTTCAGAGGCAGCCCCACGTAGAGCACGTTACAATAGTCTAGTCTCGATGTCACTAGGGCATGGGTCACCGTGGCCAGATCCAAACGACTCAGGTATGGTTGCAGCTGGCAGATCAGCCGAAGCTGAGCAAAGGCTCCCCTGGCCACAGCCGCCACCTGGGACTCCAGGAGCAGCTGTGAATCCAGGAGAACCCCCAAACTGCAAACCTGCTCCTTCAGAGGGAGTGCAACCCCATCCAGAACAGGTTGATATTCCAATACCCGAGTCGAGGCCTTCCGGACCAGGAGAACCTCTGTCTTATCAGGATTTAATCTCAGCTTGTTCACCCTCATCCAGTCCCCCACTGCCTCCAGACAACAATTCAGGACTTCAGCCACCTCCTTGGACTCAGGAGGTAAGGAGAGATAGAGTTGGCTGTCATCGGCATATTGATGACACCTCACTTCCAAACCTCCGGATGACCTCTCCCAGCGGCTTCATGTAGATGTTAAACAGCATGGGGGATAGGATGGAACCTTGTGGCACCCCGCACCGAAGAGGCCAGGGTGCCGAACAAGCTCCCCCAGCACCACCTTCTGGGACAGTTGTGGTAGTAGTCACATTGACTATACTGGGACTTACTTCAGAGTAGACCTGCATAGGATGGGACTCTGAAGCTGCTCTGAGGCTCTCTCCACACTGGCCTGGGAGTAAGTCCCATTGACTATACTGGGACTTACTTCTGAGTAGACCTGCTTAGGATGGGGCTCTGAAACTGCTCTGAGGCTCTCTCCACACTGGCCTGGGAGTAAGTCCCATTGGCTATTTTGGGACTTACTTCAGAGTAGACCTGCATAGGATGGGGCTCTCAGCCCCCCCCCCCCCGCTGGGAGAGGCTGGGAGAGCGCGATGGGGCTGCTCTCCTCCTTCTCAGCCCCCCTGCCAGCAGGAGAGGCTGGGAGAGCACGATGGGGCTGCTCTCCTCCTTCTCAGCCCCCCCTCGCCGGGAGAGGAGAGCGTACTGGTCCTCATTGTTCAGGGGACCTCCTGCTGCTGCCTACTCGCTAACGGCAGGCTTTTTGGAAGATCCCCCACGCCAGAGTAGGGGCACGTAGGCTCCTGCCCACCTGTGAATACGCCACTTGAATGTCAAGAGAAGCATGAAATTACCTGCAAATGTTTGAACCTTTATAAACCCCAAATCCTGAATAACTATGGGAGCACGTAAGAGACTTTACGTGTACCTGTAGTTCCTGCTCCACGTAGTGAAAACGTATGAGAAATTCATATTGGAATCCAGAGTAGTTGGACTCCCTGTAGTTCCTCTGGATTTTGCCCTAAATGAAGAAAGTGCTCACAAAAGTTCTTTTCCTATCAAATATTTGCAAGGGGTTGATGCTCAAGAAGATAAAGTTCTTTGGAGCAAACTGCAAACATTTTGACAGTAGTGTCTATATAGCACGAGGTGTCTTGTACTATGGTGTCTTGTACCTGTATATAGCATAAGGAGTCTTGTACCTGTACATGCTGTGGGCATGTACACCACAGCAGGCATAGACATGAGCATGTCCATACACCCCGCTTACCCCCCATTCTCCACACCCTTTGTGACGGTTTATCTGATGCTGCTAAGTAGAAATAATAATTATGGATGCACTAAGGAAGCTGTCAGGACCTACAGTTGAAATTTTAAAGAGCAGGGGGTAGGATGGGAGACAACAAGACTATCCCCAAATCCAGAGCAACTACAGGCGCACGTAAGAGACTTTGTGTGCACCCATAGTTACTGCACCACCTAGTGAAAACCTATGGGAAATTCATATTTGAATCCAGAGTAAGTTGTTCTTACACTGGAGCAAGGACTCCCTGTAGTTACTCTGGATTTTGCCCTATGACTCAGTCTAATCCTACTGAAATCTTTCTGCAGAGACATAGTAGCACCACTGCAACTTCCACTGCATCCTGTGACTGCTGTAGGTCTCCTTATGGGAAGGGGACATTTTCCACAAAGAGACCTCCTTAGATCTGGCATGCATCCTTACATCAACTAGTGAGCAAGTGAGCATGGTGGCATTTTTTCCTTTCTGGCAAAATGTTTGCGGATAGGCCAGTCAAACTAATTGAAGGGTGAAGGCCGAAATTAGCATTAATGGTGTATCCCAAGGGTTGAATGGTATACAACTTGATGAATGGTACACAAAATTTAATGGTATACATGTTGAACATTTATTGGTATACATGTTAATGGCATTAAATGTTGAATGGTATACAACATTTAATTCCAAAATACCAAGATTTTAAAAATTTTGGCCAGTAATGGTGTCAGGGAGGTGGTGGACTCTACCTCACTGGGGATCTTCAAGCAGAAGCTCCACTAGCACCTCTCGGAGTTGCTCTAGGAGGATTTCCTGCTACAGGCAGGGGGTTGGATTAGATGACCAATTGGATCCCTTCCAACTCTAGGATTCTATGAGTCAATGACTATGAGTGACCACTGCTGCAGCCTGCATTTCCTAGCAAAGCCACGATTAAGAACTATAACCTATGTATGGACCACAGAGGGCCAAAAGGGTGGTCTTAGGTAACTGGACCATATACACCACCTTCCAGATTCTGCAGGTGGTGTTAATTCCATATTCCAACACAATTTTCCTATGAATGTCAAGTGTGGGGAGGGGAAGATGATCCAGAGATATAGAAAGGACCTTATCCTACATGTCCCTCAGCTGAACCTTAGCAGGTATTGGGACACAGAACTGAGCCTTTCTGGAAGTAGCTTTATTGCACCTACTAAAAACTATCTGAGATACACTAGTTTCATGGATCAGATCAACACTAGCTTTACTACAGCTATTAAAAGCCAGTATGATCGATGGGCCTCACAAACCTTACAGCACCAGAGTATTTCTTATTACATAAACTCACAATATGGACTTGCTTGACAGGTGGTTTCGGGTGTTCTTGGAAATTACAACAGAGCTAAAAAGGGTTTTGTTTTCAGGGATGAACCTTAAGTGTTACACATAATGTTGGATTTTTTTTTCTAAGAGGTCCATACTCCGGATTTTGATAGCTTTGTGCAAAAGTTTTTGTAGAAATATATTTCGGATCATCAAGTGAGTTTTATTGTATACCCTCCATGTGGCGCAACTATTCCCCTACCTTGATGGTAACAAGGTGACCTATTTTTTTTAAGCTATAAAACTTTTAGTACTTCATTTTTATGGAGTCCTAATGAACACACAAAGCAGTGTCTGTGCTTTGAGCCCTGTGGAGCTGTTAAGCAGCTATCTCTCCCACTAGTCTGGAAAGGAAAGAGAGGGAAGGCTGAGGTTCATTAAGGAACCTTGAATTTGAAAGATGCTCAATTGGAAAAGAAACATTAGGACAACCCATGATGAGTTAAAGGCAAATGAGATTATTGGAATTATGCTACCTATAAAGAGCTGCATGGAAGCTGTTGGCATCTCAGAAATCTGAACATTTCAATGCACTGGTATATTTCAGAGCTAGTTACCAGAATCCCTGGTGAAAAATATGCATTAATAAAAAGGAATAAATGCAACCCTAGGCATCTCATCATGATACTTCATACATCCTTAATGTATTTTTTAAGGCAATTTTTATTTGGAACCGAAATGATGATCAAAAGACATGGCTGGGATTGCTTGTCGTTCTCCTCCAGTTTAATCCAACATTATGTATTCTCTCTATATTTTTGGATTTCTCTTATCAAATTTCTTGCACTTATTCACATCGTCCGTCCTTATTCAGTTACCGTTATTCAAGTCTTGGATGTTGTTCCAAAGTGACTCGGTCTCTTTTGGAAAGTTATTGGTGTCACTACCCTGTTTGCAGTTGGCTCCTCTTCCTTTATCTGTGCACCCAGGTTTTGAAAACAAACAGGACATTGGGGAGGAAGAGGAAGGAGAGGCATGAGATAGAGTATGATGGGATCGTTTCATTTATGGCCCTCCAGTTTTTTTCGCTATGCTTCCTCCGCTATCTTCATCCTCCTGCTCTTTCCAAATCCAGGGAAGAAAAGAATTGCCAATTCACCATGTGAGACAAACAAGATGTCTGGCTAGTCAACCTCATTTTTTATCTACTATGGCCCCTAAAATGAAAAAAAAATCATTTAAAAATAAGGTTCAGAGACGGTGACAATGCCAGACATCCTACCTTCATCATCTTCTGCTAGGATCAGAAGCAGGCAAGTCAAGACATGGTCCTATGTGTGTTTACTCAGATGTAAGTTTCATTCAATCCTATATAGGATTGTAGCTACTCCTATCAAACCAGAATGGTCACCACTCAGTGGCTCAAGGTCATACATTTCCGTGATGACCATGCCATGAAGGGTTTTCATCTGGAAGAGAAAAGTTCTAGGAAAATCACCTACCTCACAGGGTAGTTGTAGGACAAAAGGATAAGTGCATTTGCCCTGGGCATTTGCTTGGGAAAAGTGGGGTATGAATCCCTTAAGTAACTTAGGGCACAATCCTATCTATTGTGTCCAATGGATCTCACTGCCGGGAAAGTGTATTTAGGATTGCAGCCTAAGGGTGCAATACTAACCTAGGCCAGCTCATTGGTTTTCCCATTCCCATGGTTTTGTAGGGAGACAAGTGCATGTCTATGCACTGGCCTAACTCTCCCCAAGTTGTGACACAGACGTTTCTTACAGTTTCTTACTTTGGTGAAACCCCCAGGACAGCACAGGACTTAGGCCAGAGTTTAGGCTGGCCTAAATGGACCTTAGGATTGCAGCCAAACAGTGCACTCCTGAGCATGTGTCCTCAGAAGTAAGTAAGTCCTATTGTATTCAGTGGGGCCTACTCTCAGGAAAGTGTGTTTAGGATTGACTTAGTAAGTAGGATGCAAACCTAACTTCCAGTTAGGCTGGCTTAAATCCTGGCACAAGACTCATACTGCTCTGGGAGTGTCACTTAATTGCTGTAAGACACTTCTGTGCCACTCCTGGGGAGGGATAGGCCAGTGCAAAGACATGTGTTTGCCTCCCTATATCACTACAGGAATGGGAAGACCAATGAGTGGGGCTGGCCTAGGTTAGGATTGCACCATTTTAAGTAAATAAATAAATAAATAAATAAATAAATAAATAAATAAATAAATAAATAAATAAATAAATACACTCTTACTCTTTAGAAGTGAATGTGCCAAGAGGCTGAAAAGCAGGGAACACATACACACATATACCCTACAATCCAGAGTAACTATGGAAGCACATAAGAGACATTACATGCACTCGTAGTTACTGCACCACCTAGTGAAAACCTATGGGAAATTCATATCGCAATCCAGAGTAAATTGTTCTTACAGCAGAGCAAGGACTCCCCATAGTTACTCTGCATTGCACCCATACTCACAGACCCGACTGCCACAGATTTGTAGTATTTTCCATCTTAGTGTCAATCTTGAATGGGAAAATGAACTTTCCCATGCAACATCAGTCTGAAAACCAAATTAAAGGAATGTTAGAGGTTTGTTAACCTCCTTCTGGAAAGCAATATGCTGTTTCTTGTCGCAGGAAACAGTAGACGCCAGCAGTGTAGTTACAGTTATAAAGCTGTAGCATGAAATTTTAGTAGCTCATTCAATATTTCGGAGCCTGGGGCTACTGACAAGTTAGGAATTGAACCTATGCTGAGAGAGAGAGAGAGAGAGAGAGAGAGAGAGATTATGATTGAGTATGGAATCCAGAAACCATTTATTTTGCTTGAATCAACGTTCCTCTTTGACAACCATCTATGGATGCTTTCAAAGCTTGTACATTTAGTGGTCGCAATGTTGTGTGCTGATTGCAAATAGGACAAATGTATAGCTATATAGATATAAACAGAGAGAGAGAGAGAACTCTGCATGGCTCTACCTTCAGTTAATAGGTATTTCATAGTAATGTTGAAAAGTGCTGGTCCTGGATAGGCTTTTTCCAAGATGCTTCCAACTGTATGAAATATTTATTCGAAGGCAACCGAGTCAGGAGACTGCCTTCCTTATTGAGAGGTCTAATGGAGTCTCTAAATATATACTCATGAATAGGACAATTTGAGTTGGTACTTTGAAGAAAGAACATATGATATTGGTGACAGGAGTGTTTTGCTACTGTAGTTACCATAAAAAAATATACTGTAGTTACCTATAAAAAATTAGGTCAGGCTTGCATTAATATATTGCTCAGAGAATGTCCAGGACAGGTCCTTAATGGGACAGACCAGGTTGCAAGGGGAGGAGTATTTGTTCCATTTGCAATTTTGGGCACAATCCAGAGTAACTATGAGGAGTCCTTGTTCCGGTGTAAGAACAATTTGCTCTGGATTGCAATATGAATTTCCCATAGGTTTTCACTAGGAGGTGCAGTAACTACGGGTGCACGTAATATCTCTTACGTGCTCCCGTAGTTAGTCTGGATTGTAGGGCCTATTTCTTATATATGTATTTCCTATCTGATTTATAGTAAGAAATTAAATTAAGGAGAGTTCATAGGAAAGAACTGGTGATGGACTTTTCGTCCAGAAATCTGTTCAATTCCCTTTCAATGGCATTTAGGGAAGACACCAACACTATATCTTGTGGCAAGGTGTTCCACAAGATGAATTACACGCTAAGAAAATCATATCTTTACCCAGGCTATCTTGTACATGTCTTTTGTCGGATGATATGAGGATGCTGTAAGAAGGGATATAGTTCAGTGGCAAAATGCATATCATATCTGTATGTCATATTGTTTAATTGTGTTTTAGGACACAATCCAGAGTAAATACGGGAACATTTAAGAGACATTACGTGCACCCGTAGTTACTGCACCACCTAGTGAAAACCTATGGGAAATTCGTATTGGAATCCAGAGTAACTTATTCTTAACCACTTTGCCCAGAAACGGGATGTTTGAGACCGGCCGATAGTTGTTTAAGTTTTTAGGGTCCAGGGAGGGTTTCTTC
This sequence comes from Cryptoblepharus egeriae, assembly GCA_030015325.1. NCBI lineage: Eukaryota > Metazoa > Chordata > Lepidosauria > Squamata > Scincidae > Cryptoblepharus > Cryptoblepharus egeriae. The sequence goes on along the minus strand of JAREYC010000016.1, from coordinate 11,096,775 downwards.
AGGAGGGGGTGAACTACCGCCTGCTTTAATGCAGAAGGCAACACCCCCTCCCTCAGAGAGGAGTTCACCACCCTTCCTGTCCATCCTGTCCTTCCTGTCCACCCTTCCTGTCCATTTGGCTAATCCATTCCAGGCCCATCTAATTAGGCTGGGCAAGGGTCCAGTGGGCAAGTAGACAGTCTCACACTACAGAGAATCCTGTCCACATCCTCAGTTTCTACAAGCTGAAAAGAATCCCAAAAGATGGACAAGACAGGTGCTCCAGGGACATCTTTGGATGTTGTTAAAGGGGCTCCAAGTAATGCCGGATCTGATTGACCTTGTCTGCAAAGTGTTGAGCGAACTTCTCACAACGAGCCTCCATATGATCTATCATTTCAGTGGGGGGGGGGGCAGATGGAGTAGGCCTCTTACCACACGGAAAAGCTCTGCTGGATATTTCTCTGCAGATGCAATGGTGGCAGAGAAGTGTACCTTTTCAGCCGCCACCACCGCCACGGAGTAGGCTCGCCAGTGAAGCTTAGCCTCTGCTCGATCAGAAATGACACGAGATTTTCACCACCGTCGCTCTAAACGTCGACCTTGCTGTTTCAAAGCCCGCAGCTCCCCAGAAAACCAAGGAGCTGCATTTGATCTACAGCAGGGCCAAGGTTGCTCAGGAGCGACCTCATCCAGGGCCCTGGTCGTCTCTGTGTTCCAGAGTTGCCAGCTCTGGCAGCAGGAAAATCCCCCAGAACCCTCGGGAAACCATCTGGATCCATCAGTCTCCGGGGGCGGACTATAAAATGCGGTCCCCACCTGTGCAGAGGCTACGGGCTGCAATAAGCCTAAATCCCACCAGGTAGTGAGACAGAATAGGGATTCTGTTGGTGTCGTGTTCACCCCTCCAGCACGACACGGAGGCACTCAAACCCTGTGAACTGCTGGACAGGGACCTGGTGAGAGAGATAGAATCATGATAGTCTATCACAACCCCACCTCTCTGCCCCTGAAGTCTTGGCTGCTGCAGCACCCGGAAACCTGGCAGACAGATCTGGGAGAGGCCCACATCTCTGGCCTCATCCAGCCAGGTCTCCGTAATGCAAGCCAGGTCAGCTTTCTGGTCCAGGATCAGGTTCTGGACCAAGCAGGTCTTATTGTTTACTGACCTGGCATTGAGAAGCAGCAGGTTCAGACTCAGGGGGCTGCTGCTCAGGTTGCATAAAGTCAGAGGGTTGAGGGGAGGGCCAGAAAGAGGGACAGTCTGTCTATGACTGACCCTCCTTCTCCTGTTATGGCCTGCACGACCCCTCCCACCATATCTTCCATGACCCGTCACTCTACTAATAGTGGCAGCACTCCCAGCCGACTTCCCCTCCCCTGAGCTCCCCCCAGGTGGTAGACACATTACAACAGAGCAACGGGCTGAGCCAAGCAGGTAGAGGCAGGTTTTGTTGATTTTTCCCTGAGTAGGGGGGGCATAAAAGCTCCAATGGCAACGGCAAAAGTTTTTTTACTTTTAATGGTGTACTTTAAAATCTACTTTTAATGGTGCTTTAGTGTTGTTTTTAATTGTTGTTAGCCGCCTTGGTTTCCCTTTTATTAGGGAAGAAAGGTGGGATATAAATAAAATAAATAAATATATATCCTAATTTCAGTCCCTATCTCCGACCCGTAGCTAAGAGCTTGTACATGCCAGCGTTAGCAATAGTGAGTTAGATGGACCAATGGTATATTTCCATAGAAAGTAGCTTAGTATGTTCAGTGTGTGACAGATTACCCTCAAGGAAAGTAGGAAAAATGTTCTCTTCTTTCAAATTAATCTTACATTCGACTTCCATTACAACAAACCTTTTCCATTTAATCACTGATTTCTTGACTTGACTTGCATATCTGTCAATATCTTAATTTGATTAAAGGTTTCCTTCTGTGGAATGTTCCTCAAATGAGATCCAGTAAGCTCTAATTTAGGAGCAACGGTAGGCAGCTCTAATGGCTATAATTACCTTTATTATGATTAAGATTCACTCCAGGAAAAGTTGGGTTACAGGAATGGCTGTACTAAGTATTTATCAGAACACACATGACATTAATAAAGAGTTCATAAAAAAGGCAAGTCACTCAAAGACACTGAGAATTATACTAATTTAAAGATAATTGTTGCAATGAATGAATGGAAATTCAAACTGATTTTGAAAAATAGAATAGTTTTATGCTGGCTGACTTTGGGATCAGTGAGAGGCTGATATTGCATAAATAATTTTAGGAGAACCCATTCTCCAGAAAATTTGCTCCTCTTGGCACAGGCACCTATTTGGAGGGGTCAATATATCTATCTATATCTATCAATATATATATATTGTATATATCTATCAATATATATATATACATATACACGCTCTTCTGGATCAAGTGTTCTGGCATGTTTCCTGGAATCAGTTGGAGCCATTCATTCAGCTTGGATGTCACAGCCTCTAGTGCTTCGATCACTACTGGGATCACATTCACCTTCACTTTCCACATCCTTTCTAATTCCTCCTTCAAACCCTGATACTTTCCCACCTTTTCATGCTCTTTTTTCCTGATGTTGCTGTCATTTGGTATTGCTACATCTATCACCAGGGCTGTCTTCTGGGCCTGATCTACCACCACAATGTCTAGCCAGTACCTTCTTATCTGTCTGGATATGGAAATCCCACAGGACCTTAGCCCTGTTGTTCTCAACCACCTTCTGAGGGGGTCTCCCATCTGTTCTTGGGAGGGGTTAATCTTTAGGCTGAGCAGATGTTCCTGTACACGATGCTGGCTACTTGGTTGTGCCGTTCAACATATGCTGTTCCTGCCTGCATGTTACACCATTCCACGATGTGTTGGACTGTCTGTTGGAGGCTTGAGGCCAGTGGGGGCATTTGTGGGCAGTTAGGGGTAGCTACCTCTGGTGCCCCCAGGCAACTGCCCCCAAGTTGGGGGCAGTTAGAGGCAGCAGTTGCTGGCCGGCAGCCCTTCAAAACAGACTTTGCATGGAGCATCAGTGTGGAGCAACTTGGGTGCAGTTGCCTGGGGCTTGTTAAATGAAGCAGGTTTGTTAAGTGGAGCACACTCCCAATGGGAATTTGTGCTTGTTATGTGAATCACTCTTTATGTGGGGCACTTGTTATGCAAGGTACCACTGTATTCATTCCTCCCTTCAAGCATACAGAACTGAACCAATACACAAGAATCTACATGAACTGTGTTCACTCTGCTGTTGGGGACGGGACAGAGGGGAATAGCCATGTGACAGTGCAATCCTAACCCCTGGTTAGGCTGTGACAAGTTCCGACTCAAGTCCCACACTGGCCTGGGGGATGTCACAAAAGTGCCTTTTTGCACCACTCCTGGGGGGTTTAAGGCCAGTGTACAAACATGCGCTGGCGTCCCCAAGCCACTGCAGGAATGAGTTGCAATTAAACTGGTTAGGATTGTGACCTGAATAAGATATTGTTGGGAAAGACCAGTGCAGAAGAACTTCAAAGATATGATGTCATTTATTAAAATTTAACATTAAGTGTTCCTCTTGTAGAATTCAGCTAATGACCTGCAGCCCTAGGATGTCTTTATATGAAACCGATGCCAGATATTAATATTCCACAATTTAGGCTTACATTAAAATTGAAGCTTAAATTAAGCCTTATAGTAGACTAATTAACGATGCTATTTATTCTGTGTCAAGTTTCTTTTTTTTTTCCTTCTGGAAATATCCCACTACTACAATGATCTTCCTTTTCTTCCCATTGTTTTCTTGGTGCAACTATAAAAAGTCCTTTTCTTTCTGCCTTTTCTGCTGCTTGGTTTTTCTTTTGCCCTTTCTCTTGGATAACTTGAGCTTGTTTGAATTAATTCAATTGGCAAATACATCATCCGTACACCTGCAATGAAGCGAATGTCCTGTATAAGTAGTCCCCGGTCACAAATCAAGTCTCACAAGGACAACTGAAAGTCTGACAACTGAAAGTGCTTAGAAAGGAATGATCGTCTGGATCTTCACAGTTGCAACAAGGATTGTGATAAAAGACAACTTGAACTATCCCAAACTGTTGTTTTCCTTTTACAATATGGCAGGGGTTTCCAAAGTGTGCATTGTGACACCTTAGGGCAGTGATTTTCAACCAGTGTGCCACGTCCGCAGGTGTGCCGCAGGAATTTGAGGAGGGACATTTATTAATAGGAAAACTTGGGGATTTGAAGAGCATGGTGTGAGTTGTCAATGATAAAAACAACTGATGGTGTGCAATGGGATGAAAAAGGTTGGATATCACTGCCTTAGGGCTTTTGCAATGACTTAAGGTTAAGCAAATAAATAAACTATTGAACTATTGAACAGCCTTAGGGCATCACAGTGCATTCACAAGGGTACCATGAGATAGCCACAAGGGACCCTACAGCCTTCTCCCGGCACCAGGATGAACAGATGCCCAAGCCTCAAAAGGAGGACAAGGTCTTGGATTCCTCTCAGCCTGGCCTTTCCGATGGACAATGGCTCATTTGCCTACTCACAAGTAAAGCTGCGATATTGGGCACTTTCACTTTCCCGTATAGCTCAATGCATTTTTTTTGTTTTTTGGCCATGATAGGAAGGAGATATTTCAAAACCAATTTTTGCATTGGATTCTGCTTTTCAATACGAATCCAACAACCTATGACATGATGGGATACTGTACACCATTGCAAAGTTCCAAAATGAAGCCAAAATGGAGGACAAAGAAGCTCCTTTGGAGGACACCCGGACAGGATACTAAAAAAGAGGACACATCCAGAAATTTCCAGTCATATGGTCACCCTGCCTGGCACCACTGTCTTGGATAACTGACAAGATCTGATCTTGGATCTCACAAGGTGGGTACCACCATCTTGGATATCATGAGATCATCATGTCCTATATAAAATACATCAATGCCATGATCCTTTAACTGTTCACTTCCTCATCTCACTTCAGCCACATTCCTATAAGAGCACCTGTCTTAAATAAAGAGGTTTATTCATGACTGGTTTAATGGCTTCTATAAGGTGCATGTGATCTACTCACTGCCACAAATGCATTTATGCCTTTCCCTACATTGACCATTTGCTTATAAATAGCTTAATGAACACACCTCAAGTATTTATAATGAAATGTGAGATCCTGGAACTAGAGCAACTTCTGGTTCTGAATAGTGCAGAGCTTTTTTTTTTTCTTTTAAAATATATTAAGTAACCATTAATGCATTTGATGATCATAGTGATAATTCTAGGTTGCTGACAGAGAAATCTGGATTAAGTCATTACTAAGAACTTGCTCTAAGGTCATGGAATGTAGCAAGCGTTTCGAGAGGTTGTCAAATTTCACTTTAGATCAGGGGTGTCAGTTGTAAATTCTGTAGGGAAATGCAGCTCCTACAATTCAAGGAAGCAATTTATTGAGCCCTGTGGGCTGTGGGTGGCGCAAGTGGTAAAGACGCTGTGCCTGTTAACCAGCAGGCCAGGGTTCGAGACCCAGGTCAGCCCCACAAGACAGGGTGAGCTCCTGTCCTTAGCCCAGCTCTGCGACGCCAGCTGGATCCAATCGTATTGGCTCTGCCTTTCCATTGGACTAATTCAGTGGCGTGGAGAGGGGGGATTTGCTGCTTGGGTAACAGCCTATCCTCCATAACAATCTAACCCAGGCTTTCATGCTTCGCATGCAGCGTCAAGCACGATACTTATTCAGTACAATATGTTGTTGCACCAAGACTTTTGACTGGAAGAAACTGCTCATATAGTAGGGCTGTAGGAGTTCAGCATCTGATTATGTGCAAAAGATGTAGGGTGCAATCCTAACCTAGGCCAACACAACTCATTGGTCTTCCCATTCCCGTGGTGATGTAGGGAGACAAGCACATGTCTGTGCACTGGCCTAACCCTCCCCCAAGATTGGTGCAGAAATGCCTTAGGGCACTTTTGTAAGACCCCAAGGGCAGCATTGAACTTGTGCCAGATTTTAGGCCGGCCTAACTTCAGATTAGGGTTGCAGCATTAGTAACTTTTCAAATTGCTTTTTGGATTCAGAATACTGGTCCACAATATTATCGACACCAGATGTGTCCACCAGATGTGTTCAATCTTCAGTCTCTCCACATAAGGCTGGAAAGACTTTCACCTCAAATCCTAGAAAGAATGTAGGCTAGACAAGGGGTGTCAAAGGTAAGACCCAGCGGGCCGGATGGAGACCCTGGAAGCAATTTGTCTCAAATTATAATTGGGCTTTCTCATTATGACAATTATGAACAATTAGAAATTATGAACAATTATGAATGTTTAAGTAATGAACATTACATTTTATCTTCTATTATTGGCAGCTGATGAGTTTCTATGTTAGAAAAGTACTTATATCTGGCCATGATCTGCTTAATGATGTCAGTTTCTGCTTAATTAGGTCACTTCATGAATACTCTTCAGTCTACTGTATGAAATGCATTGGACACATTTGGTGTGGACCAGTTATTTTCAACCAGCGTGCCATGGCACACTGTGCCATGGATAATCCTGAGGCGTGCCGCGGGAATTTGGCGATTGATACTCATTAATAGGAAAACTGGAGGATTTAAACAGTCTGTTGTGCCTTGTCAATGATAAAAACAATTGATGGTGTGCCTTGAGAATTTCAGTGCATTAAGTGTGCCGTGAGATGAAAAAGGTTGAAAATCACTGGTGTAGACTATACTATGGACAAGTATTCTGAATCCAAAAAAGGACTTGCCCTACAATCCAGAGTAACTACAGGACCACGTAAGAGACTTCATGTGCACCTGTAGTTACTGCACCTAGTGAAAACCTATGGGAAATTCATATTGCAATCCAGAGAAAAGGCGCAATCCAGAGTAACTACTGGGAGTCCTTGCTCTGACATAAGAACAATTTACACTGGATTGCAATATGAATTTCCCAGAGGTTTTCACTAGGTAGTGCCTTAACTAAAAAAGCAGGCCTCCGTCAGTCTGGGAAGACTATGGTACGTGCTTGACGCTGCATACGCTGCATGCGAAGCACGAAAGCCTGGGTTGGATTGTTATGGAGGATAGGCTGTTACCCAAGCAGCAAATCCCCCCTCTCCACGCCACTGAATTAGTCCAGTGGAAAGGCAAGGCCAATACGATTGGATCCAGCTGGTGTCGCAGAGCTGGGCTAAGGACAGGAGCTCACCCTGTCTTGTGGGGCCAACCCGGGAATCGAACCATGGTCTGCTGGTTAACAGGCACAGTGTCTTAGCCGCTTGCGCCACCCTACGTCAATGTAAATGTCTCTTACGTGTTCCCGTAGTTACTCTGGATTGTAGGGTGAATTGTTCTTACACCAGAGCAAGGACTCCCCATAGTTACTCTGGATTTCACCCTTAGTAAGTTCCTAAATCTGTGCAAAAAAAACTTGGAGTGTCAACTTACTCAGAAGTCTAGAGTGGAGGAGTGTTACTGAGGGAGTGGTGAGGGACGTCTTATAAAAAACTTGTCCTTCACAATGCCAGGGTACCATTTATTCTTCAGATTATAGACTCATATGCATATGTTGATTTTAGCCCCTTCTTTATTGAAGATGGAAGGCCTTTTGTGTTGTTGTCGGAGTGACATTTGTTCTCCGCAGGAGCACCGATAGAGGAGTTTCCTAAGCAACCATCCTGTGATAGTTCTTTGAATGCCACCTTGGGCCTACTACGGCTTCTTCTGCCCTTTAGTTGTTTGTACATAGATTCTCTGGGTGAATGAGACAGGTGCCAGACTTATTAGGAGAGTGGAAAAGGATCTGGCTTTCAGAGCTCTTCTGCTGTGCTTATTCTCTGGTGTGTACAGGAGGTTTTCATCCGTGACATATTGAGCAGATAAGCAGGGAGTAGATCTCCTCCTGGCAAAACTTGGGAGTAGGGCAGGAGGGTTTGATGGGGAATATAAACTGTTGATGTTGTAGGGGGATAGGGATATGAACAGCCCTTATAGGAGGTGCAATGAGAAGGAGGTGCAGGGTATAAATTATTTGTGGGACCAGGGTCTCAGAATAAGACTTGTAAGCCCAAAGAGGGAGGGGGGACTTGCAATTTCCTAAGATCTCAGCAAAAGTTGGAGGACAGGTTGACCAGGAGGGCAGGTCTTGCCTCCTGGTCACCCATTTGTTCTTACATCGGAGCAAGATCTCCTCGTAGTTACTTTGTGCAATCCAGAGTAACTACGGGGAGTTGATCCAACGTAAGAACAATTTTCTCTGGATTGCAATATGAATTTCCCATAGGTTTTCACTAGATGGTGCCGTAACTACGTTGACGTAAATGTCTCTTACGTGCTCCCATACTCTGTACTAATCCTGTACTCTGGGTTCTAGGGTTAAACACATTTGATTCCGTCTGGATTGTGTTTTGCAGAAACTTTTCCTAATGCTGCTGATCAGCAGTACAGTCATCACAGTCAGCAGTAAAGGGGGGGGAAATGGTAGAATAAACTGGGAAAAGTACAATCCAGAGTAAGGGCACAATCCAGAGTAACTACGGGAAGTCCTTGCTCCGGTGTAAGAACAATTTGCTCTGGATTGCAATATGAATTTCCAATAGGGTTTCATTAGGTGGTGCAATAACTACGTGTACATGTCTCTTATGTGCTCCCATAGTTACTCTGGATTGTAGGGTAAGTGACTGTAAATGGAATAATCACATTCCAAATTGTTTAGGTCTTGAAAGTCCAACGTCTTCAATTGCGCTTGAAAATGGACAAGGAGGTGGTATAGTTACTGAAGATCTGGCAAGTCATGTTCCATAAATTGTACCACATCAAGAAACTCTCAGCTCGGTTTTGAACCAAGTCTCTGGGGAGTCTTCAAGGGCAACTCTACATAAATCACTACATAGTAGTCCTAAAAGATTGTTGGTAGACGGACTAGAACATGTATATAACATGTTCTATAGAACATGTAGTAGAACATGTAGTATGGACATGTATAGAACATGTTGTTGATAGACTGACTAGAACATGTAACATGGTGGTTACCCACTTCGTTTTGTATCACGTATCACCACCAGGTTCTAATGGACCCTCTACTACAGCTTGGTATATATAATGAATAACTGTTGCTTCAAGTTTTAGTATGGGACCCTAAAATGGGTAGGAAGTATGGGTGGGAAGTTAGTGTTAATTTTTTAATAAGGGAATTTTTTAATAAGGAAATTTTTAATAAGGGAAGTTAGGAATTAAGTATGGGTGGAAAGTTAGTGTTAATTTTTTTAAATAATGGAATTTATTATTATTTGATAAAAACATATGACATTTTTACTGCCAATTAGACAGTTATAAATCTGAAAGCATGAATTTTGTATCACCGATCACTTCCAATGGACCATGTACTATTAAAAAAAGCATTAGAAAACCACAACACTAGCTTCCTACAGGGTCCCATACTAAAACTTGTTGCAACATTTATTAATTATATGTACCAAACTATAGTACAGGGTGCATTGGACCCTGGAAGTAATCAGTGATACAATAATAAGTGTATCACTTATTTTAAGTGATTAAAAAAATATACAGTCTCAGAAAATATATAGTCTAATGTGCAATTGAATCAAGTGTTATATGGTTATACGGTTAAGTGTTAAACAATATATAGCCCCAGAAAATAGTATTGTAAGGATACAGGTAAACTAGGAGAAGACAGGAGTAGTCAGCATATACCTCATATAAACCTCAAACGTTAAATGGAACAACTGTGTTTTAGAATCCCGTTCAGAACTAGTCTTACACTCAGTGCCAAAGAGTTATATAAACTGGATGCCACTGCAGAAAAAACACATATGTCCTCATCAAATGCACCACCGTGAAATGTGGGACACACATCACAGCTTTCACAGTTGGTTTTAGGCAACTGATGATGGACGAGGTCCTTCTAGTAGTTGGTTCTTTCTACGTATTCCTAAATTTCTTGACTCCTGCTGTGGCCACAGTGGGCTGTGGGTGGCACAAGTGGTTAAGACACTGTGTCTGTTAACCGGAAGGCCAGGGTTTGAGACCCAGGTCCCCACAAGACAGAGTGAGCTCCTGTCCTTAGCCCAGCTCTGCAACGGAGCTAGAACCAATTGTATATGTCCCACCGTTCCATTGGACTATTTCAGTGGCATGGAGAGTGGGGATTTGCTGCTTGGGTAACAGCCTATCCTCCATATTAATCTACCCAGGCCTTCGTGCTTCACATACAGCATCACGCACTATAGTCTTTTGAGTCTGATGGATGCAAATGTAACTATGGCCATGAAAACTATAACTTCACTTTATAAAGTTGCTTCTGGGGCAGAATGCAGAGTCAATGACAACAGCAATGATGAGGATTATTAGTACAAACTATTTTCCAGAGAGCCTCTTAATGTCCTACATGAACAGGCTTGATATCCAGCTCATTTCCTTCCCCAGCAGATTGGTAATCCTCTTCCACAATGCAACTCAAGTGAAACGCAAGGAGATTTGACTTTTCGCCTTCAGTCCTCAGGGAACAAATTTTCTGTTCAATTTTCCATCTCTGTACGATGAAGTTGAGTAGGAAGGAGGAAATGGGGGATTGGAAAGGTCAAGCATAAAATAGACGTACTCAGTCCTCTTGTGGAATGCTTCAAAATTAGCTGTGTGATTGGCTTGGCATCTGAAACAAAACTCACAGGTAAAAAACCAAACAAACAAAGGAGAACCTTGCCGGATTACAGGTGAGATCTATCTAGTCCAGCAACTGATATCCAGAGGTAATCAAGCAAGACCTCATGGTAGGAAGGACCTCATGGTAGGAAGGTAGGAAGGGATATGCAAAAGAGTGCAATCCAGAGTAACTATGGGTGCAATCCAGAGTAACTATGTGGAGTCCTTGCTCCGGTGTAAGAACAAATTGCTCTGGATTGCAATATGAATTTCCCATAAGTTTTCACTATGTGGTGCAGCAACTACGGGTACACATAAAGTCTCTTATGGGCTCCCGTAGTTACTCTGGATTGTAGGGTATGTGAAGTCCCTGCTCCGACATAAGAACAATTTACTCTGGGTTGCAATATGAATTTCCGATAGGTTTTCACTAAGCGGTGCCATAACTAGGTTGACATAAATTTCTCTTATGTGCTCCTGTAGTTACTCTGGATTGTAGGGAAAGAGCCACAGCTCTAAGTATCAAGTTGAGTCAGGGTGACCATAAGGAATGGAGGACATACCTCCAAATCCAGAGTAACTACGGGAGCACGTAGGAGACTTTACGTACACCGGTAGTTACTGCACCACCAAGTGAAAACCTATGGGAAATTCATACTGCAATCCAGAGTAAGTTGTTCTTACACCAGAGCCAGGACTCCCCATAGTTACTTTGGATTTTGCCCATAGTGCCTCTACCTTTAAGCATTGCATAAAAGAGGGAATTTAGTTGAAAAGCAGTATATAACATATTTACTCATATCTAATGTGCCATTGAATGTAATGCTCACCTCAATTTTAAAAGGCTTAAGATTTTTAAAAAATGTTTACTGGCAATTGTAATGCACAACTGCCAAGCAGGTGCAAAATTTATTTTTACAGCACACAACAATTAGTTAAATGACAATACTAATACGACAATGGATATTTGTGATGATTTTTACCTAATTGCACTACTTAATGCAACAATGGGTTTATGTTATTTTATATTACAGTGTAGTAAACTATGAAATACTGGCCTTTACTTATAATCCTAATACTGTATTTATGCGAGTCTAATGTGCAATTGAATATAATGTGCACCCCAATTTTGGAGATTAAATTTGGCAGAAAAAAGTGAGCATTAAATTACAGACAGGCGGACAGACACAGACAGACAGACAGACAGACAGACAGACAGAAAGAAAGAAAGAATGAATGAATGAATGAATGAATGAATGAATGAATTTAGTTGCTGCTTTTTAAACCCATCTATATTGAGCCAAACCTGCCTAAATTCCCTCTTCTATGCAAGTTACCCAAGATATTGGCATGGAAGACTCAAGTCTGTACAAGTACACACGCACTCTCTCTCTCTCTCTCTCTCTCTCTCTCTCTCTCTCTCTCTCTCTCTCTCTCTCTCTGCATGTGTGTATGTTGTAGCCACAAAAGTAAAATATGTACTGTACAATATTGCAAAGTATTATAAAATGCTTTTAAATTTTTTTAAAACTTTAGCAATTGTATTTATGAAGCATTATTTATGCAATAGGGTGCCTTTTTTCCATTATGCCCAGTTGCTTTGTTTGCAAAATTGTATGTTCCAATGGTGATTGTGCTGGTAATGGGGTCACCCAAGAAGAACCCAGTATATCCTGGGAGGACCTTTCCAGCCTTGCATTTTCTTAGCTTCACAGCAGCTGTTGAAATGCTAATTTATTATCTTGTACAAATTGACCTTTCGCCTCTCTCTCTCTCTCTCTCTCTCTCTCTCTCTCTCAGTAATCTTAACCCATATAAACACCATGATTTGCTATAATTGTTGGTGTTTATTTTACCAGACTAGGCTTAATTACCACATAAATATTCCCGTTAACAGAAAACCGTAACTGCTTAATACTTTATTTGCTATGTCCAATTAACATTTGTGACTGTGGGGCTATGGTTAAGAGAGAATTTTATCCCAGAAAGGTCACACCCTCTGGTTAGAGCAAAGTCTCCTGCCCTTTCATACTTTTGGCAAATAAATACAAAATGTTGTTACATTTTTTAAAGAAGAACTCTAATTATCAAAGTTGTACAATGAGTTTTCAGAAGCTTGCTGACCTATCTTCTGAAGAACTTTCTAGATGGAAACAAATTATGGAAATTTTGAGTGGTTATGAAACTATAGTATTACATTACTGGAGAGTTTCCTTCTCCACAGCAGGAGTAGAGTAGCAGGGGCTGTGTCACGCTCTGGTTTGACCATGGCCAAGGATCAGGCCAACTGAAGTCCACCTGAATCCTCAAAACTTGGGATGGAGGTAGCACTCATTGGACAGGAGGTGTTCAACCTGACACTGGTACTGTCTCTTAGGTACAGAAATCTTCTACCTCTGGAAAACCAGATAGCTTCATTTGAAAGTATTAGAGCATTACTTTTTAGGAAGTTGGACCTTTGTTTGACTTCATTCTCTTCAAAACAGAATCCTGAGACATGGTCACAATACAGGGTGACCATATGTCATTACCAGAAAAAGAGGTCAAGGTCCCTCCAAAATGTAGAACAGCGAATAAAAATGTAGGACACGACAATATAAAAGCTAAACACACACACACACACACACACACACACACACACACACACACACACACACACACACACACACATATATATATATATCTTTCATGTGATTCATGATAGAGTACAAGCCTAACTATGTCTTCTCAAAAGTAAGCCCCATTGTGTTCAATGGGTCTTACTCCCAGAAAACTGTCTTTAGGATTGCAGCCTTAGGCCCATATCCTAATGTCACAATATGCCCTTTGCATTGGAGCAGTTAAGATGACTTTCCATAAGGTAACACTAATGAGTGCCATAATTGCATGGACCCGTAACTGCCCTGGATTTTGCCCTATAACTCTATATTGCTTATTTTTAACTATTATTTATAATTTATTACATATAATTGATGAATTACAAGAAGGCTACCTTCTGCCTGCTTGCAAGGAAATAACACGGGAGATTTTTCCCAGGACACAAGGTGAAAATTCGGGACATTCTTGGGGACATGTGGTCACTATGGCGAGAGCCACCTTGTGTAATGTGGGTTGATTGTGTATCCACCGCCCTGGGTCCCCGCCAGCACTGGTCTCATCCCTTCCTCGAAATAAGTCTACTGAGACAAGGGTGGGATTTAACAATAACTGTTTTACTTTCATCCATCATGGAAGCACACTTGTATTGACAGTTCCTTAATGCTCAACAGGTAAGTAACATAACAGGTTTTTCCAGCATGGGAGGGAGACCACCCACATCCCAACCAGCAGGTAAGTATCTCCCCTCAAACCTCCAAACCAAACAGGTAAGTAGGTGGTGTCACAACCACAGGTAAGTCCAAGGAAGTCACAAGCACGAACACTCCTTTCCCTCTTAGGTTCCCTAGGATGGGGTGGAAGGTTCCACCACCAAGCTGGCCCTTTGGCTAACCCTGGCCGGTGTAGTGTGAACCCTTCCCCAGTGCCATCTTTGGCCTCCTCCTAGCCATCCATTCTCTGACCCTCTCTGCTTCCCTCTGTCTTTGCTCTTCTTTCTCATATTCATTCAACTGCCTCTCCACCTCTTCAGGGTCTTCCTCTTTGTTCCAGAAGGCCTCCACTTCTTGTTCTCTGGCCTCCTGTTCCCAAGGGGGTGTTCTCGACACTGGCACTCATACAGCCTTACAGTGACAGTCTGGGTCCTCCTCCTCATATGACATCTCAAGGAACATGAGATCTTCCACCAGTTCCTCTTCGGGGGACTGTTTCTTTGCTCCTCCGCAGTCACCCTAACCCAATACTTAAAAATCTGTTGAATCAAGAAAAAAATAATTTTCCTGATTGCAGCCTGTCAATGAGTTTTATCTGTGTCAACTGGATTGCAGTCATCCTTAAGCAATACAACTCTGGTTGTCGGGTGATGTTTGTGGATTTCCCAGGGACGTCAGTCTACTGTTTGACAATATTGGTTAATTCAGCAATTTTCAAGATTTTCCACCTCATGGCACACTGACAAGGTGCTAAAATTTTCAAGACATACCATCAGTTGACAAGTCTCAACTGCTACTGGTGGGAGGACCACATCTTCCAATGACCTTATATAAATGATCCCTACAGCAAAGTCCTTCAGTACACCAGTGTGTCGCAGCATACTACGGTATTATAATAAAAAAGCAGGCCTTCATCAGTCTTGCATGCCTCTTCGCTGCCTCTTGGTGCAGCAAAGCACGAAAGCCTGGGTTAGATTGTTATGGAGGATAGGCTGTTACCCAAGCAGCAGATCCCCCCTCTCCACACCACTGAATTAGTCCAATGGAAAGGCAGAGCCAATACGATTGGATCCAGCTGGCATCGCAGAGCTGGGCTAAGGACAGGAGCTCACCCTGTCTTATTGTGCTGACCTGGGTCTCGAACCCTGGCCTGCTGGTTAATAGGAACAGCGTCTTAACCGCTATTTAATATCTCTGGGATTAATCTATCTACAGTATTTATAAACTGCTTTTCAACTAAAAAGTTCACAAAGCGGTTTACAAATAAATAAATAAAATTAATAGCTAATTAATAGCTAATGGGTTCCTGTCCCAAAAGGCTTCCCAATCTAAAATGCAAATCAACACCAGCAGGAGCCACTATAACAGACATTGCTGGGGTGTGTAGGGCCACTTACTCTCCCCCTGCTAAATAAAGGAGGAACACCCACTTGAAAGAGTTCCTCTTGTCCAGATAGCAGGGGTTTAATTGGACATTGGTTGATCTCAGGTCTAGATGATGTAGAGTGGTACCTCTCATAACAAGTGCTTCAGATAACATGCGTTTCACATAACAAGTATAAATTTCCAAGAAATCTTGCTTCACATAACAAGTTCTGCTTCACTTAACAAGCAAGTGTGCTATAGGCACGTGTGCTATGCAGCCCTGACGCTTTGCACGAAGACTCTTTAAAAGGGCTGCTGGCCAGCACTGCTGCCTCTAACTGACCCCAAGTGCCCCCACTGGCCACCTTGAACCTCCAGCAGCAGCCCAGTAAGCCCCATTGTGTCAAATGGGTCTTACTCCCAGGAAAGTGTCTTTGATTGCAGCCTCCTAACCATGTCTACCCAGAAGAAAGTCCCATTGTGTTCAGTGGGTCTTACTGCCAGGAAAGTGTCTTTAGGACTGCAGCCTAAGTAGACTTCATAGGATCATGCACAATGAATGCATGTTTTGAATTCAATTCCAGTGTTTTGTCATCATTTTTACATCCAGTTAATATTTATATATGAATTTTTGGAGAGTTCTGGAACCAATTGTCTGAATTTCCATTGTTTCCTATGGGAAAATCCACTTCACATAAAGAGCGTTTCACCTAAAGAGCGTGCCTCTGGAATGAATTAAGCTCTTTATGTGAGGCACCGCTGGATTCATATGCCAGCAATTCTGTCTTTAGGAGACAGTCCAAGTCATGGCAATGCTAAAGGCCCCTGATCATTAAGATGAGTGCACCCAAATACTATTCATGATTGCCTGTTTGTACTCAGAGAGGTATATGCATTTTACAAACAGAGTCATAACTGCTTGGTTAATAAACCAAGCAAATTATAGCAATGCCATTAGGTTTACCATAAAGAGCAGTAGTACTATATACATCCCCCATAAACTGAATATAGAGCTTGAAAACCCATTTTGCTCTGAAGTACAAGTGTCCTATAAATAGCCTTATAAGTCACGCTTGAAGGGTATTATGCTATTTAATCACTTGTGCTCCGAAGGGTGCATCTTCTAGTCACCTGAGGCTCCAAGACAGAGAAAAAAAATTCCATCTCCCAACCTGGTTCTTTGTCTTATGTGTTGTTTATCTAATTGTACATCTAAATTGCAATGAGGACCTCAAACCATAGGTTACCTGATTCTCAATTAATAACCTTTGAAGATAAAGAAGCACTATCGTGCCTCTTCATTCCATGTGATTCTCTGCTATGAAAACATTCTGCTTTAATATAGATAAAGATAATAATCCCCCTTTTCTACATTACCACATATAGTTTCACATTTATGGTCACAAAAAATTATATGTACATTGGTGCTTCACATAGAGAGCACCAATTTGTTCCGGAAGCCTGCTCTTTAAGTGAAATGCTCTTTAAGTGAAGCAGATTTTCCCATAGGAAATAATGGAAACTCAGATGATTGCTTCCACCACCCAATAAATATTCATATAAAAATATTAACTGGATGGAAAAAAGGATGACAAAATACTGTAACTGAATTCAAAATATGTGTTTAATGTGCATGATCCTATGAAGTCTATTTAGGCTGCAATCCTAAAGACACTTTCCTGGGAGTAAGCCCCATTTAACACAATGGGGCTTACTTCTGGATAGACATGGTTAAGAGGCTGCAATCAAAGACACTTTCCTGGGAGTAAGCCCCATTGAACAATGGGGCTTACTTCTGAGTTGACATAGTTAGGAGTTTGCAATCAAAGGCACTTTCCTGGGAGGCTTATCTGGGCTGCTGCTGGAGGTTCAAGGTGGTCGGTGGGGGCACTTGGGGGCAGATACGGGCAGCTGCCTCTGGCACCTCCAGGCAACTGCCCCCAAGTTGGGGGCAGTTAGAGGCAGCAGTGCTGGCCAGCAGCCCTTTTAAAGAGCCTCCATGCGGAGTATCAGGGCTGCATAGCATGTGTGCCCATAGCACGCTTGCTTGTTAAGTGAAGCGAAACTTCTTATGTGAAGGAAGATTTCTTGGAAATTTATGCTTGTTATGTGAAACGCTTGTTAAGCGAGGTACCACTGTATTATATACTGTATTAGCATACTGTTGACAGATAGACAGACTGACTGACTGACTGATTGATTTGTTCAAGGAGGGTGGAATGACACTTTAACTGCTGATATCAGAGAAAATGTTCTGCACATGCAGTTGAAACTTTCTCATGCACACTTTGTTAATCAAGGGTCAAAAAGGGAAGGTGGTGGTGGTTCTGGAAGTGCATAAAAATGTTTCACTTCTGCAAATCCTGATAACAATTCAATAACATGGACAATAAATACTGATCAGTTACTCTTCAGATACATTTTGTTTGTGAATTTCTAATTCCTTTTCAATGGGATTTGGAAAGTAAGGAATGAGCTGAATTACCTTTTTATTTCTTTTGAAATGGATGTACATCTCAACTTCTAAGGT
The DNA here is from genome assembly GCA_030015325.1 of Cryptoblepharus egeriae. Taxonomy (NCBI): domain Eukaryota; kingdom Metazoa; phylum Chordata; class Lepidosauria; order Squamata; family Scincidae; genus Cryptoblepharus; species Cryptoblepharus egeriae. The sequence goes on along the minus strand of JAREYC010000016.1, from coordinate 11,078,944 downwards.
GGCTATTTGTGTTTTTTTTCTTTAAAGGAGAACTCATATTAAAATAATTGGTATTAAAAAAAAACTTTGCAAGGTTTCATTTCTAATTAATGAAAAAGGTTTTCACAATGAAGGAAACTTCCTAAACAAATGAATACTGTGGCAATCTTTAGACCAGTAATTCCCAAACTATGGGTCAGGACCAGTGATGGGCCCAGCCAGCCCCAAGATCCGGTACGCCAGAAGTGGGTGGGGCCAGGGGGCGGGGCCAGGGAGGTTTTCAATTTAAAAATAAAAAAAATTAAAAAATTTACTTACTTCTTAGTAGACCTGCACAGCATGGGGCTCTAAGGCTGCACTCCTCCACACTGGCCTGGGAGTAAGTCCCATTGACTGTCATGGGACTTACTTTTGCATAGACCTCCATAGGATGGGGCTATGTGCCTTTCAGCCCCCCACCCCAGCGGGGAGAGGCTGGGTGGTGCCGCGTGTGGCTCTGCGGATGACTCCCCCCTCTCCCCACCGGCGGGAGAGGCTGCGCTGAGCGCACCGTAGCGGTTCGCCCACTTCTTCCTCCCCTCGCCGCTGCCTACTCGCTAGCAGCAGGGGATTTGTAAGATCTGGTCCCCGGGGACCGGATCAAATAGGCCTCTGCCCACCTCTGGTCAGGACTCACTAACTGGTGAGTCCCAACTTGATTTTTGGTGAGCCACCCAAGGGTGACAGAAGTATCAGATAACTGATTTGGTTAGTGAAAAATCAGATACTGTAGCTGTTAATTACTCTGCAAAGAGTTCAGGATAGCTGTTAACTGTCCTGCTAGGAACTGAGCTCCTGAAGTTTGCAAGCATGTATAAATACATGCTTATAAACTTCGGGCACAATCCAGAGTAAATACAGAAGCACATAAGAAACATTATGTGCACCTATAGTTACTGCACCACCTACTGAAAACCTACGTGAATTTCATATTTCAATCCAGAGTAACTTGTTCTTACTCTGGAGCAAGGACTCCCCATAGTTACTCTGGATTTCACCCTTCAAATGTCTCCCTTTTGTTATTATTACTTAAAATAAACCTTATTTCTTTCCAGATCTCCCTTTTCAAAAGCCTAGTAAATCCAGTTGTGTCCCAACAGACCATAGTGGGTCCTGTGATAAAAAGTTTGGAACCACTGCTTTCCTTTTGATTAAATACACGATTAATTATATTTTCAAGACAGATGAAAAGCCCCAAATTGATCTTTCGGGAAGGGCTTTGGTGGGGAAGACACTATTCCAAGTGGTGTCATTGGAGCTTCTAAGGTTTTATTGTGATGATGCCACCATAACTTATAAAATGTGAAAATCAGAGTGCATTTCATGTTTCTTCCCAAAGTGAAACATCTGAAAAAGCCAGAAGGAACTAAGTAAATTTCTAGGTGATCAGTGAAATTGCTGGTGTGGGACTGGGGTGGACTTTGCCTATTCCTAGAGCCTAACGTACCCCCAAATCCAGAGTAACTACAGGAGCATGTAAGAGACTTTATGTGTACTCGTAGTAACTGTAGAGTGAAACCTATGGGAAAATCATATTGGAATCCAGAGTAAGTTATTCTTACACTGGAGCAAGGACTCTGGATTTTGCCCACTCTCATGCATACTAACCATTGAATACTGGTGGTGAAAATGAAAAAAAAAAATAATGAAAGAACAATATTTATATACAATTTGTTCATCAGAAAGTGCATTTGGATTAAGAGGGGAGGAAAGAGCAGAGAGGGATGCCACATCTTGCCTTAACCTGTCTGTTAGCGTCCACATCTTTTGGCCAACATTACATGTCAATCAAGTAGGCTAAGGAGATGCAACTGTCAACATTCCAACTGCCAACTGACAACATTCCATTCCCAGATGAGATGGCTGTTTTTAGGAGTGCCATTGAGGAGAGAGGTGGCAAATGGACAGATGAGATGCTGGAAAGGGAATGGGTTTTTTTTTCTGATGAATGTTGTTATATTGTACCTCTGCAACAACAGCTGCAGACTGTTACTAGTGAGCCTGAACTCAAAAAGGTAAGACTTTACACAAAAGTAGCAGTGATCTGACTGATTTGCTTGAACCATGATGATTTTTTTTAATTTTAAAAAATGTCAAATTACCAACTTAACTTAAAAGATCATATTTTTAGACTGTCTCTCGGAGTTTTATTTTCCCTACAATCCAGAGTAACTACGGAAGTACGTAAGAGACATTACGTGTACCCGTAGTTACAGCACCATCAGGAGAAAACCTGTGGGAAATTCATAATGCAATCCAGAGCAAATTGTTCTTACACCAGAGCAAGGACTCCCTGTAGTTACTCTGGATTGCGCCCATATTTCTTCACCATTCCTCCGTTCTTATTCCAGTCGTCTTGAACAAATTTGTTGATGATTAATTTTCTGGGGCTGCATTAAGTGACCTTAAGTATATTGTACAAACATTTCCTGTCCTACCTCCTTATATTCCCCTAGAGGTTTATAATAGTTTTCTGTAATCTTTCTCCCCTTTTCCTCACCTATCTTTGATCTTGTTTTAAGTTGGTTTTTTATTTTTTATTATTTATTTATTTTGGTAGGTAGCCAGTGTATGCCCCCCCAAAGCTCCCTTTACTTCAAACAGAATGCCATAAAGTAGCCAGTTAGTACGGTTTTGGCCACACTAGGGGGAGAAGGGGAAAGGTGAGGAAATTGCTGTGCTTTTAGAGCTTAGCGGAGACAAAAGAAAAGCTGAAAACTGTAAAATGTTCTTTCACTGTTAAGAAAAGAGATGGTGCCTAGCAGGATAATCTCAAAATGATGTTTAGATCTGCAATAAAGCATCACCAGGACACAGGCGTCTACAGAAGGGGTCCTGAATGACTGTAATCACATTACTATAGTTTTCAAACTATGTGTCTTCAGGGCACTTTTGTCATTTGTTTTCTGAAGAACCCCCTGCTTTTTGTTGTGCAATCCTATTGCGGTGAATTTTGGGATGTGTTCTTGAATGCCCATTCAGCTGATGTGGGGTATCCGCTAGATCTGCTGATGCTCATCATCACCCTATAGGAAATGAAGGCCAAAATGTCCATTCTCCTATGGCTTTAGATAACGGTTGGTTTTCACAGGTGGGCAGATGCCGGTTCGGGCCTACTCGCCTGAACCGGATCTTCCCCCTGGGCGGATGCTAGCGAGCAGGTCAGAGCCGTGGCTGCCAGAACTGCGGGGACCGCATGCATCTAGAACTGCGGGGACCGCATTCACAAGCGGCCGCATGCATCTCCTGAAGCTCAGCTTCAGGAGACGCAGTGCACTAGCGTCCAGCTGGATGCATGCACATTGCGTCTCCTGGAGCTCGGCTTCAGGAGACGCACTGCGCACGCGCCAAGACTGGCACATGCGCAGTGCGGCAGGGTTGGGGCCCGTCCCTCGCCCCACCATTGCCCTGTCCCCTGACCCCAGCCCCACCCCCTGACTTTCGGCGAACCGGATCTTGGGGTTGGCTGGGCCCACCGCTGGTGGTTTTGATGCTGGAGGGAAAGCTGTGTTTCAAGACAGCTTCATGGATCAAGTAAGAGATGGTTGAACTGCAGCCAGGTGGGAGACTGTGCTGTTTGGGCTTCTTTTTCATAACATATACATACCCCCAAATCCAGAGCAACTACGGGAGCACATAAGAGACTTTACTTGCACCCATAATTACTGCACCAACCTAGAGAAAACCTAGGGGAAATTCATATTGGAATCCAGAGTAACTTGTTCTTACACCAGAGCAAGGACTCCCCATAGTTACGCTGAATTTTGCCCATATAATTTCTCTTTGTAATGGTGTTGAAAACAGATACATTTCAATTTCTGTTTGCAGTTCTTTGGTTTGCATTTGTGTTTTGTTCTTATCTGTATTTATTCTTGCCAAAAATTTTTATTAAAAATATATAATTAAATTACATAATTATTTTTTCTCTAAAGACTAGCAAAATGCCCTGATAATTTCATTTGCACTCTCATTTTTGGTAGCTAATATCCTCTGCTAAATTTCTTACAATCCTCTGCCTCCCCTTCTTCAACAGATTGCTTCTTCTCTCTTTCACATACATAGTTTAACATGATGTAGATAATTTATTCTCAAAGGAATCAAATTAAGCTTTACAAACTCGGATCCTGAGAAAAGTCTTCCACGGTCTAATCTTAGAAGTATCTATGGAAACTAATTGCTGGATACCTGAGGATTTACCATCTGATTCAACCGGCTCATACAGTGAGATCAGTTGGAACAGATCAAATACATGTGTCGGAGTTTGGTGTGCTTCGCTAAAAAAGTGGTGCGCCTCTGAGAACTGAACAACAGCAGGGAACTGAGACCAAAATCCCATCTCCACAAGACTGTGGTACCGCAGCCTGAAGTGGTGGGCATGTTGACAGCACCACACACTCCAAGTCCAGATTTATTTATTTATTTATTTATTTATTCATTCATTCATTCATTCATTCATTCACTTACTTACTGACTTACTGACTTATTTACTCTACAATCCAGAGTAACTTTGGGAGCACATAGGCAACATTACTTGCACCCGTAGTTGCAGCACCACAAACTGAAAACCTATGGAAAATTCATATTGCAATCCAGAGTAAATGTTCTTACACCAGAGCAAGGACTCCCCATAGTTACCCTGGATTGCGCCCATACTTACTTACTTACTTACTGACTGACTTACTTACTTACTCTATAATCCAGAGTAACTACGGGAGCACATAGGCGACATTACTTGCACCCGTAGTTGCAGCACCACATAGTGAAAACCTATGGAAAATTCATATTGCAGTCCAGAGTAAATGTTCTTTCACCGGAGCAAGGACACCCCATAGTTACTCTGGATTGCGCCCATACTTACTTACTTACTTACTTACTTACTTATTTATTTATTTATTTATTTACTTACTTACTTACTTACTTACTTACTTACTTATTTACTTAATTTCCTGGATTCATATCCTGCCTTTCTTGGCAAGGCTGCCTCAAGGCGGCCAACAAAGAAAATAACAATGTATATTAAAAAATTAACACATTTAAAAACATTAAAAAAAATTTAAAATGATCCACAACCCTAAACATTTTCATAAAAACATTGGCTAAAATCATGGCTGAAAACTACTAAAACACAACCCCCCCAAACTCTCTATAATGTACCCCCAAATCCAGAGTAACTACAGGAGCATGTACGAGACTTCACGTGCGCCCGTACTTACGGCACCACCTAATGAAAACCTATGGGAAATTCATATTGGAATCCAGAGTAAGTTGTTCTTACACCGGAGCAAGGACTCCCCATAGTTACTCTGGATTTTGCCCTAAAAAGTTTTTGCCCACAAGAATTTATTTAATGTATGTACTCGAATCTAATCATCACCTTTTGCAGACAAATTCAGACTCCCAAATCTGGGAATGCATTAGATTTGATGGTTAATTGGATTTGAGAAAATATGGACTTGATTATAAGTATATGGTGTGCATTAGATTCAATGGCTCATTAGATTCGAGTAAATACAAGTACATACAGTATGGTACATACTGCCTTGCTCATCATCAGATATTACTTGAGGTGTTTTATCTAGATCAGAGAAGAGCTTTTGCAGTATTGTTCTATATGCTGTGGTGCCTTGGTTTACAAGCACAATTCATTCCAGAATCATGCTTATAATCCAAAACGCTTGTATACCAAAACAGATTTTGCCATAAGAAATAATGGAAACTTAGACGATTGGTTCCACAACCAAAACATTCCTATAAAATGATTACAAAACTATAATATAATACAAAATAATAATGAAAATATAAAATATAAAGAAAAATAAAACAAATTAACTTGCACTTAGATTCGCAGGCTGCAATCTGCCCCCTTACACTGGAAAGAGCCCCACTGATTATAACAGGGCTTCCATGCAAGGCTAGGTCTTTCAGCCTCCTTTCCATTGCTCCTCTTACACAGGAGGGAAGCCCATTGACTAACAGGCTTACTTCAGAGTCTCTTAGGAGAGATTGAGAAAGGGATGGGGGAGCCCCAAAACCAGCCATATCCTGGCTGGGACGCTTTGTGTATGCTTGTTTTGCAAGATAAAGGTGCAATCCTAAAGACACTCTCCTGGGAGTAAAACTAATTAAACTCAAAGGGGCTTATTTTTGAGTAGATATGGTTAGAATTGTGCTCAAAATTTATTTGAAATGTTTGCTTGTTTTGCAAAATGCTCTCAATCCAAGTTTCTCTCAGTCCAAGGTTTTAGTGTATATTTGTTCTATATATCAGTTCTGTACATATACTCCAAATGTTTCCCTTCCATAATGTATTCATTGCTATTAGCTGCATAGCTCATGCTTTGTGCTTCCTTTGACAGCCACAACTCATGCCAAGCAGAGGGATTCCATTCAGCTCCATTTTGGAATGGCTGGAATGGCCGGGAATGGCTCTGAAGGGGTGACTTCCTCCGACTAACTGCTTCACCCCCCACTAGCTATGCCACCACTTCTGCTTTCTTAGCTATGCCACCCCCTCTAGCTATGCCACCACTTCAGTTTCAGCTCTGGATATAGTTTGGACCATGAACCCTATTGAGCACCATACAATTCTGAGCCCTATTGAGCCCATACATGAACCCTATTGAGCACCATACAGTACTGAGCCCTATTGAGCCCATACATGAACCCTATTGAGCACCCTACAGTACTGAGCCCTGTTGATCCCATACATGAACCCTACTGAGCACCATACAAAACTGAGCCCTTCTGAGCCCATACATGAACCCTACTGAGCACCATACAGTACTGAGCCCTATTGAGCCCATACATGAACCCTATTGAGCACCATGCAGCATCAGTTAGTATTGAGCTGCAAACCTTTCAAATGAAAAGCGATGAAATGTCAATAAATTTGTACTTTGCAAAAATTTCTGTGACTATTTGTTTCCAAGCAAAGTCTGCCTCAAATTATATCAGCAATTAGAAACCAATATTGACCATAAAAGTTCTTTAAATAAAATCAAATATTTGACTTCATTTACTAAAAGAACATGGGTTTTCCCGTATAATTTATTCCCTGTGTTCTGGTTTTGCACTGTCTTTTGTCTTCTCTTTTATTATTAACCAACTACTTTTGATCAGTGAGTCTTTGATATTTTAGATGACATAAAATAAAGATTTGATCAGTGGTGTATGGATTAAAAGACCAAAAAGGGCTATTTCGCTTCAGCCGTGTATTAAGCATTTACAGAAATGGTCTAAATGCCGTAGTGTACGATTCAAAGGACGTGGTAAGGGGGGGGGAGAAATTGAGAGGGTTTTGACAACTCATCTGATAACATTTGCAGCCATGGGTTCACCGCTTCTCCTTACAAATGTCAAATTCAAAATGCTGTATGAAATATATGATGTATATTTTTGGGGTTGTTCTCATCTGGGAAACATTTAGAGCCAGTTAATTAAACTCGGGGTGTCCTCCGAAGCTTTGCCTCGCAGCTTGTGAGCTTGGAATTTGCCCAGTAAATGGATAATGTAACCATTCTCTAAAACAACTGCCATAGCCGATCATTAGAGTGCCCATTGATGCAGGCGTATAGGAAAAGGGTGCATACTGTCCCGATCCCAGCATCGCAAAGCAGAGGAAGTGAGAACAAAATTACCCAACTGGAAAGAATAAAGGTGGCAAAGGATGCATTAATTAAGAACAGATAGAGGAGAATTCATTGTTGGGTTGCTGTGTTGGTTGGTTTTGGCTCAGTGATTAACTGGAGATGAATGAGAAAGAATTTCTCAAAAGACACCATGTGAGTGCATTAAGCTACTGGAAGTTGTCACCTTGTAATCAATCAGATCAGTTGTTCACTGATTTAGGGAAAAATCCAGAGTAACTACGGGGAGTCCTTGCTCTGGTGTAAGAACAACTTACTCTGGATTCCAATATGAATTTCCCATAGGTTTTCACTAGATGTTGCAGTAACTATGGGTGCACTTAAAAGTCTCTGACATGCTTCTGTAGTTACTCTGGATTTGTCTTTAGGCTTCCCCAATCACCTAATATTTGATACTTTCATTTGCAGAGACTAGAGGTTGGATTTCAAAGACCTGCATGTCGGCCAAGACACTTCCAGGTCTGCTGTGACCATCTCCTTCATCTACAACTGGTAGCATCCTAAAGGCCCCTGTTTAATTGCAAAGCCTCCTTCCATATGATAAAGGGTAATATGAGGGTGGAGCAGCTAGTGTCTCACAGAGTAACTCCTCCACCCCCCTCTTATCTTAAATATACCTTTACTTTAAAAATCGTATCGGCAAAATCCAGACTAACTACGGGGAGTCCTTGCTCCGGTGTAAGAACAACTTACTCTGGATTCCAATATGAATTTCCCATAGGTTTTCACTAGGTGTTGCAGTAACTACGGGTGCACGTAAAGTTACTCTGTAGTTACTCGTAGTAGTACCCGTTAGTACTCGTGTAGTACCCGTACCCGTTAGTACTCGTGTAGTACTCGTGTAGTACCCGTAGTTACTCTGGATTTGGGGGCATGTCTGCTTTGGCTAGTAGAACAAACATCTACGAAATGGGTCCAGAAAGTTTTTGGCAGGAAGGTCACATCATCTGTCTGACTGTTTTGTGGAAAGAAAGAAAGAAAGAAAGAAAGAAAGAAAGAAAGAAAGAAAGAAAGAAAGAAAGAAAGAAAGAAAGAAAGAAAGAAAGAAAGAAATTCAGTTCATAAGTACTTTGGAGTACATGGAGAGTGGGAGTGATCTTCAAACCAGTTCATAAACTCACACAGTGAGTGGAGGTTCATGTGGCCCCTCCAGCCCTTAGTACACCCTCCAGCGGTGAGAGCTCTCCTTGCTTCCAGATGATTACAGGACTTGCCTGCATGCAGGATGGGGGTGGGGAGCTTGCTGTGGGCTACATGGAGACTTGCCATGGACTGGCCCCCAGCCCAGGATTTGGGTACCCCTAATCTACAGCAAAAAATAGGAACACAAAAGGTCAGTGCACTAGGAACACAAGGAGGGGGGTCCACATTCAGGACTTTGTTCCAGCACCCATTTCAACCTGCCACCAGCACTGTCTCTCTGAGCATCCAGTTCATTTTCGGCCTGCCCAATAATTCACTCTTTACAGCGAATAGAAGAAGGGGGGGCAGGCATGATGATTTCTAAAAGGGTATAATCAAAAATAAAACTTGTTAAGTGTTTAAGAAACAGGTCTTGGGAGAGAAGAAAATTGTTTTTAATCTTTGGCTGGACGGAATTTAATGTGCATTGATCTCTGTGTATTTTTTTAATCAGACATACCTTCAATGGTTCTGTTCAGGTTTATTCCTATTCAATCATAGGAGAGGCTTAATAAAAACACCAAAGTCTCTCAATCATGAAAATGAATAACTGAACGTTTGCAAGTATGGGGAAAAATAAATAAGGATCTTGATATGGTGACTTGGTAAAGTGGAGGACTTTATAGCACTGTTTAGTGATATCATAAAATACAAGGTGTCTGTTCCAGCATTTAAGAGTTTGCAAAAAACACTCTGTCTATAATGTGCTTCCTATTTGGGGGTGGTGGGGGGTGGTGGGAGGAGATAAGAGCCAATACCTGCATAGACGCATGCATGTGCCAGGCTTTATGGCAACATTTCTCAATGCTAACACTCTTGACATAACATTTACCAGCACACTGTCTTCAGAGGTATTATTGGACCTTATAGGCAGTAACTTCATTAGGAGTTTGGAGACTGTGATGGGCACTTCCAGAGTCAGGGGAGCAGGGAATCTCTCATTGCAGTCTGACTGGTGTAAGGTGGTGCTGCACACACCACCCAATATGGCCCGTTGTAGTGTACCACTGGATGAAAACCACCATCAACTGGCATAAGATTTTCTTATCAGTGCCTATTTATTAGGATGGCTCTGGAATGAATATTAGTTGCAGGAGAACAACAGTAGCAGAGGTTAACCCACTGTAGGTTTCCCAGAAAAATCAGTAGAAACAAATGATGGACTAGCCAGTAGTTCTTAAATCTTTAAGGAGATCTATTCCGTAAGTAAGTCTTTTCAGGGGAGGGGCTAAAGCAGGGATATGATCCCCAGGATTGTGGCCTTGCAGAAGAAGGAGTGCTATTTTTAAGACTGAGAACATAATCCAGAAGTGCGCTTGGGTTCCCCTATCTATCACTGGGCTGACCCAACTGCAAGATGCTCCACCCTAGTTATTCTGGAAAAGGCTGCCAACGTAGGCTGCCCCAAGACAGATGGTGCTGGGCTGCCCAAGCTGGGGCAGCCTAGGCAGTTCTGGAGAAGCATGTTGAGAGCATGTCAAGCATTGCCTAGGGCAGAGCAGTTACTCTGTTTCCAGAGCATTTTGCCAGGGCAGAAATGCCCTCTTCCAGCTTCCCAAGTGTTATATCACATCAGGAGCAGGTATAGTAATGAGTAGACCCATAGGGGTCCATGATAAGGCTGAATAAGAATGGCAGTGTCCCAGTATCCCTGCCCTGAGAAGGTTACCAACTTTACCCCAGCCCTGCTCCTCTGCTTTGACAACAGCTGGATGAAATACCCCAAACCTGAACAACTGAAGCCCTAGTTGTGAATTACATGCTTTTTGTGCAAAGTATATATTGGTGGATCCATCTACAGAGGCATAGGAGCAGGGGAAGCTGGTGTTTGTCTGGTCAGTTGGCAACCCTGCTTTAAAAAATTATTATTTCCCCTCCTTTCCCTCCAAGCCAAATTCACTGCAGATTTTCAGAGCAGCATCAGCTCCACTTGCAAGGCTCCCTCCTTCCTCTGCTCTGCTCTCCAGCAGCCTCAGCTGAGCTTCCTCCTTCCTTCCTTTGCACAGCAAGCAGAGTTTCCTCCCCCAGATCTTTTTCTTTGCAGGGACTGGAGCCATTGCTAAACACATCCATTTCACAGCCATTTGCTAGCTGGAGATACTTGGGGAATCTGGCGCGATGTATGCTGTGAGATATAGTTCTTCCACTAATGGCATGGAAAGGTGCTTAAGCATGGGGAGGAGGGGAAAGACTATAATTCCCTTCCCTTAGCTCCCCCTCCTTTAACCAGCAGCCTCAGAGGCTCAGTGGGCCCTGCAGCCAGGGCATGTGAAATGGGGGTCCAGCAGGTACATTGTTCCGGGGCCCGAGAGCTACGGACAGGCCCATTACTGAAGGACCATTTGAGTGTTTGTTATTAACAAATTAATATGGTATATTATATTGTCACATTACTTGAATACCGGTATGTTTTAACATAATGTTTTATATGAGCAATAAATGAGCACTTGTTGAAGTTTGTTGCATATTAATTAGCCTCATTTTTTAATTTCAAAATAATTTTTCAAGTCTTAGGGGCCCTAAATGGGTTTTGTACCACCTTAAAAAAATTCTCTTGGAGGCCCTGCCTGCAGCAGCCTCAGTGTCCCTAAAAGACTGAAATGCCCTATATTGCCTAAAATCCTAGTAAATGGCTGGAGAAGCCTCTACCTGGACTTTCGGTCCCATTTACGGTACTGCCAGGGAAATTCCTGTCATCTGGTCAGCCTGTGTGCAAAGGTATGTGACACTCCAAAGTTTACCACTACACATTTTAGCCTTTTAAACTTTTATTAATTGCCTTTGATCCAAACCTTTTCATCCACCCCAATAAGGAGGCGAAAATAACGTGATCCTTACAGCCAGTTTGTGACGATCATCCATCAATACATCTTCTGGCAATGTTGCACTAAAAGTAATTCACTTATTGGCATATTTAACAACCCCTTAGTTTATGCATAGCTTTGTCAAGTCTGTTTGAAATCAAATCAGTCAGTTGGCCTTAACTCACTAAATCTAAAAAGTGGCTGTCTCCGATTCCTCCGTTATCAGAAAAGCCGGCCTTTCCAAGCTTGTTGGTGAAGTGGATCAATGCAATTATCATCTCCTGACATATGGCGAGAAGCTATGAGTATTTTCACATGAACTAAATTGAATGGGACACAAATCATTGGCTTATGTCAAGGAAACCAGAGTCAGAGCCCGAAAACGCAGCAAATTTCAGAGGCGCTGACAGGCGCCAAGTAAGGCCACGGAGCATCATTCCGGTTCTTACTGCCATGATGGACAAACCACTTGAGCACAGGTTGGTTTTTAATATTTGTTCTGTCACCTGCAGCAAGCTAAGTTGCCCCATCAGATCTGTGCTCAGTGCACCTGGTTTGTGTGTGCGGGTGTCCGACTGAATGCTTATTCATGTTGGTATTCACACCAATAGCCAAGCTTCTTCTATTCCATTTAACAACTGTGTTTGCTTAAATATAATTCTGTGCTTTGCAAGTTCTCAGGGCACTAACGATAGGAAGCAAGAGTAATTACAGCTCTTGCATTCAATAGAAATAGAGAGAGGGAAACAAGTCTTGGGCTATGATATTTCACTGTGATTTTCTACTCTTTTCTGTACCTTTAAAAATGGGGTGTCAAATATGTTTCAATGGCAAAGGCCAAAGGGGTGTCAAATATGTTTCAAAAGCCAAATAGCATTAATGGCACCTGCTGAGGGCCAGAAGTGACATCCCCTACAATCCAGAGTAACTACAGGAGTACTTAAGAGACATTTATGTCGAACGTTACGGCACCATCTAATGAATACCTATGGGAAATTCATATTGCAGTCCAGAGTAAATTGTTCTTACGTAGTTACTCTGGATTGTGCCCATCATTAAGTAGGAAGAGATAGATGATGACCAGATGATAGCCAGAAAGAAGCACTTTGGTTTTACATAGGAACTCATTAGTTGCAAATGACCAGTTTATTGTAATAGGGCACTTTCAGTAGCACCTCTTGCACCAGGGAAACACCAGGGGAAAAGTTCTGCTCAAAGGGTGGTACATGTGAAAATTAGGTTCTTATCACATTGTAGATCTTGGCTCCAAGGTCAAGAGGGAACCCAGGTCTATATTCTCATCAAATCTCAGTCATGTAGGCCACACTGGGAGTTTAGGTGTGTGTATACTCTTGTATGTGTGTGAAATAGATAACGACAGACAGACAGACAGATAAAGAGAGAGCTCCATCTCTATTGGCATTACAGTGGTTTGGGAACAGAGTCTGGAAGACCCAGGTTCAGAACCTCCTAGGTAACTCTGACCTACCTTGCAATCCTAACTTGCAGTTAGGCCAGCCTGAGTCCCAGCATAAGTCCTCTGCTGACCTGGTGGTGTCATAAAAGTACTGTAAGACACTTCTGTACCACTCCTGGGGGAAGGTTAGGTCAGTGCACAGGCATGCGCTTGCCTCCCTACATCAGCAATGGAACAGGAAGACCAATGTGCTGGCCTAAGTTAGGATTGCGCTCCTAATCACTAACCCTACAATCCAGAGTAACTACAGAAGCACATAAGAGACATTACGTGCACCCATAGTTACTGCACCACCTAGTGAAAACCTATGGGAAATTCATATTGGAATCCAGAGTAAATTGTTGTTACACTGGAGCAAGGACTCCCTGTAGTTACTCTGGATTGCACCCTAAGCCTCATTTATCTCACAAGGGTGATACAGACATACACTCTGTGCATTACTCTGTGCATTAGAGAAATGGCAGTCTAGAACTGTGAAAAATAAATATACATTAAAGTTGCTGGTGAACGTGGGAAGGAAAAGTTCCTCTGATGTTCACCTGATGGTTGTAATGTTCACCTAATGTTTATGAGATCATAAAGTTTATAGTTCTCATAATTACTGGAGAACGTAATAATTTTTTCTATCACTTGGTATTTGAAAATGGAGGTTGCTGGAATCCCAAAAGATATATTTGGCTGCTGAACTCCAAGTGGAGTGTTTGATGTAGGACTTACATGACAAAACTTCCCAGGCTTTGATAGGCAAGAGAACTTACTAGGCAATTGTAATGGTCCCTGCAGGCCTTCAAGTCCATGAATTGTGTATGTTGCGGTG